>OX451347.1:46990838-48190838 GCA_949629155.1 Myopa testacea
AGTTTTTAACAAAATTGGCTGTCATAATAAAGACAATTCAAACGAGACGTGGACAAGCTTTCGTGGATGGTGAATGATGCATTGATGCAAAAGTGTCTCGTGGGCTCGTGGGATGTGGGACGCAGGTACTTCTGTAGGTCGGTCTGTCGAACACTCGTGTATCGTTCAAAAAACAACAACAAAAGCCAACAACAAATCAACCAACCAACCAACCAGCCAGCCAGCCAACAATGTTTTGCCGCGTTTAACGGCGATATCAATCCATGTTGTTGTTACTCGTTGTTGTTGTAGTTTTTGTTGTAGTTGTTGTTGCCCGCTATTGAGATGCTTTTCGAACTCACTCTTCTACAAAAGGCACTCGATATATGAAGGATGTCGCGAACGGTATTCGTGGTCATTCTACCTGTCTACAGTACATAAATCATCATCATCTTTATCAGTATAATCGTCATCATCGTCATCGTCATCATCTTCATTACCTGCATCATCATCGTCATCACCATCATCGTCATCACCATCGCCGTCATCAGTATCATCATAATATTCATGTGGACATGTTGTAAAAGTTTATTTTCCTGGTACATGATTTTATAGACAATAGACGAAAATTGGCATCTCAGTTATGAGATCAGAGACGCGTTGGATGAAAATCACATTTTCTATATTCACATTTTGCAGTCGCTATCGAAATGCTGGCGTTAATTTTACGATGCACATCGTCAACGAAATTCCAGCGAATTTTATTGAGAGAAGTCAGTATGAGGAACAGTAAAATTCTTCTCTGCTTCTTCTTAGAGTTCTTCTTCTTCTTATTTTCATTCGTGTTCGTGTTAAAGAGTTTCGTTTCTTTCTTCAAATAATTTACTCATAGTAACGCTCCATTAAATAACATTTAATATTTTCTTTAATTTAATTTTTTTTAAATACTTCAGGAAGTCGAAAATGAACCCCAGATAAAATGAAACCGACATGCTGACATACAGATAGACAGACAAACAGACAGACAGATACACAGACAGATAGACGAATGCGAGTTTGAAAAAATTAAATGAAAATTTATTACAAATTTCATTTACATCTTAAGAGGTACTCTAAACGTCAAATAAGTTGTGGAGGAGGGAAGGGACGGGAAGTGTTAAAGTGTGGAGCGATGTTGCATAAACAAGAGGAGGAATAAAGAGAAGAAGAAGAAGAGAAACAACTCATCTCTTTCTCTCTTCCTCTTCAGTAGGATTTTATTTAAAATTTAAACAATTTTTTATTTTATATTCTTTCTTGGAACCTGTTGTTGTTGTTGATCCCGGTTGAACTTTCCTGTTAATGTTACTGTTACTTTTACCGGTGTTGCTGTTACTCTTACTGTTGTTTACTGTTGTTGTTTTTGCACTTTCTACTTACATCAAAATTGAATTCAAATTCAATTTGAAGTTTTCAATTTATTTGCAGTCGTTAAAAGCAACTGAGATATGAAACGAAATTTCATTTGAAATACAAAATTTTGAGCTGTAAATGAAATACGCACTCTCTTGAAATGAAGGAGGGACAGGGGAGGAAGGGATACAAGCAAGTGTTAAGGGTGAATAAAAGATGAAAGGGTGGGGGTGGATGGAGGAACAGAATGACACTTCAACTCAACTCAACTTTACTCATTCATGAAAGTTTCATTCGTTTTCTGGTGCCTGCGGGTCATTCTACTTCTTCCTCCTCTTCTTTTCCTTCGTCTTCCTCTCTAGCTCCTTTTTCTCCTTCCTCTTCCTTTTCCCCCTTCGTGTTTCTTTTAACTTCACCTAAACTTTTTATGTTATTTCAATTTTATGAATTTTCATGTGTTTTCAAGCGAATTAATAATTCACACATAATAATAAAAAAAAACAAAGGAAAGCAAAGAAAACTGACGATAAGCTTCAATTTGAATTTAAATGTAATTGTTTTATTGCCGTTGTTGTTGTTGTTGTTGTTGTAGTGTGAAGTGCTTGTTCGTGGCAACAACTGAATGGATGACTTGACTTGACTTGTGTCCTTTTTTAATACAATAATATTTCGCTTTGATGGAAGCGAATGACAATAAATTGCCATGTTTTTGTTGCTGTGTTTTCTGTTGTTGTTGCTGCTGTTGTTGATATTGCACGCTAACGTTGACAGCATCCTCACAAAATGTCCTGCAGGCAAAAAAGCGAGTGTTAGTTTGAATAATTGTTGGTGGTGTTTATGTTCCTGCCTCAGTGTTGTTGTTGTCTCCTTGTTGTTGCTGCCTCAGTGTTGTTGTTGTAGTTGATGTTGCCTTTTGTTCTTGTTGTTGTTGCGCTAGTACGCCTTTCAAGTGACGTTTCTGACACCCTCAACGCAGAGTATTCCTAAAAAATATTCCAACAAATATTGTTGTTTGTTGTTACAGTTGTTTTGTACTTTTGTTGTTGTTGTTGTTTTTGTTCCTGTTCTTGTTTTTGATTACTTTTCGTTTTCGTTACTTTGAAGCATCTACCAAACATTTAAATATTCAAATATTGAAGTTAAGTTAAATGCCAAGTGTTGCAATCAGATTACCAAATAATTGGCTAAAAGGATTTTCTTATTATTACTGATATTATTATTACTTTTTGGTTCCTTTAGTTGTTGGCTCTTCCGGGCAAAACATTTACAGTTGACTATGAAATCATTTTGAAGTTTTATAAACGAATTACTTATTGCGAATTATAATTCAAATAAAATGGTGAACCTTCAAAGACGAAAAAGTTTCGAACTTTTAATGACATTTTAAGCACATTTGTTACCCTGTTTTTTAAACATGAATATGAATACATTATTTGAATCATTATCTGAATGTAAATACATAGAATCATTCTTTTGAATGTGAATACATGGAATCATGATTAGTATGAGTGAAGTCATTAATAAAATAAAAAACAAAAGTATATGAATTACATTCACGATGATGAATGAAAATGGTGACAAAAGAAATACTGAATATTTTCATTATTATTATTAATAATTACAAAAAAGTAAAACATAACTAAAAAAATGAAACATCAACGAATCTACGATGCATGATTCAATGATTCATGTAGTTAGAAACATAAAACAATTAAATGAATTGCTATGAATTAAATTAGTGAAATTAAAGTGGATAGCATGAGGATTTCAATTACATGGCCACTGTTTGAACTGTCAAGTTTTCCTTACCTCTCTCTCTCTGTCACCCTCTCTGTCTCTCCGACTCGCATTCTCACCACACCTCATCTTCTGAGAGCCACTTAAAAAATATGCTTGCTTCATAACAAGTGTTGTTTCCTGCTTTCAACACGCGTTCTTTTTTAATGCACTGCAAAAGCTACCCTCGCAAGGATAATCAATGGACAGACCAGAAGTGTGTGTGTGTGTATGTGAGTGTGTATATGTGTGTCCGTGTGTGTATTTGTGTGTGTTTTTGTTGGTGTTCGGCCACTGAAAGGCTCGACTAGAAAAACGTCGATTGCACAAAAAATCCTGAGCAAATAAAAATTTACATTTCGCTAACATAAACAGAATCGTTGTGTTGCCCACCCCCCCCCCCGCACTCCTCCCTCTCAGCCACTTCTTTCATTTAAAATGCAGAAAATATTTTCAAATGCAAATTGAAATGGATGCTTAAATAAACAAGAGCAGCGACGGCAGCAGAACAGCAGAGAAACAGAGCAGAGAGAGAAAGCAGCTTGCATTTAATGTGAACGCCGCAGAGATCAGAAACAGTAAATATTTCAAAAAACCAAAAAAAAAGGAATATTTTCTAAACAATAATAAAAAAGAAAAAAAAGAAAAGAAAAACTTGTGCAAAAACACTGCCAGTCGCCGGTGAACACAGGAAGTCACGTGCTCGTCGTCACTTTAAACCACTTCTGTTAAATGCTGGTGTGTTGAGAATATCATTGAAAAGAAATGGAAACTAAATCGAAAACAACAACTACAACAACAACAACAGAGCATATAAAAATTTGCAAAGCCACAAAAAAGTCACTAAAAATTGCTAATGTTGAAAGCTGCTGCTGATGCCACTTCAACCGGCCTCCACCCCTTCGAAAAACTCCATCAAACAGTCAACAGGATAAACAAAATACGAAGAAGAAGAAGAAGAAGAAGGGGAGGAGGAGGAAGAAGAGTAAGAAGAGGTGACAATAGTCATTGTCAACTTGAAAGCGAGACCTGCAAACAAACAGAGGGTTCCACCGGAGAATGTGTTTAGAAACCCAGCGAAAAAAAAAACACAACCCAATAAAGCACAAGAAAAGAGCTGAAAAAGCAGAGAAAAAAGAACAGTAAATCAACCGCAGCAACAACAAAGGAACAACAACAACATCCAAAATGTACCCTTGTAGATCAGATCCTACTCACTCTGGATCTGAATCCGAATTGAATTCACTGAATCTACTATTTCCGGATCTTTTCCGGTTGAAATTTTGCCAATTTGTTGTTTTTGTTGTTGTTGTTCAACGACTTTTCTCTCTGTTATTCTTTAGCATCCTTGGTGTTTGGTTTTTGTTGTTTTTTTTTCGTTTTTCCCCCGGATTCAAATCCTTTTTGAACGCCTTTCAAGCAGCCACTTGTTGAGTATGCTTTAAACGCTTCGCTTGTTAACACTTCTGCTGGGTTAAAGAGGACAAGAAGCTGATTACGAAGTGATTCAGTGACAAAGAAAATGATGCTTATACATCAGCCACAACAATGAACCGAATTCATTGTTCATTCATCAGTGATGTAATTCATTTGATCTACTAAAGAATTAATGACGAAGTATTTATGAGTGCTAATAATCTTTTGATGAATTATATACGAAATACACATTACTATTCATTGAATACTATTCAATTATTTATATTAATTGATTTATATTCATTGAATAATATTTCATTGTGTTCTATTCATTGATTTCATTTCATTGATTCACTTCATTGATTCACATTCATTAATTTAAACTTATTGATTTCTATTTATTGATTCCCATTCATTCATTTCTCTCGATTGATTCCATTCATTCCTTTCTATTCATTGATGAATACATGAAAATAATGAATTCTTAATAAATCAAATGTTTAATTTTTAAATCTACATCATATTAATGATGTATATAAAATGGTTAACGATGTGTATGTATTCATTATTTTTCATTAACTTTATGAATTATGAATTTTATTATGAATTCATTAAAAGTAATGTATCATTGAATTTTTATACAAATAAAAATCTCGAAATGGTTTCTACTTAGGTTCATTATTTAAGCACATCTGGTTTAACAAATCGTTTAACATGTTTCAACGACGCAGCAAATTTTTATTGCATACCGTTAGGCGCACCAACGAATTGCTAATTGCAGCATAAAAACCATTTTGTGCACATTTTCAATGCAATGGCAATAAAGAGTTTTTCTTTGGCATAACTTTTTGTGAACCAACGACAACAGCAACAACAGTAACACAAAAGACAACATCAAAAACAACAAAAGCAAAAACAAACACAACAACAGCATCAAGCAGTGCAAGTTTAATGCAATCTGAACAACTTAATATGCAAATTGCTGCAATTGCAATATGCAAGCAATCATTGCATGAGCACAGCGACGAAATGCAGCCGGCGGCAACAAACGTCTGCCCCCGCCACCGCCGCCCCTGCCTTTATGGGCCCCATCATGGGTCCCATGTGTGGGGGTACCCATTACAACAATAACAACAAATATTAAGAGTGTCGTTATGAACTCATCGTGTCGTTTCTGCGGTATTTTAATTTCAACATAAATATTTGAAAATTGAACAGGCTGCTGTTGCCACCCTCTCTGCCCCCCCTTCGCTACTATTGCCAACTCTAACAAACCAGAGAGTTTCTACTTCGCTCTCCCGCACCCCGGTAATGCGTGTGTTCCTGAGTCCTTTTGTGCATCCTTTTTTGAGGACCGATTTGGTTCATGAAAATGCAATTTTCACTTTTTGTGGGCCTCTGCAGGTTTCTACTGTTGCAACTTTTGCGTTGCACCCGCTGCAACAACATGCAGCACTACAACAAAAACAACGTGCATTTAATTAATTGTTCAATAAAATTAATAAACATTTAAACCAAAAAAAGGAGACGAAAAAGGGACGTTTTTGCAGAGCTCTCCAGTTCGTGAAGTTGTTGTTTTCGTTTTTGTTGTTGTTGTTGTTGCTGCTGTTGTTGTTGTTGCTGCTGCTTTGACTGCCTCAGCACTCATCGACATCATAAAACATAACGACAACAGTTGAGTTGGGAATTATTTTTGCCGGCTGCATTCTCAATCGACAGATTTTTTCCTTATGTTGTTCATGTTGCTGCTGCTGCTCGTCTTACTTGTTGTTTTAGCATTCATTGTTGTTGTGATTGCATTGCATGTTGCCACTGCACCAGTGCACCGGCTGCTGTGATTGCATTTCATACATTTTTGCATGCAATATTCATTGGCAACAACAGCAACAAAAGCATTTCATAAACGGCTGCATAAATACAATTTAACCGACAAATTAATGGTTGTGAAAATATTTGAGGTTCAGGTTTTGTGTTATTTTGTTACTCAGTATTCAGCATTACCGTTGATGTGGTGTAATTTTCCCACCTAAAAGAGAATAGAGTGAGTAAATACTTTTGGATAGAATGGTTTTTGACAAAATAAAATATAAATGAAAAGCGGTTTTCAGTGGTTCTAAATTTGTAAATTAAAGAAATACTCAATAGCTTAATATAAAGTGTAATTAGTGTACAAACAGAATATTTAGGAACATCAGTATAATGCAATAGTTAACAGGATAGTGCAGTATAGTCAACAGAATAGTGAACAGAGTAGTCAACAGAATAATAAATAAAATAATCTGTAGAATAATCAGCAGAATAGTCAACAGAATAATCAAGAGAATAAACTAAAGAATACTCAAGATTATAGTCCACAGAATCCTTAATTGAATACTTAAGTCAAGAGAATGGAAAAGCGAATAATTAACATAATAATCTAGAGAATAGTGAACAGAATAACCAAGAGAATAATCAACAGAATAATCCAGTGAGTAGAGTAATACTCAAAGAATAGCCAATATTATATTAAGAAATGCATTATGAATCCTTTAGAATCCTTTCTGTCTAAACTTCTTCATCTTTGATCTTAAAATTCACCTAAAGAGAAGATTAATGAACCTCAAGAAATCGAATATTGTTCTTAAAATTTTGAAGAATAGATTGTTAATGTTAAAGTATAGATTTATCGGATTTTGTGTCTTTATTGTGTAGACCAGATGAAGTTAAACTGTTGAAGTTTTCCCTTTAAACAAACTAATTTATATCGTATATGTACGTATTTTAGATGTTTACATTTCCGAAGTTCCATCCTACTTCTTCTTCTTCTTCATTTTAAGGACTCTTGCAAAATAATCTCGCAACCAATTCATTTGGTGGAAATTAACATTGATTTTTTTACACCTTCCTCTCTAATTTGCCTTCCATCCATTTAGCCATCCAAGCATTCATCCATCTGCTCGGTTTTCACTCGAAAACAACGCACATGAATAAGCTCCATGAGTCCATCCATGAGCAATTATAACCGAAAATCCCTTGAAAAATCATATCATCGCCTTCTGATCGGCATCAACTCGAAAACATCATCAAATTTAATCCTCAAATTGAAATCTCGGAAATTAATCATTTCCAAACACAATTAATCCAGCTCGAATGACTGCCAAATGCTGAAGAAGCATTTGAAAAGGAATGGAATGGAGTCGAATGAAGTGTAGATGGTGCTGGTGATGGTGATGGTGCTGGTGATGGCGGTGGTGCTGGTGATGGAGTGCTGTAAAATCGACACCAGGAACCCAGCTCAGCGTGTGTCATGGAGCTCATGTAGAGGTGGCTGAGGTGGCGGTACGAATCCCAGCCATAAATCGTTCTCGTGTTAATTTGCAATTCCGATTTCAATTTCAGTCTGCCCGCCAGCGGAGGAGGCAGACCACAATCACAGTACCTGATTTCATTCCGGCATTCGGTGGTTTCCTCTTTCGTGAAGGGAGGCTTGAGCAATGCTCTGCACGACCACCGTTCAGTGGTCATCGGTTATCTGTCCAATCAGCCAGGCGTAACTTATACCGGATGACACACATACGATTGGGTTCATCCTGTTCCGGAGAATTGAGTGTGAAATGAGCGCCGTTTCGATTTTGGGCTGGACCGAGCAGATGTTCGGTTGTATTGGGAGGTTGTGTAACGTTGTGTGTGTGTGTCTGTTCATCTGTGGTACTTGTAATAAAACACACGCCGCATGGACACTTCCGTGACACATGCAAATTTCCAGCTGTTCCGGTGGCCGGGTGGACGCACCGAGCCAACCGTTCTTTTCGCCTGTCGAGGATTTCATGTGTCCTGATTCGCAACCCGAACTGACATTCGGATTTGATCAATTAATTTGGCAACACCGGCCATTTATCACGTCCTTCTCTGTGTGCGGAGCTGTTTTTTTACAATACTTACAACAAAAGTGGAGGGTGGTTGGTTGGATAGGATGCTAGTGAAGAGAGAGATTTTTTATTATTCACTCCTTTCGTTGTGATATGAATTGTTTGGCTTACGTGAGCTTAATCCTTATTTGAGTGACTTCAATTCATCGTCCGTGGAAAAGAAAAAAAATCTTGGTTGGTTTCTCTTTTATAGTAATGCAGAGAATCGTAATCCGCTCGGTAAGCCTCATTAAGCAAAACGGTTGGGATTTTAATGAAAAAGTGTACCCATGTTTCAACATTTTTTTACGAGGTTTTCTTGTTTTTCCTTCGGTTGAAATTTTAAATGAGTTCAATTTGAGAGATTTCTTCAGAGGAATAACAGAAATTTTATATTACAAAAAAAAAAAAACGGCAATAAAATGGATTATTTTCAATTAATAAATAAAGAAATAAAAACAATAACAACCGTGAGTTATTGAAATTAAAAAGAGAGAGAGAGAGAGAGAGAGATACAGGAGGGAATTTAATTGAATTTAGGAAAACCTAATATTAAAGTCAAATTTGAAATACAGGAATGAGAAGAAAAAGAAATTATATTAGATATATTATATTAGATATATTATATCAGGAACTTAGGATATTTGACTATATTGTTGATTTAATTTCGATATATTGTTTATATTTTATATGTATTGATATAAAATTGTCATAATTTAGTCGATTAAAATATAAAATACTTGAAAGAATTAATACTGTAAAAGGTATATAATGAAAAATCTAACCGAAGTTGAGTAGTCGATCCCAGTCTAACTTCAGTTCAACTCCGTCACTTAAATTTGCATAAATTCCGGAAAGAGCTAATTTTATGAACACGAAATGGTACCGTTATAACTGCGGCGAACAAACAAAAACAGATGGTACCGTGAAATAAACATGAAAGGATCATAAGTCACTCTACCACCAGGACTCCGCAGAAGAGACTCTTCTCCCCCCTGCCTTCCGGAAGTACGACGAATGTAAAACATTTTGTTTTTCTTTGGTTTTTTTTTCATCCTTCTCTTTTCTTTTATTTGTTTCCCGTGTAGCGAAAAAGAATGTCTGCCGCGTATTCTTTACGGCTATTAGTGTAAATAAAAAATTCAAAAAGTAAAAAACAAAACGCAATATGATGTAAAAGTAATGTAATTCAATGTAATTTATCAAGACAACATTGTCTTCAATGAAAGAGAAAAGAGAGTGGGTGGGGGAGGGGGGAAGGAATTTAAAAAATTATGGCAACATTAGATGAAGCAGAACAAAGAAAGAATTGCGGTGGGGGCTCGCATTACAACTCAGCACTGAAGTTGACTTTAGATATCATTTATTTTCATTATTTGTTTTGTGAAAGAGCAAACAAATAACAAAGATAAAAATGTTGAGGAGAAAAGAAGCGTCAGCACGATTTTAAAGAAGGAATTCCTATTAAATTCAAGCTTTTTTTAAATATTTTATTAGAAAGTATAATAATATTTCTACGGTTTTTGACTTTCTATGGTTTGACTTTCGTTTTACATTATTTTATCGCTCCATGAAATAGATAAACCTTTCCATTGTCTTAAATGAAAAACTCATACATCAATAATTCAATCAGATCAGATGGAACCATAAATTTTGTCCAAATTTCCCATCGACGGTCAGTTTGAAAATTTTTCATGGACAATTAATTTTCCTGACGTTCGGATGATGGATTTCGTGCTAATAAACCAGCCGCACTGAAGTCGGTTGGATTGGACCGGACTTAAACGAATGCTTACGCAAAGAATGAGCTGCAAGAGAGTATCGACGAACATGAAAATCACTTTGCTGACAGTTCAATTCACTGACTTCCTCAATTCTTATAACTCACCTCATCCTCTTCATGCTCCCCCTCCTCCTGCTGCTTGTTTCTTTCTTTACTTCTGTGTGCTGTGTGAGCGTGAAGCGTAAAGTGAAAAACTGTTCATCTGCTTGTATCTGACGTAATCCTGTAAAAATCCTTCAAGTCCTTTTTACTGTTGTTGCTTTTGAATTTCTTTCCCTCCTGGAGTTTCTTACATTCCCCATTCTTACATTCTATCATTTCGGAGCTCTTGTTCTTATTATTGTTTTTTGGTCACCCCCCCCCCCCCCCCCCTCCTCCCACCAGCTCTCTCTCTCTCTCTCTCTCTCTCACCGACTCGTCATGTTTCGACTAAAAGTGGGCCGGCTTTGTTTACAGCAGATATCGATATCGGCATAAAATAGGTAAAAAAAAACCTAAAAACAATAAATTCCCGAATTTTGTGCTTCGAGCATTAATACTCCCTCCTTCCACCTCTCTTCTAACTGTAAGCATGCTTTTGTTTTGATTTTATTCTCCCCGCTTGACCCTCTCTCTCTCTGCGTTTCCCTCCCATCGCTTCACCACGTGGATATCTGTATCGGATTTTGACGATTTGTACAGACATCCACCCGCCCATTCTTCGGGGTCCGCATAAATATTCATTTTACGCTACTTATGCACGGCGTATGAATTTCATTTGAGGATATTCACGCATAAAAAAAGGATCAGAAAGGAACAGCTAACACAGCGCAACGGGAGAAAAGAGCATTTATTAGGAAATATTATTTTTATATTCGTCTGGGGAATTTTTAAGGCATTTTTCCCATGTACATAGCTTTTTGCTGTTCTGTTCTGGTCGACTTTAGTATTATATCGATGAATCTCGGTTTCTTTTGTTCTTTCAGTGCTTTTATCGCGTTCGTCGCAATTCACTTGTGAATTCGTCAAATTGTTTCCCCCTCGCCACGCCCCCACCCCTCCATCACCGTTAGTTAGTGAACATCGTTGTATGTGAACAGTACGAGTATCAAGTCGTCTGTATCGAGTGCTTTTTAAGAATGTGCTTAAGATTGTGATTCGGTTGTTTTGTTGGAGCGTTTTAATAGCTTCGATTGGTTATTGATACACGCCTAACTTCTTATCAACATGGGGTGGTGGGGGAGGGGGCGGGGAGAGTATAAGGGCGGGAGGAAGAGGGATAAATATGTGTGGGTTACTTTTTTATCGGAGGACTAAATTTAGCTGCATTTAAAGAAGGCTGGGAGTGGAACTAGAAGCCTATGCGATGGTTTGGTTTGAGGTACTTAATTTTAAAGATTATTTTGAAGATTATATTACATTTATTCATCATATTTTATATTCATATGGATGTCGGGTTCATATATCGTGCTTAAGAGCTCAAGTAACTCGAAGGCATTATTAGTTCCTTCACAAACTTTTGGTCTTTAATTTTGAAGTGGAATTTCATTTAATTTCCAATGCATTCTCGAATAATAGAACCTCAAAAAACACTCCTGTTCCTTAATCTGAAAAGATTTTGTAATCTACAATAAAATCGAAGATTTTTTGCTTGTTCCTGCCTCTTTAATTTCTCCCCATGGAGGAGAAACTTTGTTACAGCTCTGTTCCATTTATTCTTATCACTTCTTGAAAATAGCGAAAATTTTATTAACTGCAAATCTTATTTGCATGTTTATTTTATGGGAAAAAAGAGAGAAAGAGAGAGATAGCGAGTGAATGAGAGTTGAGCAACATTTCCATTGTGTTGCTGTTGCTTCCGGGCAGACAGCAACGTTTTGGGTGCCTGTCTCATTCCGTTCATGCGACCCCACCGCCCTCCCTGCCTCCCTCCCTCCCTCTCTCCCTCCCACTCCATGCTCTCCACACTTCAGCGCTTTTCCACTTGTTTAAGCTGCACAAAATTCGATTTACTTGACGCTAATTCGTGTGTCAAACGCTGTCAGTAAAATAAAAATAAAAAAATCACGCAAACAACCCGCATAAAACCCGGAACAACAATAATAACAACAACAACAATAACAACAACAAGATGAGGTTTATTCATACAAATTATAAAACCTGCAGCAGCAGAGCAGAAACGGAAACAAATTTCACGCTCAGCCTCGCAGTTTTTGCAACAGTAACAACGATTTGCATACGAAATCATAAACATTTCGGATTTTTTTTTGCTTTTGTTTTTCGGAGAATAAAAAAGACGATTAAAGAAAGAAGGAAAGAAGAACAATGAAGGGGCCCGTAGAAGAAATCTGAATGAATGCTGTGCTTAAGAAAATATTAGCATTAAGTTTCCACCCTCGCCTCCGTCCCACCCACCACCCTCAGTTTCCTCCTTCAGTGATTCTGTCAGACCTGACGTGACCTCATCTTTATCCCAATCCTTATCCTCCTCTACATCCTCATCCTTCTTCGGCCATCACCAATCATCATCATAACTCGTGACTTTCGTTGAATTTGAATTTGATCCGCTGTTGATTTCCGGAGGCCGTGCGTTTTAACGACTCGGCGGCAGTAACGGTAGTTACCCCCCCACCCCCCCCCCTTCCCCGCCTCTTTCCACTATTATTATTGTTGGTTTTTTCTTCCACTCGCTAAAGATTTGGTGCGCAACAATTATTTTGTACCTTATTTCGGCTGCGTGTCAAATCGTTCGATGGCAATCAATATGAATACTTTTCTTCTTCTTCTTGTTCGCTTCCTCCCTTAAACCATCCTCCCACCACCCCAAATTTTACTCTACTTTGCATTTGACACTCCTTTCATACTCCATCATCGATGAATGTCGATTTTGTTGCTGGTTTTTTTATTTTTTCGAATATTTTCTTTAAATTGTAAATTCATATTTCATTTCGCATAAATTGTTGTGTACAATTGTTGTTGTTGCTGTTGCTGATGTTGCTGCTGTTGTTATTGTTGTAAAATACGATTATCCTGCCATAAGTTGCAAACAGGATTCCGGGATTCAGAAGGGAAGAAGTCCTTCGTTTCTAGTATCTACTGCGAATTTTTCACTCAGTGTTGTTTGATTTTTCATTCTTCTTTGTCAAAGTGTCTGTGAATCTGATCGGAAGTGTATAAATGTGTATGTGTATGTGTGCGTGTATCTGTGTATGTGTGTGTGTTTGGGTTTATTTACATATTTGCTGGTTTAATTTTACGCTTATTGGTTTTTGGCAATCGTCTGCATAAATACGAGTTGCCAGCGATAAGCGTTGGAAGTTGCTACCTACTCTTGTTGTTGGTGGTGTTGTTGTTGTGGCTTAAATAAATACAACTTGAGTGGAAAACGTAGGATAAGAAGTGAAAGTGTCTCGCCCTTTTTTTTGTTTTTTTTTTCTTTTGTTTTCTGTCGTGTTTGCACTAAATGGTCATATTTTTAAGACCGATAACAGTGAAATGGTTTTTCACTGTTTTCTCTCGTGTCCTGTTGATTGTTTTTTTGGGTGGCGAGGGCGGGTGTTGATTCAACAGGGGCGTTGGGGTTATGTGTCGAGAGCTTGACAACAGTAAATTCACTAAGTTAGCTAAGCTAAGCTAATCATTTTTGCTACCTTTTTCTCTAAAAAGAAAGGACTTTAGATCAAGATTCTATACTTTTTCAATTACAGCAGAAATCCGAGATGAACTCAATCCCGATAATCTGGAATAATTGACTATACACATATCTTGATTTCATAGAAATAATACGAATTCTCAGAGAGAATCCATTGACTGTTTTCCTTTTTCTTTCTGTTGTATTGCAAAAAAGGGCCAGCCAGAGATCTGCGTAGATTTTATCGTTTATGAAATCTAGTCGAATCTGTGGATTTAAAAGGATGTATTAAGATATCGAACTGTCTTATCTGTCTAGAGCTCGTTACCCTTCTATTCTTTTTCCTTTTTTTTTCCATTTAGCGGTAAGACTTTTTATACAAGATTCTGTCAATTTGGTCTGGAGTCATCGAACAACTCACCAACTTAACCCCTAGTTTAACCCCAACTAGTTATCTAGTCAAACTCTAAAGAACAATTCAATAAAATATAAAATTGGTACTGGACTGTATCGAGGACTGATTGAACGTCCTTCAACGAGTGATTGAACTTGAGATTTCGATGGTTCAATTTACACACTTCATTGCTGAAATGATTGTCATGATTGGGTCTATAATAGAGTCGTTTAAAGATTTTCGGATCAGCTAACATTCCCTTAAAACAGACTGAGAGTTCTTCGTAGTTTCGGCTAGACGTCTATCGAATCGTTAGTAATACAATAATTTGAAAATCTTCTAAGATCCATTAACTACTAAGGAGTCTATCAGTAGAGGAGTCTATCAGTTGAGGGGTCTATCAGTAGAGGAGTCTTTTAGTAGAGGAGTCTTTCAGTAGAGGAGTCTATCATTAGAGGAGTCTGTCGGAAAATTTGATTGAAAGTCAAAATTTGTTGAGGAATCGTAGAATTTCTAGTCTAGTGAATAAAAATACTCTTCATTTCAATTAAACATTGTAAATTCTTCATTAACTATTCATTAAGATTCTTAATTCTTGTTTAAGACTTCTTCAAGACTTTAATTTTTATTTTTTTCTTTAGTCAAATTAGTTCTTAACAAGGCAATTCAAGTAACAAGTTATCACAATCGTGCCATAACATAAAATAACGACTTCTTGAAGGAATTCTCCACAAATCTGATTCTGAATGTAATAAGAACGACTGGAAAGAAGTGTTGTTTCTATGAGTCTGTTTGTCTGACTCCGAGTCCGAGTCTGAGTGTTTATTTGTATTTCTATGGGTATGTGTGTGTGTGTGTGTTAGTGGGTATAATACACGACGTGTACCAACCGCAACAACAACGAGAAAACAATCATCATAAACAAAATGTCAAAGCTACTCATGTTGCTCGTAGAAATATGATTAAAGCAGCTACTAAGATATTCAATTGTTGACTGCCGCGACAATAAAGACGCAGAAGCTCAACACACCCAGCGACCCCCTCCCTCCCCCCGGCAGGCAAGACCCATGGGAAACCATGACGCAGTGGGAAATACAGTTGTTTGCGGAGTCTGTGGAAAAAGACGCCGGATAAAAGACGCAGATGTTGCCAGTGAAAGAAACTGCGACAGAGCCACTTTGTGACACACGCTCCATGACATACGCATACTCACACACACACACACACATATACACATACTTACACGGAGGTTATGTCGTTGTTAAGAGGCATAGTGGGTGGCCCGATTATTTTACTTAATTTAAATCCAAGAAATATTCATAAGCGCACAGCTCTTGACAGTGCTTTTCATGTCATTCTTCTGCCTCCTTATGAGCCTCTTTTTGTATGTGTGTGTATGTATGCTTGTGTAAATGTGTGTGTGTGTATGTTTTGAGGAAATCTACTCGTAACTCGTAATAATTGCAGAACAGAAACAAGCCAAAACCTCATTCGTTTAAGCTATTTTGCAAGGCTTTTGTACATTTTGTGATCCTTTTTATGAGCTCATGTAATAATCATCGAAATAAATTATGCAAAAATCATCATTCGCATTGCGAGGGGGGAAATAAAAAGGACGGATGGACGGAGGAGGAGCGAATGGAGCGGGAATAACCTGTATTTCCGCATTATATTCTGCTGTAAAGTGGTTAAAATACCCTGTTAGTAACCTGGTTGGGTTGGCTCTTTATTGCTCATTACTAGGAGAGAAGCTTCTGTTGTTGTTGGAGCTCCTTTCATCAGTTTGGCTTTGATACTTCATTGTTGTTCTTGTTGTTGTTGTTCGAACAACAGAACGTCTCATCACAGCTTCAATCGTCTCAACTCATCGTCGTCATCAGTCGTCCTTTCAACAATCATCTCGTCGCCACTCACCACGTCTCTCGTCTCATATTTTTGAATATGTCAGCAACATTCAGCACTTGAATTTTTAATCAGCTACTTTTTAACGCACATTCTCAAGCCATAAAATTATTATTATTACCAGGCCACAGAAGGTGTTTCCTGTGCGTTTTATGTTGATGACATTTTCAACATTCTCAATACTGATTCTTCTCGATAGTGATGTACACCTGAGTCTAGAATTGATTCTTCTACAGAAATGGATCCCTTTTCCATCTTCTAAAGTTGCTTAACTTCTTCGGAAAGGAATCCAAGAGAGAGGAATAAAATTTATCCCAGGAGAACTCGCAGTATTACAAAGTTCGAAGTTTTAAAAGATCGTTATGTTTCTAAGCCTTTTTTTTAATCCAATTTTAAGCCATTTTCAGTTCTTACAAATGGGTCATTTCTCCTGACACTCTTTTTATATAAAAGTGGAATTTTTTTACGACGAAATGAAATTAAAAACCACTCTTTCTCAACCTTCTTTCGAAGTATCCGTCTTAATGTATCATTTGGGACACAAATGGCCAGGACAGAAAAACTTCCTTCTCTTGTCCTCTTTTTTCTATTTGATTAAGAATTATAAACTTGGTCCTTTTTTATGGAGAAATCCAAAAAGTAATCAATCACTTTTTTATTTTTGTACTCTATAGAAATTAAAAAAACTTATAAAGGGAAAAGTAGAGAAAGAAAAGGAAGAAATGTAAAAAGAGAGAAGAGATGGAGAGAGATGAGAAGAAAGAGGAAATAAAAATAAAGCGCTGCTGTTGTGGTCATTATTGATTCCATTTTTATAATGTTAAAAAATTAGTAAAAAACAGGAAAATTCTAAAGTTTTTGAAGTGCCCTTTTTCAAAGTGACTCCTTTTCATATCCGTCTCATCGAGCGATAGAAATGACGAGGTTGATACTGGAACCGACCAAACCATCAAACTTTTGAGTGCACAACGCTTAATTGAATTCTTCTGGCTGATGAACGCAGCTCAATTCATTGATCGATCAATCAACTTCGATTTCGGTTGGTTTCGGTTCTCGGACACATCTCTTCGACATCACGAATGATGATGAAATGATTCAATTATAATTTCCGGGAGAATTTTACGCAAACAGTTGAGAGAGTGTTTTGGAAAACTAAACTATAGAGTATCTTCAATGATAGATTATATTCGATGAGAGAGTATCTTCTGCAGAGAGCCAGATTGTCTCTATTCTATAGCTACATACATATATAGACAATTTTCCTGCACTTTCTTCCTTAATTCGTATGAAATCTCTGCCATTAATTAAAGCACACGTGTGCGCACTAAACGTAAATCAATTTAATGAACTTAATTAACAGCAGTGAAAATAAAATGTAGCCATAAAAGTTAAACAAACAAATAAACACTTTGGGGGGAAAATCAAAGCAACTTGACTGCACTTAATGTGGGCAGTATTTCAAGGATAATTTTCAGGAGAAAATTCAGAGCATTTAATTAAATCATAAATAAACAAGACAATGAATTCTGATGCAGTTGAACAAACATTTAAAGGAGCGCAAGGATGCAAACCATCGACATGGATATGAAATCACTACACACTCCTCTCTTTCTATCTCTGTCCCTCTCTCTCTCCTTCTGTCCCTCTCTCTCTCCCTCTCTTCTCTCTGTCTCTCTCCCTCTCACTTTAATGCAATTGAACAAGGACAATGAAAAGCGCAACTGAAATGCATTTCGAAATGAAGCATATAAAGAAAAATAAACAGAAGAGACACAAACGTGAACACAGAGAAGATGTGATGCTGAATTTAATTAAGTTGAGAGAAGAGAGAGAAAGGGACAGAAAGGGAGAGAGAGAGGGAGAGAGAGAGAGCGACAAAGAGAGAGAGGGAGACCGACAACAACAACAACTATTAACCGAAATATTATGGTTACTTTGGGGTTACTTCGGTTTGAGTCGAAGTGAAGCGATGGTTTATAAACCTTGTTAAATGCATTTTAATAGTCTTCCTTGAATTCAGCCCGAATCAACTGAAATGAAGGGTGCACGCGCTGTCAACTCAAATGTCAACAATGTGGGTTGGTTGGTTGTTTGTAGTTGTTGTTTGGGGGTTTTATCAACGCAATGCACTCTGCACTCTAAATGTTGCCTAAAAGCATGTAACATTATTGAAAAATCAGTTGATAGATGCTACTGGAATATGGACAGTTGCACGCTGGATCCTTGTGGGGGACCATCTGCCCCTTGTAACTCCTCTCCTCTGTTGTTTCCCTTCCTTTCCTCAAACGCATCCTTGATCTTTCCACCGCTGATGTCAGTCGAAAGCTATTTGCACTGAAATAACGTAATATTTGTCAAATGATTATGACGTCAACGATTACATTTACATTTACGTTGATGATGATGTTTACACGGACGTTAGTCGGTGACAGTTTCAGTTACAGTGACCAGTGGCTAGTGGATTGTGGGTGGTGTGCAGTGCTTCACTCCCACCCCGTCCTCGCCGATTTCCACCCCTCCTCAACGACTGCCCTTTTAAACGCATTCACTGAACGCATTCTGTTGTTTGTTTTGCATTCAATGCGTTGGTCGCCGCTTTTGTAACCACTGCGTGTGTGTGTATTTGTATCAAGGGCTGAGTATGTGTCTCTGTGTTTATGTTGCACTGTGAAAACTTAATTACATTGATGATGAGTACACGAGCAACAACAACAACAACAACAACAACACCGATGACTGACTCTATCAACGTTTGTCCAGGTAAATTTATCCAAATGAATTCTGATTTTGATTTCAAGGACTTAAGTGAATCATTCGCTGGCGATTTAAAGTAAACACGAGCAACGAATGAGTATGATGTTGTTGTTGTTTTTAATGGTGTTGTTGTTATATGAACATATGATTTTATTTTATTTCTTTTCTACAAAATAATAAATATAATAATAATTTCGAAATGTAGTCAAAATCATATCAATTATCGCCATTTTTCTTCTATGTTTTTTTTCTTTTTTCTTCTTCATAACAATAAACAGATTTAATTAAAATCGCTTTTATTGCAGCACTAATAAAAGAAGAATAACTACAAAAATCTCTTCCATCCAGCGAACGTACGCCTAAAAGCAGGCAATAAAAATAAATAAACACCCAGAAAGCCATAAATAATTCCAAATAATTGCTTAATTGCGATTGTTGCTGTCGTTGTCGTTGTTGTTGTTGTTGCAATTGTCTACACTAACACGATGAAAAACATATTGAAATCGGGAGATGAAAATTAATTTTCCAGCACAAGACAAGAACGCAGGAAAACTTAACGAATTAAAAATAATACAAGAAACAAAGAAAGTTCACTCAGACAAAAACGAACAAAACAGAGGAAAAACAAGGACACAAAACACAAAAAATGTGGCAGTTTGAAATTAAAATTTCAAATTAAAATGAAAATTTGAAAAACGCGGCCGCAAGTCAAAAACAAGGACGACGTGGCGATAACGGGAACGAGGACGACACGAAGTGAGGGGGAAGGAACGCGACAACAGAAATTTGAGGTCATAAATCAGGCAGGTGACAAGAGGCTGGTGGGGGGAGGAGGGGATGCCTCAGTAAGGATGGAAGGAAACACTTAACAGGTACCGTTGCTCCTTTTTCACTCTTTTCACAGAGGAAACGCTGAAAGGTGACAAAAAGTCACCCTCCCCTGCGTATCACCGCAGCAATAAAACAGCAACGGAAAAGTTACAATAATAATTTTCACCTCAACAAGCAATGAAAATTTAACATGGCTTCTTTGTGTTGTGGTGATAATAATGAAGGGTGGAGGGGGGGTGGAGTGAGGGGTGAGCGAGTTTGTGTGTGTATACAGTGTAAGCACGTAGATGTGTGTGTGTGCCCTTGTAAGTGTATGTTTCTGTTTGAACTCTAACCTTGCTAAATCAACGTGTTCGCTGTCTCCCTCCCTCGAACCCTCCCTTTCTCCCCTACGTCGCTGTCGTACCCGCAGTATACCGAAAACGCAACTCGTTCATAATCATCAGCATTAAGAACTCACTCAGATTTCTTTATTTTCGCCGTTTTCTTTGCACAGCTCACTGCCGAACTCAGAGTTCATCCCCCCTCCCCCTCCCTCTTCTCTACTCCTCCCCTCCGCCCATCACACTGCTAAAAAAGTAATTAAATTCAAAACTAGCTTCATAAGAAAATTCATAATTATACGCGACGACTTCATGCATTGCGCTGGATGCCGCACACGAACCACGCGGCACGAGACGAAGAAGACGACCGACGACGCCCCACGAAGATGAAGAAGTAACTACGTCGTCTCCCCTCCGCACCTCTTCCACCGCTCACCCCGCTTCCACTCTTTCCTCGAAGACCACATGAAGCGCCCCAGTTTTCATTTCAGTTATTCTTAATAATTCGCTTATAAGTGGTGTGAGCGAGCGAGTGATGTGAGTGCAAATGCGAGGAAGAGTAAAATTGCTGGTGTCGATGCTGATGCTGATGCGGGTGTGGGTGCGAGTGAGAGTGAGAGAGCGACTGAAAGTATAACGGGATGAGTGCCGGTGATGTTCATGTGCACGCGAATCCTTCTTGCCTGTGACTTAATCCTTTTTCCATTATTATTTTCATAATTCTTATTTACATTTTACTTTTTCTCCATCTCCAGCAACGATGACGACCTTCTCTTTATTGTTGTTTCTTCTTCTACTTTTTCTTAGATGCTGGTTTCCTCTTCTAGTCGTTGTTGTTGTTGTTATTGTTACTGCTGCTGTTTTAATTCTTTCTTTCTTTTAGTGCCGATGTTGTTTTTATTGTATTTCTGTGTTATTAATATTGTTGTTGTTGTTGTTGTAATTTTTCTTGTATGTGTAGCGTAAAATTATTTTCTTATAACTGAATTCTTTACAGATTACATCGACGAAGATCGTGTGAGTGTGTGTGTTTCGAAGGGTGTGGGGTGTGTTTTTTGGTCCCGGTTTTTTGGTATAAAGGTCGGGGGGGGGGGGGGGGGGGAGCGCGGTAGTGGTGTCACGTATGTATTCTATACTAGAGTGAGTGAGAGAGAGAGAGAGAGAGAGAGGGAGAGAGATGAACGAGCGAACTTAATAATTACAACCGAAAGGGTTTAATTTTTAATTAAAAGGGTTCTGTTTTTTCCACTTCACTTCATTTTCAAACATTTCTCAGAGCCGCAGATTGTTTTTCTGTTGCACCGCTTTGAATGTTGAGCGTGTTGAGATGCTGCCGAGACACGCCCGTGTTTCTGAAGAGAGCCTGTAATTTTCAATTTTCCAGAAAGAGATTAAAATCTTGTTATTATGTATTCTCACTTGAATCCTTGTGATGACGAAATCATGAAGATGTTTGATGATTGATTTGTTATGGAGATTTTGATTATTTATTTTGTATTCAGGTTTTCCAAAAAACAAGACCGAAAACCTTCTCTTGTTCTTCTTGTTCTTCTTCTTTCCTTCTTTGAAAATATACTTCATATCTAGAAATCTGATTCTTCATCCTGGAAATCCTCTCTTTTTTTTGGTGTCTGTACAAAATACAACCAAACGATAAAAACTAACAATTTATTTTAAAAGCATTATTTTAAAATAACAGCAAGAATGAAAAAAAAGCAATAAAAGAAATAAAAACTGCCAGCGTTTCATTAACAACACGTGACCCCACACATGACGGGGTCACACATGAAAGCGTGAAACAAGTGGCTTTGACACCTCTCAAAGGTATTGCAACAAAAAACCGGAGAACCCTTTCGGCGAAAAACTCATTAGAAAAGATTAAAGAGCAGCGAGATCCCGGGGGGGGGGGGGGGTGGAGTGAGTGTCGGATGGTTGTTGATGGGAGGGATACCGAAGAGAAGAGAGACTGGCGAAGTACAAAGAGAAGAGAGTACAAAAAAACACTTCACACGATGACCAAAGGTCAAAATTCATAAGTGGTGGGTGTGGCTGGGAGGCGTGTCGTCTTTTTAATTGACAAAAAAAAAAGAAACAATCGAAATTGTTTGCTGCGTTGCGTTGATGGCGAAAATAATAGACGACAAACACCAGGAGAGCCATCAACAGCAACAACACAACCACCAGCAAAAATACCACCATCACCAAAAACAACAACACCACCACCATCACCAACAACAACAATTGAGTGATATGTCACATCAGCATATCAAAAACAATTCAATTCAATTTAAAAAATATTGAAAATGAAAGGAAATCTTTAATACACTTTAGTCACTGGATGGTTAGAGTAATTAATGGAGGAGGAGGAGGAGTCAGAGGGAAGGAGGAGAAGATAGAATGCTGTAAAAGAAGAGAGGAAGAGGAGGAGGGAAGGAGAAAAACGAACAGAACGGGGCAGCTGTCAGTAACACGGTCTATAATTCAACCATTTATAATCAATTTACATGCTTCATGCCGATGACGATGATGTGGACGATGGCGATGTCGATGATGATAATGATGATGATGATAATGATGGTAGTAGTGATGATAATGAAGATGACCACATCCATGATCATCACAAGAGACGTTAACTGGACTTGCACTCAATTGAAAGTCATACAAATTATTTTGAACATCGTTCACAAAAATTAACCACCACAGAAAACGTTTAATAATAGTAACAAAACGGTTCCCTCCTCCTCCTTCCGTGATCCACCTCCACCACCACCTCACCCTCCCTCTTCTTCCTCTTCTTCCTCTTCTTTCTCTTTTTCGAAACATAGAAACGCCTTCTGCTGAGACAAAAGACGGATAAAAAACCACAGAGAGAATGATAATAATATAATTATTATTATTATCATTCATGTTCTTCAGTCTGAGGGACTGAATACTGTTCACTCGGATGAACACGTCAACCATGAGAACATCAGGCATGAAGACCGAAATGAGTACATGCGTTGGTGGGAAGGGTACGCTGGGGGGAGAGGGGGGTGGGGTTTCTAGCGCTGCTGAAAACTATAGAACTCATCATGAACATGATCATTGAAGAAGGAAATCTTTGTTTCAGTGTTTTTAATGTAGTTAATAAAAGAAAAATAGAAAAATTGTTGTTGTCTTGTTGTTGTTGTTGTGACTTTATGCTTTGTGCTATTTGCCTTTCATTTACTTGGGTGCATCAGAAGGATGACAAAAGACGTCATTCAATCGTCCGTCAATCGGCAAAAAAAGAAAATATAAACTAAAAAAAAAGTCAACAAGCATTAATAACGACAACAACAACAACAGACAGTAGTGCCACACCCTCACAGTAGAAGCGTGTCCGCGACGCGTCACCGCCTTCCGTTTTAGAAACACCGCGATAAAAACGACAGACACACAAACAAAACGTGTTTGAATATGAAATTGGAAACAGTTTCCATTGCATACTTTTAGGCGTACGTGTGTTCGACAACTTGTGGTTGTTGTTTAGATTGTTTTTTGTGGGTTTTCGTGGTTTTTTTCTGTTTTTGTTTCTACTGGTTTCCGTTTTTTTACGCCAACGCATTTCTTTTCAACGCATCATCTCATCACTTTCACTTTTATTTAGCTTCCGTTGTTGTTGCTGCTCAATGTTGTTGTTGTGTTATCCTTGGGTTGGCGTTTCAGTGCGTGTCAACGTATAAAACGCGCTCTCATTCATTGTCATCAAAGTGCGTGTGTGTGCCTGTGTGCGTGTGTGTGTGTGTGTCTGTTTACATGGAAGCGTGGCGCAACGTGTGTCACATGTCTGTTGTTTGTCTGTCTGTTTGTCTGTCTGTATGTCTGTCTGAATGTGTTCAACCTTGCTTCCCGTTTGGCGATGAAACCTCGTTTAACCTCGCATGAAATCATTTCGTTGACATTCTATCAGCGATTCGATTGTCAACACTTTTTGTGGCTTTTTGAGGAATGTTTTCAAAATATTTCAACAATATTTTACAACAACAACAATCACAAGAATCTGAAAAAGAAAAATAAATATTGTGGAATACTTATTTTGTGTATAAAATGTTATGAAATGAGAATTTTTATAGTTTTATAGTTTTTACTTTACTTTACTTTTCTCTGCTTTGTGAATTTCTATTATTAAACGTTTCTTTTCCCAAAATTGCTCAATTTTAATACTAAACTTTATTTTAAATGATTACTCATTTCACGTATTTTTTATGGTCAGAGTTTACAAGAGATTCGTGTTCAAAATCCTTGAAGAAACACATCAAAAGAGTTCTCAGAGTTTTTAATGAAAATGAAGATACTTTATATATTTACTGATGTTTATAATCTCTCTCCTACCCTCCTCCCCTCTCCTCTCACTCTCCGCCTCCCTAAAAAAATTGGCCTTCAAAATCATTTGATAGCTGATTCAAGCTCAAAAGCAAACGATTTGCGGCTCGATCTTCAAAGCGATTGAAAGCCGCAAACACTTCAAAACGCTTATCTGCCACACATGCGTGTGTATGCGTGTGTATGCGTGTGTATTAATACTAAATCGACCACACACACACTCACACATGTGCACGTGTACACACACTCACTGTATCACTCTAGAGATTTCCTCTTCCTGCTTTTTTATAAACGAACAAAAGTTCTCATAGTTATTTGCACGGCTTCGCTTTTAAGTTTTCAATTAAATCATAAAAAATGAGCTGTTTTTCAATTTATCGGTTCGGCGATAGAGAAATGATGGCCTGAAAATGATGGTCCTCAACTTATGCCAACCTTCGACGGCGATAACATATCGTGTGTGTCGCATACGAGTTCGCTTACAACATCCTCAAAACGTATTTTTTATGTGCATTTAAAATGAATGACTTTCGAACTTCGAACCACTCTTTTTCTCAGATTACACGGCAAACACACACACACACAATGCAGTTACCCTTGATTTCTATCATCCCCCTCCCCCCCCACCCCATTCAAGTAACGGACCCTCACTAAAAACTTTTCATTTTCAATATTTTTTGAAAAATTTTATGAAATCCAAAAAGAAAGTAAGCCAGAAAATAAATTGTTTGTTAAAAACACCGAATAACATAAAAAGAAATATGCGAAATGAGATAAAGAAGGAAGGGGGTGGGAGAAGGGGGAAGCATGTGGGAAGGGGACGCTGGGAGCGGGAGCGGGAGGGTGGCAAATGTTCCTTAAGCCGCAATAAAAGTAAATCACAACGCACACAACGCATCGTTTGTTGTTTGGTCGAAGGTACGACGAGCCTTTGTACTTCCCCCTTTCGCCCTCCACCCTCCTCCCCCCACCCCCATACACCGCAAATTGCGTGCATAAGAGGCGCTTCCTGTTTTAAATCGTTGATGTGCGATTTTTATTATCCTTTTCTTGTGCGTTTGCTTCTTTTTGAGTGATTTAAAAAAGTCATAATCACAGATAAGAGTCTCGTCATCTCTCTTTCTCTCTCTCTCTCTCTCTCTCTCTCTCTCTCTTTCTCTCTCGATCTCTTCCTCTGTCTCGGTATTCATTACAATGGACAAGTTTTTTCGGTCTTCTTTGTATGTTTTTTTATTATTATTCACTTTTGTACCCTTAGAAAAGCACAATTTTTCGCTAATAAATTCGCAAAAGCATTCGTTTGAACATACAGACAGACATATGTACGTATATACAGACATACATACTTGCATAGATATTTGTGGAAAGTATCTGTTCTGAAATATGCTCGTATGTGGCATTGTTGTTGTTGTTTGATTTTTATTGAAAATTCTGCTGACAAAAGAAAATAAATATTAACCTTCGCAGCGATTGGATTGCTGTGAATTATCGATGGGAAGAATTTTAATAATTCGCAAATTTTTGCTTTTTACTCAAAAGTTATGCGAATATCTTCTCTTTTCTTTTTCAATTTTGTTTGAAGGACTTCGCTTTTGTTTGGTTATGTTATTAATATTGCATAATTCTAGAAAAATACCACCGAAAATAAGGGGAGAAAGATTTCAGAAACTTAAATGAATCGATTGAATATTTTTTCAAATGTGCTGCTTGTAGAGACTCGAGTATTAAATGAATACATTATGAGTATTAAATGTATGAAACGAATATTAAATGAATACATTTTGAGTATTAAACGAATGCATTATGAGTATTATATGTTAACGAGTTATTTGGTTCTTGTAAAAGCTTAAGCATGTAATACTGTAGATCTGTACTGTAGCAAATAATAATACAGGTCTTTTGTTAAAATGCTCTGTTAGCATCGGAAGAAAAAGTTAACGTCTTTAATTTAAAACGTGAGCAAACTATAAACATGTTTGTCAAAATCAGCTGTTTGTCTTTGACAGAACTAAAGTGTTGCCAGAGTTTTAAATTGAAGTCTTCTTCTCTTTTTAAGTTCTTTTTAACTTGTAACTTCTTAATTTAAAAATGTCTGGAAAATATCAAGAGTGAGTATTTTGTTTTTTCATAGAAGGAAAAATTCAACTTCAACTTATAGAATATACAAATAGCAATAAAAATAAAAATCTTAGATTTCTCAAGCATGTCCGGAATTTTTACTTCTATCCGCATGTGGGACAAATATGTGTGTATGTCCCTCATCGTTTAAATAACTTTCTAGACAATAAGTTGTTTCGGTGAATAATATGTCTTCGGTTGGATGAAATATTTTAAGTACCTTTGATCTTTGGTTGTGTCCCAAATCGGCATAAATTTCTGAGATTCATTTTGTTGTTTCAGTTGATACGGTTTTCGAAGAGTGGTGGGGTGATGGGGAGTTAGGGATGTTAGGGATGTTGTAATTATCATATTCATAGAATTTAATAAATTTTGATATTTTTATCAAAGTAATTCTTAAACTAATTTTAAGACTTCATTGAAAATTTCAAGAATATTCATTCAACATTTAAATTATTTCATCTTAAATACAATATATTGTATGTATATTTAACGTTGGATTGGAATTTCTGTCCACATTAAAATCGCATATTAAGCACACTATCTACAACAACAACAACAAGGAATGAACATCGGATACACAATACATTCAACAATTCAACACCGAAAGATTTAATGATCACGTTTCTCAGATAAAGAACCATATAGAGACTCACCGGAATGTCTACAAGCAAATAAAACAAAGAGAAAAACCTTTTCTCGATTTCGTAGACTTTCTTTGGAAGTCAATAAAGTTCAACAACAACAACAAGAACAAAAAAACCATGACTTAATTAAGTTGTTCACAAGTGCAGATTGTAGAGGGAAAAACATAGTTTCAAAGCTTGTAGATTTTTATCATTCGATTTTCTAAAAAAAGATTCTGAGACTGAAACAATGAAAGTGCAAGGAAAAGAAGAGAAAAACGAAGATGAAGAAGCATGTTGAAGGAGGCTACAGATTTAATAGTTTTAAGACCTTTAAAAGAAACCAACTTAAAAAAGAGTAGAAAAGATCCACTTACTAAAAGAAAAAGAGAGTGAGGGAGAAAGATAGAGTAAGAAAGAGAGCCTTATCGTTGTTGTTGTAGTTATTTCTTGCTCTCCTCTCCTACCTCTTTAAAATGCTAATGGAAAAGTTCATGAAATTCATTAAAATTACATTTTTTAAGTATTAAAAACATCTGAGATCTGGAAAAAATATTATTCCATGCTCATGTTTTAACTTCGGCCCTTCTTTGGGAAGAAAAAATTAGAAGGAACAAAAGGGAGAAAAAAAGAAGAATAAGAAGTAATAGTAAAAGAGCCCTCACACAACAACCAAAAGTAATTGTATCTCTATCTGCATCACTGAACCATTAAAAGCTACTCTGTTGAGAGTTTTGCATAATAATGTTGTTGCTGTTGTTGTTTCATTTCCCTGACTTCCTATCTGACATAAAAGACTCGTTAACTTTGAGGTAATTGTAACTGTCATGGGCGAGGTGGAAAACAAAAATGTGTTGCCGAACATTAAGAAAACAGCGTAGCGAATGGAATTAAAGAAAAAAAGCTGAGACATGAGTTGGACAAAATTACCACAGAAAGGAAAGAACTCTCACCCGATCGCCCTCAACAGCCCTCCTTCATCCCCCTCTGAATCTAAGGTACTCACTAATGACAGCTTCATAGAAATGGACACAGGATTTCGGTCGTTAAAAATATACTCATTCTGAATGGTTTTTTCTGGAGTTTTTCGTCCTTTTTTTCTTCTTTTTGTGTTATTTGAAGACCAGAAATTTGTAGAACTGCTCTAGAAGTGTATTTCTAAGTGTTTCTTACATAATTATAGCAAGAAAATTGTCCTGTTACTTTTGGAAACTTTTAAATAGTGGGCGTGTCATCCTCCCACATTCATATGATGTGTTTTCCCTTTTGAAGTGTTTGGGATGGAAAGAAATCTAGAAATCAGTGTAAATGGGAAAACAGCAACCAACATATTCCCAAAAACACTGTGAAGCTTGTAAATGATCACTTTCACCGAATTATTTAATATCTACAGCATTATTTCTATAACAATTTCATATTTTTTGGATAAATACTATTATCATACGTAGTCTCTCTAGTTTATCTAATTTTTGTGTTTAGATAATCAAATTAATTTTCAATTCGTTGAAGGAAAACTTGAAAATTTCCTAAGGGACCTCGGGGACCTCAGAGACAGAGAGGTATGGAGAGTATTTAGATCTATATTTTAAGAGGGTGATAAATTTTCATCACACACTACAAAAGAAAGCGCAACAGAAATCGATTTAACACCCGTACAACTAAAGGACATCACCAAGGATAATGGTATTTACACTATTAGAATGAGACACCGAAATGAATGAGGAAGAACGAAGGCTTATGTTAGTAATGAAAGGGACGGGGGGTTGAGAAGGGGTGTCAAGCGTCACAAGGTAAACATTTACCGAGTGGGAGCTACACTTCGATGGTGAGCTTTAACTGCTTTAACACCACCCTTAAAACAACTATCGACTTCTATTACTATTTCTTTCTATTACTATTTTATGTACCCCCCTGCTTCTGTTTTCTTCCTTCTCTTCTTCTTATTTTTCTTCTTATTCTCCTCCTTGTTTAACTACTTCTGCTATACTATAATTAAATGATAAACTAATCTTCTTTTAATAAGCTTCGTTGGAATCTATTTTCTAGAAAGAGCAACCACAACAACAACAACGAACCCGAAATTATTTTGATACTATAAACGGATGAAAAAAATAATAAATCAACAGAAGTAGAAGATGAGAAGAGTAGAGTATCATAGAGTACAGTACAACAGGAGTAAAAGAGACACAACTAAATGTGTGTGTGTGTAGTTCAGGTCGGTTGCTTTGGGTCCAAAGGAACTGAAACAGATCCATGGAGTTTATTAGGATAGAGTAAAATAAATCTGTTTAAAATTTTGTCATTTTTCATGGCAAAAAGTAAAAGACAAAAATTTACTATATTCAAAATAAAAATTTATAAAAAAAACCAAAATTTTCCGGATCCATGGTCCATGATCCAGCCAACCATCCATCCATCCATCCATCCAGCCATTCATCCATCCATCCAACCATCTATTGCTCCATCCTCTTAACTGAAATGAAATATATTTTCCATTAAAAATTGTTCAATAATTAAATTTTTAACGTGATACTGACACCGAGTGTTGCCAGATGGAAGGTGAGTGAAGACAAGAGGGGGAAAATGGATCAAATAGAAGATAGAAAGAGAGGTGGAAGAGAGAGGGAGAGAGAGGATAGAGAGATAAAGGACAGGAAGCTGTCATGGTGCGAGTAATCGTTTTAAAAACAACAACAACAACCCGAAAACTATATATAAACGCTATAGAGTACCAACTACGAGCCGGTGACAAAAACGAATGGCTTTTTATTGGTGTTTCAGAGAAGACTTGTTTTCTCTGCACTGCATTATTTTTGCCAGAATTTTTGTCACTCCAACGTTTTAGTTTTCACACACTGATTCGTTGGATCCAGGACCGGGTTGAGTCTTAGCGGCCCCTCGCCCCCGCCTCACCCTTACCAGGTTTTTCCTTTCCAAAAAAGGGCTGTGTTTGTGCCTGTGTCTGTGTCTCGCTTTGTGTGTGCTTCCGTGTTTGTGACATTTTAGCAGTTTCTCAACCAGGTGGCAGCTTTGTAGATTTACCGTGTTGTTTTTATTAATTTACGCTGCTGTTGTTGTTGTTGGTTTTATTCGTTTCTTTTGTTTTTTTGGGTGCCGGAAAATAATTACAATCTAGTTTAGTCATACATATATGTATGTATGTATATATGTATATCGAATATAAAAAATATAGAAGTACCTTTTAGCTACACACCCTCCATCGTCTATCTTTTACATACTCTATCTCTCTCTCCCTCTCTTTATAGAGTTGTCACATTTTTGTTATATCAAAGGTAAAGCTTAACTTTTAAATTTATTTTTTGGTTTCTTTATATTTACGACCACACATTCTATAAAAGGTATCGGCTGAAGGATATAATTTTTCCACAAGCTATACAGTCATTTTATACTTTACTTCAATATTTGTACATATTGACAAATCCTTTGGCAGCACTGCTTTTATTGGAATACCTTTCATTTGTTCTTTCCTTATTTCACATTATTTTATTTTCTTTTGTCGAAGAGTTTTTATATTGTTTTTGTCGGTATTCGTGTATGGACGATTTTTCGAAAATAGTTTCTATAAAAATAATGTTTGCAAACTGAACACGTACATATTTTGTTACCGCTTTCTAAGGTTTTACTTTTCACAAAAGCAACGAGCTGTCATTTTTCAAAAGTTTTTGCCAACGAAGAGTTTTTACCAACCTGCTAGCAATTCTTTGGTCCTTCATGTTGGTCGGTTGGCTGGTTGGATGGACGGTCGGTTTGTTAGTCGGAAGGTTGATCAGGTGGTTCGTCGGTTGGTCCGTCGTTTGGTCAGTCAGTCCATTGTTCGGATGGTGTTTTCCTTTTACCATCCGATGCACAGCATAGTTTTTGATACGGCGACGGTGATTGTGACCGGAATGCGTTTAGAAGCTGAGAAGAACCACATGTGTCCCAGTGCACGGTTACCGTTACAGTTATCATTACCACTTGGGTCATTTTGTCCGGTATTTAAACAGTGTTTTCGTCTCGATAAGAATGAGAAATCCTTTTGGATAGTTTTTGAAGGTAGGATTAGAATTTTCTTTAGTAGCTTTCAAAAGGTTTCCAATATCAAAGCTTTTACGACAAAGGCAAGAAAAATAAATGGTAATTATTTATTTTGACATCGACCTGTGAAATTTAAAACTATTTTAACAACAACGTATTAGGAATAAATGAATGTGAGTGAGATATTACAATATATTACAATTCAACAAAGTTTAACCAAAACTTTAGAGCCATAAATTTACAAAATTTTACAAAACAGAAAAAATGTTAACATAATATAGAAAAAAATTGTGAATGGTAAAAATGTCGGTGTCAAAAATTGAATCATCAACCAAGTTTTTTGTGAAGTTTATTTAACTGGGGTGAAATAAAGAAGCCTCTACAGCCACACAGCTGACTTTATTAATTGTTGGCAACACGCACTGCATGTTGCAATGAATGACTCTGTTGTTGATGATGGTGATGTTGCTGTTGTTGTTGATGATGGTGTTGTTGTTAAAGTATGAAGCTGTATCTATTGTTACGGTAACTCAGAGTCATGTTGAAAATGCTGCACTTGCATCATGCACCAAAGGACTACAACAAAAACGGAGGAAGGAGAAATAACAAAAACAACAACAACAACAATAATAACAACAACAACCATGAACATGCTCCATGTGCGTGCATAATGCATTTATTTACATTTTTCATGGCACAAAACGAAAGAAAACAAAGCTTTTGCACACCACCACCAACAACAACAACAACCACAACTTTTGAATGCACTCCAGCACAAATGTTGGTTGGAAGTCATGTCCTGTGTATTTGTGTGTGTGTGTGTGTGTGTGTGTGTGTGTGTGCGTGTATCTGCTTGTGTGTATTGTGCATAGCTTGAGTCCTTTACAAGTGGGTGGTCTTGTAACCCTGCTTCTTCTTCTTCTTGTTCATCGTGACCTCCGCGATGATTATGTTTTTGACAATTTAAATTTTAGTGTAACAATTATACAACCTTTCTTTTTAATCAAATTTTGCTTTAAAGATTCAAATTATGTTGAGTCGAAATTCTTTCACTCATTTACCTCTCTCTCTCTCTCTCTCACTCTCTCTCACACTCACAAATACACGTGCCTCAACACAACTAATTAGCTGTCAAAATATTCTTCTCTTTCGTTTTCTTTCATTCTTTCATCCTTTTCATAAGGATCATGTTCATGACCAAGGAGCGTGTCCATAATCAGCGAGCGTTATTTGAGACAATAAATCTAACAGCAGTAAAAGAAGAATATGTTTTTTTTTCTATTATATTATTACATTCCTTTATTTTATTTACTTTTATTTCAGTTCATATTTGTGAATGTTGCAAACAACATCAGAAGAAATCACAAACAAAAACATGTTCTTGAATAACAACAGGATTGTTTACCAATGTACGAATAACAACAACAACAACAACAACAACCATATCAACAACAACAACGATAACAATAACAATGAAAATAGTGAAATTCAATAACAACAACAACAACAATAAACTGTTCAACTCACACAAAATGCATATAAAAGGATATCGCGTGCCAAAATCAACGCCATATGAAAGGCAATCAAAAGGCGAGCAGCTTTTTATTTATCCTGTCAGCTTGAAGCTTCATCATCATGTTTCTTTTGTTCATTGTGTTTGCTTAAAACAAATATTATTTTCATGTACAATACAATACTTTAATGTATTTACTATCACTCCTTGTCTGTTTCTTTCTATCTCTCTTTCTATCTCTCTCTGACTACTAGTAGTTTTTGTCGATGACTCACATAGAACTCAAAGAAAGCTCTTGAAAACTGAGGTGTTGAAATCACATCTCATTTGGCTCAGTATCATTTAGAGATCATTGAGAGTGGTACCAACAACGATCTCCATTATTCACATGGGCTCACAGGAAAATCCAACCCATTGAAGGGATCAGAATTGCATGGTTCTTGAAGTCTTATCGTCATTCTACTATCAATCATTCAACATAATTCAAATTATGATTCAAATTAGAATCGAAGTTTTTCAAATATTAGAATCCACAGAAGTTTTTCAAATATTAGAATCCATCCATACTCTGAATTGGGGTCATATGGGTCTCACTTTTACAGTTATCTTAAGTCATATCCAAGTTATACTGCTTTACGATATACCACAAAGTTATGCATATAAACGGTCTTTAATTATAATGAAGTCGTCATCATTCATTTGACTTCATTAAACATCATTTCATTTATTGACAAAACTCGCATTTATTTTAGTCATTCATTCACGCATTTTGTCACACTTATAATCAGTCAATTCATTCATTTAGTCCTTCATTCCTCCCCATAATAACGGAAACTGAGATTTTTTCCTCAAAGATGGCATATAATTTTTGTTTTAGTTCTGGAATATGATATTTTTATGGGATTTCATTGATCTTTAGATTTAGTTTTAGGTCAACGCTAATGCGTGTTATATAAACACATCATACACATGACATGTACATACATCCAAGTATTATTTTGAAATCTGAAGTCATTTGACAGATGTGAGATGACATTTTCTTATATCTACCATCTAACAAAAGAAACTCATATCTAAGAATACGAATCCTAAAGGAAATCTAAATCAAAATAATCTTAAATTAAAGCGAAGTGATTTAGCAATTCTTTTATGATTTAATAAAGAATTGACTATTAGAATATTGACTATAATCTTTAATATCCAATCTTTGAGCTATAAATGGGTTAATAAAGTAACTCTAAGAAGTTATACGAAAAGAAAATGCAAAACAAATTTAAATAAAAGAGTTTAAATTCACATTTCGAATTTATTTCAAAACCTTTCATTTATATGAGCTCATATCTAGCTTGTATCTATAGCTTTGTATCTCTTTATTTCGGCTGCATTTTTCATTATCGTGATAAACATCTTTTTGGCAGGTTCGATAGAGGAATAATAAGAAGAAGAGTCCAAAATTTATTGCTCAGAACAGAAGCATCCGTTCGTTTCCGCAGCGATTCCAATTTAGTCAGTTGTCCGTGCTGCCACCCGACACACAAAACAATGCAGCCACGAAATTGCATTTTGCATTCCATAAATTCAATGCTATTGTTGTCGATGCCCTTCGACGCGCCACTTTAAATACACACAATGCAACCCTGCAAGTGTCACCGCAAACAATGCAATTCGATTTGCAAGCGCAGTTGGCAACGCAGTTGAGCATTCAGAATGTGCAGCATACAGGGTGTGAGCAAATCGAAAAGAAACAAAATCCAATCCAAAAAAAAAGAATATTGCAAGTGTTTTAAATTCGGAGTGAGAAAGAGAATATGGAAGACATCGAAGTGGATAGAGAGGCTGGAAAAGGAGAGGGATTGAGAATGATAGAGTGCGTTTAAGAGAGAAAAGAGAGTGGAGAAGGTTTCGAACCTGATGTTAGATGCATTTTTTAAAGCAGTTTTAATGGAATCTCATCTCTCGTTCAATGAAATTTCATCTCATCTCATGAAAATTCGAATGATTCCTGAAAAAGCTTTGAATCATTTTGTATATAAATTAATCTTTGATTCATTGGAATTCGAAGACATCCTCTCGAATTGATTCTCAGTTCTTAGAATTTATTTAGGGTTTCTTTCCAAATTCAACCACCGGAGGCACCTGTTCGCACTCGCCTTTGTTTCGAGTAGAATGGACGATTATCGAAACAAAAGGTCAGGTCAACAAAAGGCACGTCAGTGAAGCGAAGAGTTTCTGAAATAACAAGAGTAAAAGATAGAGAGAAAGAGAGAAAGATGGAGAAGGAGAGAGAGTAGTTTTGAGTGGGTTACAATGGAAATTTGCTTTGAGCAAAATCAACAAGTAACTCAAATCTTCATCATGACAAAGAATCCCCTACTAGTGGCATTCTTAGGTCAGTATTTGAGAGTGGGATGTGAGTGTATATGTGTGTGTGTGCATGTGTGTGTAAGTGTGTGAGTCCATTCTTACGCACCGTCATAACGGAAACGGCCCCCAACACTTTGTATGTGGTACCATTTCGAATATACTTCCTTCTCTATTCCCCTCCCTCCCTCTATCCCTCGGTCACTCTTTCTGTCCTTCTCTCTCTCTCTCTCCCTCTCCCTCTCTGTGTTCTTAACCAGCCACAGCCTCTCACTCAAAGTGGAACGATGCGAAAGTCAATTTGTTTGCATTGGCAGTGTTTGCTTTTGAGTGTGCTGAGTGGTGAAGTGGGCGGGGGAGGGGAGCAGGACCCAACACCCAGGAGCCAAGAGTTGGACGCACCCCAACAGCAGGATGTCGGAAAAGGACCTGGATCCTCATAGTTTCGGCGTAAATCTTTTCTCGTTATGCATTGAAATGAAAATTTTAATTTAAAGATTGACAGCCAAAAACACTCTTCGTCCCTTCACCCCCTGGCTGGACCCTTTACCAACGATGTGCTACTCCACAATGCAAGAGAGAGAGAGAGAGAGAGCGAGCAAGGAAGAGCTTCCCCTCGAACTTCCTGGGTTCTGCATTCCAGGCTGGCAAACAATTGATTTACGTGATTCGTGCAAATTATTCTGTCAAGATTAAGTGTTGCATTGAATTGGATGCTGTGCTGCACTGCAGAGATACGTCTGGTTATCAAGGGTTGACGAGGGAGAGGGGGGGGGGCGGGGCACATCGGTTGCAGCAAAGCTTCTCAGATACTTGCAACTGTGCTACTTTGATTGATTTGCGGTTTCTAGCTGTGCGAAGCAATCTAATTGATTTTAATTGAGTTGTGTTTGTGTGAGGTTGGTCACTAGATGCGAATATTATTGCCCTTTATAGAGGCTTTACTGTATCTTAAATATTATCTGTATTATTGAATCAAATTAAAACTAAAACTAAATTAAAATTAAACCAAAAGATATTAAATATAACTAAAATATTTTTAAAACTTTAAATATTTATTTAATTTTTATTAAAATTATAATCGAATGAACAGAATCCAATTAAAATACACGACATCGAATAAAAACACGCTGATTTTTCCGTATTTTTTAGGAATTGCGTGTTTGTTCGCTGGGTAACTTTTCTCAGCCCTCTCACTGTAAATACTCTCCTCTCCTCTCCTCTCCTCTCCTCACCCTCTCCTCACCATCTTTCACTCTTTCTGTCACACTGCATGCATGCATGCTTAGTTGGCTCCCCTCCTTCTTCCCTTCACCCCCCCCCCCCTCCCCCCTCACCCGGTCACTCCCTTTCGACCGAGTATAGTCATCATGCATTACAACCATTAATCACATTTTTCCTCAAGCTTCTTCAGTTTGAATTAAAATGTTTATTCAATAATTTATGACCACGTTTGCAGCAGCTCTTTAAGAGCAACAATTAACAGCTGATAGGCTGCTTTAAGTTAGTGTAAAATGTATCTCGTTAGCCAGCAACTCGGGGTTAATAACCAATTATGTTAAACGAAGTTAAGTGTGAGGGTTGAGAGAAGGAATTCTGCCCATTTAACTTCTACGCACAGCGGAGAATATTTTCTTTTAAGCGGTGTTGAAGTTGAAACTGCTGCTTAAGATCGAAGCTGTTTCAGTTAGAAGTAAAACTCAGAAATGACTTCAAACATCGAATTGATAGAGGAATGTTACTAGCAACATACGCATGTCTATCCGTTGTTATAATCATTGACGCAGTTTATTTCGATTCTAAAATGTTTAGTATACTGTTATTTCTACGGCAGGACAACAGATTAGCAAAAAAAAAGAAATAAGTTAATGAAAGGGAACTCCATATACAAAATATTTGTCACAACTACAAAGAAGTTAATGAAAACGAAAACAGTTGGAAAGAAATTAAACGAAATGAAACAGTGGAAAGAAGGGAGAAACTCAGGGCGAAGGAAACAATTTCAAATGCAAAGTGTTAATTGAAACATTCGCAAAGATTTTATTACTTAATTTACATCGAAATTAACTAGTTAACGAATAGAAACCGAAAGCATAAAATAGACAAAAAGCAGGCGAGTTAATTAAGAGGACAAACAGCAGAACGAATGAAGGAAGGAAGACAATTTTTCGCTCGAGGATTCGAAAAACAGAGCAGAAATGAAAGCAAAAGAATTAATTTGTGAAGCAAACAATGAGTAAGGAAACATTTAGTGAAAAATTGATGAAATTCTTCGAGAGACAGAAAAGTGAGTTCGAAGGATGAACTCAAGCTGCAATAAGTGCTGAAAAAAAGGGAGAAAAGTAAGAGAGAGGTGGGGAAGAGGAGAGGTGAGGGTGAGGAGAGTTAGGGAAGGAGATAGGTCAGGAGACCAACAAAGAAGGGTCCAAGAAAGTGGGGCAAAGTTGAAACATTTTAATTTCTGATTTCACACCATTTCGACAGCCAACCGTCGACTGGGGCCAACTCTTGGGCTCTGAATGTTTTGACCTTTTTCAAGGCTTTTCCAGCAACTTAGCAGGTTTTTTATTTTTTCCCAACGCCAAGACGCTGCCACCTCGTGTTTTATATCTCTCCCTCTCACCCCCTCTCTCTCCCTCTCTTTTTGCATCTTGCCCGTAAACGACGAACCGCGAACATGGAACGACGACTGGCTTGTCAATGCTTGTTTTATGGTTTTTTAGGGATTTCTGTTGGCAACCCTGACTGAGGTCATTTGAATATTTGTACGCCGGCTTGTCTTCTTCTTCTTCTGTTGTTGCTGTTGTTGTTGGTTGGTTTTTTCGTTTTTTAATTTCCAATTTTATGCTGTTAAGGATCATTAGATTAAGTTAATGTTTTGACACAGCGATGCTTAAGCATCTGTCCTAAGGTCCTTAATGGCGGCCATTAAATTAGCGGACAGACGAAATGAAAGACAGACAGATACACAGACAGACATACAGACAGCATACAGACAGACCGATGAGATGATGCAATTGTATTTGATGGTGAATAGCGTAAAAATGGCAACAGTTTATTTTTATTAATGTACTTAAGTAATTTTGCTTTTATTACTTTTTTGTATACGCTTGTGTCCTTGTTGTTTTTGTTATTGTTGTTTTTGTTGTTGTTTTTGTTATTGTTCAAATTATAATGAAGCAAGAAATGTGTTTTTTTTCGTGGGTTTTATTTTATTTACAAGCTATAAATGAAAATTAATGTATCATTTTTTTGGCGGAGGGAGAAAAAATGATCGAAAATTTATATTATATACGAGTAAATATATTATTTTGATTTATGAATAAAATGGATACCATTTTTAGTGTGTTTTTAATGTGTTTTTTTTGCTGATTTCAGTGTCTATTTTTTCAGTGTTGCTTTTTTTTCGTTTACTTGGTTTCTTGGTAAACAGCAGCTGCTGCGGCTGAATTAGCATTTCGTTGTTGTTGTTGTTGTTGTTGTTGCTTAACTTCACTTCACTTGAGTTATTATAACACACTCGAAATGCAACAGCAGAAGCTTCAGCAGCAGCAATAAAAAGCAAATCTTGCAGATCGAAAGGTGCCCCGAAGTCAAGTTGACCAGTTATAAAAAGAGGCCGGGCGTCGTCCATCAAAACAAAAAACAAAAAACAAAGCATGGCTGCGTGGCCCTTAACCAGAAGAAGAACAAGAATCACGAGCAAGAACAAGAAATTTGTTAAAAAATGAAGAATCGATCCTTTTCTTTGCCATTGGGTCCATTGTTTGGAAAATGCTTCGTTTTATTATTATTATTATTTATTAAACTTGTTACTGTTGTTGTTGTTCCTCTTATTCTTCCTCTTCTTCGTCTTATTCGCTTTCCTCATTGTTTTATTCGCCTTCTTTTTGGTTTTTTGTATGCAACCTCAAAGTAAGAAATTTGCATCTGAAGAAGCCACGTTGAACCCCGCCCTGAAGGTGGCTGGCATGCACTCTGCCTGTCTGGCGGCCTGCCTGTCTGTCTGTCTGAGACTCAGCCTCAAAGAATCCACCAGAGACTCACCCGACGAACCACAAAAGAAGCCAACCATCCATCCACCCAACCATGCTTTCGTTCATTCATCCATCCCTCCAGTCGTCTATCCATCCATCGATCCATCCATGCTTCCATTCTTCCTTCCTTCCTTCCTTCTTTCCTTCCATTCTCAACACGTTGTACTCAGTTTTTGACTATCAAAGATCAGCGCGATCAGTTGGATCAATACGCAAATTATTGATCGCAAGTCGGCGTACATGAAGTCGAAGCTGAAGCTTATGTTGTTGTTGCATCTTGCATCTGCTCCTGCTGCTGCTGCTACCTTTGTTGGTGTTGCGGCTGCTGCCTTTGTTGCTGTTGCTGCCGCTTATGTTGCTGCCGTTCTTTTATATTTAGGTAGCTATAGTTTATAGCACGTTATGGTTAATCATATGCTTTTGTTACAATTTAGTAACAGCATCAGTAGAAATAATATCAGCAACAGCAACAACAACAACAACCAGAGCAACAGTGGTCGGTAGCAGTTCGTTTAACGAGATAAGAATAGAGAAAAACACAACATAAAATAGCCAAAGTATAGTTAAGCATTAGATTGGCCAGATGATGATAACAAATATGAACATACTTATGGATATACTAGGGACATACTTATGGACATACTAGGGACATACTTATGGACATACTAGGGACATACTTATGGTAGATACACCAATATACACACCAATAGCTATAACAATAGCACAACTACTATAATATTACAGAACATATAATAGTCCACACCTTCTACCTTCCATGGTTCTCGTACTTGTAACTAGTTTCAGATTAGTTGCTAGAAGTCGTAAGTTTCTAGCCGTGGATAAGCTCAGAAATACGCTCATAGACACTCTTGAGAGTGTTTGTTACTCGAAGTGAAGCTTCTGAAACAAAACTGAGGCTGAGCGGAAAACTTGATTGGTTTCGACTGGTTTCTAGAAATAATTTCGGTTTGATTTCGAGCGATTTGTTTACATTTTCCGCCCCCTCCTCCTACTCTTCTCCCCTCCACCCCTTCAATAGACCCCTCCACCAAAATTATGGCTCATTTGTAGCACAGCAGCTACCGACTACTGCATTGCTACTTGTTATTTGTTCAGTTTTGGTACTGTTCGTGGTTGTTCTTGGTTGTTGTTGTTTGTTGTTGTTGTTGTTTTCCGACTGTTCCACTTCGAGTCGTATTTGGTTTGGCCAACAAATCACTCTCACCTGCCGACGACGCCATCGCCGCCTCTGGGGCCCTAATTAAATTGTTAATAAATAATTTATTGACCAGTCGACTATTTGTTCTTCGAATTTAGTTAATTAAAACGCAGCGAACCCTCGCGTCGCAGCGACGAACGACCAACATTGTTGCATTTTAAGTGCAGCAACACAAACATTTGAAATATGAACAAATTTATTACAAACATTACAAGCATTTGCATGTGATTCGATCGTCCTTCAGAATACTTCACCGCAAGACTTCATTACAGACACGTCTCTCATCACTTACTGAATATTTTTATATCAACAACAAAGATAATAAATATACGTATGAACTTATGGAAAAATATAACCGTTGTATCTCTTGTATGTATTTCAGAAATTCAACACCTAGAAAAGGTCAAAAAAGCCCCGGAAAATACTTCATTTTAAATTCTAGAATTCCACAGAAAAATATGATGAACATGATGACGAGCCATGACCATAAAATTACCCAACTCAGAGAGAGGGAGAGAGAGAGAGAAAGTGTAAAGAAGACAGAAGGAGACACTCGTTAATAAGCAGCACAAATGACTTGAATCCCAAACGAAAAAAACCGGGGATGCGTCAGGTCGAAGGGTCAACCATCATAAAGGCTCATAATTATTACGTTTACAGTAGATGAATATAGTAGCTAGAATTTTTATTATTAAACTTTTTTCGGTTGGCGGGTTTTCGGTAAAAATCGAGATGAAAACCACGTAAAAAGGCAAAGAAAAGGTGTAAAAAGCGTAGGAAAGGCGTAGAAAAAGGAGTAGGAAAAAAGGACAATTTGGCAAATTTTTAAAATTCTTGTCTTTCCTAACGGTTGACCGGGGGGAGGGGTGGGGTGGAGTGGCGTAACGTCGATTGGGATGGGGTCGGGCCAACAACGCTTTTTAGTAGCCATCACAGTTAATTAATTAAAAAACTTTTGTAGATTTTGAGAATTTATAAAAAACGAGAAAACCAACAAAAAAGTAAACAGAAAAAAAAAACAAAGATTGATGAAGAAGAATTGAATGGAGGAGGCGGGGGCGAAGGTGTGGGCGTGGAAATGAAGAACCTGTTTTAGTGAAAGAGTGGAAGAGGGATTGAGAGGGGTGGGGAGGAAGTGGAAAGTCGGAAATGAATGATAAATATAGTGAAATATTTAAATTGACATTTTCACTGCATGTAAAAACGTAGCCAGAGGCGTGTGTCATGTGTGTGTGTGTGTAGCAGTGTGTGTATGTGTAGCAGTGTGTGTATATGCCTCTGTGACATATTTTAGTTTGTGTAATTGTGTGTATGCCTTTTTTTTGTGGCGCAAACACATGTCCACAGTTTTAATAAATGATTTCGACTTCACATATTTTTTTATACTTCGCAGATGGTTCATTAAAAAAGAAATGAAGAAAATGTCACTTAGCAGTTGGGGGCAATAAAAAAACAAGCAAACACACACATACTATCAAAGAAGAAAAGGCTACACATACAGACAAGCCTCTGGATATTTTTACTGTATTTTATTTACATTTACAGCAAACTCAATTAAATATGTTACCACGAAACAACAACAAAAAAACAACGAAAACCAAACAACAAATTGACAAGTTGGCAACTCTGAATTATTCTCTTTACAGTCCTCTTTTCTACTCACTCCTCAATCGGTTGCGGGTTTCTTCAGCGATTTCTTTCCGGAGTGCTTTTCAACGCTTATCGCAAAAACGATCCATTAAAATTGCACATCGTTTACACCGAAAATCAATTCGCTCAACTATTTAAAGCAAACAAAAGTGCGCCACAGCCACCAGCAGTCAGACGGAGAAGAAGGAGTCCCCCCCCCGCCGCCATGCCTCTGATCTATCGATGGATCGCCAAACGGTTGAGCTACCAGCAACCAGAGAGGCTGCCACTGCTGCTGTCGAAAACTAGGCATCTCTGACAACAACAACAACAACATTAGCAACACCAACCAACATCAAACGCCGTCCTCAGCATCAGCAACAAAGAAGGAAGCAGCAACGTTAACAACAGCAGCAAACAACAAGACAAACGACAACAACAATAACAATAACAACAACAATTATAACAACAACAACAACAGCAATAATAACACCATCACCAACAACAACAACGTATCTGCTTGAAACACTTCAAATTGAACATTGATGACCATAAATTCTCTGGCGGCACAAATCGAATGCTCTTTTCGAATATAAGCGAATTTCTTTTTAGATGTTATAACTTCTTTTTTTGTTTTTTTTTCCTTCTTCTTCTTTTCTTCTTCTTCTTCTTCTTCTTCTTCTCCTGCTGGCTGGCCACTGCAAAACCATTAGAGTGGCTGGCTCGCGTGTGCACCTTCCGATCCGGATCCATTCACGCGCAAATCGCATATAAAATAAACAAGTTCGATTGCATTCAGTTCTCGACGGGATTCATTTAAATCGGACTCATTTCAATGCGAGATACGAGTGCACACCGCTGCCAGAATGTTGTTGGTGTTGTTGTTTTTCTGTTGCCACAGATAAACGCTAATTCGTTGGGACTCAAACATGTCAGCGAATGAAAAAAAATATCCATCGTATGGGACTCCATGAAGTTAGTGTTGGCAAAAGAAAAGAAAAACGGTACCAAATGAAACGAGTACCTGAATACGAGTAGCTGAATACGAGTAGCTGAATATGAGTACCTGAGTATGAGTACCTGAATATGAGTACCTTAAAATAACCTCAAGTCTCATCGAATGAGAAATCTTATGAGCTGTGTGATTGATGAAAAGAAGGTGATGAGTGGAGCGTCTGGAAAGCACATGAACAACTTTGATTATGAGAGAAAATGAATTGATACCTCTTTATGTATAGTATGCAGAACTCTCTGGCGATACTTATCCCCAAAAAACCGGTTACAAAAACTATTCTAAGAACCTATTCAAAGACACTGATTCACTACCAACACTTAATTCCAAGCATCATCGATGAAACTCACCAGGAATTCGCAGGATGAAGCAGCAGACAATCTTAAAAATGCTAAGTGAATATGTTTAACAAATTATAGCCAAATGCAACAACAACAACCACAATCCGCATCGAAAAAACAAACCCAGAAATAACCTCAATAAAAGCCAATAGAAAGAGATATTTTTTTTACTTACTCTTATCTCTTGTCACGTTTCTCGAGGTCTCCTGTATACCCCAACTTCTCTTTTTATCTTCTTCTCTTTCCTACTCTCTCTCTCTCTCTCTCTCTCTCTCTCTCTCTCAATAAAAAATTTGACTTCAATCGAATGAATTCCAAGCTTGACTTAAATAAGATTACCATAGATTGACTTATAGTCTGCATTAAAGCGCGCTCATGTTACGATGAAGAGGGGAAGGAGGGTGAAAAGAGGGTGAAAGGAGTGTGATAGGATAGTGGAAAGAGGATGGAAAGAGAGGCTCTAGTATTGCATAGAATGTGCCAAGCTCTGGGCTCGCATGTATTTTTTAGATGCCAGAAACAACACCGAATTCCGAACTTGCGAGATATCGTCTGTAGCGATGAGTATTTTTTCACTTGCTGGTACTTCTTCTTCTTCTTATAATGCTTCTTCTTCTTCTGCTGCTGCTTCTTCTTCCTCTGAATGATGATTTTCCCGAGGAGCCTCGATTGTGCGATGGTCTTCTGGTCTGCGGTTGTCTGTGGTCAGTTACAATTGCTGTCAGTTAAGTGTTGCTGGTGGGTCTATCGGTCGGGCGATTGGTCGCTGGAGTGGTCGCTGGAGTGGTCGGTGGAGTGGTCGCTGGAGTGGTCGGTCGATTGGTCGATTTGCCACCTCACAGCCAGTTGCCAAGTCAGCTGTCAATTCGTCAATTGCTGTTGTTGCTTCTGCTTTTGTGTTGCATGGCTCTTTAATTGGTTGGGTTTCTTTAGTTGGCCGTCGTTGGTTTCACTGGAGAGGCAGGGATGGGGGAGGGGGGTGAGTGGGGAGAAAAAATGCGCCACCTAATCAGCGAGTGTGGAGCTCGTAAAGTGAGAGCTAATTCACTTGCGGATGATAAGCAATTCAAGTCGATCTAAAAGCGTGTGTTTATCCTTGTATCCAAAGCAAATCTAGGAGAACTTTTTGTTTAGGATTATTATTAACCTTTTGGAAATAAAAATGAATTAAATTAAATAACTTGAAGTAATAAATTTCAATAAATTTTGACAGCTTCCCCAAATAAAATAAAACCATCAGCACCTTCACGGCGCTAATTTAAGGTATTTAATTCTCACGGTTCTCGTTTTTTTCAATTTCCAAATTAAATAAGCCATTAAATCGAAAACTTTAACGTATTAAAATCTAATTTTATTTTTCACTTCAACTTCAACCATGACCGTATCCGAGTTGAAAAAGGTTTCGCTTTTTTTCCCCTGTGACGATTAATTACACGAGCATTATAATAAAATAATAGAAATGTTTTGCCAACTCATCTACTTAATCTCTCTCTGTCTCTCTATCTCTCTCTCTCCCTCTCTCTCTCTGTGTCTCTACCATTTCAGCAGTTACAAGCCCCTCCCTGCCTCTCGGCAACGTTTTCGATCTTCGTTAAAGGTTAATCTTACATCTAAACTCAGGTACAACAACAACAACAAGAACAACGCTTGAATTTAATTCAGCAGCAACAAATTAAGTTTAAAATAATAAATCACCCTGTTAATGTGCTGAGTTGTTGGATCCATTTTTAGCCCCCTAACACGCTATATATTTCACTAACAACAACAATGAATGGGTTAAAACGGGGTCCCACATGCGATGGTTTTCATCTCCACTCTGCGCGAACATGAGCACCATCTTTCACAGGGTATTTAATATTTTTTTTGTTTTACTCATACGGGTACTCATACTCGTACTCGTATTCATACTCATACTCGTAGTCGTACTCATACTCGTATTCATGCTCGTACTCATGCAGCGTGGTGAAAAAATAAACACCCGCCGGCCAGATTCGTCGCACTATCGCAGGACTTTGTGACTACTATATAAAAGCCATGTTTGCGGATCTGTTGAACTGAGTGAGTGTGTGTGCGTATGTTGTTATTGTTGTTGTGTCATACGACATGAAGTTGATTGCGATTTAAATCGTTAATTAAAATGTGTGAAATTTGTTCCTGTAGCTATTTAGAAGTCAAGATGGTCCAGAGACAGAGTGCTAAATACTAAAAAAGTATTAGAAATGTAGTAGGGAAGTACTAGTAAAAAAGTAGTAGCAAAAAAGGTAGTAGTGAAAAAGGTAATAGTATAAAAATAAAATGGCACTTTAATTAATGATACTTTGAAGTGATTTCAAAGTCGACTCCTCAGTGATGAGTGACTGGATGATGATGATGATGAGGTGCTTTTTGGTAACATACACGCTCTGTGATAATGACTCCTCATACAGTCATCTTTTGCTTGCTTCGTGGGACTGAAAATTGTACTACTATTTAAGCAAAAATTTGATGACATCGTTCAATTTGTTGTTGTTGTTGCTTTCGTTGTTGTTGTTGTTGTTGCTTTCGTTGTTGTTGTAATTGTATCCCTTTCTAATTGAATTTCTATTGTAACAGCGAACATATCATTTGTAGTCTATAATTAGAAGCTATCTGCTGGCAACCCTTTTCTGCTCCTTTCCAGTCTAAAATTCATAAATGACAATGTTGCTGTTCGAAAGTATTTTCATGATTGTTGTTGTTGTTGTAGTGGCTGCTGTTGATGTTGTTGTTGTTGTACATGTACCACTTTAATGTCATTTGGCGTCTCCGTCGTCTGCATATGTGAAATTTTTGTACCTTTATGTGTGGAATTTTTACAAATGGAATGTTATAATTAATTTATATGCTGCGCTTGTATTTTTGCCATTAGTCTTTGCCAATTTAGCAGCTATTCTCATTAAACAGCATCGCAAAAGGAGTCAGCAGTTAAAGCATATAATTCGAAGCTTCCGAATAAAGGATGTGTTTTAATTTTAGAGGAAAATATTAATAAAAAGTGATAAAATTTAAAAGAAACTCCTGAAAAATAATTCACGAATTTATGTATTTGATAATCTTTTTTATATTTTCATTAATTTTCAATTCTTTTAAAAGTATTTAATGTAAACATTAACTTAAAAAAATGTATTTTTTCTTTTTCCAATTTGAAATTCTCAATGATTTCTTTTTACTTTTTTATTTCTGTGGCATCTTTTTTAATATTTTCCCAACTTGCTTTTGGGAAACTTTATTATCAGCATTCTTAGTGTCTTTTTCACCCCCCCCCCCTCTACCCCCCCTTCTCTTCTAGAACATCATGACATGATTAATGACATTTCAATCGAAAATCTTTGGTTTTTTTCTTTTGCATCCCGCTTTTGACACTTCTTGAGCAGTGCTGGCAACCGCTGAAGCACGTCTCTTCGAAAATGTGACAGCTGCAGCAGTTTGACAGAAGTTGTTGTCGTTGTTGTTGTTTTGCCAACAGCTCAACTTTAATTATGTTGCAATGAAACTGAGACTTTTTGACTCGATTCGTTTTATTTGAATTGTCATCGTCATCGTCATCGTCATCGCCATCGTCATCGTCATCGATTCTCAAATGATAACTGAAGTGTTGAAGTGTTAAACGCTGGAGAGCAGAGAACAGGAGATAAAAATCAATTGTAAGTAAAAGAAAAACACGAGCGACGAGGGAAACATTCAAGGAATTGGCAAAAAGGACACGTTTTCGTGTCATAAATAAAAGTTGCAAAAATATTTTCTTGTTTTTTCATTAATCAAACACAGATTGCGAACGTACGACGAGATACGAGGACAGATAAACGAGCGAAAAAGTAAAAATATAAAAATTTTACACAAGTTATAAAAAAAAGCAAATGATGATAGATGATTACATAAGTAGCTGTAGAGAAGGAAGAGAGGGAGATAGAGAGAGAGAGAGAGGGACACAGAATATTGAACAAGTTAAAGAAGTTCGAGAAGTTGAATTATCTTTGGTCTTCATGGTTATTATTTATGTCATTCTCAGCGGTTTTTACGGTTTGACTCGACCGGATGCTGCGCCATATCGATTCCACATTTGACACCTTTTTGTAATGACAGTTCAAAGTGTTCTTAATGGCTGCTCAACACCACCACCAAACGTCATCCTCTTCTTCTTCATGGTGATGTTGTTACTTTTATAATAAATGATGGAATAACAAACCAACAAATCGAAGGATAACCTTATATTTTCTAGAGAAGAACTGCCTGTACTCACTCACTCTCTCACTCAATCATTCCCTCTCTTTCTCTCTCTTTATCCTCGCTTCTTTCTCTGGTCGCTTTTATTACCTTCCCTTCTTCGTGTTTTCGTGTTTCCCTCCGTCTCTTTTCCTTTTTTCCTCCTGACTTCTCTTTACCACTCCCTCTGTCACTCCTTTCCTCTTCTTTCCTTCTCTTTTCCTCTCTCCACTAATTCTCCATCCTTGTCTTGAAAATATTAGGAAATAATAAATGAAACTTGAAACCTTCGCTTTTTGTTGGATTTCTTTTTTTTCCCCCGTTCGGATCCAAACAACAGCAACAACAGAAACAATCCATGTTTATTAGAGTAAAGAGTTAAAATAAAGGTTTATATTCTTGAGACGATGTTTCCCTGAGTACGAACTCCTTCTGAGTTCAAGGAAGTAAAGAAAAAACTCTTCAGAAGTCGCTCATTAGAAGTCATGGTAACGCCCTAGAAATTCAACTCTTCTCTTGTCTCCCTCTCCCTCCTTCCCACTCTCCCTCCCTTCTGCACACATGATTAAATTTCCGAAATCTTTGCACGGGTTTTTGTCGGTAGCGGCGACGACTCGCTACAGGATGCGTGAACGCATAATTATTTCAAAACTTTTTGCAATGTTTATAATTAAATACCACATATTTTCAAGAAATATGAAATCTAAGAACAGAGAGAACACGATTGAAAGGAAGGAGAAGGCGAATGAAAAGGAAACGGAAAAGAAAAAACCAAGAAAAGAGCCCGGAAAACTTATGGGAAAGATTTCTAGTAGATACACACACACGCACAAACAAACATTCTCAGCGATGACTGCAATCTTGAGAAGCTGCTGATGTTGTTGTTTTATTATTGTTGTTGTTGTTGATGTTGCTGTTAGCGGAATTCTCGCACGCCTGCATTCAGGCAGGCAGACAGTTTTGTCTGTCATGCCACGCATGTGAAATATTGGATGAAACATCTTCGAATTTTAATACATCACACATCATATTCACAGGCGAGAGAGAGAGAGAGAGAGAGAGAGAAAGAAAGAGTTGTTTTTTTACACCTGCCATTTTGCAGAACCAATTAAATGCACTTCGTTTATAGAGTTTATTCTTTGTTTGTGGCTAAGAAGAAGAAGAAGACAAGAAAAAAGAAGACCAGGACGAAGAACAAAGACGAAGAACAGGAAGACGAAGAATAAGAGGGCGAAGAAGAAATACAAAAAGAACAAGAAGATTTAATCGGAAGAAGAGTAAAAAGGAGAAAAATAATAAGAAGAAAAGAAGAAGGGCTAAAAAATGGAAGGTAGTAGAAGAAGCAGAAGAATGAGAAGAATAACAGGAATAAAAAGAAGCAGATGTTAAAAGTTTAAAATGTGGAGGTTGTAAATTTATTCTTTTGCAAGAAATAAAATTTGATCCCTTCGCCAAAGTTTTCGTGGCATGAAAGTAAATCCGCGGAGGAAGTGGAGTGGTTATGGTGGGGGAGGGGGACGCGGAGGACGAGGATCAAGCGAAATGAAACACCAGGTACCAACAAAGAATTAAGTACAAAAAGTAATAAAGTAGGAAATCAGAGAGAAGGCAGCGATGGTTTAGAAAAATCCACGTCTGTGGTTTGTTGTTGTTGTTGTTATTCTAAACAAAATTGATATCTTATATAAAGCTTTTGATATTCACTTAATATTTCCTTTTGATAAAATATGTGCATACAAAAGAATTTCAAATTTAATAACTTTCATATCTTTCTTCAAACCTTTCTACTTGTACTTCTTCCGTTTCTTCTGTGACTCCCTTTTATTGGCGATTCCCTTATTTTTTTGGAAATTCTTTTTTTTAACTTCTTTATTTCGTAATTTTTTTAACAACAAAAAAAAAGAAAAACAACAATTGAATCTCCTTCAATTTACATTTTATTAAAAATATAATTTAATCAGTTTATTATTATCTAAATTTTGACATTTATGAGAGATGTCATCGTGATGTCGTCAACATCATCATCATCATCGTGATGCTTTCAACTCAACTGACAGATGTCAGCTAAGATAATGGTAACGGTACATGTATGTATGTATAAGGGCAGTATAGGGGAAAAAATAAACCAACAACAAGTACGAAAATTTACATTATTTGACGTCACTTCTGTTGACATCACTTCGATGTTTATCTGTACAGGGTGAAAATATCAGGAGGAAGAAAAAAAACAACAAGAATAACAACAACAACAATAACGATGCCAATAACAATACCGTTAAAAATGCAAAATGATTTAAATCGTAAAACGCTTTCATTTTTCAATCTACGAAAATATCAAATAGAAAATAAATTTCTATAAAACATAACCCGCATATTTTTAATATATTGTAACAAACAATACAAGAAAACACAAATAAAACAAAATACAACAAAAAATATAACAAAAAAAAACCGTTTAGGGTTTCGATTCGAAAACGATTTCATATAAATTACATGAGTTCAAATATTATTTAAGAATTTGTTTCGAATGATTTTTTGTGAAACATTGAAGCTTCAAATCAGATTCGACATGTTGCACATTAGATGGGGAACAAAAAACGACAAAAACAATGACCCTGTACCACCCCTTATATTTTAAGGAAAGTCCGAAGGAATCCTCGAAGGAAAAATCGGAAGAAGGAAAGCAAGGAAGGAAAGAGAAATGAAGCGAAGAAGAAAAGAAAGTAAAGAAGGGAAGGACGGAAAACGGGGAAGAAAGCAACGGAAAGGGTAGAAGGAGTGAGTAATGGGTGTCTACGATTTGTTTTACTATGATTTCATCATCATTTTAGAAATAAACAAAAAATATCCACAAACTTCAACAAAAAACACACCAAAATAAAACAAAAACAATAGCAATATAGAAAAACAACAACAATATACAAAAACAACATCGAATTTATTATTAAATCTGATTTTATTGGGCTTCATTTTGTGAAGGGTGAAAAAAAGACCTGTCAACATTTATAACAAATCAAAGACTGGAGAAAGAACATTTCTCAACTCAAAGTGAACAGTGATTTGTTGTTGTTGGCATTTTTTAATCTCATTTTGATTTATTATTTTAACTTTCTATTTTGATTTGTTCTCCGATTAGTTGATTTTTGTTTTTATTTTTATTGTTGTTTTGATTTATTACTCTGTTTTGATTTGATTAACTTATATTTCCGTAACTATTTAATGAAGTTTCAAGGAAATCAACTTCTTTGGGAGATCAAGTTTGAAGAACCTGTGGGATGGTGGGAGGGGGAGTGTTGAGGCGTAGCCGGGGTCGGTCTCCAATCGCTACAACAATTAATCATGACATCTCTTTCCGAATTGCAAGTAACTAAAGACAATTAATGATAACTTAATTCAGCATAAAATTTCTTTCAATAAACTATACAGAAATTTTGTATCCTTCCCCCTCCACATTCCCCCACGAGGCGATGATATACTATCAATCCATGGAACTCATTTAATTCACATGAAAGTTGCTTCAAATAATGTGACGAGTCTCATAGCGAAAAATGTTGCTGGAAAAGGTTGTTGTTGTTGCCGAATCGTTCGCTTGGAGTAAACAAAAAAAAAGATGCAGCAACATTCTGGAAGTTGAGACAATGTTGCTGATTCAAAATAATTCGTAAAAGCAATTTTTAATGAAAATTTAAACTTTTTACTTAAACCATGATAATGTTAAATTACTTTGAGAAATTTAAATGAACTTGAATCAGAGTTTTAATTTTTTTTTGCCCTTAAAAAATCCAATGAAAACTCTGAAAGTCAGTCAGACACAAAAACACACCCACACAACGCCGTCATCATTCATTTCTACTCTACGTTTATTGAGACTGACTTCGAAGAGTGACTCTCTGAAGTACGTCGAAGTCAAGGAAACTTCTTCGGTAACAATAATTAAATTAAATCGAATTTAAAAGCAAAATCAAAAGATTAAGCAAAAATGTTTTTCTTCAATTAATTATTGAGAAGATGGGCGGATGGGCGGATGGGAGGAGGGAGTGAAGGGACTCCGGTGTGATGTAAGATCAGAGTTGCCAAGTCAGCATGTTATCGAAAGACGTTCGTTCGTTCGTTCAGTTGTTAGGCTTTGTTTCAGTTCTGTTGACTGTCGTCTTCAATTAATAATAAGTAATTCGAGTTGTTAAAAGTTTTAGCTAAGCTGCAAAAAGGATTCTCCAACAGAGGACACCGCAATATTCACCCCCTCCCCCCTCCTCCTCGTTTCTTTACCTTGTACTCAGTCAGTAGTGAAGACTCTGCTAGAAACAACTGAAGCTTGAGAATAAAAGTCACAAGAAGGTTCAAAGATGAAGACGACGATGATGAAGATGATGATGGTGTTGATGATGATGTTGATGATGTTGATGATGATGAAGCTTAGTAAGGAAACTTATTGCACCAGCAAAGTTACCGCAATACGGTAATCGAACGCTCATTCATATTTTTGTGCACGAGAGACTCAAAGACCATTAAGGACGATAAGCAAGGAAGAAGAAGAAGAAGAAGAAACCCGGATTTTCAATGAAAACCGAAAGAGTTGTTGGTGAAATAATTTCGGAGAATGGAGTGAAGAATCCACACGGAAGCCGATTTTACTTATTCTAGAGCAAATTTCACAAGAACAACAAGAGGACGAAGAAAAGTCGTCGAAGAAGGCGAACAACAGCAACAACAATAATAATTGTTTATGGAAAATATTTTTCGCAATCCATCCACAAGCTTGCAAAAAGCCAAGCAACCATGAAGCGAGACGAACGACTGAATCCTGCTCCTAGAAGGATGAATGGCTCGATGGGCGTGTTTCATGGCCGCAGGACTACGCCAGAGCTGATGTAGCATTCAACCATCAACCATAACAACAACAGCTACAATAACAACAACAAAATCAGAACTACAACAGAACAACAACACAGAAGAACAACACTCAACTGATTCCGGCCACCAGAACGGAAGTTTTCGCTACTGTTTGCTAATTTTAACCAAACTACCGAAAGCTACCACAAACCCAGGAGGACCCAACGTTGGCCAAGATTAAGAAAATCCTCAACAAAGTTTTGACGGTATCGAAAGCTATGTAATACTAGCGCTGCAGTTCCCGTTTCTTCTTCATACACTCCTTCATCTTCGCCCTCTTCATCCCTCGCTATCATCACCTTCTTCCTGCTCTCCATCATCCCCTTCTTTGCTCACTTCCTCGTTCACTTCTTCTTCATTTTTGACTTCATCCTCTTCCTTTTGTAGCACACAATTTGTGAAAACAGTTTATAAAATGATGAATGATCTGTAATCATAGACTTTTGAACTCTTTATGAGTGACTTGGAAGGATGATCGAGAAAGAGGTGGAAGGTGTGTGGGTGAGTAGTGGGAGGGCGGTAGAGCTTAGTGGATAGTTTGAATAAAGCTGTACTAAAGCTTGGCCAAAAGGTTAGACGGAAATTTTGCCGAAGGTACTCGACGAAGATACAGTCATAAAAAAAAGAAGCTAGTATTGTGTACAGTGGTGTTTATAGTATTTCTCAGAGAATATATAAAGGAAAAGCAACATTTTTGTCATTTTAATCTGTGTCTATAGTCTATAAGAGGATTCGGCCACCTTAAAGTTATTAAATGGATCAACTGACATGGCTTAGTAGCGCGGGTCATAGGTTTCCGGGGTTATTCTCTATAGTGGTCTATACACTCTATACTACTATACTATTCTATACGATGAGGATGAGGTAATTATTCTCGGTTCTCTAAACTTTAAATTGTATAGTATAGTTTACTGACGTATAAATTGTTTATTCTTATTTTTTGGTTCTTGATTTTTATACCCTACACCTTAAGGTTAAGGGTATATTCCCTACACCTTAAGGTTAAGGGTATATTCACTTTGTTACGAAATGTGTAACGCATAGAACTAGAGACGATAGGTATAGAAAAGTATATATATTCTTGATCAGCGTGACCTCCTGAGTCGATTTAGCCATGTCCGTCCGTCTGTCTGTCTGTCTGTCTGTCTGTCTGTCTGTCTGTCTGTCTGTCTGTCTGTTGAAATCACGATCACAGGAGAACCGGTGAAGATATCGTGATGAAATTTTACAGAAATATTCTTTCTTAGGGTGTGCAGGTTGGTATTGAAAATGGGCAAAATCGGTCCACGACCACGCCTATTTTTTAGTAAAAATATGATATCAGCCGTTGTTTTTCAGTTATGACAACAAAATTTCATTTCTGGGTATAGATTAACTTCATCCGTTTATATGCCAAATATGGGCGTGATCCGCCCACTTTTTGGTTGTACAGGCAAAAGAGGGTCTTAAATGGTTATATTGTTAAATATGTAATCTTCCTGAATCAAACTTTACGTAACAACTTATTTTCTAATAAAACATTATTACAGCAAAACTGGGCACGGTCCGCCCACTTTTACACTGCTTATACAGCATAGCTCATGAAAACAAATTTATTACCACGAAAAAAAGCTGAAATTTGAGCGACCACGCCTACTATTTGTACCCGTCTGTCATTAAATGTGATTATAAGATAGCTTTCCTTATAACCACATATTTCTTCTAGTTTTTAAGATATGACAATAAAATTTCAATATCGAGCGACATTATTATATTTTGCGTTGCAGAATATGGGTGTGGCGCGCATACTTTTACATGGTTACATGGACGAAAGGGTAATATGGCACAATCGTCCTACATAAATCTTTATAAATATAAGTCTGTAATTTTATATTTTATCAATTAATATGCAATTTTGTATAAATATTCTTTGTTCGGATTTATAAACGAGCAAATAAAACGAATATAAGACATATAAATATAGAATCAATTTATAAAAAAATGCATTGGTATAAAACCTTAATTCCTAAAATTCCTACAAATTCCTAAAAACTTTTAGGTGTAGGGTATCTAAGATTCGGCCAGGCCGAATATAGCTTTCTTACTGGTTCTGATATCCTTTTTGAACTACTGTTCAGCTTACTCCATGATGCAAGGTTCACGATTGGGTTCACCGAAGTCGACATGCAAATTCGTTTGGCCTGCTTTCCCAGGAACCTAAACTTGCATGCATTTTAAGAACAGGAACAAGAGCAGGAAAAGCAACAGCAACAACAACAATGAGTTTAGTTTTCTCAGACTTAAAATCCTTCTAAGGGATTGAAGTAAAGAAGAACTTCGCCAGCACGAAGCCGGAAGAAGAACATTGAAAGGACGACGCCCATGGAAGGGACGAAGGCTATTGAAAGGACTAAGATGGTTTATAGGACGAGAAAGACTGAAAGGACGAAGACGATTTAAACGATTGCCTTCTCGTGAGCCGACGTATTTATATATTTACGTACTCGTATTGTACAATTGTAGTATATTTTCTGTACTTATTCTGTTGTGGATACAGCGGTCACTTCCTATTCCCATCCTCTCACATCCCTTCATATTAACTCATCACTCATGCAACTACAAACGACATGCATGCCGACTTCTGAAGTCTTTTTATTGAAATGTTAGTCCAACATCGTGTTCCGTGTGGTTGAATACGTCATCAGATAGAAAACAACGAAAGAAACGATCTACGATTTTACATAAAAAATACCAAAAATAAAATCGTGGGCTACAGTCATCGCTAGCAGCTTACTATTTATTATATAGTTGAATGATAGATGGAATGATGGATGGAAAGGATGAATGGTAGGTTGAATAGAAGGATGGATAGAAGGATGGGTGGATTTAATGATGGAAGAAAACTTTATGAATGAGTAAATGAGTACCGAATGGGTTTCGAAAGGGTGGTGGGTGGGCGTTTGTTTCATTTATGATTTATATACGAGTTGTTGTTGCCCTCCTATTTTTCTAGTCAGTCTTTAGATGGTGTTTCTTAGGATTTAATGAAGTTGTAAAAATGTCTTATTTTTTAAGGTTGTAACTTAGAGCTTTCTTACGTAATATTTTTATTTTTACTTCCTATTATTAGCCTTCCTTGTATTATTATCCTTTAATACTCAGAAATCAAGAGAAGAAACGTTTTCTCTTTCACTTTCAATTCCATTGTTGGTCGGTATCTTTATTGGTCCATCAAAAGCATGAAATCTTTTAATCTATTTGCATACTTTATAGACCGAATCTATTCACTCGTTCACTCATTCACTCACTCATTCATTCATTCATTGTTCGGACTTTAAATAGCTACTCCTTTGTTGTCCGCTTAACAATGAGTATTAATAAAAAGTGAAGAAATCAATCAACGGAGGCTTTGAAGTCGGATTAAATATGATAATCATTGAGTGAGTTGGTGGTTCTTTTGTATGTTTAAAGCCAAGCAACAGGTGCTTTTTACTGCTAGTAGTAGTACTGGTGTGGAACCCGGTTTTACTTTTGACCCGTTGCTAGCATGAACAAAAATTATTATATAAAAATCTTTAATCCATAAAAATAAAACAATTCTTCAGAATTCTTTGAAGTTTTGAGCAAAAAAATCATTCCTTACATGATATTGTCATAAAAATCATCTCTATGAAAGCAATGCATTTATAATTCACATGTAGTTTAATACGATATCAGTACATACCACAAAACAAAATAATCACTAATATCACAAAATATCAATAATGAAAAACGTGCCAAAAAATCATCATTTATTTTGTTCCTATTTTATTTTTCTTTATTTTAAGTAAACATTTAAAATGAAATTATTATCAATATTCTTATTTTTACTATTTGCACACAGACAAAAAAAATAATGGGGCGAATAAAAGGCAAACAAATGGAATTCGCACTCACTAGATAACAAAACCAACAACAAAAACAACAACAGCAACAAATATAATAATATTTCAATATTCATTTTTAATTCTCGTTTTCCGCATCACTTTAAAAAAGGGTTTTCGCAGGATTCACTCGACTGATGGACGAAGACGTTAATTTAATTTCATGACGCATCCATTTAAACAAAAAAATATAAAGTAATTCGATTAGAATTTTAACGCTCAACGTAAAATTTTACACTGAAACAAAACAAAAGCGAACGAATGAACGAACGAACCCACGAATGAAATACTTTGAGTATGTGTAGCTTTTTAACGGAACTGTTGTGAAAATCAACCAAAACACAGGCGAGCATGAGGACGAAAGGTCCTCGATGCTTGCGTTCTGTTGACAGCCCGAAGCTGTTTGCATGTCGTGCGTGTCGTTTAACAGTGAGTGTTACGCGTGGGAGATCCACCGGTTTCTTTGTTGTTGTCCGTTTATAGTCCTCGCTGTCGTCTTTGTTACCCTTTCGAAGAGTTCATAAAAAGTTGGTCGGTCGGTCGGTTGCTCGGTTGGTTGGTTCTCTTTGTTGAATCAACATTTCATCAGTTTCAATGCAGTATCTCGTTGTTGTTGTTGTTGTTTTTGCATTAAAAAATATGCTTTTACGCTGAATGTTCAACTTATTTGTTCTTTTCTGTTTCATTAGAGTTCGATTGCCTCCCCTCCTCCCTCTCCTTCTCTTTCTTCTCTTCCTCCTCCTCTCTCTGTTGTCGGTTTCATTTCATTCCATTGAGTTTTGAATTCATTTCTTTATTGATATTTATTTTAATACTCACCGGTCACGTGTCTTTCTTTTTTTGGTTTGTTTAATATACTTTCTTTAATATACTCGCTAATGTTTATCGAATTCAGCGTTGTTATAAAAATGTTGTCATTTTCCAGCCACGCGAATTTTGTCTGAGAATCGAATCGAGAATCGAACCGAATCGATCGGTTGTAACCTCAACTTCGACCCTTTTCGACACTCTGCATTCCACCCTCGTTTTTCGGTTTTAATGAAGTTCTTAATTCTTTTCTGAATCATTGTTTATGGGCTACTCTTTGAATTGAAAGAGTTTTAAATTAGTTTTTGTTATTATTTTAAAAAACACGCCATTATTGTGAATTTTTTAAAAAATAAGCTCATGAAGATAATCAAAGAACGTGTTTACATCTCTTCGGGTGCTTCTTTTTCTAATTTAAATTTCCAGCACATAATCAAACAATCCATCAATTTCTTCATTTTTCAATATTAAGCGAGGAATTTTTGCAATTTTCTCGAAAAACACAATCAACCAATGAAAGAAGATCTGCGAACGAGATCGAGCTCTTGAACAGTTGATTCTGCTTCTTTTTCATTTTATTTGTGTTGTTGTTGTTATTGTTATTGTTGTTATTGTTGTTGTTGTATTAAATTGATCGACCAACATGTTGGACTTCGTGGAGCATCTCAAAGGAAATACATACTTAATTTATTCTGCAGATCGAAGAGCAAACGATATAAATTCATGTTTTGATTGAATCAATCAAAGACAGATGAATCCTTCACGGGTACAGGTACATATACATATCTACACTGTCTGTCCTTCTGTCTGTCTATCTGTCAGTCGGTCGTAGCAACTCTCTCCGCGATTAATTGACTGACTGAGGGACTGACTGGGGGTCTGACTGACCCTCATGAATGCATGCTTGTCTGGATCTTGAAGAAGTAAAAACTTCCTCTATTACTTTTCACGGTTGTTGTTATTATTATTGTTGTTCTGGTTGTTGTTGTTCTGGTTGTTGTTGTTGTGATTTAACTGATTTTCCATATTCTTGTCACGTAATTTATTGATTTCGCTCATGGGAATTCATCAGCCGGCGAGTCGTCGTCGTCGTCCATCCATCCACTCATCCATCGACTCAGGCAACCATCGCTGGCTCGATCACTTGAACGATCCATCGATCGACGACGGATCCAAACACATTCGCAGCTTCGGCAGCAAATCAAAACCAAAGAAAACCATAGAAATCGACGATCCAAACGAACATTAAAATGTTTCTGCTTTTTATTGACCGTAGGCCACGACCACGTTACGATCATATGCAGGAGTACAAGAAGCTTCGGGATCGAAGAAGATGAGTTCGAATGGGTTGGGTTGGGATGGCACAAGATGGGATGCGGTGGGACGGGATGAGATCCGGAGTCTCGACGGTTGGATGGTTGGTTAAATAAATTCAGGAGTCCCGAAGAGAAGAGAAGCGAGGAAAGAGTAAAGAACCGTCGATAATAAAACATAAAAATTACGCAGAAGCAACTGAATCACAACAACAACAACAAAATGGGTATCATATCGTCGTGCCGCTTGGTGCCGCGCCCCTCTCTCACGCATCTTTCTGCCACCATCATCGGAAGCGTCACTGCATCCCGGCCACGATGTACACTCAGAGATACTCAAGTAAAAACCATAAAAGAATATGAAAATTTTGTTTCTTTTCTTTCTGCGTCTTTATGTTTTTGCATTTGTAATGAAACCGAAAACCAGAAAATGTGGAATGGTAGCCAATTCCAGGTGATGCTCCGAGGAGCAGCGAGTGTAGAAACCGTGGCACACAAACGCTTTTGGAGGTTAGTTTGAAGGATCGGTGTTCGGGTCGGGATCGATCGCTGTCATGGCTGCCGAGATAAAAGCGTTGAACTTAAATTGAAACGCCCCGGGGGAAGGTTTAAAAAAATGCACACTCCAGTCGCTGGAGGAGGCGATCGAGATCGGTGACGTCAGGGGGAGAGGAAGCGGTGGTAGAGCAGCTTCAATTCGCGGGAGACGCATTCAGATCAACGCGCATTAATATCGTGAAATTATTATTGTGAATTGAAGATTGTGAGACCAGAGGGAAATAACAACAACATTAACATGGAAGCAAGCATGGAAGGAACATCAAAAGCAGCAACAGTAACGATGAAGAGTTGAAGATTCGCATAAAAATGGCATCGTTAATAATCTAAACGAATCAGAATCCAACAACAAAACAGCGCACAACAACAACATTATCACAATCATATCAGCCAGTAACAACGGACTACTTTTAAAATATGCAGAAATCAGGATTCAGCAGCAGACACGGTAACAATAATAATAATAATAATAATAATAACAACAACAACAACGACAAACAACGAACAGGATGCCATTGAGACGGTGAAGCAATCAAGGAAATTGCATTTTATACGGTGTTGTATTTGTTGTTGTTGTTGTTATTATTACTTTTAAGAACTTGAAATCAGTTTCTGAGAGTCACTGAAGCTTCTGAAGAGATAAAGATCAAGGCAACACTAACAGCAACAACAACAAAGGCAACAACATTAATAATAATAACAAAAAAATGAGTAAAAACAGGAAATAAAACAACAACAATAACAACAAGATGGAGGTTGTTGATTCTGGGATACAGAAATACTAAATGACTTCAATATTAATACTGTAACTCGAAAAAGTGCGATATTCGGCCTGACCGAAGCTCAAATACCCCCCACAACATCGTGACTTGTATGGCATATGGAAAAGTAGGCGGATCATACCCATCCCTGGATGACTATATACTCATTTAGTATCCTAGATCTAAAGATATTCAGTAATTCTACTGAACTCACTGGCAAAGAAAACTATAAACGAGAGTCCTTTCGCAAGTATAAAAATGTGTATAAATTATTATATGAAAGTGGGCGTGTTGTGGCCATTTTGTTTCTAATGTAATGGAAACGTTTGACACTTCGTTATATGAATAAAAAATACCCCGAAAATACAACGGAATCATATTCATATATAATCAAATTTTCGCTGGTTGCAAAAATGTAAAAATTAACGAAAAACCAAAAAAAGAAATCGAAAAAAGGTATCAAAATGCAATGAATTTCCAATGCAAAGTAAACAATTTTTCGAGCGGAATTTTTTTTTGCAGGTACGCAGGTTATTTATTTCGTTTTTTCTCATGTTTGTACACAGAATAGCAACAGCATATTTTGAAGTTCAGCTGCGTTGAGTTGAACTCATCTGCATTCGGAAGTGGAATTCCGGAAAAAGAACCACAGAGATGAGTATTAAAAAAGCATGAATATTCATAGGCACACATCTACAAACACACACACACACACACACACCCATACACACATAAAACACACACTCGTTGTATGGAATACAAAGTGAGTTGGTGAAGTCAAAGGATATTTTTGCACGACGTTTGCAGTTTTTTCTTCTCCTTGTTTTTCGTGTCCTTTTGGTTGAAAATGCAATCTCGAGTAGAGATGAAATGCAATCCTCGGTGGAATTTTTATTCATGCATTCAGTTTACTTCACTTCACTCACTTCACTTCACTTTGAATGAACTGGGTGTGTGTGTGTATGTGGGTGTGTGTGTGTCTGGATGTGTGGGTGTGTGTTTAGACATGTGATAGAAAGTGTGTTGATGTGTTTGTGTCGTCAACCAGCCAGCGAACCTGCCTGTCTGCCTGCTCATCTGCCTGCCTGCCAACCTGCTGCAGTTCGCTGTTGCCGGTGTTCAGTGTTCAGCGAGTGTGGCGACGACCTTTCGAGTGCAGCGAAGTGTTGGTAATTTTCACAGCTCGCTTTTTTCGCCATTCAAGTTTTCTCTGAGGTTTTCACCCACTCCCTCTCCTCTCCTCCTCCGTTTCTGTCGCTGTGTGTTTCGTTTCTGTTTCTTCTTTTATTTGCACTTTTGTCTGTTTTGAACTGCAGGTTGATGAGTTTGACACCTGCAGGTGTTCCGGCGACCTCTCTATTGACACAAGCAAATGACTCGGAATGAAAAACAGGTCATTCACAGTCTCAATGGATTCGGGGCGGTTTGGGGTAATGAAAAAAGTGACCAATTAAAAAAAAACACACTTAAATTCTTGTTAAATGACGTCACATAATAGTTCATTCAGAGAAAATAATAGAAAATCAAAAGCAAAAATAATAAAATGGACACAAATCATCAAATGAGAATGGAAACAGAAATAAAAACAGAGATGAAGGTAAAGATGGGGATCGAGATGGAGGTGAAGATGGCGATGAAGATGGGGATCGAGATGGAGATGAAGAGCTGCTGAGTCCATAAATCTTTGTCAATCACATGTGCGTGGCACGCGTTGTCATCATCATTCGCTCCATCACCCTCTCCATCAACATCATCATCCCAATCATCATCTTCTATACCATCATCAACATTATCTTCCCTATCATCATCTTCTCTATAATCGTCATAATCATTATCATCTTCCTCATTGACATTCGATGCCATCCGACATTTGATGAGTCCGTCGTCGGTTGCATGCTTCAGAGTCTGCAACATCTTGAAGAAGAAATCAAAGTTGCGCGTTTCAAATAAGAGAATGTTCTTGGTTTTTTCAGTTTTTTGTTGTTGTGTTGTTGTTTGTTTGAAAGCGGAACTGATTACATGGTAATCTGCTCGCGACCGCGTGACAAAATGACATTTTTTCCTCCTTCTCGAATGACATCTGTTCCGATAGATTTGCATTTCGTAGTCGCGTGGTGAGTTACGAGTGCGGCTTCAAAATTGTATTCTTTTTCTTCAACAATCAATCATTTTTCTAAGGGTTGAACTTCGCTTCGAATCTTGGAAGCTTTGGATTTCTTTTAAATCGATATCGAAATATTCTTGAAAAATTCAACAAAATTCAAAACAGTTTTTTGAATCAACCCAAGAAAAGCTGAAGTGAGGTTAAGTTAAATCAAGTCAGATGAGATAAGATCACCTCAAGTCCACCACAATTCTATCTACAATTTGAACTACTTGACTCATCATAATAAGAAAACATCAAGAAAATAATTTTACGAACGAATTTCAAATAAAGACACGAATATTTGCTAATATTTCCATTTCCATTCATTCATTTAACAAATTCTTGTATTTAATTTCAAGTAATTAAAGAAAAACCATTCATTTGAGTCGAAGCGAAGAACTCTCGGAGTGAAAACAAGACCCCAACAACACAAAACAGACCCATCAGCCGGGTAACCAAGCAGTTCATTAGGACTTAATTTGAATTTAAATGAGAGCTAAAATGTTTGCTAATGTTTCAATTAACAGCAAAAATTTAATTTTGTGTTTTATGAGTGATTTTTATTTGGTTATAAGAGGGTGAAGGTTGGTCGGGGAGGGGGGGGGGTGTATAGGGAGGGACGAAATGGAGCTATCAAATCATGATAGGTTAAGTTGTTGTTGTTGTTATTTTTATTGTCCTGGTGATGTAAACCTTGTGAACAAATTAAATGTTGTCGTCATCGACGTTGGACGAGACGTCGTCTGTAAGAAAAGAAAAACTTTATTAAGTGCGGCTGAAATATTATTTAATTGAGTTGAATTTAAGTGAGGTTCACTACAAGAAGGTTGATTGTTTAGATAAAAAGTTTACTGATGAACTACTATATTAGTTTTATAATGAAATATTTTCCATTGCAGAGGACAAGCGGTGAGAAGGAGAGAGAGAAAGAAAGTCTGGATATCTGTTGATATAGAAAGAGGAAGAGAGAGAGAGGTATATAGAGTGAAAGATAAAAAGGTTATCCTGGTTTCTCCTAATAAAAAAGGAATGAGATAGAAGACAGATGGACAGAGAGAGATAGCAAAAAACAGGGAGTAAAAGTAATAAAGTAGAATCATGATATTTTTTGGAAAAAGATATCTTTTACATGGACTACAAAAACAACGATGTAGTCACTAGAAATCGAATATAAAGCATGTATCTGTAAAAATGTACCCATATAACTCTTTGTATTTATGTATAAAGTCCTCTATTATTTAAAAAAAGTACTGAATGCCAATTTAGATAATGGCGATGAGGGCGATTATGGTGATTCTCATCTTAAGCCATAAAAATCCCCGTCAAAAGATTTCCCTCTGAATTAACAACGCGATTAAGTGTTTTAATTTTTTATTTTTGAGCCTTTATCCATCCATTTAAATGTATATAAAAATTGGAATTATTTAAATTAAATTAAGAGTCCAGTTTTTATCCATTCCCTCTCTGATTCTCTGTCTAATTTGCATATCATTTGATGGTCCATTTGAGAGTCCGAAAAAAAAGAAGACGGATGCCTTGAAGCAGTTCGAAAAGGACGCCACTTATTTTAGAATCGGTTTTTTTATTAGAAGTGAGGGGGGGGGGGGGGAGAGTGGAGGAGAGGAGGGAAGTCCTCGCTTCGCTTAATCATTGCAATCATTCTTTTATCAAAAATTTATGTGTTTCATTTTTTCTCCAAATCATTTTCAGATTTGTACTCAATCAATAGAATAACCGAAGAGATGAAGATCGAGACTAAAGATTAAGATTGCGTGCAGACTTCGGTTAATTTTGCTGGATATGGTTTTGTTGTTGTTGTTGTTGCTGCTTGCGTTGTTGTTGTTGTTGTGATCGTCGAATGTGCATAAAGTGTTGTATGTAAAGCGTATCGTTTGTGAAGTCGGTGCGATCGGCAACAAGTTGATTTTATTTCTTTTTTTTTTATAAGGATTTCGATGGCGGTAGAGGATCAGAAAGAAGAAGACTTTAAATGATGCTGGGGCCGGGGGGAAGAGAGGCGAGGGCGGAGGGTTGATGCAGACAGTTTACACGAGTTTATCGTGTTTTAGCAACATTAATTGTGCTGCTTCAATTACAATTAACAACAACAACAACAACTAGTATATGCAGCAAACAACAGACGACAATAACAAGAAGAAGAATAAGAAAAAAGGAAAGAAGAAAGAATTCCAAACAATTTCAACATAATTCATTCCATTTGAAGCTTTTGGTATTTCATATTTTTTAAACCTTCTTCTTTAAGAGACGATCGCCGATCGCTTTGCGTTGCTTTGCTTTGTTTTGAAGCGCGTTGTTGGCTGTCAACGCTTTGAAGATTTAGCACCCATCAGGCAGAATGACAGAACAGCAACAACAACAACAACAACTACAGCCACCACCACCACAACGAACAAAATGACAAACATAAAAGTTAACAAATTGAAAGAGTAACAAAAAAAAAGCACGCAGCGTTACTTTACTTTAATTGGCAACACTTTTGCGCCGGAGATCAAAGCGTTTTGTGGGCGAGCAACAAACAATGTTGCCACATTTTTATTGTCCTGCGGTTTTTAATACTTTTGCATAACCAAACGGTAGCAAAAGCGTTTAGTTTTAATTTCCTCAGATGCCAAAGAAATGAACAACAGAAACGAAGACAGAGAAAAAGAGAGAGAAAAGGTGAGAGAGAAGGGTAGAGAGGTGTTAAGAGGGAGATGGCGAGTGAATTGACCCCCTCGAAAGAGTTACAACAACTTGCGGTTAAACACATTGTTCTTTGTGGCCAACGCACGGTTTTTTGCTTTTTTCTGCTGCTTGCCAACCGATGGGACTCTGAAAACATTGTCTCTGCTGTTAACAATGTGTGCGGCCCCGTTTAAGTGTTGCGCTAAATCAATTTAATGGCTCGTAAAAAGAGCATTCAGCGGACGACGAGAGAAGGGCTCCGAAGGGCTCCGATCCCACCCGACGACGACATCCGACATCGCGTGTTTGCGTCAAGTTTGAGGTTCATAAAAGAGGGTTCACGAAATGTTGCCGCACTTCGTCAGCAACACTTTTCAAACATTTAAAACAAAGAATTCTACTTCTAAAGAAACGCTTCATCTCAGAACCTCTTTAAACGGCGCTCCTATCTTCAGAATCGTATTCAAGTGATACTTATTAAGTTATGAACTCATTCCAAATCTTTTCCTTACCTTAAGATTTTATTTTGTACAAAAAAACTAATCTATGAAACCATCCTTCAGCAGTATCAACATCTGAGGTACTAACAACCTAATAACAACTCTTTGATAAACAGATTCAATCAGGTTTTGAATAAAGCACAAAAAAATTCTATGAATGATAACAATCCAGGAATATTTGGTATATTAATTTATTCTTATCAACGCAATAGCTAAATAAACAATCCAGATAGTAAATCAATCAGTACAAATAAATCAATAGAAATCACAGATGTGTCACTGAAATAACAATAAATTTGTTAATGAATGAAATGATTGATCGCAAATCAACAGGCCGAATGTATCTAGAAAGAATGTGGTAGAGGGTTAAGGAATATAATCAATAAAAGTATCAATGATAGATAAAAAGCAAAAAAATACAAAATTATTAACATTTGTTAATTTTGTTGAGGAAACAGGAAAATAAATGTTGAATTCGGTGTTATTTTGATGACGATTTTATGGAGTTATGAAAAGGAATGAAAGGAGAAGAGGGTGTAAAAAGCAAACAAATGTAAAATAGTAGTGGTAAATAATAATCGATAATAGTTAATAGATAATATATCGAAAAATAGCCAATAAAAAAGTTAGTAGTGTATATATAATAACATTAAATTAAGAAATATAGGGAAATACATGAAATAATTGAGGATAGAAAAAAGTAACCAATGAAGACATCTGTCAAAACTTATTATGGTTTTAGAGAATATCGGAATATAATAGAGATACGATTATATAGATACCCTTCCAGAGGTATAAAGAAGAATAGAGGTATAGATACTCCTTTTATGCAATACAGGTACAAGTTACAAGGAAAAAGAAGAAACTCAGATCTCAAAATTGTATTCAGAGCCCACCTTGTGGACGGTCCGAAGATTTTTCAATACTCTCAGATGCTGAAGTGACCAGACAAGATACTGAATCCTTTTCGTGTTCTTCTTGTCATCCTCTTCCCCCTTTCTTGCTGTTGTTGGACTCTGTCCCTTCTCGACCACCTTCTTTTCTTCTTCTTCTTAACATAACTAAAAATGACACTGCGACTTTCTACAAAAATGATATTAAAAAACGAATACAAACAAATAAAAATTTATTAACGGTATCTTTTAAAGCGGCGGCAGCTGCTGTTGCTAATAAAATTTATGAGAAAATAATTTCCGCTTATTTAAGTTTTTTTTTAGGGCAAAGCGAACACAAATCAAAGCCAATAAAAAAAGAAAAGAAACAAAAAATTGAACAAAAAATATTGTATATAAAGGAAAATATGCTAAAGAATGTGGTGAGGGGAAGGAGAAAGGGAAACAGAAGGGAATTGTAAGGAAAACAGAAAAAAAAACAGGTTCTTTTAAAACACCACCAACAACAACAACAACAACATCAGTGACAACAACAACGAACGAAGGAATCCACTGCGACCCTGATCTGGTTTTACAACTTATTAAAACTGCCCAAAACACGTGCGCCGTTAAAAAAAAACGCAAAAAATCCCACCGAAAAACCTTAAAAAAGCAAGAAAAATTAAAAAAGGCGGAGGGAAGAAACGCAACAACAACAACAGCGAAAACCAATTCAACAAATCTTATTACGAAATTAAAGTCTTATTTTTCGTGTGTCTTCGTGAGATTAGCAACATTGAGGCCAACGTGTTGCCAACATCAGCGGCACTGATTTTCGAGATTATATGAAAAATAATGACTGCAACAACAACTACGACAACAACAACAATGAACCAACAACAAATGATTAGATTCCTTAACACGCCAGCGATGGCAGTGTCGGCAGCGACGGCGACGACGTCGTTGGGCCGACGAAGCTTCATCAAGTCGCTCACGTGATGACTAAAAAGCGCCAGGAATCTGTCGCTGACAGGCTGCGAAGTGGCGGCGCTGCTCACCTTCAGCATGACCTGCATCGGTTTTTGTAGCGAAGGAGGGTGAGCGGGGGGAGGCTGGCCGAGGGGGGGGGGGGGTATTCTGACGCATTGGCAGGATTCTGTTTCACTTCCTGTGGCGTAGTTGTTGAGCCGTCTTGATGCTCATTTTTTGTTTTTCCTTTTTATTGTTGTTGCTTTTCTTTCAGCTTTTTTTCGCTACTTGGTTTTGACCTGTTGCGGTGGCGTTTACAGTGGGTAGAAATCGAATTTTTTCCCAAATAAATAAATTTTAGGTAATAGAAATCTAGAAACATTTTTTTTAACTAATTATTTTAAATTAGTAAATGAAAGAATCATAGGAAATCATGATTTTGCGATTTAAAATTTTCAAAAAATTTCAGAACTCTGAAAATTATTCCACTCCCGGTCCGATCGACCACCCGCCGGTCCGTCTGCTTGTCTCACAAAATTCGATGCTTTTTTATCCGTTTTTTTTCTTCTTTCTATTAAAGATGTTAAAAGAAAACCCTGCGACTTCTCTTTTGTAGCGAATAAAGGAACAACAACAGCAACAACAACATAACAGGCATTTCCACTCTCTAATAATGCACAAAAAAAGTAAAAAGTATTCATTTAAATGGCAAAAATCAAGGGTTGCTTGCCGTCAACACGCGCCGCATACAAAATAAACAAAACGCAAGAAAAATACACAAAAAAAAACCCAAAAAATAAAAAAAAAAGAAATATAAAATAAAAAGTCGTATAAGAAAAGAAGAGAAGAAAAGGGGTGGGAGGGGAGAGGAAGAGAGGGGAGATGGCGATGAAGTCATCGTGTTGTTTTCTTAAACCACTCAACAACGTTTGAACGCCTAACAATAGGCAGGGTTTTTGTGTTCTTCGGAAAAATTAAACCAACAAATTACAACAACAAAAACAACAGCAACGACAACAAAAGCCCCACAAATAACTGGTTAATGTAACGGAAGTTATACAATACAAACAACCAATTTTTATGACAGTGTTTTTGTTGTTAATGTGGTTTTTGTGTTTGTTTGATTTAAATGCTGACTGTAGGGTTGTTTGCAAGGTCGCGCTGCAGAATTTTTGGGCTGGGGGAAAAACTCTACCGTTCGGGAGGCACTGACTATACCCCACGTACCCCACCTAACCCAACAACCAGCCCCTTCATCCATCCATAGCGATGATAAAACCTCCAGAAGACCCCGACTGATCTTCGTTGAAGTCTTCTTCTCCTGGGTTTTGTTCTTATAATTCGTCTTTTGCTTTTTGTGCTGCTGCTTCTTCTTCATCTTCGTCTCCTTTGTCTTCTACTTCTTTCTTTTCACCTTCTTTTCTCATCTTTGCTCTTAATAAAAAGGCTGGAAAAGTAGACTCAAAGTTTTTAACAAAAGTTCTCGCGGTTTTTTAAGTACTCCTTTTCATGTTGTTGTTTTTATTGTTGTGGTTCTTGTTTTTGTTGTTGTAGTATTCTGTGGTTGTTGTTATTTTTCTCTTGTTTTTGTTGTTGCTTTGTTGATGATTTTCTTGTTGTTGGTGTGTTTTTTTGTTAAGATTTTCCTTAATTTTTTCCCGGTTGTTTTATTTTATTTCATTTGACTGCTTTTGGTTGTTGTTGTTGTAATTTTTCCCACTTTTTCTAAGGTTTTTCCATCATCTTTTGTGGTTTTTATTATTGTTGTTGTTTCTTTTATATCAACATCGCCATCGGCTGTCTTCAGTTTGTTTGGCTGAATGTTATTTCGTCCATTGTATTGGGCCAAATGCAGGGTTATAAATGGATTATTGCAATTAGCCCCCTTTATTTGCTTCTCCTCTTCCTCTCTTCTCTCCTATTCTTCCCCCTTCCATTACCATCCGTCTGAGTGTGTATTTGAAGTTCCTTTTGTAAACCCCCAAGAAAAAGAAGAAGACGACGAAGAAAAATCAAAAATTCACAAATATAAGAAGTAAAAAGAGGCCAAAAAAATACATAAAATCGGGGTGGCAAAAAAAGTACATGAAATCATAAAAATATTAAAATCTATTTTCGTGTACAACGCTGTGGGTGGCAGCAGCAGCAGCAGCGTCAGCGGCAAAAAACAGTTACTGAATGGTAATCAGCATTTGTTTCCCCCCCCCCCCCCCCTATTTTTTTTGCGTTTGGCTTTTTCCCTTCTTTCGACATAATTTTCCCTTCTTTTTTGGGAAAATTATGCAGATTTTTTACTATTAAATGAATTTTTATGCATTTAAAAAACATTTTTAATGCTTTTAGTAGTAATTTTGGACTTATTTTTCATCTTCCTTTTTCCACATTCTTCTCTTTTCCACATGCTTCCCTTTTGTTTCTCCCTCTCACTGATTATATTTTCTTTCTGTCTTTTGGCTCTTTTCACCGATGCACTTTGATACTCAACCTTTATGAAGTCGGTGTAACTTTCTTTCTTTCACGCTCTCTCTCTCTCTCTCTACTCTCTTCTATCTTCTACTCTTTTTTATTGTGTCATTAGTGTTGTCTGATTAGATGTGGTTAGCATCGAAAGAAGGAGCAGATGATTTCTGTGTACTAATCGATCTTCGAATAAATGCATCGGACCTTCAAAATCATATTCTGCAAAAACTGTTAAAGAGAATAGTGAGATTTTTACTTAATTTTAAAGAATATTATTGGTCATTTTTTATGAAAAAAAACCTCCTACTCTGAAGTACAAGAATTACCGTTACTAGTACATTCACACTATATTCAAAGAATTATAATAATCAGCATATAATAAATATATCAAAGTTTCTTAGAAGTCTTTAGTTCAATTTAACTTCTTATTTAGGCAAAATATACCAACTTTTTGAATACTAGAAACAATACAAACAAAATAAAGGACAAGAAGAGGAGGTATAAAAGAAGAAGAAGAAGAAGAAGAACACGAACGTAGTCACACGAATTCAACACCTTTTTTAAGTAGCTTCAACCACAAGCTTAAGCAGCGGCTTAGAGACTTGATTATTTTTAATACCAATTAAAATGGTGTACAAATAAAGAACAAAGCAACGAAAAACACCACCAACAACACCAAAAACACCAACGAAGACCACCAACAACAACACCAACGAGCAACAACACCAGCAAAGAAGGGTTTTTCACGTTTACGTCACCCGAATGTGACTCGCATTCATTTGAAACTTGATTAAAAATGGTCCAGAAAACTTCTAGGAAAAGAAACAAACTCAAAAATTCAACTTGGAGCGTAAATTTAAAGCCAGGTCAACGTATGAAAGAAAGAAACAAAGAGAAATGGTAAAGAATGTTTGGTTATTTATTAATTCGTTGGGTGTCACAAATATTAGGGTCATATTAGGAACAAGCAATAACATAAACAACAACAACAACAACAAAGTGAGACCTTGTTAAGTAGTTAGAAGGATAAAAGAATGTTTCAGACGCATGAAAAGATTATGAATGAAATGGGTTAGAATACGAAATGGAATGAAATGCGGTTGAGAAATGGAAGTGGGGCGGTGAAGAGGGGTTGGAAGCGGGGTGGTAGGGGTGTAGAAAGAGAAACGAGAGATAGAGCAAGAGATAGAGTGAGGGTGATAGAATGAGAGGGAGAAATAGGCAAGGATACACGAATGAAAGGACGGACATATTTCTGGACATAAATAGACAGTCCTGGGAATGGAAAAATGAAGCATTCAACGATGGGAAAAGCGGGCAGACGGTTAGAGAGACGAACGGAGCGACGGATGGACGGATGAATGGAGAGATGGACGGAGGGATGGATAAACACGGTGTGAATTACAATATTAGTAGGTCACTCGATGTATTGTCGTTCTTATTATGGTTGTTGTTGGTGTTTTTGTTGTTGTATTGTTGTTGGTGTTGTTGTTATTAGACTCAACTCAGTACATCGTCAGGAATTCATGAATGAAAGCACACCCACTGGCCACGAAGTGGATGAATGGATTCCGGTCAGATCCAGGGGACCTCCTGCTCCATGCTGCATGTTAAACGCATTTCAGTGGACATGCCTGAAATTCCTTTTGATGTTGGCATCACCAGCAGCAACAACAACAACAAAAACAGCAACAACACTACCAACGAACACTTGGTTGATTATTCGATTCAGAAGACTGAAGCGAGTGTAATTAATGCAATAATAATCATCTCAATGGAAGTGATGATTAAAATCCTGAAAAAAGATTCGGTGATGCTTCAGCTGAGAACGAAACCGAAAACGAAGCGAAGTGCAGCGAAGCGTTGAGAGTGTCCAGTGGCTAGTTTTTATATTTTCATACGGTACTCGTGTGTATTGCGTTCGTATTCATTCGCAAGTGCGTGAAGTTTTAACGTGAGTGTGTGTGGTTGTGTGTGTGTGTTTGTGCTCTGGTCAGCTGACCGAAAGGATGGAGCGTTCAGTGTTGATGGTGTGAAGGAATTTGATTTTCACACATAAACAGCACCTCAACCGAGCACCAGACATCCGGATCCGCGATATTTCGGCGATATACCCACAAAATCATCAATAATCAATTATAATATATTATAATAACAACAACAACAAGAATTTATGCCAAGGTGTAAATCGTCATTTAAAGAAACGTCAAAACAACGTCAAAAATAAAGAAAAACCAAGAATTTGTGGCACTTGCAGCAGCAAGAAATGCAACAGGAATGATAAACAACAATAACAACAACACACACAACATAAAGTTCAACATTCAGCATGAATAAAACAATAAAAATAATAAACGTATGTTTTTTGCGATGCAACCAACAATTAGGCAAGCAGAGCAGAGCAGCAAGAGCAGCAGAGCAGAGCAGCAGCAGAAGAAGCAGCAGTAGAATCAGCAGCGTCAGCAGAGAAGAGCAGAGCTGTGCTGCAATTGATAACAACAACAACAGCACCGTGAGGAGGAAGAAGAAGACTAAGAAGAATAACAACTGAATGTTGCTCATGTGTAACCGTCAATTAAGCGTTTTGTAAGTTTTGTTTGCAGCAGCCGTTCGGCAACAGCACAGCAACAACAACAAAAACCGCAGTAAGTAAAAAGCAATGAGAACAGACACAGAAACAACAATAACAACAACTGGTATAACAGTTGCATTCATTATAATTGGCAACTTCATTTGATGAATTTATGAATTGCCAATAATTCGAATGCAATTCAAGGTGTTTTTTTTTTTTGGTTTTGTTGTTGTTGTTGTTATTCATTGTTGTTATTGTACTTTATTCCTCATCTTCACCTTTCATTCGATGACTAGTTTTTGTCGCTTCGCCGTGTTGTTGCTGCATTTAATTTACTTGAAGCAAATTAAAATAAATTAACAAAAAATAACATTCTATAAAAATCAACCAACAACTCAATTGAACAACAAGTTGTTAGTTGTTGGCATTGTCATTGTTATCATTGTTGTTGTTGTTGTTGTCCACACACGCGTCTCCTGCCGGCGATCAACTTAATCGAATTTAAATTACGTGTGAATCCTGGCAGCTGGTCAAATGTTGTTGTTGTTGTTGTTGTTGCTGCTCCTTCTGGTGTCGTCGATTGCCTCGAACCTTCAATTTTGGTTTCTGTTCTTTTTCTTCTTCTTGGTGTTGCTGTATTCGATTTTTTTGTGTAAAACTATCTTTTGTGGTTTTTATGATTTGATTTTTTTACTTATTTTTGTCATTGTTAAGCAGTTGTTGCTGATCACCAGGAAACTACTGCTCCTCTCTCCCTCCCTCCCACACCCCTCCTTGGTGAGGAATCGAGGGATCTACTCGTCCTCCTCCTCTTTTTTTAACCTATTCTTCTCTTGTTAAAAGCTTTTAAATTAAAGATGACGATCGGTAGCTTAACAGTGATCAGGCTCAACTTTGATCAGATCGATGATTAAGATTTCCATCGTATATTAAAGCCCATTAATGGCTAATTATCTTAACTAAAATTCATAAATGAATCTTTAATATTTTTGATGTTATTACGGATTCAAAATCTATAGTTTCTCAATAAAATATCTCAAATATCGTTGAAGTCTTTATTTAGAAATAGAAATACATCATACATCATATTAATTAATGATATTATTGAAAATTTCCATAACAAATCAACCAGAAAATTTTCCACATTAAAAAGTTAAAAAATCATCTTTCAACAAAACTCAACCTATAAATTTTTCGATAAAAATCCAATTATTTAAGAAAGGAAAGAAGGGAATGGAAGGAGGAGGGGTAAGTAACCAAAATTAATAGCTCACTATTTAAATTAGAAATCAAAAAATATCTAAGATTTATAAATGATTCGTTTCACGTCGTTAATTTTTCAAATCACCGAAAAAATCACATTTAAACGATGGAAAAAGAAACCAAATCAAAAACGTCTATCTATAAAAAAAAAAAGAAATTCATAAAAGAAAGAATACAAAATTCGAGCATGTCAAGAGTTCGATAGACCATTCGTCACACTTGGAATAGTATAAACTCTCACAGATGCACAATCATACTCCAGCATTGAAATTTAAACACCTGTCGATATTTGAAAGAGAAAAATATACAATGTTTAAAAAGGCACTTGTTGTTGTTTTTGTTGTTGTAGTGTCTATGATCGATTCATCTTTGGTCGTCCGAAAGCCGCTCAACGATACTCAGCGCCAGCGCCATCCTCATCATCATCATCATCAGCAGTCGATCAATCGATGGATCGGTCATGAATGATTTGAGAGGGGGGGTCATGGAATAGATTTGAGTTAAGAAAGTAAGTTGAGAATATTTAAGAAATTTTAGAACTTTTTTATTACAATTGGTTTTCTATATTTTTATATTCATTATGAATATTATTTGTTTTTCAATAGTTTTAACATTGTTTCTCTCTCCCTTTCTTTCTTCATCTTTTTCTCCCTCTCCATCCTTTTCTCTCTCGCTTCCGCTTTATTTTTGCTCATAAAATAGATCAATTATTTGTAGATTTTTGTTTCTAAAAACGATTTCTTGAAACTTTCTTTGAATAAATTGCAGAATACGGTTTTAATGAAATGTTGATTATTTCTTGAGTGTTATTCTTAGTATTCTGAGCAGAAGAAGAGAGAGAGGAGTGAGAGAGCGAGAGAGAGAGAGAGAGATTTAAAGTAGAGGGGGCAACGAAATCCACTTCAACTAGTAAACTTAAACGAACCGAAGTCGAGTCATTAAATAGCAATCAATGTGAATTATTTTGCTATTTGTAGCTTCCGGTGGCTTTACTTCAATTCCTCACCCCCCCCCCCCCCCTTTCTCATCAACCCCCCTCCCACGTGCACAATACTCATTTCACTACATTCATTTCAGACCCCTTCTCCTGTCCCTCCTCTCTCCGCCATCCGCCACAATGATCCTTAAATGATGCCTCCAACAACACAATCCTTAAGGAAGTAATTTTGTAAAACTTCACATTTGAATAACAGTAAAATGGAAGAAGAAAAAGAATACAAAAAAGAAGAAGAAGGATAGATAAAGAAGAAGAAGAAGAAGAGGAGGAAGAACAAGCATTAAAGGAGGAAATTTTAAGAAAAAATAAGTTTAAAAAACAAAAGTTTAAAAATATTAAGAAAACTAAAAAATCCAGAAAGGAGACAAGATAAAAAGGGAACAGAAGAGGGAAAGAAAGGAGAAGAATGGTACGAGGAAGAAGAAGAAGAAGTTGTCTAAGTAGATGAAAAGCAAGAAAACTGCAAGAAACAGAAGAATCAAGAGGAATCCGAAGTAAACCAGAAGAAGATAACGAAGAAGAATAAAAATTATGAAGGATGAGATTAATTTGCATATAAATTGAAGAAAATATTTTGTAATTTTTTCCGGTTAAGAAATACGATGGGCAACGATGGCGATGTGACGGCGTCGTTGAGTGAAATTAGCTTGTTAACAACAACAACAACAGAAAGTAATTCAAAGCAAAACGAGGCATTACCACGCTACTTCCTTTCTTCCTTAGTTGCTACCTGTCCTTCCTTCCTTCCTTCATTTTTTTCATGGAAGATAGGAGGGGAAGGAGTTTAACATTGGGATAGGAGGGGAAGGAGAAGGGGAGGAGGTTGTACGTAAAGACACACTTGTAGATCCGTATTATAAAGAGTGGCCCATCGGCTGGTTTCTTATTAAACTTAATAGTTCATCTATTATTACTGTATTCCTTTTTTATTTTAATCATTATTCATTATTTCTATATTCTTATATTTAGTATATGTAATCATTTATTTCTCATAATTTTTGTGATCTTATTTAAAGTTTTGCTTGTTCTATTGTTGTTATTAACTTTTATTCGGTGCACTTTTTAAGAAGATCCTTTACCCTTTTATGTTGTCTGTGTTTCCAGCTGTTTTTCTTATTTTTTCCTTTACTTTCTTGATAGGAAATCTTTTGAACTTTCCTGAACTTCATACAATTTATTATTACATTCGTTTACAATCAGCTTTGTTCAGTTTTTCAACTTGTTGTTGCTATTGTGTGCTTTTCAATATATTACTTTATTGTTTTCCAGTCAATAGTCAATAGTTTTTTTTGTTTTTTTTAAATTTTTGTTTTTTTGTGTGTTTTTTCCTTACAGTTCTCATGATCACTAAAGATCATTAATTATTTTCGCTCAGCCGTCGTGGCGCCCACATCGACAGCTCTTCCTTCCTCATCATCATCATCTTGATCTTCCTCATCGTCTTTTTGTTCATCATCATCATCCACTTCTTCTTGTTCTTGATTTTGTGAATGCGATGTAAGAGTTGATGTCGATCTGTTGTTGTTGTTCCTTCTTGTTGTTGTAGTTGTTGTTTTTCAGAATTTCAATACTCATCCACAAATTAGTTTATTAGTAGTTTAGAAGCTACTCATGCGGAGATCTTTTCTGCTACTATTTTTTCTTTCTTTTTTCCTTTCTTTATAATATTGTACTTCATTGTATTTACACTTGTTGTTGTTGTTGTTGTTGTTGTTGTTGTTTTTGTGGTTCTATCTTAGAACATCTACAAGATAATCTGTGTTTTTCTTGTTGTTGTTGTTCTTGTGCTATTGTTTTTTTTTAGATTCTTTGGTCATCTCGACGAAGATCATCAATTATACACTTTTTTTTGAATGATTTCATTCTTTCCTTGCCGTTTTATAAGCTATAAAGTTAAGTTTGAAGTCTTTAAATTGCTTTGGAGCCGCATCGAATTAAATTGATAATTTTTTTATTATTTTTGTATTTTTCTTTATTTTTAGTTTCTTCTTTCTTTTCTTAATTAAGAGAAATTAAATTTTAAAGAGTCTAATTTTAAATTTGAGAATAAATGACGTTTCTAATTTAATATCTGCTTTAATTGATTCCATTTAATAACAAATTTTTAGTATTTTAGGTTTTATTTAATTTTTAATATTATTTTAAATTAATTTAGTGCCTTTTTTGATCTTATCAAATATTTGAATTATTATTAAATGATTACTAAATTTTTTCCAATTTTTAATATTTTTTAAACTTGACGTGTTGAAAATTTCTTTCTTTGATTTTTCCGTGAATTTCTTTAATTGAAGGGAACATTTTTTATTTATAATTATGCATAATGTATTCTTTAATATAATGTGTTTTTCCATCCCCCCCCCCCCCTCTCAACGCCTCAACAAACAGTTGGAAATAATTTTCTTTTAATTTCCCGCTCTGTAAGCTCCGTAATCGTGGTCTATAATTTGAGTTCTGTTTCCATGTGAACCGAGGATCCAAGAATCATTGAATGCATTTAAAAACGATCCAAACACGAAAGCGCGCTCATTGACATGAGTGAGTGAGTGAGCGACCTCACCCCCCTTCCTTCCCTGCACCCCTCGTTCCAAGCTCTCCCATCAACACTTGTCGAAAGACGTTTAAATGTCATTCGCAGTCTTTACGCTTGCGTCGTTGGCTTGAATGCAATAAAAAAAGTTTATTAAATGAAATTGCTGTTGCGGGAACGACGACGACGACGCTACGAACAGCGACGATACACGAACTACGACGACGCTGCGAACAACGACGACGCTGCGAACAACGACGACGCTGCGAACAACGACGACGCTGCGAGCAACGACGACGCTGCGAGCAACGACGACGCTACGAACAGCGACGATGACGAGTGCAACGGCTGAAAGAAATAAACAACAACAACAACAACTTGCGCATCCTTGCATTCGTTGTTCATTCATTTGTTGTTCTTTAAGCTGCGCAGTCTGAATTCTCGAAGTCGATGCAGGCGACTCCGGTGAGGGTTTTGCTGCTGATTGAAGGCAACAACAATGTAGACGCTGACTGCAACGACGACGCCGACTGCGCTGTAACTCGACAAAGAAACGCGCGAATGGCAAAATGTGCAAAATTGCAATATTAACGCCCAAAACAATTACTAGTTGTTGGTGGAAGAAGTGCAACGGTGTAGGTGAAGAGAGGGAAGGAATAAGGGGCAAGTGAGCGTAGGCACAGTGCAGTAAGAAAAAAGGAAGGAAGCAGGAAGAAAAACCCTAAAATAACGTAGTCGTCGATAAGAAAAGCCTGAAGACTTCAAACAATTCGAGTTGCAGCTGACAGACTTTACTGGTGTGAATTTGTTGCTGTTACTATTGCTGTTGTTGTAACAACGACATACGCATAATAGCTTTATTGCGGTTTGCAGTACACTTTTTACAGTGATGTTGGCCCATGTCATACTTGTCACGACGATGAGTGCATCACTCGTTGATTCGTGGCATGTGGCATGGTGCCTAGCAATCACCATGAGTGATGCACGCATCATGATCACAAGTGTGACATCAGCTGCTGAGTGTTGTTGTTGTTTAAATTCCATGCATCGACAGTCACAAAAATTAATGTTCATTTCTTGAGCTTAAGAAACAAAATAAAAGAAATTCTTCTGAAATTAAATTTTTAAATAAATGCAATAGTAAAAAGAATGAACCAACAAAAACTACAACGTGCGTGTTGCCATCTCTTTCACACTCCAGCAGCTTCGACAAAAATCAGCATCGCCAACAGAACAGAACGAGAACGTAACGTGAACTACGAGAAAAAATTATTAACGAGATATAAAGTTCATTAAAAGACTAAAAAAAACATTAGATAGAAAAAAGAAAAACAGAAACGAATGAAACTAAAATAGAATTTTAAACAATGATTAAATGATTAAATTATGTGTTTTTTTCTTTTTTTGCAATTTTTCTTCTCTTTCTAGTTACCAACAAAAACAACAACAAGAAGAGCAAGAAACCTGTGCTGCTAACAATAACAACAACAACGACAACATCACGATTAAAATTGCAAGAGAATCGACGACCACCTTCAAGAAAATCATTGAAATATTTTCATTTAAAGCAATAAATAATAATAATAAATTAACTAAAGTAAATAAACTAAAAATGAAAAAATAATACGAATAAAACAGACAACAAATCGAATAAAAACAGATAACAAAACAGAAAATAAGCAGAAGAAACAAAATTGAAGACGAGAAAAAGCTTTAAGGTCAAATCTTGGAAGGAGAAACAATTTTAGAGAGAAAAACAATAAAAATTGGCCAGAAAGTGATGAAGAAGATGAAGAAGACTGTGATGAAGGTTACGAGGGAGAAGAAGAAGAAGAAGACGATGGCAGGGAAGGACAAGAAGGAAAACGAGAAGTTGGAGTGGGTTAAAAAGGGTCGAGAGTTGTTCGAGGTTGAATTTATTACAGTTATTAATAATGTTCAGTTAACAAGAAGTGTTTATGTTGTAGTTGTTAGACATCTGTTGTTGTTGTTGTTGGTGTTTTTGTATTGATATTAGAATCTATTCTAACTTAATACACGTTAGTATAAAGAGTCTTTATATTAAATAATATATTCGATTATTAAGACCATCAATTGTAAAGAGTGGGCCATCGGCTGGTTTCTTTTTCGAATATATAATTTTTGAAGATTGATGCTAGTAATGCATTCAAATATTTCACGTTTATTCAGTGTCAAATCCCGCATTACAAAATTAATCGACTTTGAACCAGTGAAGTGGTACAAAATACTGAAAACTTATTTCAAAGTGAGTCAGTGTTCAGAGCTACTGCAAAGCCAGCTGGGGCAGATATTTAAATAAAATTATATTCCACGACTAATCGGAAGATTCACGCTTTTTAGTAGTGTATCACGCTTTGAAGAAAATTGAACAGTGTTTTTCGTTAAAGTAATTTTAAAAAGAAATCAGCCGATGGACCTGTATAATCGAGATTGTGATTCTTGTGAATTTAAACAGTTTAAAACATTTTCTTGTGAATTAGCAATTAACACACTGTTTTTTGTTTAAATATTCAAGTTTTTTTTTCGTCAATTATAACAACAACAAAATAATAGAGAGTAAAATTTAAAAAAACAGCGAAAAACACTTTTTTTTTCTCACTCACTCAACAATTAATTGAAAACACGCAAAATAAATGAAAACTTTTTACAAACTTTTGTCACTTCATGAAGATAGAAATCTTTGAATTTTAATTGACTGGAATTAATTGGTTACTTTGTTGTTGTTGTTGTTGTTGTTTTTTTCGTATTTTGTTAACAGAAAATTCTACAAACCATAAAAACTGTGTTTAAGTTCGTAGTTGACACAATGAAAGCTGTTAGAATGACCAGGAGAGAGGAGAGGAGGGAAGTAGTATGGGTGAGGGTGTATGTGTGTGTGTCTGCGTGTGTGTATTTGTTGGACTACATGTCAATTTTTTATCGCTTTTAAATTGTAATTAAAAAAAATTCTGTACAACACAAAAGAATCGTTTTTATTGTTGTTGTTGTTGTTGCTGTTTTTCGTTTTTTTTTTTTTTTATTTTCTATAAAACAATAGCTTGAATTTTATTTTATAAATGTTCATTTTATACAATTTTATAGAATTTTTTCTTTTTTCCCCGTTTTTAATTTGTTATTTAATTGAATGGTAAAAAAAACTTGGATTTTATTGGTTTTTGCTTGGTTTTGTTTGGTTTTTTCGAGCAGGTGTTAAAATGTACACGCATTTTTTTTAAATGCAACAGTAAAGCAGCAACAACAACAATAACAACAACAAAGCGGTGAGCACCTCCTCTTTCATGTTTGTTTTTCTTCTTGTTGTTGTTGCTGTTGTTTTTATCCCGTTCATCAGCGAGTGCAGCGATTTACAAAACTTTCGAGAGATAAGAAATCTAATCGAATGCGTGAGAGTGAGTGAGAAAGAGAGAGAGAGAGAGAGAGAGAGAGAGAGAGAGAGAGAGACGCATGTTTGTTAAGCTAGAAAAACAAATCGTTTGTCATGCAAAAAAAAGGAGGACAAAAAATTGAACAAATTTCTTGTTTATTTAATAATAATAATAAAAGCTAATAAAATTATTAAAAGCTAAACTAAAAGCTAGTTAAACTGTTATTAAATAATTAGTGTTAATTACAACAATAATAAAAAATACATATACAATATAATATAATGAGTTAAACGATAAGTTAAATAATAAGATAATAAATAAGATAAACAATGGCCCAAACTTGAGTCTCTTGAGGCCGCCTCAAAGAAGGCTCCTAAAGTTGATCGCATTCACACTACAAAATCTAAAGTTCTGCCTCCGCTTTCGCAATCAACCAATCAGAGTGATAGTGCGTCCAGTCTCAAGAGGCTTAGTGTGACATCTGCCCATTAAATTAACCATCACGTGAAAGAATCCCTCAAATTTGATGGAGGTCAAGAAAAATCATTGAAATCTCAAAGTTAACATTGAATATTGGAGCATAGAAATAATATTGAAGCTGAACTGATGTTGAATTTTGGATAATTTTATGTGAGTTTGAATTTAAATTGAATTTAAAATTTTTAATTTTTACTTTAATTCAATTTTTTAGTTTAATTTTCAAATCTGTTCACTGATTCTTTATTTTGGATTGCAGACTGAAACTGAAACTGACTCCGATTTGTGATCCCGGTTTTTATTATCTTCCATCAAATAACAGTCAACACTTTTATGAAATGATTAAATTTTACTAAGAAATCAAATCAAATTTACAATCAATCAAGAAATCAATTATTAAAAAATAAGAGCAGCAATAAAAACAGCAATCAATTTGAAGAAAAGCCGCCACCTTCAAGAATACGGCGGCATTTTGACAAAATTTTTTTCTCTCGAAATTAAATGAAAATCATAGAAAAATTAAAAAAAAATATTTGTGAAAAATTTTAAATTATAAAAAAACCACATTCGCAAAATATTCCGTTATGTATCACGACTTTTTTAAAAATAACGGTACCAGCCACAAATACGAATAAAAAGAATAACGGTCAATAAAATAGTGCGACTTTATTACAGTTCGACGACTCTTGTCTCTTTCGCTCATTTTTGAAGAAGTCGAGTCTAGCAAAATTAATAATAATAACAATAAAAGCAACAACAACAACAACAGTAAGTTAAGCAAATAAACAAGAACGACGAAGAAGAAGAAGCAGACAACCGCTCTTCAAACGTCACAGCGGAAAACTGTTCTTCGTAGAGAAGCAGGACACGAAATGTTTTTTTTGTTTTATTTTAGCCGAGTTTCATTCCGTTTCATTCCATTGTGTTTCATTACCGAAGCGTTTGCTTAAGCGTTTCGTTTCTCAACGACGATTTTTTCCCCTACTTTGTGAACAACGACGATGAGAGAGCGACTGAAAATGAAACAGAAGCCGAACTGAGAATGAGACTGAGTGTGAGTGTGTGTGCTGCCATGCGTGTGTGTGTGTGTGTGTTGAGTTTATGTGCATTGATGTGTGTGAACTTCTGTGTTCGGTTGTGTGTTTGGCTGGGTTTTTAAGTGCTTTGAGTGAATGCGAGCGACTCCTTCGGGCCAACCTGCATTTTATGTTTATTTAACTCCGCCCTCTCTTCGATTCTCGTTCTCTCACTCACTCTTGCTCACGTTGATGCTTTCTTTCTTTTCGCTCTCTCTCTCGCTCTCTCTGTCCGTTTCATGGCATCAGTTTTGTCATGAGTTCTTCCGTACTTCATTCTTAGAATAGTTTTTCTTTCTTCGTTTTTCTTCGCATGGAAAAAACACTTGTCGGAAAATTCTTCGTAGTTTTTCTTCATAATTTTTTTTTTGTTTTCTTTTCAAAGCTTCATCGATGCTTACTTGAGAGAGGACATTTTTTTGTTTTTACCTTTTTTATAGCGAACTTCGATTATAATCATTTAATTATTTTCATTTCTGAAAGTAATTATTTCAAATTGTTTAAAAAACGTTCGTTATTATTGTCTTTATCATTATTATTATTGTTATTATTACAACTGAAAATAAAAACAACTAAAATGGCGCAGCAGTAGCAAAACACAACAAATAATTTCATGCATTACAACAAAAACAAAGCACTTGCATGCAAAATAACGAAGATGTTTTTTTTCTTGACAACAATCGTCGTTGTGTTGTTGTTGTTGTTTTTCTCGTAGAGATTCGCGCTTTCTTTCCTTAACAAAAACACTTGCATTACAACAAAAACGAGTGCATTGCATAGAAAACGATAATGAGCCGAAATGTGGTCATTGTGTTCGGTCGTGTCATGTTTTTGTTGTCGTCGTAGTCATTCTGCACAGAACAACAACAACAATTCAATATTAAAATCTTAACAACAAAATAAGCATGAACACGATGGCAGCAGTGACGACGATTGAACGGCGTCGACACAGATGATGACGTTAGTAACATGAGGCTGAGAACGTTATAGACTAAAATAAAGGAATAACTGTAAAAGATTTCTTCACGCAATTTTTTTAGTAATTTTTGTTGTCATTTCTTTATCGTTGTTTAATCAAAATTATGTGGATTTAAAATCAGTGTTTGTTATATTTTTTATTAGTATTATATTATTATTAATCTCTTCTCTCGATTGTCACCATATAATTTTTGCATTTATACAAAAACAACAAACAGAAATACTGTTTGTATTTCTAAAGAAATACTGTATCATGGACACTCATTTCCCGCACCCTCACTCCCTTCCACCCAAGTATCGCTGTCTCACTCACTCTCGCCTTCCCCCCTTCGCCCCTCCAAAAGGCGACAAATAAATCATCCGCTTTCTGTACTCTTCTTTCGGCGAAAGGACACTAAAAATATTGCGCATTGAAACTGCTTCGTCCATGCTTCATGCTGCATTGAAATGTCACTGAAGCTGCAATAAAAACGGCAACAAAAACAACAACAACAACATCAGCAGCAACTACAATAATAGTAATAAAAAGAAAGACAAACAAAGTAATGAAATTAAGGCGTGGCTCTCACTGCAGAAGCCGCTGCAAAGAGACAGCATTCAATGCCGTCGCTGCTTCCTTTTTCGATCCTTCCTTCCTTCCTTCCTCTGGAAATACGGTTATCTACAGAAAAGCACTACTTTTCTTCTTCTTCCGTTTTTTCCTCTATCCTGTCCTTCTATCGTGTGTATTTTTGCATGAAATAAAAGAAAGACTCCAAAGAAAACTTTCGCAATTCGCGAAAAAAAGGGAAAGAAGATAATGAAAAAGTGGAAAAAGAAGAGGCAGGGGAAGAAAAGAGAGAACACAGAAGGCAGAAGAAGAAAAGACAGACGACAGAAGAAGAAGAAACCGAAAAGGAAACAGAAAACGAAGGAGACAAGAAAACTGCAGTGGAAAATGGCGAAAATTCTATTTTAGCAGCCATTTTAACAGCCAGCAGATGTTGCCAATTGCAGACAAAAGCTATTCAAAGGACGAGTATGAACGGCAACAAAAGCAACAACAGTGACAGCAACAACAATAATAAGAGTGAAAAAAAACAAACCAGTAACAAAAGCAGCAGGAGAGGATGACAGAAACGGATGCAGAAAATGGGAAAAACTTCGAACTGTTGTTGTTGTTGCTATAAACGGATGTAAGAACTGAGAACATTAAAATGAAAAGTGCACAGAGTGCAGTTACAAAAACAACAACAACAACAGACACAACTACTAGAATAAAAGCAACAACAAGGATCACTTCTCGTTTGATGCTGCTTCGGAATGCAGAAGGTGGCAAGCAGCCTTGAGTAACTCTTATTTTAGGGTGGGCGATGGAGGGGGCTGAATGGAGGGAGTGGAGGGATGATGATGGTGGTGTTAGGAGCCTGAAGGAGAAGTGGTGCTCACAAGAAGAAGAAGCAAGTCGAATAGGAGCCACATACAGACACTTCGTACCTCTGTTCTGAAGCAAAAACAAAACCCCTAACCTAAAAGAAAAACAACAACAACACTGACAACACTAACAACAACAAAAAGGATTTCGATGTCGTAACTCTCGGACTGTTGTTGGTCTCCGCGTAGGACATGAAATTGTTTTTGTTAGAACCAAAAAAGCACTAAAAACAAAAAAGTAGCAGATTCGTTAGAAGTTTTAGTATCAAAAGAGTGATCAAAAGATGGTGGACAGACCAGGATAACGAAGGGGTGGAGGAGGCTGGGGGATGAAGGAGTAAAAAAGGAGTGAAAAACTGAAATTGAATAAAATTTAAAGTTAAAAATTTATTAATTTACCACAAACGTTGTTCTTGTTGTTGATTTTATTGAAATAATAAACGTTTATTTATAATAATTAAAAAAACTGAGCAACATCTGTGTTTCTTCTGTTGTTGTTGTTGTTTTTGTTATTGGCATGCATGTTTTCTGTTACAAAACGGAAATCTCAAAATCATGTGTGACAAAAACTAGTCGAGGACAGCAAACAAAAAACCACAATCAAAAAATCCAACCACTGTTTATAATGTGTGGGTTTTTTTTAAAGAAAACCGAAAACCCTTTTAATTAGCATAAAATTGAAGCAATCCATCATGGAAAATGTCAAAAACGGTCGCTGAGCCGCTGCTGAAAGCAAGAAACCCGGAAAAACGCACGCTTCGAAGCGGAGGCATCTGAAGGCGGCGATTTTTTAAGCCTTTCATAAAATATGACGGATCTTTCGGTGAAAACAGCCGGCCTGATTGACTGTTTTTGCAACAACAACAACTACACTACTGCAACAACAACAACAACAACAATTACACTATTACAACAACTACGACAGAACTAAAAAACCAAAGAAAGCAACAAAAACAACAGACGTTTTTTCAGGTTAATCGTGAAAAGTTTAAGTTTATTCAAAAAACTAACATTTTAAGCAAAAATGCGTTGATATAAAATGTATTGATAATCTATTAATTAATATATAATGTTAATATAATATAATATTCTATTTTTTTAGAAATTATTTTATAATATTATTATTTTTTAGAAATTACTTTCTTCAAATAAATCAGATTCTCTTTCGTCGTTCTTATCTTATAATTCACATTTCGTCCTTCAATTAAAATGCCACTCCTTCTTCTCCTTCATTGCCTCTTCTTTTTTTCATATTCGTCTTCATCCTCATCATCTTCATCCTCATCATCTTCTTCTCCCTCTTCTTTATTTTTTTTTTCCTTATTTCATTCCTTCATGCAATATTTAAGCCTCGAATTGACGCTTCATCTTTGCGCCTTGAACTCATGAGCAGCTTCATGAGTTTTTATATTCGTAGTTCTTCTCTTATATTTTTTATTTTCTCAAAGTACTAAATTTTGCATAACAATAGAGGAAAAAATTAAATTATAACTAAAAACTTTTTCAATTGAATTCTTTTGCGAGGAGGCACTTTTTTCCGACCATCTTTTGTCCATTTTTGGCCATATTTTGATAGGAAAACAACACCGTAGGTTGAATCAAGTTGGAATTCTCTAAGAATGTATAAAAATATCGCAAATATTTGAAATTATATCCTGAAGGATGTGATGCCGGAGGAAGTTTTCTAAAATTGGAAAGATTGATGGGAGTTAAATTAATATTTCAAGGTACAGTATATCTTTTGTATATTCATTGTTGTATATATAATTCTATTGGGTGAACCATCAACTGGCGTCGTTTTTAATGAAATAATTAATCGAAAAAGAATGATATAAATTAGATTAGAATTGAACTGAATAATTCAAAAAGAAACCAGCCGATGGCCCACCCCTTCTATTGTGTTTTTGAATTAATTTTTAGCTATGAAACCCAATTTAGTTGCTTTTATTTTTATCCCTCTCCCTCTTTTGAACTCTCTCCAATCTTTTTTCTTTCTCTCTCACTCTTTCTCCCTCCCTTCTCTATTTTAACTCGTATATCGTATCACTTAAGCTTTAATTACCTGCTTCCTTTTCGTCCTCCTTTTTTTCAGCTCCCCCCTGCTCTCACTCATGCTCTCACTCCTTCTCTATCTCCTTCTTTCTCTTTCTATTTCTCTCTCCATCTCTGTCACTCCTTCTTCCATTTCATTGCTGCGAATCTCACCGCAAATGATGCTCACCTCGTTTTCAGTTTACAGTTTATGAAAACTTTTAATGAAGCCTTGAGAGAGTTGATCCTGGAAAAATGTTGACAAAAGAAAAACATTCTAATTTACAGCATCACGCTTGTAAAGCGTCGTGGTTGTTGTTGTTGTCGATGCTTTTGTTGCTGTTATCGTTGTTGTTGTTGTAACAGTTGCCACTATACACTGTAGTAAAACGCCAAGGATGCTGCTGCTGCTGCGACGGTGACGTCGGCGTTGATAGCGACTGATGTTTATTTATATGAAAAAACGATATGTTTGCGTAACTTTGAGCTGATTTGCGTTAATTCAGGAGAAGGCGACGCTGATTCATGTACAATGGATGAATTTGCATCAATGAATGAATGAATGAATGATTGAATGAATGCATTTGAGTTGAGTTGAGAAAGGTTGTGTTCACCGACCTTTTTTTTTTTGGTTAACCAAATCGATTGTTGTTGTTGTTGTTTAGAGTCCCATTGCTGTTGTTTTTGCTACCGATTCCATGCATTTTCACTTTTGTCACGTGCTATCATGTGACTTTATTAGAAGCACAAACAAAAACCACACACAATAGCAGCAACAACAACTGCAACAACAACGGCTGTAACAATAACTGTAGAAAAAAATTGCAAAATGTTCTCTCAATGCTCGCATTTAATATTTTGTGAATTTTATTTATTTTATAATTAGTCGCAATCAATCATAATTCATCATCAAGCACGAGACAATCCTCTTTTTTCTGTTGACAGCCGAGTGTTGGAAATGAAATTTAAATAATTTTCCCCCTTCGTCCCTTGTAACATATAATATGAATACAATAACAATACAATAACAACAACAATAACAACAACAATAACAATAGCATAACGAAGTAGCCGGAACTCGTCGTCGGTATTCGGTTGTGTTTGCATATCAAATGCTGAGCGTTTGCCTAGCAAATGCTTCATCAGAGGGGAGGGAGAAGCAGCGGTAGAAATAATAGTGTGTGCCAGCCGCCTGCGACTGATGAACTGAATGCTGCGAAGAAGAAGAAGTCGTCGTCTTCTTTTATTGCACGAAAGGTGAGCGAAGAGTTTAACGATTGATTTAACGAACGAGTGAAGGAACTCGGATCGTTCGTATGCGAACGTATTGTGATTTTGTGCTGGTTTGCAACAACAAAGATGTCAACGCTGTACACGTTTCTATACGTTTTATAATACATTGTTTTATACTCTCAAAAGTACAAATGCGATATAGAAAAACATACGATATAAAATACATTCGATAAAAATTACACACGATAAAAATGCACACGATAAAAAATTCACATGATAAAAAAAATACACACGATAAAAAAATAATGTCTTCAAAGTTATCCGGAATACGCTCAAAGATAAATAATAATAAAATTTACGGAATTCACATCGAGTTTTATGACTCTCGTATGTGTTGCAGTTTATCACAGAGATAACAATTTTATTGCCTGTTATCGTTTTTAATCCATGCACTCACTCATTCAATGATTCAATGATTTTCTTCGAAAATATGCCATTTTTTGGTGAAATTCTGCAAAAACATCCATTAAACGATTGAAGAGGAAAGGAATTCGTACATAAACGCTGCTAATCTACCGCAAAAAGCGAACATGAACCACAAAACACCCCCAAAAAGCGAAAAACACCCCCACCCTCACATAAAAAAAAACTGATATGAAGGCAAACGATTAGAAAAGAACGCTTGAGAGCGCGTGTTTCCAGAATTAATGGAGATGTCAACGCACTGTGCTCATAAACAACTGATGCCGATGATGGCGTTGTTGTTGCTTCTGCTGGTGTTACTCGAGAGTCTCATGAGAGGGGTGGCAGGCGGGTGCTTTGATTCACTTGCCGAACGTATCGATAGCATATGTTAAAAGAATAGAATAGAATGAGTGGAAATGAAAGAGGATAACGCAAAAAAGAAGAGTGTAAAAAAAGAAGAATCGTTTTTAGAGTTCTTTCTTAATACTGGAAATTATTTTTAATATAAACCTGAATTAACTAGATTAAAATCATCGGCTTTATAATGTGATTAAATCGATTGATTCATTAAATTTAAAAGCATTTCAAATGTGATTCAATTTAAATGGTTTATAGCACAAACTTACAGAAAATAGAAACAAAAACTAGAAAAAAAATCACTAAAAAAAAACAAAACAATGTTTGAAAAATCAAAACAACAACTACTGCTCCCTTCAAGGACTGTGATCAGCTACGAAAAACGATTGATTTAGCGGAAAAAATTGACAGCAATCAAAGTGACACAAGCGTGGTGGTCACTCAGATGAGATGAACTTGAAAAAGGGATAAAATGAGGAAGAAAAGAGGACAGCCATAAAAATTGGGAGAGAGAGAGAGAAGGAGAAAGAGACAGACAGACACACAGCATTCTAAAACAAAAACAAAGACAAACAAACAGATGAGCACCCAGCAAAAGTCATGAAATTTGGGAAAAACGCAGTAAGAAAAAAATCTATCTGGTAACACTGACATCAGTAGCAACATGTGACAAAGCGTGTAACATCAACTGACAGAAGATAAACAGCAGCTCCAGCAGCCGAAAATTGAACAACAACAACAACAACATTAGCAACAACAACGAACCATAATAAATCGTAACAACGACGACGCATCGCATCAAAAACGACGTTCAACGAAATTCCTCACAAAACCGTTAACTTTTGTGGAGTTAATACAGTGCAGCAAATAATACTAAAAATAACAACAACAACACCCTCTATAAAATGCTCTCTCTTTCTCTCTCTCCATCAAAGCAACGGTATCACCAACTACAACAACAATAACACCAATAACAACAACCATATGCGTAAAATGAGTGCGAACAGAAAAAAAAAACAAAAACAAAAACGAACCCGAAGAAAAATTAGACACTATTTAAGAGTCAATAAAAGTTGTTGTCAATTGTTTTTGTTGTTGTTTTTGTGATTGTTTTTGTCATTGTTGTTGTTTCCCCCATTGTTGTTGTTGTTGCTGTTAACATTGTAATTGCTAGCAGTTTATTTATTTCATGGTGTTAAATAATGTAGCTGTGGTTGTGGTTGGCAGTGAGAAGGGCGAAAGAGGGCGGAAGAGGGTGGATGGGGTTCCTGGTGTAGAAGGTCGGAGAAGTTGGTGGGAGAGATAAAGAAGAAGAAGAGGAAGAGGAAGACAAGGAGTATGTAGAGGGAAAGACAATGAAGACTATAGACCCTTGAATAAGTGTGTGGAAAAGGAATTACGATGGAGAGACAAAAGAAGTGTGAGAAGAAGAAGAGTTTGTGTGGGAGTGTATTTCGAGAATAAGTTCATGTGTGTGAGTATGGATGTATGTATGTGTGGTGTATGTGTGTGTGTGTGTGTGTGTGTGTGTGGAGAAAGAAATAAATCAGAGATGCGAAATTAATAGATCTGTTCCTGGTTTTCGATGAAATCGTGATACAAACTGTGTGCCTTTTCTAATCCAGGACGAAAACCGATATCAACAATAACAACAACAACAATAACATCAATATTAATATTAATATTACAAATAATAATCATAATAACAATAATATTAATATTAAAAATAATAATCCTAATAATAATAATAATAATGCAAACAACAAAAGAATAATTTGTCTTTAATAGAAACCAAAAAAAAATTTCTTGTAAGAGAAAAAGTATAAAAAAATATAGAAAATGCAAAAATATAATAACAAAATTGCTACAACAACAATAACAACAACAACAGTACTCGTATAACTTACATTGTATAGGAGTATATACGAGTGTAGTATATAAAATAAATTAATTACTTTAATTTAATATTCATAATCGACTCAAAACATGCATATAAAATATTTAAAAAAATTTTTAATACCAGTCTTTTGTTGTTGGTGCTGTTGTAGGTGTTGTTGTTGTTGTTGTTGCTTTAATAGTTATTGCAAAAATTAACGCAAGGAGCCAACCATTAATTGTTTTATTGTTGTTGTTGTTGTTGTGGTTGTTTTTTCTTCATATGAAACTTCAATGAGTTCCAAGATGTTTTCATTCGAGTGCGAGAGAGAGAGGGAGTATGTGTTGAATATGTTTGTATGTGTTTCTTTGTTCCCATTGAAAATGAAAATTGTTATTGGCAACGTCATATGCAAAAATTCATTATGGCTGCTTTGAAAACAGCAACAACAACAACAACAACACCATCAGAAACAGTAACCAGAACGGTAACAACAACAACACAAACAACAACAACAACGAACAACAACAACTAACAACGAATTTATTGCAATGCAACAAGTGAGCTCGTTATTATTATTATTATTATTATTGTTGTTGTTGTTGTTGTTATAGTTTCTGTTGTTGCTGCTGTTGTTGTTGTTGTTGTTGTATTTCTTTACGTTTTCCTATCATGTCAAAAAGACATTCGAATTCAATTAAAACTCACAGGAGTGTTGAACACGTTGCAATATTTCAATTGTTGCTGTTGATGGATCTCGCTTGTGGTTGTTGTTGTTGTTGTTGTTGTTGCTAATACTTGTTGTTGTTGTTGTTGCTGATAGTTGTTGTTGTAGTTAGTTACTAGCTTCTAGTTGTTAGTAACACTCTTTATTGATCTAATTAAAAAGCGCAACAGAATAGAAGAGAAAAAAAGCAGCTGAAAATTAATTTTAATGCTTTTCTTAACTTTTCACAAACAGAAAGGAAAAAGCAACAACAACAACAGCAATTTTATTGTTAAATGATGAGGAAAGAAAACTTCACTCAACTCAAGTTAACTCATGATTATTAACAATTAAATATACGATATATAAAATATAAGTTGTTAAAGAAAAAACTACAAAATTATTTAAAGATTGCTTTTAAAGTATTTATTAATACAAGATTATTATTAATATTAATTAAAGTAATGAGAAATAATAAATAAATACATAATAAATACACAAGAAATAAAGTAAATAATAACCGAATAAAAAATTGGGTGGGCCATCAGCTGGTTTCTTTTTAAAATTTAATTTCTTAAAATTGAGTGGGACATTTTTTAATTTTTATTTTACTAAATAAAAGCAATTTCAAAACGCAACTATTTCTGTATTAAATATTTTTTGTACGCTTTTTCGTTTATTTCATTTATTTTCACTAATAAATAGTAAATAACTTGTAATAAATAACATTAAATTTCCTTTCTTTCAAAATTCAGAGTAGTGCAAAAAGTTATTCTAAAGTCTGGTCTTTTAGTAACGTCGCAAGAGTCTATTCTAAGTTAGTTTCATCCTCGCCAGAAGCTCGTGGTTGATCTTTCACACTCTGAACGTTTAAATTCTCACTTCAGCAACACTCAAGTGAGCACCGACGCGTCGTCTTTGATTCGTTCTCACATTTTTTTATATTCTTACATTTTTCTGTGTTTTTCTCGATTTTCCGAGTTTTATTTTCCATTCATGGCGTGTTCCGTCCAACAGCGCCCTCTGTTGTTTGTAGTCATTAGCGTGGCATGGAATGTGTTTGTTTAATGTTGCGACACAACAATCAAGCCTCCGCCCTCCAAAGCGGCTCCCCTCCATTCCGGCTACCCCTCCACCGACCCTGCGTCACCGGCCACTCCTCTCCCCCGGCCGGCAGCACGTTTTTTATTGTGTGCGGTGCGATTTTAAGAAAATTACACTAACAACGCAAGAAAAATCATTGCTGAACAACTTAATTTTTCACAAACATGCAACATCGCCAAGTCGCTGGTTGGTCGATCGGTCGCTCAGTCGCTCAGACGCTTGGTGGATGAGTTGCTTGGGTTGGTTGACTGATTGAAGCCTCCGGCGAATGTTTTGGCAAAACTTCAACTCAACAATTACAACAACAACAACAACAACAACAACAACAACAACAACAACAACAACAACAACAACAACAACAATTACAACAACAACAACAACAATAACAACAACTTATAGAAAAGATTTCATTAAAAAATGTCAGAAAAATTACAATTATAAAGGAACTAAATATGGTGAAAAGAAGTGAGAAAAACTTAAAATAACCAAAAAAAACATTAAAAAAGTAATAATAATAAAAATTAAATATTGTATATGGAAAGAAGGAGGGGAGGAGAAGAAGATGAGAAGAGAAGAACGAGAAAAGGAGCAACACACATAAAAGTCAAGTGTAAATTTTTATCTGAATTTTACACGCGTTCACGTTCTCCGTGTCGTCATCGCCCCGTGTTCAGGTGACGCTGCCAGTGTTGCCAACGTCGTGTAGGAACTGAAGAAAGAGGGGCGGGACAGACCCTCTACGGTCTGTAGAGGGGGCCAAGAGGTGCATTTAAGTGCTACACGGAATAATTATAATTTAAATTAATCATCATCTCAGTTGTTGCATAAGTTAAGCTGGAAAAAATGGCAGGTGGCGGGATCTGTTGGGATGGGGAGGGGTAGAAATTTAAGGGGTGGGGGGGGGGAGAGGGGGGGAATCTGAAAAGGTGGTCGATGTTCAGCTGGCCGATGTTGTGGCTGTTGTTGGCCATTTGGCCGGCTCGACGCTGATTGGCGGCAGCTGATGGGCAGCCCTGCAAGAAATAATAGAAATGTTCCCAAATTCACCACCCTGCCACTCCTCCCGCCCGCCCTCCGACTCAAGCACCTTCTTAGAACTTTCTTTCCTTTGGATGGAGTCGCTATTATATCCTGGGTGGGGGGAGGGGGGAAAGAGAAGGGGAAGGACGTAAGCCTTTTAATAGAACAACGAAAGCAGCTCTGGCAACAACAACAAGGAGTCAAAGTAGTATGTGTGTATTGTGTGTGTGCTTGTGTGTGTGTGTTTGTGTGTGTTTGCGTGTGTTTGTGTGTTCATTTTCGCTTTAAGCTTTTTTTAATTGCAAAAATAAACACGCATTTTTTATTTAACTCCTCATTTTATTATATTCTTTATTTTTTCTGTTTGATTCGCGTGCTTTCGTCCATTTTCGGAACATGGTTTTTTGCTGTGTGTTTCTGTTTTCTTTTTAACCCTTGACTGTTTTTTACGCCCCATTTTAAGTTGAATTTAATTAACTGATTAACTTTCGAGCACGTCAAATAAATAACTTAATAAACTTATTAACATTTAAATTAAAAGCGGATCAATTTTAATTGCTAATTTGTCATCGCAAACTGAAGCTTTAATTACGATGGGCGTGGCTCAATGAACGCATATTAAAAAGGAAGAGCGATGAGAGAAGGAAGAATATTTCAACCAACATTTGTGCATTTTTATACAAAATATTATTAAATATGTACTTATTTGGAAAAAATTAAACAAAATCTGTTGATTACAACAACAACCGGAAAATCGAGAAAATGCTAAAAGAGTCTGTAGAACTCTGAAAGAAACGACATGAAGCAAAAAAACAAAATCTGATGCGAATTTATCCATAAAAAATTGTATTTATTAACATATTAAAAAGTCGTCTACTCGAAAAATACACCCTCCCATCCACCACCCTCTCCCCCCTTTACAATGGTTCAATGTTCCATTCGATTCGATTTTATTCACATTCATAAAATAGAAAAGCTACATAAAAATGAAAATTGCGTAGAAAATAACGTTAAAAATTAATGCGTACTGTTGTAATACGTACAACAATAACGTAAAGTCTAACGTAATGTCGATTACGTGACGTTTTGAATGACAGCAGCTTCTGAATAAAAACAAAGAAAGTCTTCATGAAGATACAATAGATGATTATAGTCTACAACAAGGAACACAATGACAAAAACAATAATTACAACAAATATAAAACAATAGAAGACAAAAACGAATAGAAAATATTTTTTTATTATTTTATTACTATGATTATTATAATTATTATTATGGTTATTATAAATATTAATGAATAAATGAATGAATATTATGGCCATTATAATTATTATTGTTATAATATAGTTATTATTAATATAATTGTTTTTATTGTGATTCCCATTATTTCTGCGATATAATTTTTATAAATATTATCACTATTATATTTATTATTATTGTCTTTATCATTATTATTCCTATTATTGTTCCTCTTCTGCTGTTGTTGCTTTTGTCGCTGCTACTCTTCTCCTTCTTTTCGCCGTTGTTGTTGTTGTTGGCATTATTTATTACTACGTCATCATTCATCGTTGTTAACCTAATTTTAAGTGTCATTTATTCATTATTATTTCCCCATTTTATGATTTAAATACTTTCAATGAATATTAAATCGTTTCTTCGATGATGGCGAAGAACAAGAAAATATAAATAATAATAATAGCAAAGCTTTATGCGCTTTTTTATTGTAATTTTGCTTTATTTTGTGACAGTTTAAGAATTTAATTTATGTTAATTTTATCAATGTTGTTGTTGTTCTGGTTCTTGTTGTTGTTGTTCTGGTTCTTGTCGTTGTTCCTGATTCCGAAAACAATCGTCGCTTGAGATGTTATTTTCGCTTTTTTTATTAGCGTTTTTTGGGGTTCTTCTTCTTCTTCTTCATTTTGTTCTCTGTGTTTTTTGTCTTGTAAAATGTTTCACGGATTTTAACCTTTGAACCGCATTAGCTACGTGTTGTTACGTTACGTGTTCTTGTTGCGTAGTGTTGTTGTTACGTTTCACTTTCGGAAAATGTAATTTTACGCTTTTTAGTTATTGTAAATTATTGCTTTTTTCCTCCGGTTTTTCATCGAGTGTTGCCATTCTTGTTGTTGTATTCTTGTTAAATATAATATAAAAGACGTGAAAATATTGAAAATAATATTGAATATAATATAAATAATATAAATATTAAAGTTATACAATAAAAGAGAGACAGAAATTGTTTGGAAATTATTATTTATTATAATGACTAAAGATTTATAAAACTTGTTACAAGTATTTTTCTACATAATTTTTATAGAATGGAATCGAAATGATTGAAAAGTCCAGAAAAACATATAAAAAGCGGCTGATTTGCCAAGCAACTCGATTGGATAAGAAGAAACACACTCCCACACACGACAGGAAGACACACAACACTAAACAATAAGGAGCATTAATAGAAATAACAGTACCAGAAAATAACAAGGACGAACGACATACAAAAAATCCTTGAAATTGCATTCTGTACCAAAAAAGATTTGTACTACAACAGAGTGGACAAAAACAACAGCAATACTTTGAAGTGGGATTGTGATACATCCACAAGAACAACAACAAAACATGAAGAACAACGAAACAACAACAATTGCGTGGGTGTTCAAAGTGGGTGGAATGGGAATCATGTGCGAACAAACAATTCCGACATCAACACGGACACAAAGAAAGACACAAACACACACACTAATACAGATACAAGCAGCCTCACACAAGCTCATTAAACTGCATGGATTTACGTATGCGAGTATATTCGTGATGACAACAGGAACATGAACAACAACAACAAAAGCAACAACATTAACAAGAATGTAGAGATGCAACAGCAACAACAACTACAACAACAACAATAACATGAATACTGTGCAGCATATAAATGTTGATGCAGATACTGATACTGATACTCGTATCTGGCTTTTTGCATGTGCATCTATGAACAGCAGCAGCAGGAATAACAACAAAAATAACAACAACATGATGCACCCTGCATTGTTGTTGTTTTTCAACACACAAGCAACTCCATTCAATTCCGTTATCGTTGATAAATTTATGAATTCATATTTTGATTGTTTGGCGTTCGAGATCCTTTTTAAGTTGTTGTAAAATCACAAGCGAAGCGTGACAGAAAGCAAGGGGGAACGGGGGGAAAGGAGGGGTAGGGTAGATGGGCTTACTTTTGGCAGCACTAAATTTTGTAGTCCTTCGATTTTAATGCATTGCTTCTGCATTCTGAATAAAATTATGCGCCTTCCTTCAACCGCCCCCTTTTGTGTGTGGTGTACTCCTTCTCTTCTTCTTCCTTCTCTTCGATTATCTGTCTTTTGTTCATTTTATAATTAGTAGATTTTATCGAAATTAAATTTATTTGAGTTACACAAACGCAATGATTTGTGATTTCGTTGTTGTATTCGAACTTCTGTGGCATTTTTGAGGGTTTTTTGTTCTTTTTTTAAGTTATTATATTTTAATTGTCAACAATAACATTGTTAATGTTACTATTGATGAAAGTTAGGAGGAAAAAAATGGAATAAAACTGTATTAAAAGGTAGATAAAAAAGTCAAGCAAACTGCAAGAAAAACTCATTTATTTCAGTATAAAAAATATTAAAGAAATACGCAACAACAGCAAAGATAGTAATAACAATAATACTAATAACAATAATGTTAATAATAATAATAATAAAATAAAGTGTAATAATAATTGATTGATTGATTGCTTTTGTGGTCCACATTTTAAGCTGTGTTTTAATACATCCAACAGAAGCATGAAATTGATTCGCTTTTCGATTTGAAATTCGATTGCATTTGAAATGCCCAACACTGCGTTGGTTTCGATACAAAATGAGAACAATTAACTTATAATTGATTTGCGGATTAAATTCCATGCGGTTGCTTTAAAATGGGCTTTAATTGCACTAGAAGTTGTTGTAGTTGTAGTTGTAGTTGTGTTTGTGGTTGTTGTTGTTGAAATATAATAGTAGAAGAAGAAGAAGATGAGGGAAAAAAGGAGGTTTGACTGTGAAATTAATTGTTAACAGCATTAATTATCTTTTCTTTTTATTGTCATTTTCGTTTCCACGCTCCTTTAAAACTACAACGGAATAAAATCCAACATGGCGTCACTTCCGCTGTCGCATAACTTTTCAACATGGTTCTTAATTGCGTTGAAGTGACCCCAAAAAGCTTTTAGCTAAAAATTACGAATACGTCGGGAGTGTTTTTTGTTGGTCGCGGTTTTTTGAAGTGTTTTCCTTTATTCTTTCAGTATTTTTGAAGTGATGCTCACATTAAAACTGTTGTAGGACATCACTTAAAAAAAAAACACCCAACGAAAGAAGGGAACAAAAAATTATATCGAAAAAATGTTGGACAAACATTTTGCTCATGTAGCAAATGTAATTATTTTAGAAAAGAACTGAGAGAATGTATATTAAAAATGTATGGAAAAATTATATAAAAATCGGTGATTTGAATTAAATTTGTCTCTTTCATTTAATTACATTTTTTGTTATTATTTTTCTGTAATTATTCTTTATTTTATTTTCTCGTTTCGAACATCATCACTTAAGCACTTTTTTGCACTTGAAAAAATTATGACACTTTACTTGTATCAACAATTTTTTATTTAATTATTTTCTATTTTGTGTATCTTGATTTTATTGGATAAGGGTTTTAATTTATATTTTTTCGCTGTTGCGTCTTCTGATGATTGGATGAAAGAACCCAATATTATATATTAACCACTTTTAATAGAAAGTCAACTACAAATGCTTTAAATTCAATAATGATCTATCATTATAATCCACGTGATTATTAATTATTCCTTTATTCATGTTTTTTGAATCCATGAGTCCATTTTTTCATCCATTAACCCATTTGGAACCATTCGTAAAGTTGTTTAGTTACCGTAAATTATTTTTACAGAAAATTATTATAGAGGGACATTTTTTAAGAAAAAACTAAATAAAAATAATGATAGATATTTAGTAAAAATAGAACAAAATACCAAAAAAACTGCAATTATTTTAATATACAGAAAAAATGATTTTATGGGCGTTGCGTGAACTACTAAAAAACAACAACAATAACAACAGCAAAGGGTTTCAGTTCACCCAATCTAAGGGTTGTCCAGGGAAAAATAGTTCATTTGATTCAATTTAAGTTTAGTGATGGAGGAAGGAAGTGGAAGAAACGAAGAAGAGAAAGAAGAGGAAGCGAGGAAGAGGCGAAAGAAGAGGAAGAACCTAAATCAGGGTGGTGCTTGTAATAGTTTTGTGTGTTGTAATATTAACAGCAACAAAAACAACGGGGAAAAGTACAACAACAAAGAGTATACCCAAGAATGAAAAAATGAAAATGCACCATAAACACAAACAAAAACAAAACCAAAAACAACAACAACTCCTTTTGCAACACAATTGAGTTGCCGAAACAACACTGAGTTTGGTCACCGGAGCAGAAGTTAACCTATAATTATGTTGTTGTTGTTGTTGTAATTTTTGTTGTTGCATAGCACATGTTATACTTTAGCAGCAACAACAAAAGCAACAACAAATAACGAAATAATTATGTATTTCTTTTATCGCAAATGATATCATTTAAATTTAAGTATGAAAAGAAACACACAACAAACGACACCAATGAAGACAACTACAACTACAACTACAACGATTTCATGGGTCAGTGAGCGTATACAATATCCATGTGTGTGCGTATATGTGTGTGAGTGCTTGTGTGTATGTGACTGTGTGTGTATGTGTGAGCGATAGCCATAAAGCCAACACAACACAAGCGTTGTTTCCTAACCAGCGACCACTGAATGGCTGTCGTCCTTTGTTGTTGTTGTTAAAGTTGTGGTGTTTTTAAGTCGAAACGCAAGAATTTTCAACTCACTCGCAGTTCTTCGAGGGCTCTATTTTTGCTGAAAACATGGCCAACGTGACCCAACAACATGGCCGCCAATGTTGCTGATATTCTTGCGTGCTACAGCACCAGGAATATTTTGCATATGAAGTCGTCGCTACTGCTGGTGATTTCCTTCTTCTTCTTCTTCTTCTCCTGCACCTGCTCCTTCATCCGCCTCCTTTTCCTTTTCTTCACGTTTCCCTCTTCTGCTCTATTCTCCTGGAGGTGGTACTCTTGTGTTGCTGGCCGCTGTTGCCAGAGAAGATCTCTGTTGTTACTCTTGTTGTTGTTGTTGTTGTTGCTACTGTTACTCCTTTTTACATGTTGCTCATTCTTTGTCATTCTCGTTGTTGTTTTTCTTGGTGTTGTTGTTGTCAAATGTTGTTGTTGTTGCTGTTGTTTCTACGACTTCCCAATTCTGTTGCTGCAAATGAAACTCTACTTTTTTCTGTTGCGCCTGCTCTTGTTCATTATGGTTGTTGTTGTTTTTGTTTTTTTGTTGTTCTTCTTTTTGTTGTTGTTATTTATTTCAACATAATTTAAATGCGTTTCACATTAAAATGCAAATTTTTTGATTGCATGACAAAAACAAGAAACAAAATTGTAATCGTTTCGTTTCATTGGTGCATCGAGCATGCAGACCGAACCGATTGGCATCGAACGCAGTCGAACCGGACCGCATGGAGTACTGGTGCAAATGTTACCGGTGGAGAGGGGAGCACAGAGAGGGGGGTCGACATTTTGTGTATGCATACAAATAGTTTGGTTAAAATTGGCCCGTCGACGGTTGTCGCGTCCAATAAGAAACCGTGTTCAAATTGGTCAATTAAAATGGGTGGAATGGGGTTTCATACAGAAAAAAAAACAAGTCCACTGTAAGTGACAAACGATCTCTGCAAAGATATCATGAAAGACAAGAGTAAAGATGGTTTTATTCTTGTTCTTTTTAACGAAACTTGTATTAAAATCGAGTGTTATATATATTTATATACAGTCTATATTCATATCAGATAATTTAATGGCCAACATTCGTAGTTCTTCTCTAGATTTTGAGCCTCATTTTATTATTTCCATTTAATTCAGCCTTTGAGCATCATCAAAATTAAAAAATATCGTCGCCTTTAATATTTCTTTAACAAAAAAATCGATAAAACTGTCTATAGTTTGATTCCTTCTGTGTTGTTATCGTATTATTTTCGATGATGTTTTTGTTGTTGTACTAATTGTTGTTGTTTGTTAATTATTGTTGTTGTTGCTGTTGTCACCCTAAATAAACATCTAACAAACACTTCTTATTCACATGCATAATTTTTAACCACAAAATGTGGTGACTTGAAGCAAGAACCACTTTAGACATCATAAATAATATTGCACAGTATAATTGTTGGATTCATAGGAAAGTCAGAAAATTATGCTGACATGGAGAGAGAGACAGACAGCCGACCAGACAGACAGCCAGCTGACAAAACCTTCAACATAAATTCCAAGAATGAAATCTGTAAATTCAAGACTCTGAGTGTCAAAACGATCTGAGGTTATAATAAAGTGTTATTGTTGTTGTTATTTTTTATATTATTATTATGATTACTATTTTTATTATTATGATTTTTTGTTGTTGTTGTTACCTTTAATTACCATTTTAATCGCTTAACAAAAGGTTCATCATTGCATCATCAAAGTAATAATTCTTTATTTGCCTGGAAGGTGTTATATAAAACAATTATTATGCAATATATGCATATATACGAGTATGTACAATATACATATCAGAAAAAAAACTACAAAATTTATTATTGCATTTAACCCTTGTCTGGCGTTGTATCAGAAGTTCAACAGCGCAACAAAGTCTAAAGTAAAACATGTGAATAGAAATAAGAATATGCATAAATATTAAATGTAGGGAGGAATGTACGAGAAAGAGGGAATAGGAGAAGAGTAGTGAAGGAAAGACGACAAGAATGAAGAGAAGAAAGGAGAAGGAAGCAACCAGCTTCTGTTCTTCAAAGAAAACGCAGTCACCAGCGCAATATTTTCACTCACATGACATGAGTCACATAAATCATGGTGTCATGTCATCAACTCAGTCGCCATCTTGTTATAGTGAAGATATACCCTACCATTTTTATTGCATTTAATTTTATTATTATAATTATTTTTATTATTATCAGTATTATCAATATTATTCTCATTATTATTATTATATTATTAATTATTGTATTATAGGTAATTATTTTGTATTCCTTTAGCCAATAAATTAACATTTCCTTTAAAACTTTAAAGAAAGAAATAAACTTTTGTGGGCAGGTAAAACAAGGAGTGGGACGCCTCGAAATGCCACGCATATCGTCCTGTGTTTGAAGGATAAAAAACCATCCTTTTTTGCTTTAATTGTCTGTCGCTCATCCATGTAAACACTTAACGCTTCGGAAGCTTTACTCGTTGAAGTGCTTGGATCGTTTAATGAAAAAAAAGTATTCACTACGCTTTATTTATTGTATTTATTTTCATTAAATTCAACAACGAGTTTGCTATTTTTTCCCGCTCTTCCCGCCGCTGAGATGCAGCTCAGCTCATTGAATATGAAACGCAATGAAAATTAAAGGATAATCACTTCAGATCCTTTTTGCTTCGCTGGAACTAAACCACCGATTGTTTGTAGCAGGTTCGTTTGCAACACTCGCTTGTAACAAGTAACATGTAACAAGTGTTGAGTGTCGAGTGTGTTGAGTGTGTTGGCCGCCATCCAACACCCACAAAAGAACAAAAAACAAAAGAAACAAAGACAAAAAAAACGCACATGAAGAACAACAACAACGAAGACACCAGTAAAGGACTGCATTCATGTTGGCAACACTGCCGCAGGCCAGCGGACAGTGAATAAAGTACACAGCATGCCGTATGTAGAGTGCAGGGAGGGGCAAAAGAGGTACACGCAATTAAAAGTGATTTTTACACTCAATGAATTTGTTTAAAAAATTGCGGCGGGTGTTTTTTTTTGTTTTGTTGTTGTTTTAATGCTCACAGAGCGGTGGGCTGGTTGAATGGATGGTGGAATGGTTGGTTAGTATCTATAAATGATGAAAAGGTCGCTGAAACGCTCGAAGGACCTCCGCGTCGTTGTCCTGCGAAGCGTCATCAGGAGCAACTGTGTAAACAACTAATTATATTTTTTCTCACTCGTAAAGAGTTATCTGTTGTTGTTGTTGTTGTCATTCAACATAAATATTTTTACCATTATGTTTATTAATTATTTAGTCACGGGGGGGGGGCGGGGTGGTAAGGGGACGGGGTGGAAGTGAATAAAATGGCGCTGCTGTGGTTGCGTTGTGATCGAGTTGCGTAAAATAAATGAGATGGTTTTATAATTGAATGGGTCAGCATTTTCAACTGATGGCTGGTTAAAAATAATATTTATTACATTTATGTAGTTTTTATACATGTGTTTGTAGCCTGTAGTAAAATTTAACTAGCATTTTTATTCAATTCTTTGCAGTTGCTTCGAAAACACACCTTTTTTTGGTTGAATAGTTTTTATTAATTTATCCTCTTTTTTATTCCAATTGCTTGTTCTTTATTTGTGCCAAATTGATGCCAATTTCTCATCTGCGAACATGTTTTTAATGATATTCTCAGTTGATGTACAACGATTTGTTGTTGTTGTCTTTTGTCAAATAAAACCAATTCAAATAAACTTCAGTTTTTCCACACAATCTTTATTTATTTTTTATTTTTACATAAATCCTTGTATATTGTAGACTATAATGATTTTGATAGCATCGAGAGATGGCAGAATCATAAAATACAACAACAACAACAACGATGACGACAAATCAGAAAAGGAACATGATACATAATTGTAACTACTCGTCATCATCGTCGTCATAAAATTCGAGCAGAGGCAGCATCAGCAACAACAACAATGACAACAACAACAGCAATTTATAGAACAACAACAATTTATACAACAACGACAATTCATAACAGCGTCATTGCTCTCAACGATTGCCTCGTGGCGATGTCTTTTAACATCACAACAACAACAACAATAACAACAACAACACAGCAACATACAACAATAATAACAACAATAAGTCAACAGCCAACAACAACAACAACGCAACTCAACGCAACGCAACTCAACTCAACTCTCGACTTCCAATCAAATTGCCGCTGTACATCATCATCTGAATGGCTGATGTGGCTGTTGTTGTTGCTGTTGTTGTTGATGTTGTTTCTGTTGTTGTTTCTGTTGTTTCTGTTGTTGTTGTTGCTGATTTCATATCCTGCCCACCAACAACCAGCGAGATGTTCGACTGTAGCTCTGACTTTCATCCATCTTGAGGTTGAATTGTTGCCTCTTCGTCTTCTTCATTTTACTGTTGTTGTTGTTGTTGTTGTTGTTGTTGTTGTTGATGTGATTCTGTCTTCCTCGCTTTCGTCATCCTCTTCATCGTTTTGATGTTGTTGTTGTATTATGTGCGAGACGCCATGATTTCGCGCAATAATAATTTACGAATTACGAATTCACAAAACGTACGCGAAATTATGCGCAATCCAACCATCATCAATCGAAGCCATCCATCCATCCATCGAGCAAACCTCCGTGCACTGATACATACCCTCCCTATGCTATCCTATCCTATCTGTCTGTCTGTCTGTTCTGCTTTACACATCCTCATTCGCTCACCGCACTTGAATCAGCGGCTTGAATACAGACACAGAAAAAAATTCAAAACATTTTTCTTTTTCCTTCTTTTAAAGTCTTCTAAACCATCCAAGTGACGTGACTTCTTCGTGATATCTTCTTTAGAATTATTATTTTACTATACGGATATTTTAAATACAGAGTCCTTAGATACTGTAACATACTTTAGACACAGATAATTTAGATCAGATACTACAGATACAAATACAGATAAGATACAGACATTTTTGACTTTCAATACAGACATACATATGTACTTTCAATACTTCATATACTGATACTTCAGAGACTTTAGATTCAGGTACTTCAGATGAAAAATCTGCTGCTTGGAAAACTTTTCTCTTTGAGTGTAAGTGAGTAGGTCTCTAAGCCCCCTCTTCTCCTCACCCCTCCTCGTTTCAATCATAATAATTTTTCTGTCTGTTATCAGTCATTCTCGCGTTGGTATCGCGCTCATCATCTTTCATCTTTCGTACATCTCCGTACCAACCAACAACCAATTCAGAACCTCGCCCGAGGGTTTACATTCTCGACGGTTTCATTTTCGATCGGTTTCTTTTTGCTTTAATTTTCTTTGCATTTCATTATTATTCGAAATACTAGAAGAAGAGGCGGTAAAAGAAGATCGAGCTGATGGAGGATTCTTCACTCTTTTTCTCTCTTGCCTTTCCTACTCCTTTTCATCCTCCTTTACCACCTCCATCATTCAGAAAGCTTCCGGAGGTCGTTCGTTGCTCATTCATGACATTGAAATACATACGATAAACTCCTTCAGTACTCATCCTCACCTAACTCAAGCCTCGTCTCTCCATCCATCCCCCTCCCCCACCTTCCACCATCCCCTTTGCATAACACAGACTCGCGTTACTTGTTAGAAGAACGACTTTCTTTCTGTGTAACGCGGCGTTACTCGTTTTTCGCTAACGTCTGAGTTTCATTTTGATATCCTTGAACATCGCTGAAGACCATTTCAAAGGTCTGCTTCTGCTTCTGCTGATGCTCCTGTTGATGTTGTTGATGCTCTTGATGTTGCTGCTGCTGCTGTTGTGCTTTTATATGTTGCCCAGAGCGAAATAGTTTGTTGTTGCTAACAACGCGTTGTTGCTTCGCGTATTTCTAGTTCGAGTTTAGTTGTTGTTGCTGCTGCAGTCAATCAAATTGATGCTGAACTTCATTAATACTGATGGCACATGGTAGCAGTTTGTTGCAGTGTTGTTGTTGTTGTAATTGTTGTTGTTGTTGTAATTGTTGTCTACTTTTATAGTGATCCCATTTTGTCAGGTTAACAACAGCTTCCGCTTTTCTACTTTGTATTAAATTTAAATGTCAAGAATGAGTTCGAGTTTGAATTCGAGTAGGGAATAAAATTCTTTTGAAAGATCAGTTTATTTATTTTTAATATGTAATAAAGAATAAATATGTAAATATGTTTATTTAATGTAATCGTAATCAATTCTTGAATAAAGTGTATCAAAGATTTACCAATTCGATGTTTAATAATTCAGAACTAAGAGATGTTTAAAAACTCTTCACTCAAGTAAATGAAATAATTTATAATTCTGTTTTTTCTTCTCTTTCTCTTCTCATCCTACTATAAAAAATAAAAAAAATTGCACTATAAATTTTTAATTAACTTTTCTCTATTAATATTTATATTAACATTATTTATATTGAATGACAACGTGATCATTTAAATAATAATTAATGTTGCACACGAAGAGAACAAAAACAGAATGAAAGGGTAATATTTGTTTATAGTATAATAACATTGATTCCATGAATTTTTAATGAGAAACAATTGTTTTTTAATTATATTAAAAATGCTTTTCACAGCAAATAAATGGATCAAGTGAAATTGTTGGGGTTTGAAATTTTATGGGGTGAAATTCGGTGAGTTTGTGACTTTGTTTCTGTTTCATAGCATGCATGTATTTTGATAATATATCTTGTGTGATATCCACCCCTTCCCCCTCCCCTCCCTTCCCATCACTGTTCATTTGATCCTTGTTTCACTCGCAAACAGATTGAAAAATAAAGTAAACAACAGAGTGATAAAGTGACGGTGAAAAAAATGATTAAAATAAAAATAAAAATCAAATTTATATCATGAGCCATCATTAATTATGGACAATCTGATTAAATACAAACAAATTAAGTGGTTTTTAAATAAAAGACCTGCACAAAAGCTATTAAATCAAAATGCGTAGAAAGAATAACGAATTATAAACAAATGTTTAAATTTAATATTAAATAAAACGGAGATTAATACAAAATAAATAGAAATCCAGAAGAACGATCTAAAAAACTGGAAATTTGTGTAAAGATTCAGATCCCAAAAAAATACCGCATGATTTCAGAGTGCATAAAATTTAAAGCAAAGCAAGAAAATAAACAACACTCAAGGGTTAAGAAAATAATAATAATAAAGGGAAAAACGAGAAGAAGAAGCAACGTCTGCTGCTGCTGCTCTCAGGCCGCCCCATCCCATTTCGCCCCCAACTCGTCTCCACGGGTATCTCAAGAGTTCAAAATGCGTTCTCAGAACAGCCCCGGTTTGGTTTTTGGAGCGCTTTGGGCACAAAAGGAAAGGAAGGAGGAGGGGAGGGGAAGGGGTAGAAATGGAAAGGGTTAAAGTAACCTTTGCATTTAATGCTTAAAAGTAAAAATAATATTTTCATTAACGATTTTCGTATTTGAATCGGTATTTAAATCGTCAGTGAAAATTTATTCATTATAAATCATGTTCGCATTCAAGCGTAGCTTTTAGATGTAGTTTAGGGTTACATGGTGAAGGAAGGGGAAGCGAGGAGAGGGGGCTTAAGGCCGGTATTCTACCTCGAGGTAAACTTCTCTTCTTCTTTAAGTCTGCTTATGGCTTTGTTGCTTTTATTCTTGGCGTTGTTGTTATTATTCCTTCCCTCCTCCACACTCCCCCATAACGCAGTGATGGTTTAATTCCCAGTAAGGGGGGCGGGGAGAAGGGGGTCATGGGATGGGGCTAAAAGAACGGGTTCGAAGCTCATTCGCAAATACGTTAATTCTTAATGTTTTAATTGTTAAGTTTTTCTTGTTGCTTTTTCCATTTCTCTCTGAGTTTTCTATCGTAGTTTTTGTTGTTATGGGACTCTAAAGTTAAACGAAGTGGATAACGTATTTCATCGTATACCCTCTCTGTTGTTGTTATTGTTGTTGTTATTGTTGTTGTATGTTGTAGTTATTCACCCAAACTTTGAATAGTTAAAAATTTCTAAGTGGTTTCTCGTAATGGACTCAATAATTCATTCACGATTTATATTTGCATTTGCATTTGATTTTGATGTTTAACATGATTTGATGGTTACATAACAGAATCATGGAAAATATATTCTCATATTTAAAGTTGAAGAAGAACATTTTATTATTAATCTTTCGGAAAAGAGAATAATTATTTGAAAGGCTTTAGTAGAGTATGTACTTGAAATCTAGTCGATGTTTTCAAGGGTTATTTCAAGGGTTTAAAAATATTAGGACCATGAGTAGTGTCCTTATTCTTCCTGTTCCACAAGAATTTGATGCTCAAAGAAGAATCTACAATCTAGAGATGCTACAATCTTTAATCAATGTTCAAAGAATCGTTATTATTAAATTTCATTTCCTCGTTTCGTAGAACTAGCAACCATTTTTAACTGTTCTGTCGCCATTTTCAATCAGTAACAAAATATTAAATTCTTGAAAAATCAAAAACAATTAAAAACGATAAGTAATTAAAACTTTGTTAGTGGATTTTGTGGTCTCTTTTGTGGAACTTTTGTGTGAAGTCAAAAGTTGCGGCGTTTTCCTTAAAATATAAGAAAGAATTTTGGTTTCTAATAAAATTCCTCGTTGTCATCGTTATCATCTCCGACTTCCCTGCTCCCCTGTTCCCCTCTCCTCATTCTTGTCTTTTTTCACCGCATAATTAATTGTAAATCAAGTGATTTTTCTGAGGACTGCTCTGAGGACTGTTCTGAGGACAATAATAACATTGTTCTTCTCTTATTACTGGTTTACTTTTTCTCCTTTTTACTGTTTCTTCTTTTTTACAGCTTCTTCTTTCTCTTTTCTATTTCTCCATTCCTGTATTTTGCGTCATCTTCTTCTCTTTTTACTCTTCTACTTCTTCATTCACTTCTACATCCTCGTAATCTTATTATTGCTGTTATTCTTCTTATTCTTCGTTTTCTTCTTCCTATTCTCCTTCTTCTTCTTCTTCTTCTTCTTCTTGATTCATGTATACCAACCCTGGTACTCGACTTTTCTTTTTATTCACCATCCACAGTTTCGCTAATAATAATTATAACAATAATAATGATACTTTTCTTTAATTCCATCAAAGTTATTATCTTCTTTTCGCACTCTACATCAACCTTCATTGTAACTGCCACGACCAGCACCACCCGGCGCCCTCCTCAACCGGACCCGGACCCACATTTAATATAAATATCCTGAGCTTTATTTGGTACTCAGGTGCTTCGAATTTCTTTGGCGGATCAATTTTCTTAAAATTTCCTTCTCTTGCATCATTTCTAATTATGTTGATTTTTTTTCTCTATTCACTTTGTTCGACTTCGGTTTGTTTCGCGTTGGTCGTTATTCTCCTTCATCCTATCCTTATTCTTTTTACTCCTCTTTTTCTTCTTCATGGCGTGTATTTTTCAATTTTCCCGAATTTTACTGCAAAACAAAAAACAAAAGTTAAGTTCGGCAGCATTACAGTTTTGAGGGGCGATGTGGGTGACGGAGGAGGAGGTGGTAGACGTCGGTTATTCTTTTGTTTTGCACTCGCTGTGGGCGAGGACGAGGACGAATCAATGTGAAGCCATTGGAAGCTGTTGCTGTTGGTATTCTTATTAATGGACTGTAAAAAGAAACTCTGATTTCCAGGAATCTACACACTGACTACACTCTTTGTTTACATGTCTGAAACAGAATTCGAACTCTTTTTCTCTACATTTAAAAATTCCATTCGTATACATACGAGTAAAACTCTTAAGTGACATTTTTAATCCTTTTAAAAATAGATGTATTAATTCATTAAACCCTCTCTCTGTGCCCCTCTCTGCTTCTCCGTTTCTCTGTCCTTTTCTCTTCATGCTTCTCACCCCACCCCACCCTCTAACGGTCCGAATTCAGGAAAGATAGTCAAAATCTTTGGCTTTTTTTGAAAAGAAAAGATGACTTTTTACACTCTTCCTTATCGCCTGTTCTCCCTCCACCCTCGCTACTGACGGACCACCCTCGCTTTTATTCTTTTCGAAAAAAATGTGGAAATTTTTAATTTTATTTTATTTACTTTTTCCACAAAGCATTACGTTGGGTTGCGTCGGGTTGTTGATGACTGACCCAGGCCCCTCCCACGACGTCCTTTCAATCACCACTGTATTGACGACGCTGAGGCTCATTTCCGGGTGCCGCATCCAAATTCATTAAAGAACAACAAACAGACGTAAAAATTATCAAAAAAAAGCAAAAAACCACGCGAAAAACCAGAAACAAAAAAATGTTAAAAGAAGGAAGACCGAGGCCGGGTCGCAAGAATATCAAATTATCAGTTGTGGACAGAGTCATTTAGTAGTGTATGAAGGATGAGTTACTTATGCTGTAGAAGGAAGAGTGTGACGGAGAAGAGTGTGATGGAGGGGGGAGAAAGTAGACGAGAGACCAAAAAGAGACCGGGCGCTAATGCGTTATATGAGGCGAATGATAGACTTTTATATACGTCAGGGGAAAACAAGAAAAAAGTCAGAAAAACTAGAAAAAATTCGAAATACTCGTTCTGGCCGCTGCTGTTGCTGATTTTAATGCCGGAAAAGCTACGTCACCAACTTTAAACCACTCACAGAACCACAGGTATTAAAACGAGGAGGACGTTTAAGAAAATGAATGGTGAAGGCGAACGCTGCGAAGAGGTGCGGGGGGGGGGGGGGGAGGGCAAGGCAACCGTTAAGAACCAGTCCCATCTTTGACAGGTTGCAGGACGAACTGCTGCCACTGACGACGCCGTCGCTTTTCTTTCATTCATTAAATTTATTAAGAAAGAAAAATATTTTTTGTTCATTAAAATTAGCGAACCTCAAAGAAAAACTGAGCAACTTTTGAGTGAGTGGAGTTGGGTTGGGGGTGGGGGAAGATAATAAAAAAATATTGAAGAACAGAGTATAGGAAATGAAGAAAAAAACCCTGGTCGCCGCTGCGTTAATGAAAAGCACACCGACGTCGCTTCTCATCGTTCTTAATGAGATAAAGTAGAGAAGTTTTTCCGTGAACCGCTTTGACAGCTTTGAAAATGAAATTTAGCTCATCGAGATATAAAATTTAAAAGGAAAACAAAAAGCATGGACAGAGAAGGGGGAAAAACCAAACGACACCAGATGAAAACTGAAGAAGTCCAGGAATAAAAAGTTATCTATTTTAGTATGAAGAAAGACTATAAGAATCTTTATAAATAAAGAATAAAATAAAAATTTTTTTGGTTTTGCTTTGAAAAACTGATCATACAATAATTTGAATCCAATCCAATGAATTCTGAAACACGATTTCTATCATGTTTTTTATCCCATCATTTTTTAGCCATCGTATTATTTAAAATATAATAGAATTCTTAACGATTGTATCAAACATTTTCTCAAAACCAAGAATTCTTGTGAATTTTCACCTTATGGATGGCTGAATGGATGGATTTCTGTATGGCTTCTAATTTCATAAATTCTAACGGTAATTTTTTTTGTGTTTTTTTCTTTCTTTATTTATTTTTAACCCTTTTATTGGAATTTCAATGGTCATCCTCCACAATTTTAACCACATGTTGGTGTATGTTCCTTCTTCATGGTGTTCTTCGTCGTCTTCTTCTTCTTCTTGGCTTCTCTGGCGCCATAACATGTGTCCATAATAATACAAGGATGTTGTATGGATTGCATGGATGACCTTCGCTAAGCTACTCATATTTTATGTATGACTTTGATATAAATTGTTGTTGTTGTCCAGTTGGTTCTCATATCATCAAATAACTGTTTATTTAAATAAGTTCAAAGAAGTGAAGAACAAGAAATACGAGTACGAGTACAAACGAGTACGAAGCAAGCCAAAGCCAAGCCAAAGCTAAAGCAACCTCTCGAGCAGGCTTCTTTTGGGTTGGCGCCCGATGGTTTTCCACTCAATTTGTGCCCCTTCTGCAGTGAATCAGGTTACCAACTTTAAGTGGTCAACAACAACAGCCAACAAGACTAACATAAGGTTTGCAATTCCAACAACAACAACAATTTAACCAGAAACAGTTAATACGAGTACGAACGCTTCTCATTTGGAACGTTTGTCTGCCGTCTCTAGTCTCTCGTTTGTCGTCTGTCGCTTGTCTGTCGCCGGTTCTCTGTCAGTTGGTGCGAATCAACAGGAAGTTTCAAGATATTTTTTCTCCCTGTTACCATGCTTTTGATTCTTGTTGTTTTTGTTTTTAGGCCCAAACCAAGTGTCACCCAAGTTGATCGAAGAAGCACAACAAAAAAAAAAAAAAAACAAAAGCTAACCACTAACCTGCTTTTTTTGCTGCTATTGCTTTTGCTATTGTTGTTGTTGTTGTTGCTGCTTCTAGAATATGTTTGGAAATCAATATTTTCGTTATCGGGGCACATTTTGAATGTGGATTGGTTTCATTTCGACATCGACTTCGGTTGCAACCGTGGTAAGTGACCACAAAAGTAACGGTTTCAGCAAAAATCAGATACTAAGTATTGTGCTCAAATGATGTTTATCATATCATATGTTGATTTTGAGTATTTTATATCCATACTCGTATATTGAGGTCTCAGGTCACTAACCAAAAATCGAAAAGTTCCAAAATCTGCAGATTCAAAAATCTACACGTTAAAAAAGTCTACAGATTGAAGAGTCTACACGGCCCCACATTTTTCGAGTACAGTACTTAATAGCAATATTATATCAATCCTGTCAAAAAATATAGATTACAATGCTTTGGTATCCATTATTGTGAGTTCTCGTTTTGAATCCTTTTAAAAACACATCTAAAGATCTTAGATTCTCAGAAGTGAGTTAAACTAAATCGTTTCTTTTATATGTCAGAGACTTTTTTCTTTCTCTTCTTCTTCTTCTTTAACTTCTTAACACTCTGTCAATAATGAGCGATGATGGATTTTATGATTGTCCACAGCGTTTAAATCTTATCTGCAGCAGCTGTATCAGCAGCTTTACCAGCAGAGCAGCCCTCACCATCACCCTCCCTCCTCTTCAGGGAAACCACCCACGACAGCAGAACGCAAAAATAAAGAGAAGGATAAAAAAGGACTCCAAAATAGCACACAAGATAGAATGACAAATAAACCACAACAAAGAAAATTATTGGAAAAACAATGCTACGAAATTTGTTTAGTTATTGGCTCAAACAAAACCAGAATAAAAGCAACAAAACAAAAGGAAAACCCTAAAAAAATAAAGGATAAAAAAGGAAGAAAGAAATCGAATAGAAAATAAGAAAGTGTAGGGAGAGGAGGGGGTTATAGGGATCTGCTTGAGAAAATTAGAGTAAAAACTCACACGTATTCGTCCATATAACATCAACATACGGATACAAGCACACTTATTTACAAATCCACACTCTTTCTCTCGGTTTCTCTTTCTCTCTCTGTCTCTCTCTATCGCTTTTATTATCCCAGGACATAAGGACACTCTGACAAGGCTGTGAATGATGCATGCCAGATACAAGTTACCAGATATAAGATATAAGATACAACAACTAGAGCGATTATATGCTTCGTCGCCGCTGCGGCAACAAATACGCAATCGGCGCGTAAAATCAGCAAGTAATCCGTATTTCATCCGCATTTCAAAGGACTTTCAGTCGCTTATAAACATCAACGTACTTATGTAAGTTCAGATGTATGTGTATGTGTGTATTTATGCGTATATGTGTGTGTGTACGAATGTCAGAAAGTGTATAGCTAGAGATTAGCATCATTTGGCGTATAATTGATTGTGTCATTCTGATGCTTTGTTGACGCGCAGCAGCAGCAGAAGCGTCTAACAAAAGGACCCTCCCGCTGCTCGTTGGCGGGACCTACTTTGTTACGATTACGGAGGCTGTCCTCGTAATAGACCAAAAATAGCTGTGTTTAGCTAATTTTGTGCTCTCTGTTTGCTCTCTCTTTCTCTCTCTCTTTTCCTTTCCTCAGTAAATAGCTCATGATAATTCAGCTACTCTCAAGAGCTCTTTTAAGAAGCTAGCCACCGCAAATAAGTAGTCCAAAAACTAGAATAATCATCTGTGGAGATGTTTATTGGAGGGGAAGGGAGGGTGAAAGGCAGGGAGGGTGAAGGAACGGCGATAAGGAGGGTTACAGAGGTTGTTACGTAGAGTTCTGTTGGTTGGTTGAGAGATTAGTGAGGTTTCCATTCACTTTACATTTGGAGGATCTTCTTTTATATCTCTTTCCTCTTCTTCTCCTTCTTTTTCTGCCGCTTCTCCCTCCTCTTCTGGTGCTTCTTCTTTTCCATTGCATTGTCTCTATAAGAATGATGCAATGTTTCCTCTTCTTCCTCCCTCTAATGTCCTCAAAAGAATGGTAGATACTCCTTGCATTCGGTGACATTCAAACGCATTACGATGCGACGAGTGATGCTGCTGAATGGTTTTTCGCAAAAGTACTCTTTCAAGGACTCTTGTTAATCTTTGACATTCCTTGAGATCTTTTTACACGCAAAAAATAACACAATGCAATTATTTTGACTGCATACGCCTCTGTGTCTCTGGTGTCTCTTTTATATCTTTTCTATCTTTTGTAACTTTTGTCTATTTGGTATCCCCTTAAAGCCAAAGACTCTTTATTCCTGGATTACCGATTGAAGTGGTTTATCTTCGAAAGAAGGCTCGAGAAATCACGAAAAAAATTATGAAAATCCAGAAAATATCCACCTCCTTTAAAAAGTAGCCTTCTGGTTTTTCTTCTGCTTCTTTTGTTGCTTCTTCTATGATATGTCTTTCAAATACATTAGAGTTTAAATTAAAAGAAATACGCGAGAGGAAAAAACATTTTCATTTAGTTTAACATCATTTAGTTCGGCGATCTCAGCGGGAAGTCAGTCACCCGGCAGCCGATGCTGATGTCGGGGGGAGGGGCGCCTCCATTATTTACCCTGACCCTGACATTCTTGGATTCGATGGTATTTTTTGTTTCAATAGATTTGAATCGAGTTTGATTCGTCGATTTGATGATTTGTCGATTTGATGATTTGTCAATTCGTCGTTTCGTCGGCGTCGATGGCGGCTTCTTAAATTAAAGGGCGCTAAACGCCTGCTGCTGATGAGCTCATAAAATCCTGGGGGGCTCATAATTTCTGGGGGGCGATGTTCAGTGAGGGAGTGATTTTCGAGAGACTGACATCAGGATGAGTTGCAAAATTCCCGAAAAATCGCTGTCAGTTTGCATGAGTTGCCAGTTGCGACGACGAGTAGCGCCTCCTTAAATCTATGGAAGGCAACAACAAAAATCGATGATCAGCGTGAGGTACAGATTCAGCGTTGGTTGGTTGGACGGTTAATTGTGCCGTGATATCTGCTGAAGCTCAGGAGCGCATTTGAAAGATCCTTCGGAAAATGTGATCAATATCTCCGATCGCGATAAGTTCATTAGACAACATAGAAAAGGTCTAGAATCTTTAAATCATAGATACACCATTTTTAACAATCTTATATTAGATACGAGTATATATGTTTAAATAATATAAATACGTAAAGCATTTAAATCGTTCCACAGGCGCATCTGAACCCTTGAACCGCTCCTGGTTCACAGTAACGTGAAAAATCTTTGTAGAAACTTTTAACCAACGATTCCAATCATTTGCATGTACTTCGCAGTTGGAGATTCGATAGTAAAACGTATCAAATAACTTTCAGCATTGAAATGAAGCACAGAAATTAATTAATTTATTCAACTGTGTTTGTTTTTCTTCTTTTATCGTTCCTTTTCGGTGTTTTGTTCTTTAATTACTTGTTCTCAATTTAAAACTCGTTTATTATGATAAAGTTGACGAATCAAGAAACTATTTAGAAGAATCTATCCTTCAACTATTTTAAATATTGACTTAAGAATTTATGTTTTTGAATTCCAAATGATTCATGTTTGTTTGATTAATTGTTTCGTTTCAAAAACAACTTCAATTTAATAAAAGTATGGAAAATTTTAACTTCTATATCTATACGTATCTAGTCACTCGTCTTAGTTCAATTCTTATTAAACATTTTTTGGTATTACTAAAAATTCGGTAAAATTTTAAAAATAATACAAAATACAATATAAATATACAATAAAAATAAAAAATAACTTAGTCAAATAAATACTTAAAAAATTATGAAATAAGAAATAAAGAATTATAAAGAATAAATAAATATTTAAAAATAATTAAAATGAGGAAGAAAGCTAAAAAAATTAATAACAAATATTTTGAAAACTTTAAGAAATTTTAAAGATTTTAAAAACTGTTAAAAAGTTGTAAAAAATTGAAAAAATATGGAAATTAAACAGAATTGTTGCGATTTTTTTGGGTCTTGGATTTACATTTCGAATTTTTTGATAACTTTTAGTGAACTCTTTTTTTGGAAAAAAATCACGACTTCCTGTTAGAAACAAGAAAGTTTTTCTGAGGAAAAAACCATTCATGCAAAACTAATGACCTCAAGATCGTCCATGCCATTGATCTTGATCTTGATTTTAATTCATCCAACAATAAAAAAACCATTTCTTTGCTTTATATAAAATCTTAAGCACTTGTAAAATAATTTGGTTTCTTTTCAAATTCACTCATTTTAATTCTTAATAAAATGTTGTAATCATTTAATACTTTCTCAATGACCTTTCTAATCAGTTGTAGTTTCAGTGCTAGATTTTAAGCTGCTGGATTTTCATTACCTCGTATATATATGATGACTTTAAAATACATATATACGATTTCTAAGAATTATTCACAGCCTGTGATTCTTAACCAAGCTTAACACAGCGTGTGTAGAGTACACTCAGAATAAAGTTGTGAATGTTAACAACTAAAAATATTGTATTACGTGTTACTGATACGTCAATGGAGCATCGCGAGGGGAAAAACAGATTGTGATCATTTTATAAAATAACTAAACACAGCGATAAGCGGAGCTTTGAAAGCGCTCCGTCGGAATTCAAGTCTCTGCATCGGCGAAGACAGACTTAAGTCTCAGTTGCATACACCAGACGAATACGTTAACACAGCACACGCTTCAGAAGAGGCAGTGAATTAAATAAGAAAATGAAACTTCAACTCGCCGCACTCGCGGTTTCATTGATTGGCCTCTTGGCAGCAACACCTGCCGGATCCGCGTCCAAGAATCTCGTGTGCTTCTATGACTCATCGAGTTACCTGAGAGAAGGTCGTCGCATGATCGCACTCGCGCATTCTTCACTACTTATCTAATCTCTCTTCGCTCTTGTGGTCTTCCAGGTCTGGCCAAACTGTTGCCCAGCGATCTCGAGATGTCGCTGCAGTTCTGCACGCACCTGATCTACGGCTACGCAGGCCTCAAGCCGGAGACCTTCGAATTGTTCAGTCTTAATGTGGACCTCGACATGTTTCACTACAGCGAAATAACCTTGCTGAAGGTCAGATACCCACAGCTCAAGATCTACTTAAGTGTGGGCGGCGACAAGGACCTGGACGAAGCCCATCCGCTCAAGTATGTGGAACTTCTCGAGGCGAACCGCGCAAAGCAGCAGCTGTTCATAGACAGTTCGATAGCTCTGCTGCGTCGCAACGGTTTCGATGGCCTCGATTTGGCCTTCCAGCTGCCGCGCAACAAGCCGCGCAAGGTACACGGTACACTCGGCACCTACTGGAAGAAGTTGAAAAAGCTCTTCACGGGCGATTTCATTGTCGACACGCAGACTGAGGAGCACAAGCGACAGTACACGGAGCTGGCGAGGAATCTGAAGACGGCCTTCAAGTACAGCAACCTCTCGCTTTCGATGACCGTGTTGCCGAACGTCAATTCCACGTGTAAGTATAGAGGAAGGATTTAGAACTCTCAGGGAAGAGATAACCCTGAAAATTGTATCTCCAATCTTTCTTCCAGGGTACTTTGAACCCGCTCAATTGCAGCCCCACTTCGAGTTCGTCAATTTGGCCACTTTTGATTTTCTCACCCCCGATCGTAATCCCGAAGAAGCCGACTTCACGGCACCCATCTATGCGTTGACCGAACAGAACCGCCTGCCTCACTACAACATCGATTTCCAGGTCAAGTACTGGCTGAATAACCACTGGCCAGCATCCAAACTCAATGTGGGCATCGCCAGCTACGGTCGCACCTGGAAGATGACCACCAAATCCGGGCAGACCGGTCTGCCGGTCGTAGAGCACACCGAAGGTCCCGCTGAAGCAGGCCTCCAGTCGAATGTCACAGGTTTGCTCAGTTGGCCCGAGATATGTTCGAAGCTACCGAATGCCCTGAATAACGACTTCCGAGGATCAAAGGCGCCGTTGCGAAAAGTGACCGATCTGAGGCAAAGGCACGGAAACTACGCACTTCGACCGGCCGACGATAACGGCGACTACGGGATGTGGGTGAGCTACGATGATCCGGACATGGCTGCAGTAAAGGCGAGTTATGTGGCCGGGAAGGGGCTGGGAGGCGTGGCCTTGTTTGATTTGAGCTACGATGATTTTCGTGGGCTCTGCACGGGACAAAAGTTTCCTATCCTGCGATCAATTAAAATGGAGTTAGATTTAGTGTATAATTAGTGTAAATATTATGTAATGACAAAGAAGGAAATAAAGAAAGCTATAGAAAGATAATGCTTAAAGTTTCAATTACAATATTATTTCTATTGACTAAATTTTTATACCCTACACCAGAGGGTGAGGGAGTATTGGTTTACTGTATTATATTAAGATTTATCTGTACATTTAGAATGAAAGGCATCCATCATGTCAAGAATGGGAGTGGCCCGCCCACTTTTCCATTCGCCATACAAACTATAGAGGTATTTAAGCTTCGTCCAAGCCAGGCACTTTACTCTTTCTGGTTTTAAATTAGAACAAACAAATACTATGAATAATATTAACGACCGGAAATGAATAAATACACGAGTTCCAAGGAAAACATCACCGCCAACTTGACCGACCTTTTAAACACCATTCGTCGTGTGTAGTAATTAAAATTGTATCAACAACAACAAAAGTAATGAAAGTTAAAACCCCTCTCCCCCCCCCCCCCCTCCCCGCACCGCCCCCCTCAACCGACTGATTAGCTTACGATCTGCAGATAACCCTCTCATTACGCAGTGCGATCAGTGTTCAGCTCACGATCAACTCTCGGTACCGAAAACTGTTTACACTTCACTTAAATACTAACTTATATGCATACATGCCATACTTATTCATAACGGCACGAGTATTCACATGAATATAGACTCTATATTATAGAGATATGTACAGCTATCCGAAAGCTCTGTACTCGCACTTAATGCATAACGAGTGATGGCACGAGCTTTAATCAGACTGGAAGCTTGTGCGGCTGGGTTGTTGCTTTGGCGGGTTTCTTCGCCGGGGTTCAAACGCAAGTAACTTGACGGTTTAGTAACACTTCTAGATCAGTTTGAATTCAACTTTCGCTAGAAGTAGTTCAGTTCATCGTCTTAGGAAGACAAACAACCGAAAACCCTGTTACAACATGAGGATCATTTATTTGCTCCCACTTTTGGCGGCATTTTTGGCAGCACCAACAGCCGCCTTGAACTCGGTCTGTTACTATGACTCAGCCAGCTACATACGTGAAGGTAACTATTACTAAATAACTAAATAAGTATTAAGTTTTTGGAGAAAAAAGATAAAGTTTTATTATATACACTATATTAAAATTCAAAGTGATTTGAAAACCCTTAAGTGAGTGTATCTAATGGAAAAACTTTGGACCTAAGGAACGGAAGATAATTCCTTTTCCTAAATTGCACATTCGGACCTCTTGCACAAAAAAAAAAAATAGAAGACATAGTAAATATATACAATGTAGAAAGATCCAAAATTCTATTACGAGTATAAATAAAAAATTAAAAATTAATATAGAATCTTTGCTATCTTTAAGTCTTTAAATGTAGACTTATACGAATACCCTTAAAGAAGTCACTTATTTTCAAAAAGTAATTTAAAAAAATCCCACCGAAACTTCTTTCTATTTTTGGATTTTATCCGAAAACTAAAATCGTCTATAATTATATATAAAAATAGCAAAATTTGAAGAAATTTAAGTATATTTCGTATTTGTATGGATAATTTTAAGGTTATTATGTCTCTCTTCTTATCTTATCTTGTCTGTTCTTTCATTTTAAAAGTAATTCTAGAAAAATTGCATGTAGTTTTTTATCTACCAGAGCGAAAGAGAGATAGAAAAGTTTCTGTATGATTAAAATAAGTATTATATCGTGTTTATTCGTGAAAATGTATACTAATGAAGATGGTTATGATGATGCTGATAGGCCCCTGACCATTTTGTACTCCCCTGAAGAGACAAACGATCCCTAGGAATAGACTTTTATCTGTAGTATCATAGAAAGCAGTATAAAATCTCGTAGTTTCTCAATTACTCATTTGATTTGAGTAAACGAGTGAATACAAGAAACGAGTGAGAATAACAGAATAACATTTCTTCGAATTATATGTACAATATTTTCTCAGTTCATTCGAAAATACGCTAAATCAAAAATACACATGATCGTCATTTCTAGCAATTATTCGCAAATTGTAATTAATATTAATGACCAAGTACGAATCTCACACCGAGCTTAATTTTCTCTTAAATGAAAGCTTAGACGCTATTAAATACTCATAACTAAAGCTTTTTGTTTTCGAGTTGTTTGCGGGATGTTAATTTAAAAGTCAGATCACGACAATCAATAAACAATAACAAGTGAAACATGCAAGAAAAACACAACAAATGTGTAAACAATTCAAGTAGCGTCGTCACAGCCACAGCAAATGTTCGAGTCAGATGTACTTGTAGAAGGTTGCAAAACAGATGCATGAGTCATTGAATGGCCAAGAAAATATCTAAACATCGTCAAGTGTTCTTTAATAGTCTGTTTAATAAGCGTATTTAACAACCCAGAACTGATTACATCACACCTCTGCTCAAATGAATTCGCTTCGTGTGACGTCACAGCTACGAAGTCTCTGTGAAAATAAATCATAACCTATGAATCATAATGATTAAACACTTTTCCCTTCATTATTCTATTCCTAACTCTAACCGATTTCATTTCCTCCTCACTTATCACTCCCTCCCTTTGTACCGTGTAGGCTTCGGAAAACTCCTCAATCCCGATCTGGAGGTCGCTCTGCAGTTCTGCACCCATCTCATGTACGGCTACGCCGGCCTCAAGCCCAGGACTTACATGGTTCACAGTCTCAACGAGAATCTCGACGTTTACAGGCATCAGTTCTCGGAGGTTACCGCATTAAAGAAAAAGTTCCCACACCTGAAGGTTCTGCTGAGTGTAGGCGGCGACAAGGACGTGGATGTGGCACATCCCGACAAATACATGGAGCTGCTGGAGGGCGAGCGTGTGAGGCAAGCCGCCTTCATCAATTCCGCCCACTCGCTAGTGAAGACGTATAATTTCGATGGGCTCGATCTTGCCTTCCAGTTCCCAAAGAACAAAGCCCGCAAAGTGCACTCCAATGTAGGTTCGTTTTGGAAGAAATTCAAAAAGGTTTTCAGTGGTGATTCCATCGTGGATCCCAAAGCCGAACAGCACAAGGAACAATTTACCTCGTTTGTACGCGATGTCCGCAATGCTTTCAAGCCGGACGGTTTGATGGTTACATTGACAGTGCTGCCGAATGTGAACTCCAGCTGTAAGTTTACTAAAAATGCGTTGCCATCACCTCGATCACCCTCTCTAATTATTTCTCTATTTTTTACCCTTAGGGTATTTCGATGTACCTGCCATTAGCCACAATTTGGATTTCGTCACTTTAGCGGCCTTCGATTTCCTCACCCCAGAACGCAATCCCGAGGAAGCTGACTTTACTGCTCCGCTCTACGAACTGTACGATAAGAATCGCTTGCCACATTACAACGCCAACTTCCAAGTGGACTACTGGCTGCAACATCTGTGCCCGGCCAACAAGATTAACCTTGGGATGGCCTTCTATGGACGTGCGTGGAAACTGACCACCGACTCTGGCTTGACCGGCGTTCCTGTAGTGTCATCCACTGACGGCCCAGCTCCCGCTGGAACTCAAAGTCTGCAGGAAGGGCTTCTCAGTTATCCGGAGATCTGCGCTAAATTACCAAATCCCTCGAACACCTACCTGAAGGGCGCTGATGCGCCTCTGCGCACCGTTAGCGATCCGACTCGACGTTATGGACCATATGCCTACCGTCCTGCCGACGCAAACGGAAATCACGGAATGTGGGTGAGCTACGAAGACGCCCTTTCAGCGTCCAACAAGGCCAATTATGTGCGCTCCAAGAACTTGGGCGGCATGGCCTTCTTCGAGTTGGGTTACGATGACTTCCGTGGCTTGTGCACCGGCGACAAGTATCCGCTTCTAAGAGCGGCCAAGTATGCCTTGTGAATCGCTAGTGAAGGAGTTCTTCAATAAGTAATCAATAAAGTGTTCTATAAGTCATGAATAAATGAAAAAATAAACTATTTTGAGTTGTGTTTGTCCATGTTGGGGGGAATAAAATGCGAGGCGGAAGAAATAATCACTCTGAGCTGATATGGGCGCAACTATTGTAGCTGGAGACCTGATGAACCCGTAGCTATTGTAGAGCTGATAAGCGAAATAAGCCACGAGAACTCGCAGTGAAACTTTGTCATCGAAGTGATCACTTCAGTTGCGGGTTTTTCATTGCGAGCGGCGAACATGAAATTTTTCGCTTTTGTGTTCATTGTGGTCGTTGGGTGGGAAAGAATCCTTGCCCTTGGGTCTAACATAGTCTGTTACTATAATGCAGACAGTGCAGAGAGAGGAGGTACTAAAGATAAATAGTTGAGGGCCAAAACACTTAACTTAACTTATATAAAGATATTTTTAATCAATCCCAATCTACGAGTTTCTAAAGATTTCTACTCGAATGCATTCTCTCAGATCTCGCTAGGTTCACCATTCCCGATCTGGAGGTGGCTTTACAGTTCTGCACGCACCTTGTGTATGGCTACGTCGGCATCCAGGCCGAGAACTTCCAGGTCAGAAGTTTGCACGCCAATTTGGACATCGGCAAGCGTCACTTCGCCACCGTCACCGCTCTGAAAGAGAAGAATCCGCACATCAAGTTTCTGCTCAGTGTAGGCGGTGATCGCGATTTCGAGAACCCGGAAAAGTATATCGCTCTCTTGGAGGCCGGGCGGGCGAAGCAGAACGAGTTCATCGTCTCCGCTCACAACATGGTACGCAACTTCGGCTTCGATGGGTTGGACCTGGCCTTCCAGTTTCCGAAGAACAAACCCCGGAAGGTGCACTCTGACATCGGCAGTGCTTGGAAGAGTGTAAAGAAGCTGTTCACCGGTGATTTCATAGTTGATCCTAACGCGGAGGACCACAAACAACAGTTTACTGATCTGGTGCGCTATCTGAAGTCGGAGCTGACTCCAGAGAATTTGATGCTCTCGCTGACAGTGTTGCCAAATGTTAATTCGTCATGTGAGTTTCGCATAGAAATGTTAATAATTCGTTATTTCAATTACTCAATTCTTTTTTAATGATTGTTTTCCTGTTTTTTCAGGGTATTTTGATGTGCCCGCCCTCACCAATCACCTTGACATGGTCAACCTGGCCGCTTTCGACTTCCTCACGCCAGAACGCAATCCCGAGGAGGCTGACTTTACAGCGCCCCTTTACGAGTTGCACGATCAGAACCGTTTGGATCACTACAACGTCAACTTCCAGGTCGAAAACTGGTTGCTGCAACGTTATCCGGCAAATAAAATCAACGTTGGCATTGCCACCTATGGGCGTGCCTGGGTAATGACAACTGACTCCGGTTCCAGTGGGATGCCCGTGGTGCCGGCCACGAATGGTGCTGCCCCAGCTGGGCCGCAAACTGAAACCCTCGGATTGTTGAACTGGGCTGAGATCTGCGCTAAACTACCCAACCCCGGTAATACGAATGCGAAGGGCGCCAACGCACCTCTACGACGAGTGTCGGATCCAACCAAGCGTTACGGGACGTATGCTTTCCGTGCTGCCGATCAAAATGGCGAGCATGGAATATGGGTGAGCTACGAGGACCCCGACACCGCTGCAAGTAAAGCGGGTTACGTGAAGGCCAAGAACTTGGGAGGTATCGCTCTATTCGATCTGAGCAACGATGACTTCCGTGGTCAGTGTAGCGGTGATCGCTACCCCATGTTGAGGGCGGCAAAGTATCGTTTGCTATAAATGGCGGTTACTTGTAATCGGTTTTTTGTAATACTTTGTTTAAATAAATCTTTTGCTATGTTATCTAGGCTAGCAATAAATTAATTACTGGCCACTAAAACGAAAGACCCGCAATTTAATTCCAATCTTCAGAGGAAACACAAAAAACAGGGAACACATGACGTGGATTCACAAAGAGGATGGATGAGTTGTATACTGAAAGAAATTCTTATGATCTCAGTAAAAGTCTTGAATGAGGTTTGGGTTTTAAAACAGAAGAGTTTTACATCTCTTTAGCATTATACCTGAATTAAATCGAAAAGAGTTAATCGAAGAATTCAATGTTAGTAATTGAATGTCTGAATTTTGCGATTGCTAATACTTTTATTCTTCTTCTTCTTGGGTTCAGTGTTTTTTTCCCAGTGTTCGCGTGGGTCTCTTCAACTACTACCGGAGTTTAAAATTTAATTGCTAACCGCACCGCGAGAGTACGTAATGTCGTGTGCGCCCACGTTTAACTCCTAACCGCATTCGTATTGAAATCCGTTATCGGTTGCTGCAAATCTTTGTCATACGCCGAGGCACCACAGACTGGTGCAGCAGCAATGATTTGCTGTTGTTGTTGTTTTTGTTCGATACCCAGAGCAGGCGTCTGAGCTCGGAACTTCACGCTGCTTCGAGCTGCTCGTTAGCCGGATAGCTGACTGGCTGGCGGTGGGCGCTGTTCGAATGTCTCGCATCTCGCATCGCAGGAATAGCTGACATACCACCGGGCAGCGACCGCTTCGCAGCCGATACCGATACCGACGGACATCAGTACCACGGCACAAACATGTTGTGAACAACTAAATTAAGTTATTGTGTCTTGCGGATTAAGTTCGATTTTGCTTGTTTCGGCGTTTTTCTTGCTGGAGTTTTTGTTTTTTTTTTCCCTGTCGATGCCCTACTGTGATTTTTGCCTCGATAATGAACACCAACCAACAATTGTTGGGTTTCAACGATTGGGTTTATGTTCTCTTTTGTGGCCAGTTAGTAAATAATTGTTGTTGACTCGACTCCGTGTGATTAGTGGTCAATAAACTCGCGTAATCGTGTGGGAAAGCCATGTTTTGTCATTCGGCAAGGTAATAATTGTTTTAGGGGAATCCCATCAGTTGAGGTCCAGGAGTTAAAACTTATAGAAAAGATAAAAAATTGAAGAGACACTCGTATTTTAATAGAATTCCGGGCTTTTATAAGTTATCAGTTGAACTATGTTAGATTTCATTACGGTCTTTACACACATTTGGTGATGAGTGATTTCATCCGATGCCGGATATGTTTACATTTTCAACACAAGCTCTCTGTTGTCTGTATAAAGATTTGATAGGATATAAAATTTCAATACAAATTTTCTACTCATGTTCAGCATTCGTTCGCCATTTGAAGCATGGAGACTATAGAGTCTACATACTCTAACCCTTTTCTATACCCATCAATATCCAGTTGTGCTTATAAGAAACCTCATAAAAAATGTCTACTTTAATCTCAATACAGTCTAAATTCCGCAACAATAAATCAACTCAACCAAAAAATGAACACTTTCTCGCATATAATAGAACCTCAAATGCAAAAATGTAATGTGAGAAACATAGAGAAATAAAGCGATAGAGAGAGAAAGGGAGAGAGCGGGAGAGAGAGAGAAAGAGAGCATAAGAAAATGAATAGAAGATGTGAAATAATGTTGCATTGTGTATTAAGAGCTCTACCCGTAGTAGTTCTACACCAGGTCCCTGAATATCCTGAGTGTGACGCAATAATAAGACGTGCATGCGGCAAGAGACACACATGCATGCATGGCTACATGCATATACATGGATGTTTCATTATTTCCTTGGCATATCGTAACAAGTACGAACAGTAGACTAACAGAGTTCCGAGAAGCTATCAGACGGGTGGAAACAGGAGACGTCACAAGACGAACTTTCAACGGCAAGAACTTTGCATGGAACAACGGGAAACAACTTTGCCAAGTTACAGTGTTTGTTGTTGTTACGATGTTGTTTTCGTTTTTCTCTTCTTCTTCCTTCGCAACGATGTTTGATACTTCTTCATTGTTACGCGTTCGAACTCTTGGAATTACAATGCCAAATATAAGGGTATATACAACACCGCAGTAAATCGGGGGACGCACGAGGACCCCTTCCAAGTGTGGGTATCATTGTGTGTCTAACTCCCCGTGAGCACAATTGCGGTACGACATACATGCATGATGTAAGACACGAATAGTTAAAGGAAATCTTTTGTTTGAAAATTCATTACAACGTAAATTGTTTGGTAATAATTTCAAGGATCTCTGCGGTAGGTTATAAGATATTAGTTACAACTATATTCGTATAACATATGTATATGTAGTCAGGTGGTGTATAAAAAATATTACGATAGGATCATCACCATAAGAATCTCACCCCTTCTTTTATAAAATCCGTTTGAATTATTCAACCATCATCAGTTTGTTTAAGAAACAAAAGAGAGAAACTGTTCGGCAGCCATAAAATCAGGAATTCGCTGCTTAAACGACTTCGATGACCCACCGACCGATCAACAGACCTATCGGACCAGCAGACCGACCGACCGTCCATCCAGAGTTTATGTTGTGATAAATTGATTATCCTAAAACGTGATCTTGTTAAGCGAAATAAAAATCTTCCTAGCAGTTCGCAATTGATTCGGTACACGGTATGTGCGGAATGTCATTAACTAGCCGCAGACCAGCTGAGCCGGAGCGCGCCAGATCCGATCCTGCAGCATGCAGCATGCAGCAAACAAGATGTTAACACGATGTCGCACCATTGTTCGGCACAATGAGGATGGCGGCGACGGCGACGATGGCGGCGACGATGATAACGTCTGAGCGAAGCGCCAAACGCCAAGCCGAAGCTGGAACTGAAACTGAAGGTAGCAAAAAATAGAGGGGCTGCCACTCTGTCCGTCCATCTGCCGTCCGTCCGCTTGCTTTGGATGCCTCGTATAGATGGCATCGCGATCCAAGTGAACTGCACTCGCTCTACGTGGTCGCACGAAAGCTCATCTAATTAAGAAGTTATCAAGGTACACGAGTCGAAAGCGCCTGCAAACGATGCTGCGTTGATAGGGAATTTCGGCATCTGCGCACTGAGCATCATCGGGCAGTTACGATGGTCGCTGGTCGTTTGGCTGTCGATTTGGAGTCTGGAGCGTGCAGCGTGGATGACCGCACTGGCTACCGTTCTCCATGGTGAAATGACAAATACGATTGCGTACTGCGGGGTTCCCTGGGCCTCTGTTCCGGGCGCCTCTCCGCGATGAAGTGTTGCTGATGGCTGGCTGCGTGCGCACATGCGCAGTGACCATTGTTTGCAATTTCATTCGTGTCTAAATACTGCGCAATCGATTTTCAACCCGCTGGCGATACGCGAGTGACTCCTAGTATCTTTCGCACAAGGTTCGAAGATTTCGTTTACTCGAGTTTACTGCAGAGGATTTTCTCCCAATTTAGATAGCAACAACCGTGGTTGCATTTAATTGAGTTTTGTTGTTGGAACATTTTTACACATTCACGAGATTTTCTTGCTTTTGGTTTTATTCAATAAGTACTCGTATATAGAGGACCAGTTTATGCACGTGTTATCGGATTATCAGCATCCAGAGAGATTAAGATCTTAGAGCTCTGTGCTGTCATGTCGATCCCTATTAGGACTTGGTTCATCTTAGGAAATAGGAATTAAATTAAGGTAAGAATATTTAAAAATAGCTCATGTAGTTAAAGGAAGAACATAGTCCAATGCCCACGCTAAACAGTCCTATTTTTCCATATAATTTTCTATCTCAACCCATCAAATAGAATCATGATTTTATTGTCTATCGTCAGTTTCGGTTATTGTATTCAAGACATCCAATATTATTATTATTATTATCATTATTATTGATAAACTTTAATTGACGATGGTTAGTTTTAATTACAAACTAATAAAAGTGATGTGATAAACAAAACCCAAGCACAAATTCTTCCTTTGGCAACATAGACAGCATCATAGTCAGAAAAATACTCTGTATCCAGTCAACATGCCATATATAATATCTAGTGTGAAAATAGTGCTTGAAACTGCTTCGATTCATCTGATAGCAATAAAAACCCTGGATGCGCTTTTATTACTTTGACGACCAAGAAATAAAACGCCAGTCGAAACAATCGAATCGGAATGAATTCGAATGTTTATGAAGGAAACACGCGCTGAGATTCATTGCACTATTTTACGACTGTTATAATCTATGCGTATCTGCTGACGGGCGTAATTTGTTTATTTGTTCCTAAACAGTTTCGATACATAAAAACGAATGAACGCACACCCACGCTGGGTGGCAACGCTGGGCGGAATCGAAACGACTGCCGCGCCACTAGCAATCGATCAGAACTTTAATAGTCGCCACTCGCTTGTGTTTGTATTGCATCGCGTTTTGATTTTAATGATACGATTTCATTTCGTAGTTCATCGCTATTCTGTGTGTGTGTGCTGACGGTGTCTGGTCCCTGAAACCTGCAATAAAACTGCACTTTTATTGCACAAACTAATGAACTAATTAAACGCCAGCAGATTGCAAGAAGCACCGCCGCGTAGTTTCATTCAGCATTTTTACGATTGAAATGCTTCGGATTTGTTTGCATTTGTCTCGTCGCGTTGGGAAATCTTTCATCATATTTCTCGCTGCATTTGCTGCTGACCACAAAATGAAACAAACATTCAGATCGCACCCGCGCCGCTTGTATTTCGGACACAAACCATGTGAGGTCCTTCCTGAACGATTGCTTTTTCTCGCTCGTTTTGCCAAAAGTTTTGACGCTCGATTTTTGTTTATTTTGGCAACTCAACCATTTTACGACAATAGCCGCAGCAACAACAGCAACAACTCGCATTGTACTCGTGTTAATTATCCGGCGCTAAATCTATTTGCGTCTTCTTCTATTTTTTGATGTTTCTATATACAAGTCTTTGTTTTTATTAGGGAACCGCTAGCGTTGGCGATGAAGCACCTTCACACTCTTGCCAGCTCCTAATTTCAAAATAATTGCTGTTCCGTGCGTAGATTGGAGAAATTTTGATAAACAACATTTTACGAGTTGTTTATTTGTGCTCATTCACTTTCAGTGTCTGATGATCTGCAGCGAAACAGACGAAGAAATATTTGTGGTCACCTGTTTACGTTGTTGAACAATCAACATTGGAAATGATTTGAATAACTTTACAAAAACGGATTTCAGATTCAAAACCGAAGAGTAGAACAGATCGATCCTGTTCCATGGAAAGATCTGCACAATTTTATGAACAATTATAATTGTTTATAAATAATTATCAACCAGTTTAGTTCATTACGACTGGATAAGGAGAGCATAGTATAGTCCATAGTATAGCTCTCAGTATTGTCCACAATATAGTCCACAGTATAGTTCACAGTATACTCAGTTTAGTCCACAATATAGTCCACAGTATAGTCCACAGTATAGTATACAGTAGAATCAACAGTTTATTTTTCAGTATAATCCACAGTATTGTCCAAAGAATAGTGCACAGTACAGTCAACAGTACAGTCCATAGTCTCCAGAGTAGTCCTCCGTATAGTCCCAATCCTATACTATGTAGGATAGAACAGCTTCTGAACGTTTACCATCGATTTTCTCTGATTTTTTCTCGTTTTTCTTGATCTTGTTTCTACTAATCCTTGATCTCTTTTTGCGAATTATACATTTTCGCACTACGAGCAGCTGATATTGATCACGGGTGATCTTTAAAGATACGATTTTGATCTTGAAAAACCTCATAAGGTTAAGAGCCTGAAAAAAAGAGTCTTAACACATATGCTAATAAACCGTTTATCTAACTGTTCATTTAGTTAGCGATAAAAAGGCCAACTCAGTTTATGTTGAAAAAGAATTTAAATGAAGATCTTCTGATCTCCGGCGGTGGTTAATACGAATCACTCACTCAATCGCAGTCGTTAATAATTTTTACGCTGCTTTCGATACCGATTCGCTTTGTGTCGAACAGTTGGAGCCGTTTGTCAGGCCTCGCAGGGGTCTAATTGGCAAAAAGACCAGCCAACCAAACAATGAGAACGACGATGACAGCTCTATGAACATTCAGTTCACTCAGAAAATATTCGAAGATGCGAGTATTTTGTAAATTTTAGTTTCTGTTTTAAGATGTGTTGTTTCAAAATTTTTTCTTTTTTTAAAGTCGATTTCGAAGTTGATTGTTACAAGAAAAACAGAAATTTATGTCTCGTCATAAAATAAATCCACCAAATACAAGACACAAATTAAATAAAATATAGAAGTACAAAAATTAGTTAAGAGTTGAGTCAAAAGATTGGCGAGCGACACGCGAAGCAGTTTTGTGTTCGATGTTGCGCCACATGTTGCCGCATATGTTGATTGTTGTTGCTTTCAACCGGCCCACATGACGATCTGCTGATGACCACGACGGTGGCGCTGGTGGTAATGAGGAGGATGATGATACTGCTGATAATGAGGCTGATGCTAATCCTGATAATGAGGATGACGCTAATGCTTATGATGCTTAGTGGATGCTTTACTGATGATTACTGAGCTGCTGTCTATAATCGCGTTGGTGTTGAGAATCTGCATTGATCACCACTCAACGATCGTGCATTCGCAGTCCATATTAATTAGTTTCAGTTGCGTTCAGTTTGGCGCAACAACAACAACAACTAGTCGGCAATAACTACATAAGTACATCGATGACATTTATTGTTCCCTTTTTACTCGTTAAATTAATTTAATACTCATCTACATCACATTTCATCAGCGTGCGAATGCAACACTGGCATCTGTCGAGTATTTTAGTGGCCAAATCCGGATCACCGAAATGTTACGGGCTCGTCTGGTACGACAGGTTGCAATAAGATGATGGTCGTTGTTCAGCGGGCGCCACTCTTGTAGCATGGACAGAAACAGAGACGGACACTCAGACGGAAACATTAAAAAGAGTTCAAAGAACCAGAATGATTTCGAGTGTTGAACTTGAAATTTAATGACATTTGAGGACTAGGAATACTATACTGAGAACTATACTGAGAACTATACTGAGGACTGTACTGAGGATTGTAGAGAGGACTGTACTGAGGACTGTACTGAAGACTGTACTGAAGACTGTACTGAGGACTGTACTAAGGACTGTAGTGAGGACTGTACTGAGGACTGTAGTGAGGACTATACAAGGGAATATAATGATGAATATACTGTGTGATATTGTCCTGAGTATAATATCCATAACTATATTCTGGACTATTCTTATCCAGTGGATTATATTATGTCCATAAATAAAATTACATCGATTTTTATTTAATTTATGGCACTTTCTTCTGTCATTTTTCTCATTTTTATGTTCGAAGTTCTATTGATTTATTATTATGAGTATGTATACGAATTCAATTCAATTTAATTGTTGTTTTCTGTTCTGCTTCCCTTTTATGAGTTCACCTCCTTTCCTGCGTGTTTCATTTCGTGTCTCATTTCGTGTCAATATTTCACATTTACGTCAACACAACGCAACGCAGCAGGTTACGCATCGCAATCGCTGTGATGCGTGCGCACGCGTACAGCATCACAACGAATTAAATAGCAAATCCATTTAAGTGAGGTTTCAATATTTGCCAACCCGCACTCACGAGTTCACTGAGAGTTAAACTGAAGCTCCTTACTTCAGTGTTTACCAGCTCCTTCCCAGCAGAGTTCTGAATGTCGAATGTGTGCTTCAGCTGGAGTTCACACGCGTGCACATCAATAACTAAACTTTGACAGTTTATCATTATAGAAACAAAAAGAGGAAAAAAAACAAAACCGAAGACAAAAAACAATAGCAACAGAGAATTTAGCAATCTGCAGATTTTCCACAAATAAATACAACAAAATCTGTGCACGCAATCGAATGAATTTCAATCTTTATACTCAGTGGTTACTTTTTTGGTAGTTTTTTGTTACTGCTGCTTTGTCGTTGTTGTTGTTGTTGTTGTTGTTGTTCTTGTTGTTGTTGTTGCTGTTGTTGCTATTTCAGATCTTAAGGGTTTAACGCACGCAACACATGTTGCCCGGCAAACACTACATGAGGCCAAAGCAAATGAACAATTTTTGGCAACTCATTATGTAATCTCAGCTGCAGGACAGCGACGGCGAGTCCTTGCGAAAGAGTTGCCGCAGGATATTCACACGAAATCGAAAAAAATCGCAAATATGTAAATAAATCACAAGAATAACGGATTCCAAAAGCTGAAATCTGAAAATCATGATGACGAATCGGTTCTCTTTTGTTGCGTACGCACCATGCGCCGGTACCATTCGGGTTTTCGGGACGTGTTACATGGGGACGAAGAGACTAGAATAGAAAGGGTAGCAGGGCAGAAGGGTAGGAGGGTCAAACGAAGGGTTTACTAATGGATGGATTGATTTTTAGTCTGCGTTGGTTGCCTGTACCACAGCAAATGCTTGGTAAACTGAAGCAAAGAATCTGCACCTAAGAAGACGTTGCCGTATCTTACGTTATTTCTTACCCTAACCTTGTGTTGATATTTGAATAAAGATTTGTTTGCATTCGTTCCCTTTTAAAAGAATAATGATCCATGAATAAATAGTGGTTATGTGATCAAAATCTAATCTACGTATCGAATCACTAATCTTCGTTGAGTTTTATGAAGGTTTTATTAATGTCCTGGTTAGAAAGACAGCTCGAAGGCCAGAAGAATATTTGAATTGAAAAATATGCATGTGAATCGAAAGAAGTTTTTCTAATGTTGGAGCTATTATCCGTTTGTCATCCGAAATTTCATTAAACACGAGAGTAAAACATAAATATTAATATTGTTCTTATTCAATTCAATCTTAAAAATGTTATCAATTGAAAGATATTTTAAATTTTACGAAATCCCAGAAAATTCGAAAGACGTGATACTCTCAATCAATCCTTTCAGTGAGTAGCAAACCTCGATGTCCGTTTTTTTGCCTTCATCCTTGCAATCACAAGCAATAAAACTGTCATCGATCAGATGACAGACATCTCTTTGGGCTTCTTTGCCTCGGGTGACGCCTCGGTTGGCGCTTCTGTGGATTTTACTTAATTTCGTAAAAAGAAACTCGAAAATTACTATTGTAGCCGAATGCAAAATTTCCATACAACACACAACACAACACAACACAAGAGAACAACAAAAGCAAGTCGCATGCAGCACATGATGAATGCTGAAAGAATTAAGATGGATCACTTGGAATGACTTCTATAAAAAAACGTACCAAATAAAAGGGAAATCAAAGTAGACGAAGAAAGACTGGCGCTAAAAAACGCATTTACAAGCAACCCTTACAACAACAACAACAACCACGAAATTGCTATATTGTTGTTATTATTGTTAAATTGTATAATAAACTAATGTGTACCACACACACACACACACACACACACACACACACACGCACACGTATGAACCCATCACGTGATGATGCATCAAAAGCACGTCAAACGCATGAAAGCCGAGTGACACAGCAATTTGACTACCGTCAGTCAGTCGTCGGTACATTCAGCCATCCCATCGGTACATCACTCAAGCCAGCATTCGGTGTCTTGCAGCTTAAAAAGTACGCCGCTTTAAAGAAGAAAGAGTTTCGATTCCAAATTGATTTCGTACCGAACAGCAAATCAAAAGAAGCAGCCTCCGAGCCGAAGACAGCCGATCGAAATGACGTTTGAAGAATCGAAGCCAGGATTTCTGTAGAAGTGAGTTAATGGTGTGTTTTTCTTCATTCTTTTTCCTTTTTATTTCACTTTTCTGCCAACTCATGGCGCCACAATCGCATTGGAAGCGATAATGGATAAAAAATAAAACAGGAAATAAAGATACTATTTTCGAGAAGGTTGCGCGGAGGGAATTCTTTTGTGCCGTACGTACTCGCAATTGAGTCCTTCGCTTGGTTTTGAATTTTTAAATACGGTGCAATCTAAGAAGCTGTCATGTTGCTGTACGCACTCGTATAATGTTGATAATTTCTGACTGCTAATGATTCGATGATGATTTGAAGAATTTAATCGCTTCGATTGGAATTGAATCAAGTTGATTAAGAGCGAATATAAAATCGTTTACAATAATAGAACCATTGAATGATATGATAGAAAACAGAATAAAATAAAAACAAATCAATGAATTACTAAAAAATAAAATAATAAAAAAAAGAGTGAAGTATTAATACTGAATAAATTTCGGTATATGTAAGTTACTCGTATTTACATGAGGTCCTCTTTTATATTAAGAGAATAGAGAGATCATGTAGACAAACTCTATAATGATATAACATATCGTATAAATGCACGTTATTGATTTGATATCTAATTACAACAAGTGTTGTAAATCACACGTTGTTACAAACCAGCAAGAAAAAAAACAGAAAACCTCACCATTTTTACTTGAATACGTATTATATTGTAATTTATGCATAGTCAATCGATAACAAAATTATATCTGATGACATTAATTAGATTATAATAAACACTGGACAAAATAAAAGAAACCTAATATAAAATAGACAACAATAAAAACAACAACAAAAATACAAACTATGTCACTAGCAGTGGCACTGATAATACTGCTAAAAGGACAACAACAACAACAGCATTAACAATGAATCAATATTATTGATATAAACAATAAATACAGAAACTATTGTCTAAGCAAAAAAATAAATTATTTAATAGATCTCAAAGTATAAAGTTGATGTTGAGGAAAAAAATCAAAAATAGTTATATAAAAACTTCGACTATTTATACAATAATTATGAGTATTATTGCAAATACTGTTCTTTATATTAAAACAACAATAACTATAATTTTAATAACAATAACAATTAAGAAATAACAATAGAAACAACAACAACAACCTTGAATGACCCTCATAAGAATTATACAGAAAATCTTTACAGAACTCGACAGATTTCGATGCAACTTTCGTCTGTGTTCCATGGGCAACATGCTATACATGAATGTTTTCTTCTCTTCTTCTTCTTCTTCTTCTTCTTTTTCTTCTGCCACTTCTTCTTTTTCGTTCTCTTCTTGATATTTGTTCTTGTTCATGTTCATCTTAATTTTCTTCCTCGAATACGTTATTCGATACTATTTCGCTCATTTGATACTTTTTAATATTAATTTCATAATTCGTAGTTATGTACGAGTTACGAGTTATGTATGTGTTCGTACTTATGTATGTATGTGTGCATACTTTTTTAAGCATCGTTTTCTTTTGCTTTCTTCTATTTATTTGTTTTTGCTTTATTTTTCGTCTGTTGCTGCTTTTTCTTAATTTTTTCCAGAACAATTCGAAACGAAAGGACTACAAAACCAATAGCAACAACAACAACAACAACAAGAGACATAAAATACATACATACACCTGTGTCTATGTGTGTTTATATGTTCTTGTGTGTGACTGTGTGTGCCTGTGAAGGATTCCCTTTTCTGTGTTATAATAATGAAGGCGAATTTATTATAAAAATTTGCTGGAATTGCAACTCGATATTTTGATTTGCAAAATCGACTGCCATGCTATTTCTTTCATTCCACGTACCACATAAGAATAGGTTTCTAAAAGATATCCATAAAACTTACTTTATTTTTATTTTTATTAGTTGTTGAGTAGTTGTTGTTTTTTTTTGTTTGTTTTTAAATATGGTAAATAATTTTCGAGAAAAATAAATAGAATAAAAAAGAAGACAACAACATAGAAACAACGTGTGCGATATAATGTACCATGTCTGCGGGCAGTTGTTGTTGTTTTTGTTGTTGTTGTTATTGTTATTTCACCCATTGTTACTGTTATTGTTGTTGTTGTTGTTGTTGTCGTCAATGCCTGGAAAATGTGATTATAATAATTCACCGTTATATCAAAACCAGACAATGCTTTGAGTTTCTGTATCCCTCCCTTCCTCCCTCTCTCTCTCTCTCTCTCTATCTCTCTCTCTGTCACTCATTCTTTGCTATTGTTGTATACACATGCAAAGTATAAGGTTAATATTATTCTTGCTGCTGTTGTTGTTGTTGTTATTGGTTTTTGCTGTTGACACCGACCGACCACACACTATGAACGAACTGCTTTTCTGCTCATTCTCTGGATTTACTTAAAAATTTATAATTTTCTTACTTTTTTTTGGTTGTGTGTTTTTTTGCGGGTGTAAAAAAGCACTGAAAGTTCTCCGTATTCTGTTGGTTCATGAAACCCGCACTGAAACTGCATACACTTGGCTAAAGACAGGTAGCAGCAGCTGTTAGCCTGATTAATGTTGACATAACCGTTCAATAAACAACAACACCAACAGCAACAACAACACCAACGGTAACAACAATGTTTTCAAAAAGCAACAAATACCCGGGTAATAATAATTTCGTGGGATTTCGGTAACAGTTGCCAACGTGGTAAAAAATCGCAATACTTTTAAAGTATGCGCTGAGTTTTATTATAATTATTGTAGTTTCGGACTCAAAGGGAAAGAAAAACCAAATACTATTACATTCGCATTTTACGAGATGCGTTTAATGATGAGTTCAGTGGTGATCGAGTCAATAAGAGAAGATTAACTTTAGAAGTACCAAGTTACTTATATTTAAATGTATGGATGTGTCTTTAAGTACCATTAAGATTATAATGAAAGCTTGAAAATGTCTCTCTATTTATTTAAATTTCAGAGTAGTTCCGGTGAAACTCACGGCTTGATTACGGAGCTATAATGATCGCAAAATCCATGTGAGTTCAGATGATTAAAAGACAAAAACCAAAAGACAAGAGCCACAAACGCTCTGCGACTTCTCTACTTTTCTCTTTCTTTTTTCTCTTTTTATCTCTCTTCTGTGCCTCTGTTCATCTCACCCTCTGTTCCTCCCTACCGCTCCCCATTTCTTCCTCTCGCCCCTTCGTCACTATCGTTCTTTCTTTTCCTTTTTATTCCACTCTTTTAATCCGCTACAACGAAGCGGATTCTTTCTTCGTTGCTTTTTTCTTCGAAGTTTTTCTTTACGTCACCAAAGATATCCTGCGTATCATTTATCTTCTGCATATCCTGCATATCCTTGAAGTGAAATCCAACGCTTGCATCTTTCATTTCCTGCCTTAAATCTGGCCAGGAACGTGCACAAGTTGTGGTTTGTTAAAAGAATGCTTTTATATCGACTTCTTGTTCATATTCTTTCTCCTCTTCTTTTTTCTTCTTCTACTCCTCTCTGCCCCTCCACAAACTTCTTGCTCCTCCCTGTATTATTTTTCTTTCTCTCCATCCACATGCAAAATCGAAATCTTGATAGCTTTTGTAAAAACAAAAAAATAAAAATCTTTGGAAATCTTATTTTTTTGCCTCTTCTTATTTTTTGGTTACTTTCCTTTGTGTATTTTTCTTTCTTTGTTTTCTTTACAATATTTAATACGGTTGACGGTTTTTTTGGTTTTATTATTTGGTTTGATATTGTTGTTGGAGATTCTTTTTTTAAATTCCATTCTAACTCAAGTCTTCTTCTTCTTCTCTACTTGAGAGAAAACTCCTTTCTATGGAGTGTTATACAGGTGCTTTAATTACAAGTGTCTGTTGTTTGTTGTTATTGTTACTTTTATTGCCATCAACAAGGAAGTTGAATCCTTCTTTATCATTTTAGTATATCTATCAATTAAGCATTGGAATAAATATCATGAACTCTATCATACTCGCAATATACATAATATTCTTAAAATAAAGTACCTTTAATAATATAATATTTATTATAATAGTCCAAGGTTTTTGTTTTAAATTTCTTTTTTAAATTAGAAATGCGTTTAACCAACAGATTGATTGAGGATTCAAGCTAATGGATGAGACGACTTAAAAAACCGTCTCTGAAGACAGAATTCGATATAAAAAACAATACTTTTGGCTGGTCAAGATCACATTTGTATGTCGGGATCGGAAATACCTGACTCTACCCTAAGATATGATCGAAATAGAAGAAAAGAACTAAAATCTATGCCTTGGCTGTTGCTAAATCAGCTTCTAGCAGCTTCTACCAGTTTCTAGCCGCTGCTATTTCAAGCCTCCATCCGTTGTTTATGGAGTTCAAGAGTAATCGAGTCACTCAATCTTCAGTTTCTAGATGATTGCATCCTGGACAAAAAATTAATTAATTTTTATTTATTTGTTTGTGTATCTGTCTCTGTGTGTAGTTCTATTAATTTCTACAAATGACTTCAAACATGCAATCGTAGATACTACAGCTGGCTGTAATAACAACAACAACAAAGACAACAACAACAAAAGCGGCAGAAACCGCTTGCTTCTATACAAAGAAACAAGCTACTTCAAAGCTATCGAGTCAGTTTTAAAGATTTTAAATTAATTTTATAGACTTCGATGAGTAGCGCCACGCCTACTTTCAAATACACACACACACACACAGACAGAGAGTAACATCTGAAATACCTACGGCACAAAGATACGCATTCAAAAGATATGAAAACGCAAAGCAAAGAAAAGCAAAGCATATCTTGAAGTATGTTGCAAGTCATGCAGCAGCAGCAGCGCTTTAATTGAAAGTACGTCGAATGAATGGAGCACCAGCATTGAGCTGCATCGCAAGTGGTTGCATTTTCTTTGATTCGTAGATGCGAAGCGTCTTGAGTACAGAGGAAAATGTATCTGTTCCGATTTCGATAGATTCCAAGATATTTACAATGGAAATGCACAGATGGCAAAAGGAATTGCAGCCGATTGCAGCAGAAGCAGTGGAGGATGAGTTGGTGGAGTGGGGGGGCGGTGGAGCGGCGGGGGTTTTAGAGGGTCGAGAGCAGTTTACAGCATGTGGGTCGACTTGAATGATAGTCGCGAGGACGAACGAAGCCGCCTTTTTAATTGTTACACAACCAGATTTAAAACAAATCGCACAGTTTTAATTGAATTTCGATTTTTGTCGGCGAGCAGCGAGCAAAATTTATTGATGATCATTTTTTATGATGTAACATCGAATGCGGTGTTTGTCTTTGTTTATTTTATTGTAGTTGTTGTTGTTGTTGTTGTTGTTGTTGTGGATTATTGAGGGCGGCCACAAGGCATCAAGTCAAAGAACTCGAAAGTGGGGCGGCATCCCGCTAGAGCTGGCTTCAAAGCAGCGATGTCAGGTTGAAGATGAGGCGTCGCGGCCGTTGAACTGACAGCTGAGCTCCGTGCGCCACAGCAGATAATCTGAAGAAAGAGACAACAGAACAACAGACAACAGAGCCACTCAGAGGGTGCGAGTAGATGAGTGAAGGAGAGGGAAACGCATGGGAACAAAAACAAAAAAGAATATAATAAAACTGAAGCCCCTGCATTATGCTTGGCTACTGCCGAAGCATAGAAAGGAAGAAAAACGAACTGCAAAAACTACAACAATACAATAAACCATACAATAAAAATTGAGCACATGAGGATCGGGAGCAAAAAGGATCGCATTGCGTAATCATCACGCGGCTCAACTCATTTGTACTCGTATTCAAGCACTTGAAATAAATTCTCTTTATGCTGCTGCTGCTGCTGCTTCTTCTTCTTCCTGCTCTCCTCTTCTAACGCATTCATGCCGAAGGAATAAAAATCAACTCAAAAGCAATCAGCGAGTGCAACAACAATGAAGCGAAAACCTCAAAAAACCATTTCAATGCACAGCAACGTATTTGTTGCAATATGTTGCTGCTTTTGCTTTTGTTGCTCTCATATGTTGTTGTTGTTGTTGCCACCATACGGCATACGGCATGCGGTGGCAAAGGATTTAAAATGCTCTTCAAAAGGATTCAAAAGTATTTCACTATCGTTCGTTATGAAACAATAATAATTTTGAAATGCTTACGTTCAGTTGTAAAAAAGAAAACACAAACCATAATAACAACAACTACAACACAAGCAGCAACTGTGTTGCAACATATTATGGTTATAAATGGTGATATGTTCCTAATGAAACTAAAAAGAGTTTCCTTTCCCTACTTTTTCAATGGAGGGATTTCTGCGGCTTGTCGAACAAAAAACCAAACCGAAAACCAAGAAATACAGAATCGGATTTTGGCATAGAATGTCACTGAACCGTCAAACAGCTGTTGTTGGCCAGCATGTTGCAAATGTTCCAACCTTTTTCAGCCTTTGAGAATACAAAAACCATTACGAAGCAACAAGCATTTAATATGGTACTATAGTCTATAAGAAACCTGGTAAAAACTTGTTTAAGATCCGTAAATATTTTGAGGAGATCTGGGAGAGGTGAAATATCGGAGGCAGTTATTTTTGGGAGTCTCTCCTGAGATTGTAATAAGCAAGAGAAGAGAGGAAAATGTTGCTAAATAATGGTATTTAGTAGATCGGTTGCTATTATAACTTTTAGAAGTCCCCTCCTCCCCCCCCTAACTATTGTCGAAGGGGAGACATCTTTAGATCTGTAAAAGCCTTGGAATGGACGGCTTCATTAAACATTAGCTTCATATTACATTAGTAGCAAGAGTGTCCTCATCGGCTTTTCACCTTCTCAATCCAGAATAATTTAGTCATTTCTAGAGTTTCATTTACAGAGTTCAGCGATCGAAGTAAACAGAAGGGAGCACTGACAACTCCAACCTTCCCAAGGTTCCAGTTGTATAGACCCAAGAACTCTAAAAAAGGTGTTCTAATAATCAATAAAAGTACTCTAATAAAAACATTGTTCACTTTAAACAAGCTTCTTTTAGTATATCGTGATTATTATAAGCTAATTATTAATGAATAATAGAATATTTTTATGCGGGAAGGAAGGAAAAGATTCCCAAGGAAAAGATTCAAATGCAATAAATCACAAATTTTAGGTTTTTCGAGGAAATCGTTTCATATTAAAACTAAGCAATTTTCTAAATTAAAGCAGCATGAACATAGATTGTTGTTCCTTTTTTTCTTCTTCCAACTCTTCTTCTTCTTCTTCTTATTGACGTAGTGGTTTGATATTTAAGACGATGTGAAGTTTGATCGTCAATTAAAAGTCAAAAAAGGCGAATCGAATCATTCAAGCGCACGAGAAAGCAGACGAATAGCAAGACTGATAGATAGACAGACACTCAGCCGAGTAGACGAAAACAGACAGCAGACAGACAGTCAAACAGACAGCAGACAGACACTCAGACAGACACTCAGACAGACAATCATATGTGAACACAAATCGATCGTTTCAATTTATTTTGAGTGATTTATGGGTCTCCTCAAAAATTGAGGAATACAAAACGAGCCTCGAAAATAGATTAAAATTCGGCTCAGGACTAGCAATCGAACGCCCTCTAGCCGCGCCTGATTCAACCGAACCGAACCGAACCGAATTCAAAACCGCGACGAAACCGAACCGAAATGAACTGAAGTGAAGCGTATTGAAGCATTGAATCCTGATCTGCATTGAAAGGATCAAAATATTGTGATTATGATTATTGGAAAATTATATTTAATTCTCAGTTTAAATGCGCACGTACGAGATTCCTTAAACGTGGATCCAGCCTCTTAAAAGCTGCTCTAAACTTATATTTTAATATTGGTGTTGGTGTTGTTGATCTTGTTGTTGTCTCTGTTGTTGTTGTTGTCGTTGTTGTTGCTGAAGATTTGGTGCAAAGCATTTCATTTACTTAAATGGCTTCAAATTATATGTAGGAATGAATATCGGTTGCTTGGTCTGTCTGTCGGTTGGCTGGCTGGCAGACAGTAATACAAAGAAAATCTTGATTTCGATTTCTGCTGCGACGACAGCATGCTGTCTGTCGCGTTGCCGCTCAGCCACTCAGCCGCGCGTCGCAGACGTAATTTAAGACGTTCTTCAAAGATTGTCCCAGGACTGGTCTGGGTGCCGGTCCTGTCGTTGTTCCCGGTGCCGGTGCCGATGATGATGCTGACGCGACTGCATGGAATACGACCTCAATTATCGATTTAACTTTATTATTGGTTTTGATGTTGGCCAAATTTTCGATGCTGATTTCGGTTTTTGATTCAGTCTTGTTATTTATTTTTTTCTCTTGATATTTTGTCTGTGTGAAAAATAAGCTCGATTTTGGCACCAACTAAAATTTAAGCCACTCGATGCTATTCGAGTATAAAAACTCATAAAGAATTCGAAGATTGTCGGGTGCTGCAGCTCTCAGAGAGCGATCTGGACAAACGGCATTAGATTACAGGGTAAGCAGCATCGGCATCGGCACCGGCTTCGACACCGGCGTCGAAATCCGGTGGAATTCACTGTCGTTTTCGTTGTTGCTTTTATTGTTGTATTCTTTTCGCAGCACTGCGAATACGAACGCTTAGCTGATTACAGGGTGTGTGCTTGTGTGGGGCAATTAAATGCGGCTTAAGAATCTGGTTTATATTGGGCTAAATAACTGTTTTTGGCAGTAAATCATTTAAACTAATTGTTTGCAATTAACAACGAACAAAATTGGACCAAATGTTGCGGAGGAAGGGTGAAGAATGAAGGGCGGGGCTGGTATACAAAGAACGGTGCACTTAACTGGGTCAGGGCGGGCACAGAACACGGCTTAGTTACCAGTGAGTAGTATAGTAAAATAAAAACGATGAAAAGTAGTACTTATTTGATTTCTTTATTCATTTCCATTCTTCATAATTAACCACAATTAACACCGAGATATCGGCGAAAGGGGGCTGAGGTACATACTAGATATCCGTACATGCGAGCATCCATGATTTTGTTTGGTATCCAGGGGGGATCCATGATGCATGCACCGGCGTGCATCTCATTCATCAAAACTTGTTGACACGTCGCGCTGTTGCACCGTCACCAATCACTGAGCCTAACAACTGCAGCAACTACAGCAACAACGCCAACTTAAAGACCGAAGCACGGAGCAGCAAGAAGAGTAGGAAGGATAAGAAGAAGAAGAAGAACACCAAAAATACAGCCGACGCTCCTAGATGGCCCTTGAAGCCTTTCCACAGCATTCCTCCGTCCGTCCGTCCGTTCGTCCCTCCAGCCAAGCGACTGATCTATAAATCAGCTTGCACTCAATAAAGGTACGTCAACGACTTTTACTCTACCTCTTTTGCTATTAATTTTAATTTCATTTCGCTTGTAAACCATCGCGCACTCAGACTCAGACTCATACTCATAGAAACATTTGTAGCTCCGGCTGGATACAAGAAGTTCGCGTGTGGGAATGTGAGCTCTGCAGCATCCTCTTCGTGCGCATGATATGTTTGTTGTTGTTGTTGTTGTTGTTAGTATTGCTGGGGCTGTGAAAAAGCCGCGCATGCGCAACACAGCGCACATCACATCACTCGCAACAGCATTCGCACTCTTCGGGCGGCTGTCGACGGCTTGTAGCAGCAGCAGCAAAAATGTTGCTGTTGTTGCTGCTTTATGACTGAACTCACGAATTAATAAATATCTACAAAATGTTGATTTTGGAAAACAAAAAAGAAAAACAAAGCAACAACAACAAAACTAAATCTACAACAAAACATGTGTTGTCTATTAATATTTTCTGTTGTTTCTTCTCTAGTTGCAGTTGTTGTTGTTCTTATTATTATGATGTAGTTGTTGTAGTTGTTACCGGTATTGTTATTGTTGTAGCTTCATACTTTTGCTTTTTTCCATCATGTTGTTATGTATGTTGTTATTGTATCTGTTGCTATTGATGTTGATGTTGCTATTGATGTTGTTGCTGTTGATGTTGCTGTTGCTGTTGTTTTTACATTTGCAATTATAGTAATTGTGATTAATGTTGTTGTTGTTGTTATCTATTTCTATTAGTTGCCCATAAAGAAACACACGCGATGAAATGTGAATGAGTTGAATGCTGATGATTTAGATCTGCATTATTTGAAGATACGTTTTCAGAAAGAAGTTCAGAAGATCCATTAAATTTATAAACCGATGCCTCGTAGAGAAACAATACGAAAAGATATGATAGATACTCATAAAAGGCATTAAATAAACTGCATTGAAATAGTTATTTTTACAGTAAATCAAATAAAAGTACATCTACTCGTATACGAGGGTCAGCTGAAAAGTACGATGAAAGTATAGGAAAATACTTAAGAACGAGCTTTTTTTTGAGGATGAACACTTGTTATTATAGTGATTGAATGTATCTTTGGACTATCTTCTAATACGAGCTGTCTTTATCCTTCCTTCTCTCTATATTCCTCTTTCTCTCTATACTCACCTTTTCATATACATTTAGTTAAACTTGAACTTCATACAACGATTCATTATAATATATTACTCAAGTACACTTAGTATTTATAACCTATGACAACTTCTTGTTTATTAAGCCACATTTTTTAATAGTTTATATAGTTTAATAGCGTCTAGCGTGTTTAATAGTTTATAATACCTTCTGACGGTGTTTTTTAATATAAGTAATATTTAGAAACACTTCATAAAAATAACACTTAATCGACTGGAAAAAAAAAGATTCAAGAAATCGCGTATATCGGGTATCAATAATAGAAATAATATATGCTTCTATAGAAACACTTCTAAAGAAACACAGCAGAATATTCAGATCCAAGGTAGACTTCAGAAAAAACCCTGAATTAACCCACAGTTCCACATAAAGTTGGACATCGATTTATTTCCTGTTACTTCTGAGACAACAGGGTCCAGATGCAAAGATCATTATGATGTAACGTTTCTTCTATCTTCAAAGAAACTTTTGCCCCATAAAAACTTACCATTCGATTTGGATCTTTCGATTATAATTGAATTAAGTAAAAAAATTATCTATATTGTATATATATATCTGTATATTAAGTTGGTTGTATTTATTGTAGCATAGTCTGTAGTTAATTAAATTTATATGGGTTCATATAATGCATTTTTTATTTAGTAACTAATTAGCAGTTAAATACGATACTAAAGTAAATTATAATAATAATAATTATAAATATATTTTATTGTTTATTTTTACTTACTATTTATATACTGATTAATTAGATCATTTATATTATAATTATTTATAATTATTTTAATTACCTTTACGTTGAAATTACGCTCTATATATTAAATATAGTTGCAAATATATATTAATTAATATTATTAATATATCATTATTGAAAAAAGAACAAAAACAAGCGAATATTAAGCTTAGTTGTGATGTTTGAACTGACGTATATATGTATACGAGTGAGAGTGTGTTTGTGAGCATTTATTTAGTATGATTTCTTGCTTTCTAATCTATTCTGTATAGCTTTGTATATATGTTTGTATGTATGTATCTGTGTATTTTATTATTAGACTCTAAGAATGTTAGTTTGTTGCTATAGTTTCACTTTTGGGACAATTTTAAGCCAGAGTTTTTGGATTTTGTTTTTTAATTTTGGAGGCTGTTCGGATTTATAAACGCTGTGATTTACTTTAGTTTTCTGTGATTATTTCAAACGTTTTAATATAGTTTTTCAGAAAGAGTATCTTTTCAATAATTCTATGTTCTTGTTTCATTACTTTTATTATCTAGAAGCGGGTCTTTTACGGTTTTCCACCTCTTTTCTTTATATTTACATTAGTAGATTTTTTAAAATAATTTATAAAAAACAATTAAATTACTTACTTTAAATTTATGATTACTTTTAAAGGGATAAAATTACTTTTTTCTTGTTTTTCTCGTAAAATAATTTAACTTAAGATTGTTTCTATATACAAAGATGGGAATAAAACTCACTGGTTGTTTTAAAATTTTTAATCTAACATTTTTACAAAATTTTGCGTTTTTCAACTCTTCTCTATCGGCGTAAATGAGATACTTAAAATATTTATAGTTTAGCTTATTTACACTATATTCTGGTTATATAAGCGATGTTGTTAAGCTACACTTGGTTGCGAACTGGGTCAGTATTTTCTTGGTTTTTTCAACTGGGTTTTTAGGCATGCATTTCGTTCAGCTCTCGATCAGCTTCTGCTTGATTGTTTCTTCTACGTTACTTTAATTATTTTGCTCGTATACTCTAAGAAAACTCTACGAAATCTATTTAGTTTTTATCGAACTGTAGCAACTATTTTACTGTGTTTTTTTTAATGTGGTTTTCTTTGCGATTTGAATAGTTTTTGCCTCCTTAACACGCACACGATTGCACTCTGAGATCATTTCTTCGAACCGCATTCTTTCCAGCGCATTTCTAAGTTTAAAGCTCACCCGCTGACGTCACGCCGATGATTCGATTATTTAGCTTAGTTGGTTGTTTAGTTGGCGCTGCCGAAGAGTACGGAATTTTTATAGTAGGCAGGTTGACGATCCGCCAGCGGGCTCTTGACGTCACGCTCCGAGTTGGCGGCACGCGACTTGCGCTCCATTTCGATTTCCTGAGCGAGGGTCTCTGAGAGAACGACAGCAAAAATAGAGGAAAAATAGTAAAAGAGAAGCAGAAAAAAGAAACCAAATATTAACAATAAATATACAAACGCTCATATAAAATAAAATATCATCAAAGATCTGAAAAATTGATTCTCTTAAACGAATGATCATTCCAACCGATCGATTGATCGATTTCTCTTCCGATTTTTCTGGGAAATTTCTACAATCTCCCTCCCTCCCTTCTGATCCCTCTATCGCACTCTCCTTCCCTCTTCTTCTCCCTCCAACTCACCAGAGTAGTTCTGCCAGAAGGCTCCGGTAGCCATCAGATCGATGCCCGGATACGTCCATGGCGTTTTTCCATTTCCCGCCGCAGCGGCAGCAGCAGCCGCAGCAGCAGCCGCTGCCAGATGACCGTCCGCTTGCGAAGTGGGCGGCAGAGCCAACGGAGCGCTGCTGCCGTCACGATCGTTGCTGCGATCGCACTGATCACGTTCGGCAGCGCGATCGATGCCGCCGCGATCCAAGCGATCGGCACTGTGACGCCCGTGTTGCTGCTGCTGCTGCTCGTGATCGCTGTGCGGCTCCCGTTTGAAGCTGGGACTTTCGGAGCGCTGACGCAGTGGACGCAGTTGCCCGTGATGCATCTGCTGATGGTTTTGTTGATGCGGATGAGGGTGCTGCTGCGAGGCGTGGCCATCGTGGGAGGCGGCCGATTTGTCAGACTTTTCGCTCGATCGGCAATCGTTATCTGTAAGTGGATAAGTCATGGAAACGTGGAAAAAAGCCACGATAAGAAATGAAAAATCAAAGATTCCTCTCCCTGCATGAAGTGCGTACATAGGGTACCGTGGAAAATTACAGAAAATTACGGAAAATCTATGCTCGGATCCTACCTGGTTCGCTTTTGCGTGCGCCCTCCGCGCCGCTCTTGCCGAGGAACGAGTCCGCGCCGCTGCTGTTGCTGCTGCGGCATCCTTCATCGGTGACTCCCGCATTCAGGGAATTCGATGTTTTCCGCTTTCCGTCGAGTTGCTGCTGGTAGCGCGTGCGTAGTTTGCGCTCGCGTCGGTAGCGCTTCTGGTACAAAACTGCAACGAGAACAGATCGCAGAGGGGTTGATGAGAGGGCGGGGGCGAATGCATTTTCAATTTCACGAAATCAAAGAATACAACAGATGAAAACAGTTGAAATTCGATACGACGAACAAGTGATGGAGGGGCAGAAGTGCAAAACAGGGAGCGAACAATCGAGATCGATCACATTCGATTTGATCGTCGCTGACTGAACCAACAATGTTCCCGTTGCTGTTGTTGTTGTTGTTGGTGTTGTTGTTGTTGCTGTTGTTGTTGTTGCTGTTGATGTTTTGAAGAAATGCATTCAGCTGCGAATCCGCTACGCGTGTGGCCAACGATGCCAGTCTAATTCAATTGCTACTAACGACGCGAACCCGGTGTCTCAGGGGTGGAGGGGGTGCCGTTTATGCGGAGTGCAGGCGGAGGAATTCAATGTTGTGTGCAACGATGTGAGACAATATGGACGACTTGAGTGCAAATTGAATCAATTGGGATAACTTATTAACGACGGCCCACAATAAAGAGCTTTACAGGCTCCCAGCAAACACAGGGTAAAAATACAGGGAGGGTTTCTTTAAATGTCCTGATCGTCTTTCTTTAAATGCTCCTCCTCGCGATATACAATAAAGCAACTTAACCAGGTTGTTCTCCAAGCAAGTAGCTCGATTATATTATAATAAGAATATTCTACACTTCGAATCGACGGGTTTTCTTTTCAGTGTAGCATTCGTTCGTTTTGTAGCATTTTAAAAGCAATTCAATTGCGAACTCTGACTTCTTTTGGCTTGCAGTTACGCTTAATGCGTTGCGACTTGAATGACGACGATGACACCTGATATGGCTTGGCTAAAAGGGTTCAGCAACAACAACAGCAACAGCAACAAATGCCAAGAGCAACAAATAAAGGCAAGAACCATGACAACCACGTAGCACGTGAGCCAAGAAGCAACCCGAAGTGAAAGAAATGTCCTTCGAACGCACGACTTCAACAGAAATCACAGTTCAAATAAACTTAATATCATCGCATTATTTTTTTCCACTTCACTGACTGCCGGCGGTCGCTGAGGTGAAGGAAGGATTGGGACCCAGTCATGGAGCATGCTGCGGGTCCAGAGCGCAACAGAACGACGTCGGAATCAGTGGAAAGGCAACGGAAAGCAGGCGGATTTAAGAATGCAACAAAGTAGTCGCCTTTCTGTAGAACTGTTTTGATGCTGCAGCAACAAATCGAAGGTTGAAATCACGATGGAAGCACTGCCTGCGTTTTGGCGTGTAATCTGTTGGTAGGACAGAGTGAACTCTGGTGAAAGAGACTTGAAATATTCAAAACTATTGAGTTTTTGTTGGTTTTGTTGTTGTGCTCACTGTTCTAGTAGTCAGTACAGCATTTTTATAGGCCTTTAATTAAGATGCATGATGGCCGGAACCAACATTTGAGCTCATGCCACAAGCAGCGACCCGAGAACACATGTTTTGCGGTCTGGCCGAATTGTAAACTGACAGACAAATAAATGTGTGGCATGCAACATCTAATAATAACAACAACAAAGGCCAGAGGAAGAGAAGAGCGACTGGAACAAGTAACAACAACAATGATTGTAAGCGGGAACATGTTAGATTCGTTGCTTGCAATAATCGGCAATGCAATCGGACGGAATCACATCGAAGTAAAGCAAAAGACACGGTAGACAGACAGTGAAACAAAGCGACGGAGAGACGCGCAGGGAAACAAAGCGACGGAGAGACGCAGGGAAACTCACAAAGCGTCTTTCAAGTTCGAGTTCGCGAGACTAAACTGGCTGCCGTCCTCATCGCTTCGAGTGAATACAATTAATGCTGACAACAATTTGCCACAAACATTTTCTGCACATGCAACAAATCACCAGGGACACTCAAGAAGCTGCAGACGATGACGGCGAAGAAGAAGAAGAAGAAGAACAGGAGAGACGCTTGCATGCAGCACCAACCACCGCGGACCAAAGAGTCTCTAGCAAAGGCTAGAATTATCAGTTGTTTGTTGGTTTGGATGCACTCGAGTGAACATGGTCTTTAGGTGTGTCAGTCGGCATTAGATTCAGCATGCTTTCCAGAACTATTTATTTTCTTCTTCATGTTCTCTAAAGGAAATCAAAAGTGGAATCGAAATCCAGAACCTTTTGAAAACTCCTTGAGATATCGGTGAGTAGTAATTGTAAAGAGGCCTCGATTAGTCTTAAAGGAGAATCGAAAGTCAGAAGAAGAATCAGAAGAAGTATTATAATAGTAAAAAGATCGGGAAATCATCATCAAGTATAGAGGTATAATCATGCGCTTATAAAGGTCCCTTAAATCTCACTTAACTCGTACTTAAAATCCCTTAAATACTACTTAAGGCCCCATTAGAGTGAATAACCGGACTCTAGTTATTTCGGTGTTTAATTTCCAGTATTTTAACTGGAAGGCACTAAAATGAGCGTCCCTTAAATGAATTCAAAGCCCCCAATTCTGCGACTACTTAACTAATGCAGCTCTCCAAATCTTTCACCTCTGATCTTTGCAACAATTTGTAGAGAGGCACCGTAAGCGGCCACAAACACTCAATTAGCCTGGCTAAATGCAAATCGATTGAGAGCGATCTCGAGCAAAACCTGAACGCGAGACACAACACAAGCGGCGGCCGCCGTCTCCCGCGATTGATCTCCGGCTTGCGGTTGGGCGCACTGAACACCGAACAGCGAAGAACGAAACCAACCACGGTTGCAATGCGAAACTACGCTTAATTTAATCCACTGATAAACAATTTTTAAAGCACTCACCGCGCAGTTTTCGCTCGTCCACCAGCTGGCGCTCCAACGAATCCTTGACTTCACGTTCGCGCAAAACATCCATCTTTAATTCAGCTGTGAAAAGAGAAGAGAAGAAAGATGGCGGGCGATATGAAAGAGAAAGAGAAGAAAAAGAGGAATACGATTAGATTTAAATTCGTTATTTTATTCATTTAATTTTGTGCTCATTTCATGCTCATGCATGCATCTAAAATGCTTTCAATTAACGGTAAGTAGGTACATGAGTCTACCGATTAATCTATCGATCTAAAAAAATGTCTGCCTGATCAGTTCAGGCAGCGACTCCGGCGCCATGCGGCACTCAGACCTTTGATCCACCCAAAAATGCAAACGAGTCGAACAAATAAACGAATTATAAATTCAAAAAAAAGAAAAACACTTTTCCGACATCAACCCCTCCCACCGGCTCTTGCAACTCTGCAACGCCTACCTTTCTCGTAGCTGATTTGCCGCTCTTGCTGCCGCGCGTTGTCAGCGGCCACTTTCAGTAGACTCTGAATGTTCCGCAGCAGCGTCTCGGTCGACGATGAGCCGACCACATGATGTGCCTCCATCGCAATGGGCCCGAGCGCCAAGCCGCCCGCTGCCAACGCGGCCGCCGTAGCTGTCGCGTCATTCGTGGCGGCTAGCAGAGCTTCGTTGGGTGTTAATGTGCCGCCGGAGCCTGGTCCATTAACGAGTACCGCTGCACTGCCGCTGCTGCCTGCACTGCCGGTGGCCACAGCAGCGGCAGCCGCCAGCGTCGAATAGTTGAGTGCGCGTTGATGGTGCTGCTGCAATGCGGCAACCGCGGCAGCGCTGTGCTGCTGTACGGGCGACTGTTGCAAGGCGGCGGCTGCGGCGGCGGCGGCATGTGAAATGGACTCACTGCCGCCGCGTTCGTTGACACCGATGACTCCGATACCGACGGCGCGCTCCGCAGTGCCTCCAGCAGCGGAGTTTGTCGCATGATGCAGATGCTGATGAGACGCGGCCGAGAGATTATCACGTTCGGCATCGCTCAAATCTGTCAAGGGTGAAACAAAGCAGAGAAACAGCGAGAAAAGACGTTATAAATTAATCTCAATGATAGAAGCTATTATTTGATAGTAAAACTCTGTTGTTGTTGTTCTACTCCAGTGTTTTATCTCGAACAAAGTTTCTTTACCTTCATCTTCATCCTTCGCCATGCGTTCATCGACTTCCGACGCGTTGTCATCGCTCAGGTTCTCCTCCTCCTCCTCGTCGTCATCGTCGTCGACGCCGATGGGACCGCGACTGCCGCTGCGACTGGCTGCCCGCAAGGAGTGCGCGGGCGACTGGAGTTCGCTGCGTTCACTGCGATCGTCGCAGTTGCTGCCGTGGTCGGTGTTGCCGCCGGACTTCGAGAGATTCAGAACGGGACTCTGACGATTGGGCGAACCTGCAGCAGCAATCAAAGAGACAAGTAAAACGTTAGAACTTTCAGTGGATTTCCTTTCCTTGTCGGGTGGATTCACTCCAAGTCTTACTTACAGTTTCTTGAACTTAGATCCCGTGGCTTCTGTTCAACACCCGCAACCGCTCCGGCGACCAGCTGCTGCCGCGATTCGTCCGTGCGTTCCTCGCGCAATCTGCAAATCAAGTGGGAATTCCTTCTTTTACCAAAAGTTTTCCTCAAGCTCTGTACAAGCTCATCATCCCCCCCCCCCTTCTTCCCCACCACTGCACATACCTTTCCAAGTGCTTAACGATGTCCTCGTAGGCGGCTCTGCAGTTCTCCCAGATGCCCGAGCGAGCCAGTGCATCCATGTTCGCTGCCGACATCCCGCTCTGAGCGGCCGCCTTTAACATTTGACTGTCCGGCCGCGGATGGAGGCCATGCGGCGGCATACCGGGTGACATGAGTGTCGCTCCCGGATGATGGCCCATTTGCATGAAAGCCATGTGGTTGATGGGCGGGGGATTGTAGCCATTCGCCAGCAATGGTGACTTCTCCAAGCGGTTCATATCTACCACAGAGAGAGAGAGGTATAGAGAGAGAGAACAAAAGGGAATAGAAAAGAGAGAGAAACAGAAGAGGTTTTATTAGATAAGTCAATAGAAATTGATTTTGATTAATCTTCATAACATTAACACTTTTATATAAAATAAATAATTTAATATTGAATTCTTGAATAAATTTCGAAGTAAAAATAATCGATGTATAAATTCTATCCTTTCTAAATGAATTATGTTAAAATTTCCATATGAAAATCTTGTCAAACCTTAACTCTTATCATCTCTTAAATCATTGTCCATTTTATTAAGATATTAAAATTTTAGTCTTTCTTTAGCAATTTTGAATTTAATTGCCTTTGGATTGCTAACAATTAACGAGACTTTAAGGAGTATTTTTAATTAAAATAATATCAACATAACGATAGTAAAAGATGCAATAACAACGTAGGTATTAAATGTATGTATGAATATCTAACTATTATGTGATAGTTTTAATGACTAACTTCAGACATACATATCTTTATTACGATATTCTAATAAATTACATTGACAATAGATTGACAATAGATTGACACTGGATTGACAATACATAGACAATAGATAGACATTATATCCATTCATATAGACATTCACTCTAACTGAGAGTGAGAGAGACACCCGTATTTGAGATATACGAACTCATAAAAGTTCATTACGTAAAATTTATGTGCGTCATTAGTCAATAGAGCCACACACAGGTCAGTAGACATAAAATGACTGGACAGACAGCCAGACATACGAAAGAACGGTGAGACAGACAGACAGACAGAGGTTTCTAAATTATTAAATGACTCGTTGACACGTCACAGGTCACAAAACAGAAAGAGACAAAACATATAAAACATAACTTCAAACTAACGAGTAGTAGCAACAACAAAAGCAACAACAACAAAAACAACAACAACAAAAGCAACAACAACAAAACCAATAACAACAAAGCAACAACAACAAAAGCAACAACAACAACAAAAACAACAACTACAAAAGCAACAACAGCGAAAGCAGCAACATTTACAAATGCCATTCAAAAGACTTCCAAAAAACCACCAACAAAACAAACAGAAATTGATGAAAACTAAAAAAAATCAAACACACATACGTACACACACACACACCTGTGAACTCATAACTATGAAAATAGAAGTGAAAACAAGAAAATTTTTTTAAATAAATTTTACGCAGACAGCAGACAGGCTCAAAGCTGTTAACATGGCTTTATAAACACTCTGCTGCAGGTAACCCCACACAGGTTTATGCATGTGTGTGTGTACATACACATGTCTGTGTCTGTGTGGGTGGGCGTAATTTCAGTGAATTGTGAAGTGTCTTTGCCATGTATTTAATTCTAATGGCAACAAAACGATATTTAAAATAAAAAAGCGCTAAAAAAATGCATTTTAATTTGGTAAATTGACAATTTTAAGTAATTGACAGCAAATTGAATTTTTTTCTCTCAACTACACTGAAAAATGACATAAAAACTTTCAATTGGTGACTGAAAGGAGTGTTGCTCATTTCAATTCTTTATTTTGTAATATTTTCATTTTTATTTTAATAAATCGTTAAAATTATTATATTATATTAGTTATTAACATCTTGTTTTAACAATAATAAAATGTATAAAAATATGAATGATATTTTAGATGCAAAACTCGATCAGTTCATCATTCATTCTTTGTTCTTTTTTTCGAAATTTCTCGAATACTTTGCTTTGTGGATTTGTTCCCTAAGGAATAAAAGGAAATAAATCCACCATAATTTGTGCCTCTCTATTCTTCTTCTTTGTTGTTGTTTTTCGTTTCGTTTTCGCCAACACAGAGAGACAAAAAACAGCCATGTTTTCAGGACTTACAAATGAATGATTTGTGAATTGAAACGTTGAAAATAATTCGCTTGGAAAAACAAGAAAATTATGAGTTACGATCGTGATCGATTGCGCAAAATGATTATCGACCAACAGAAATGATATTCTTATGATGGCCAACAAGACGAAACAGTGTTGTTGTAAGGATCATGAGTATCATGGATCTCGATAGGGACTGAGAGTGATAGAATGCATTAAATACACAGAGCCACTTTAGCAAAATATAAGTCAATTGATATAAAAAAGAATTCCAATTGAACTTCTATTGAAAGCATTTTCTTTAAAACTGATCAACGTTTTCATGTCTCTGGATAAAATTATATTCCATAAAATTTTTTATTTCCAAGTTATTTATAAATGTGGCATCACTGGTCGGAAAGTGCATAAGCAAGCTTAAGAAATCCACACGCAATGCATCAACGTCTTCGACACAAACATCAACAGGATTCTATACACAGCGTATAATTCACGGGAAAACGTAACTCAAAACGTAATTCATACCTTTGCACCACACAAAAGAGAAAGAAACGTAAAGCAATTGAACAAAAAACAAAAACAAAAGAAAACAAAATCAAATCGAAACCGAATGAAATTGAAACGAAATCATTTCAAGCCTGCGAGTGATCGCGGAACCGCTGAAAGGCCGTCAAAACAATCGACTGATCTCTCTACATCCCTCCCTCTCTCTCTAGCTCTCTTTTCCCACCCTCCCTACCCCCCTCTCACTCTCTCACTCGATGCTACTCGATTGGACTCCACAAACCGGGCCGCAATCCACCGACATCAATGATTTCTGTTCAACTCCGATTGCTGAGGAAGTCTCAAGTCGGCATAAAAATTGACCACGTAAATCGGCTTAAAATGGTTTTTTGCTTTCTGTTTTTTTCTTGCCATATTTAATGCTATTATTATTTGCAACAATTGAATGGATACAAAGACGCACGATCACTCGATCGCTTTGAATCGATCCGGATCTGTATCTGAATCTGTATTTCGAATATGAATCGAATGCGGCTGAGTTGTTAAACGCTCTCGACTTAAATGATAACCGAAAGCTGGCCCACAATCAATGGAATGGAAGGAGTAGAAGAGGTGGAAAAGAGGGTTGCACCTGCAGCAAATTTCAATGATTTCTGATATCCGACTTCGAATGCGAATGAATTGTTGCCGATTCGTTCGAGTTATTATTGCTTAAATAATTGTTTAATTTATATTCGCGACTTTTGAACGACTTTCAGTCATTTTGGGCCTCTTTGACAGCGAATAACGCCCACCTTTCGAAGCCCGCATGAAAGAAAGCCGTCGAACTCGATTTCAAATGAGCCACAAAAGCAGAAAAGATGATTTGTGGAATTTTTTTATATATTTAGTATTTTAGGTCTCAGCTTTTCTTGGAATCTGTTTTGTGAATTCACCAGAGAGACATTTACATCCATTGGATTGGACGTAAAGAACTTGAAAGTATTGCTGTCGTCATTTTATTGTCATTTGATTGTATACCCACTCGACAGGTGTCCATCTTTCTACTTTTTATGCACACTCTACCTCCTGAGTCCCTCTAACTCTCTTCCCCCCTCAACCCCTTCCCACGCATTTGCACTAGTGCACTCTATATCGCTACTTTTCTACGAAGTCTATCTTACTCTAACTATAGATCAATACATACCTCTCTATTTCAAGCCTCTCTTCTTTCAAAACATTATATAATCCAGAATATTACACAATATTAAAAATGGATTGAAATCAACATATGGCACATATAATTCACCACAACTCACCACTGATGTGTCCATTCTCGTATGCATAGTCACCGTTATCCAGACGATGCTTCTTCAATTGCGGATGCTGCGACAGATGCGATGGCGGCAACGAAAGTCCAACTGGTCCACGTTTTGGCGGTCGACCCGGTCTGGAACTGCGGAATTGCAGAGAGTTACTGTTGGGTTGAAAACATGGCAAGAGTGTGAGTACCACAGAAAATTCACCACACACACCAGAGCAAATTAAGGCATGGCCAGTGAGCGTCCAACACTACAGCATCTAATTGCCCATAGACCAACAACAACACCAACAGCAACAACAATTTGCTGCCAGTTGAGCACTCACTGGAGGGAGCATTAAAATTGCGGGTGGTGGAAAAGCAGTACTTCAATTTTATTTGGATTTGTTTTTTAAATAATATTTTACCGTTACAATTTGCAGGGTTGCCATGTGAGTTTAATATAACTATCATAAAACTTCTTAAAATTGAAGATATTGAAGGCGAGTAAAAAAGGTTTCAAACTAGAATAAAGTTAATGAGACTTAAACTTGATTTAAGTTTAAATCACCAAAAATTCTAATTTCCAAAAATATCCAAAAAAAAAAACGTGTAACATTGACGAGAACAAGAAAATAATGCAATAAATAAACTACAGGAAATGAAACAAAGGGAAAAATACACGATACAACAGGCAAACATTTTTTAGTGATAGTTTTAAATAAATAAAAATAAGAACAATGAACCATAAAAAATATTATACACAATAAACACATATCTTTGATGTATTCACATATTGCTTGTAGCGCAACTGGCTATACAGTGGCGTAGCAGAAAAACAAAAAAAAAATTTGTTGATATTTAAGAGTTTAAAAAAGGACAAATAATTCTTCAAAATTAAATTGTAAAGATACACAAAATATAAACAATCAAATAAAAGAACCTCATACTTTTACTTTTATTTACCCTACTCTGTTCTCTGCTCTGGATTTTCTTTGGTCTATACCCTGATTTACTCTTTTTTATCTCTACTAGTACTCTCTACCTCTGCTCTACTCTCACTAATAGGATCTCTACTGTAGTTTCTTTGGTCTCTACTCTGATTGCTACTCCAATCGCTACTCTGAACTCTAGACTATCCTCTTCTCTCATCTCTCGTCTCTACTCTCGTATCTATTGTCTACTCTACTCTGATTTCTAATCCTGTGTCTCCTTATACAATATATATTATTATTTATCTAAACCTCTCGCAAATAATTAAAATGTTTTTTACGCACAACCAGAAGAAGTTCGTAAAAACTCTGTTTCTGTCTTGACTTCTATTTTTATCTCATCTGCATTTCTATCATATATCTATGTCTCTGTAGGTAGGTAGGTGTATGTGTGTGTGTGGGTGTGTGTGTGTGTATTGCTTTCCTTCTAAACAAATCGCGATAATCAAATCAAATAGAAATTATTTAGAAATTAAACTGAAACTGAAAGTTTAAAGAGAAATGCTTGTGGATGACTACAGAAAGAAATGAAAAAACTTGGCGGATGTCGTTTCCGCAGCAGTGAAAAGAAGTGAAAGAAAAGAATTCATCTCATCTTAAATAAATAACATGGATATTTAAACAACAAGATAAGCAAAACGGTAGAGTAGTCAACAGATAAAAATACAAATTATATACTCATACTTTTTATGCATATTTGTACTGGAAGAGGAAGGAAAACATTCCACACAGAAATAAAGAGAAGCAGAAGCAACAAAATCCATCCGATTGTTTTATTGCCGAGCAAATATTTGTTAAATAAACAATTCATAGAGTTTGTAGAGATTTACTACTGAATATCGCTGAAGCTACTGTATTTCGACTGTTTACAGGAGCTGCGATTAAAGTTGAAAACCAAAGACAACACGAAGTGAAATTAATTGAGAAGTAAACTGAACATAATTAAAAATGTGACATTTTTTTACTCTTGGAATTTTTCTATAAAATCTTTTTTAAATATATTCTTTAATATGAGTCAAATAATTTTCTTTTTAATATATTAGGCCATTTTATTACCTATTTATATATGTATATATATTTTATGAAAAAATGAATTCCAGTAAAAGAATTGCGATTATTAAAAATGTTCCCAAATAAAGCAATAGTTCAATTAATATAAAAATAGCAACGCGAAAAGAAAAGGAACAACAATAAAAAAACCAACGAACAAACTAAACAAAGTTTTTTACTTTCAACATCAAACTTCAAATTATTGTGCTTTGAATACTATACGAATATCTATGAAGTGCGCAACCAAGTAATTTGCACCAATTTGTCTAAAACTGAAATAATTTAATGAGGGGCGAATGGACCGGACCGGACCCAACCGTACCGAACCAAACCGAGCTGAACCAAATCTAAGCAACAACAGACATCGTCGTACAAACCGGAGATGTATCTGTACATCGTCTGGGTTTTTTTAAAATGTGATGTGAACATGATGATGTAGGTACTTATGAAGTGTGTGAAATGGGAAACAACAACAACAACGATTAAGTGTAATAAAATAACAACAAAAACCAAATAAACAAAAACTTAATTGAAATGTAAAAATGGTTTAATTGAAAAACTTTGCTTTGCTCTAGAAGAAAAAATTCAAAACTCAAAATTCAATGAATACGATTTATTTAATTATAGTCAATCGGTTACACTTGGCAACACTAACGGCGAGTTATGAGGGGAAGAGAAGAGAGTGAGAACAGTGAAAGAAAGCAGGCACAAATTTGAGAACTTTTTATTATATTATTATTATTATTATTTAATATTTTATTCTTGCTCTTTTCCATTAAATAAAAATAATATTTAAATACATATTTTTTCAACATTATTTAAAATTGCTTAAATATTTTTTTAATATGTACCTTTTTTTAATAAATATTTTTAATAATTAAAACTAATTAAGCAATTATAGACAGTTATTAGGAGTTCTCAATTTTAAGAGTCTATCTGTATGTGTGTTTGTATGTGTATATGCAGATGTGTTTGTATATTTCTTTGTTCGTTTGTTAGATAATTATTCCGACTCATTATTTCACAAAGAAATGTATTAATTTTCACACTGAGTTGATGAGTTGTTGAGTTTAAATGAGCTCTGTTTAAATATCTTTCTTTGTTGTTGTTTTATGAAGTTTCTTTGAAGTTTACAGAAGTGTTTTGTTGTTGTTGTTGTGTTTATGCAAATCGTTGAGAAGCTCGATCAAATGAGTTAAAAACACGCTAAAATTAATTGAGCGTGGAGAGTTGAAAAGAAGAAGATGAGAAAAATTAGAAAAAATTATGAAAAAAGGAAAATCAAATAAAAGAAAGGAACAAAAACCAAAAAACTAGCTTCTGTCGTTCCTTTTCGAATTATTTTAAAAATAAAAAACTGAACAAAAATTAAAAAAAACATTATTTTTAAGAAAGGTAAAAATATAAAAAAATGAAAAGTAAAAATAAATTCAAGTTTTAGGGTGGGAGAAAAGGTGGGAAGGAGGGGGCAATGAACACTAAAAATTTTGAAATTAGAAATCAGATAATTGTTTTATTTTTTAAATTAACGATTTTATGTGAACTTCACCTTGACTTACATCTCTCTCTCTCTCTCTCTATCTCTCTCCTTCTTTCTCCGACTTTCTCTCTCTTCCTCTCTCTCACTCTCTCCTTTTCTCTCTGTTTATATTTTATTACATTGAATGTAACGGTTTTTATATATGTATTTTTTTTTCTTTTAAAGGAAAACTTAACAAAACCACGGATCGAGTTGTTCGAGTTTAAAAAAACATTTCAAAGAAAAGAAAAGTCAAATGTTTGCGGACGAGGGATGGGGGGAGGGGGTTTGGACTGGGAAATGACACTTTAAAAAATGACTGACTCAAGAGTGTTTTAGAGTGAAAAAAATTGAAAGCGTATCGAAATTAAAAATCAATATCTTAAAAAATTCAGCATTTCGGTGGATGCTGCTGATGAGCTGCAAAGAAATTCTATTTAATTGGTCTTAAAATTAATGATTCACTAACAAATATCAGAATGTTGTAATAAAAACACTGTACAATGTATTAAAATCTCAAGAAAAAGTAGTGCAAAATTAATTGATTGATTTAATTAATGATACTTACTTTAAAAGTGCTTCATTGGGTTTAAAAAAGTACTTGGAATCAATTTTAACATAAATAATTGAAAATAACTGTTAACGGTTAACTGTTTGTACTTGAAACTGTTACTTCATAAGTACTCGTATATAAAAAAAGGGGATAACATTCAAGTGTTCTCTGAATATTCGCCGGAAAGTAATGAAAAAAAAGTGCACCTCCTTTTTTACAGTTGCGACTCCGGTTTTACACACATGGCAATCCTGCAATCGATAACGGTATCGTCTGAACAGCGTCGCTTCGCCGCTTTTTTTATTCCAGTCAAATGTTTCATTTAATTCGAATTTAATTAAATCTCTGAAAGTGTTTCTTTTTCGCTCTAAAAACTCTTAAGTTGCATTTTTTTTGATGGAATTCTTAATTTTTTTTTTGTTTTTATTTTTGTTTCTTTTTTTTTTCTTGTTTCTATTTTGTATGTATTTGGAAAGGAAGAAGAAGAATGGTTAAATTTTTACCTCTCGGGTGGCTTGATCGATAAGCATCTGCAATTAAAAAGAAAAAGAAAATTCGTCCGGTCGGTTGAATGAATTACATTATTTATTTAATTATTTAGTTAATCATTATTTAATTTTGGTTTTTTTAGTTTTTCTAATTTTTCAAAAACTTAGTGCAAAAAAGTATTATTTTAAAGATTTAGAGTAAAAAAAAAAAACAGAATCATAAAAAACAACATAATTAAGATTACGAAATCATCGTCATCTCCATCCTTATCATCTGTATCCATCTTAATTAACCAATCATCATCATCATTATCATCATCATCGTCATTAAGAGAGCAGATGCAAACTCAGAGTGAAGATCATAAAAAGAAAAACAAATGAAACACTAAAAATTAAACTTCAACCACTGAGCACTAAAAATTCCAGTACAACAACAATCAAAATTATAACAACAACAAAACCAAGAGTAATAAAGGCATTCTCTTAAAACCCCAGGAAGTTCACTCAAACTCGAATCCTTAAAAACGCTGACTTCAGAAACATACTCAGAGTAGTTGTGAGCTTTCGTAAAATTAGCTCACTGAAACAGAGCCCTCAAGTGACCAGAAACACATACACACACACACGCACACAAACATAAACACCAACACCACATCCACTCCTTCATACATCCACGTTGGACACTCATTCATTGATTCCTTCACTCATACTTTTGAAACTTCCACTAAATTTACTCGGATCCTCTCAACTGAGATCCTTTCAGTGGACTCAAAGTGCCGTGGTGTCTTCAACAAAAGGTACTCGTTTTTTCAGAAACCACCAACACCTCCTCCCTTCCTCCCCTCCCTCACTCACTCCCCCTTCCCGTTGCTCTTCAAGTGTTTAGTTAAAAATGCAATTCAAACCCTTTTTCGGAGTTATTTTTGCCAAACTCACTACGATTCTGTGGGTTTTTTTGGTGTGTGTATTTGTGTGTGTGTGTGTTTGTATGTATGTTATGCGTTTATGTGTGTGAGTGCGAATATTTATGTGTGTGTTCAAAGAAAATCGGCAACAAGAGCGGTCAAACAAAGCGGCGCCCCAGCAAAACCACCGGACAAAAAGCGAGGGCAACGCAATCGGCGCGGGAAGCGACTCGGCACCAAGAATGGGTCATAATTACCCAGGTTCGCATAGTTACTTTGGTTGTTGTTGTTGTTGTTGCTGGTGTTGTTGGTTTTATGACCACAGCAGGGTGCTTTTCGCTCGGTTCTTCTGTTTCGAGTCTGTTGGCCGTCCACTTTTGTTGTTGTTCGTCCACTTTTTGGACCATTAAAAAAAGTGTTGCTCTCGTGTTTGTTCACATTTTAACACAAACATTTTGTTGTTTTTGTAGTTGTTGTCCTTGTTCCTTGCAAATCATATGTTCTCCATATTTTGTTGGTTTTTTCATACGTTCTCGATTTCACCTGGTTTTCAATGATCGATGATGGGTTCGTACAGTTCAACATATTTTGATATAAATACTTCACCGGTGATAAGATTGTCAATTTTATTGATGGTCATTTCATTTATTTAGGTTGTTGTTTTATGCGAATTAATTTCAGGTTTTCCAATTTAAGTTAAATTCAAAGCTTTTCATTCTTTTTCTTTACAAAAATATTGTCTATTTAGTGTAGATATTGTAAAAAATGGTCTAGAGAATTTAAAATTATAAAAACTAAACCACTTTAAATATCAACCAGTTCCATTAGCTCATTAATCGTTGTATATATTTAATTACTTTCTTCCTTTGTCATTTCTTATTTATTTGTTCTTTCTGTATTATAAATTTACATTTATTATTTTTAAATTATATAATATATAATAATATAATTGTTTTATTTATTACTTTAATTATTAGAAGGTTATAATATTTTCAAGTTAATACATTTCTCTAAAAATTTATATTCAACTACATTAAAACCAAGAAAAAAGTGTAAATACCTTTAATAATAATTTAATTAACAAGAAATTATAAATCAGTTATTATTATTGTAATCAAATAGAAAATAATTTACTTTAGATTATTATTAATGCACGATATATATCACATTTAACAATAATACATATTATAATTATTATTATAATTGATTGATAATTGATAGTTGATTGAATTATTATTATATGATTGTGTGTTTTTATTAAGTATTTAATTCATGTTGTATCCACTATTTTCACTATTTTCCTATTCTTTTCCCCGGCTTCTTCTATAATCTTGTTTTTCGAGTTTCTTAAAAATTACTTCATTCAGTGATTTAAATGATTTAAAATAAAGAACCAGTTTTCTTGAATATTTTCTAGTGAACACTTTTTTACTGAAAAAATTTATTGTGAAATTTATGATCGTAAAAGTAAAGTATTCTACAATCCATGTCGAAGAAAATTTTCTCATTTCCTGTATCCGGTTCTATATAACAACAAGAACAACAATAAAAACAATGCTAAAGTAGTTGCGAGTACTTTTTAAACGCTCCACGATGACTGCAAATAAAGAATCTTGCGTGCACAGAACTAAACACAAACTAAACACACACGCACCCTCACAGAGCGGAATACACACACACACACACACACACACACACACACACACAATGCAATATCTTTTATGTTGCCACGCCCAAGTGCAATTATTACCTTATTATTAACTGCAATGCGAGTGCATTCGGCTTGGCTTTTATTTTGCAGAACCAAAGAAAGAAAACCTTTCAAAGTGCCAAGTAATCACAAAAGTTCGCAGCTGCGATGACATCGAACGGAAATACGCAACGCAGAACTACAGAATTTAGACCTATTTTAAGGAATCGATAAGTTGAAGTGAAGTCGTCTCATCGGTGGAAGAAGCAACATGATGAAGTAAAAAGCACCAAACTTCAAAAACTGCTGGCAAATTTCCCGATTTTATGAAACTCAAAGACGTTGTTGAAGAACTTTTAAAGAAGGGGAATCCGAGGGTCATCCGAGGGCGACGAATGGGTTAAAGAAAGAAATACAGCAAGTCCTCTATCGTCGATTAGTGAGCGAGAGAGGGAGATGAAAATTAAGCAGAAGATGAAGAAAGAGATAAAGAGACAGATGAAGCAACCGCGATCGAAAACAAATCCTCTCTAATCTCTCAAAAGAATTCACTAAAACACAAAAAAGTACCCGAAATACTTAAAAGAACCTTCAAAGAAAACTTCCAGAAAAAATAGTAATATTAATATTACGAAAAATATATCAGTAACTAAACTATAATAATAAATAAATAGAAGAACAACCCATACAAAGCAACCCTTCCCTTAACCACTTCATTGTAGAACCCATCGTACCTGGCTGTCGTGCAGTCTCTGTACAGGACATCGAAATCCTTGCAGCAGAGTAGCTTGCAACGGTTGACGCCCGGTTGGATGGCGCCCAGGCCACGTAGAATCCGCACTTGCTCCACGTTGCAGACGAGCGGCACGATATCAAGCCGCTTCAGCTTCGTGTAGACGGTATGGAGGCCGCCGACCAGATGCTTGAGGAAGAGTTCGAAAGCCTGCGGCAGACAGAGCATCGTCTCGCCGCTGATGATGAAGGCGGCCACCTTCTGGCCGCGGTACTCGACCAGTTTGCATTCGTTGGCGCTGGGATCCGAGGTGGAGATGGGCGGCGGGCTGTTGTAGGAGCGCGGCGGCACGTGATGGTGAGCGGCGGCCATCAGCTCGAGCGGCGACGCGTGGTGCATCATCTGCAGCGAGTTGAGCAAGCCCAAGCTGTGGGGTGGCAGACCGTGCGGCATGCGCGGTGGCAGGCCGGCCGGCAAACCGTTCGGCACGCTGGGCACAACTCCATGCGGCGGCGGACTGAGCTGATGGTGTTGCTGCATCTGCTGCATCATCGAGTGGTTGAGCGAGGTGACGGGACTGACGGCGCTGGGATGCCGATTGGGCGAGCTGTTGGGGGAGCAACTGGAGCCGCGGCCAGCGTGAACCGTGGGCCGTCCGTTGGGTCCGTTCGAGGAGCGTTCATCGGAGCGATTGGAATCACGATTCCCATTTTGATGTTGTTGTTGCTGCTGCTGTTGCTGCTGCTGTTGATGTTGTTGCTGCTGTTGCTGTTGTTGCTGCTGATGTTGCTGATGCTGATGTTGTTGCTGCTGATGGTGCATCAGTAAAGCGGTGGAGTTCATGTTGTAAGCGTTGGGACTGAGTTTGTGATGATGTGGACTAAGATTGTTGTTGTTGTTTGAAATGTTAATGTTGTTGTTGTTGTTATTGCTACTATTGTTATTATTATTATTATTGTTCATAGTTGTGTGTTGCTGTTGAAACGATGTTTTTTGATGAAATGTTGTTGCTGTTGCTGCTGTTGGTGTTGCTGTTGTTGTTGCTGTTGTTCCTGGTTCTGGTGCTGCTCTGGACGAACCCGATTCAAGTGAGGAGCCGATGCTGTGTTCACTTGCAGTCGATTGAATTTCAATGGCAACAGAATCCATCATTTGGCAAACGCCAAATTTTTAATATTAAACTTTTTTCTTTCTTTTCTCTTGACGTAATTTTTTCCAACTCTTTTATTTAATCAACTGTTATCACTATTAATCACTTCGTTTTATTATGGTATTTATTACAACTTCAAATTAAGTTGTTTAGTTATTTATTTTACCATTTCTCAAATAAACGTACAATTTTTAGATTTTTCCAACACATTTTCTTTGCTTCTTTTTTAAACACTTTTCACTGTTTCACGGTGTGTCAAGTTTTTATAAACGCTTATTATGTATTTAGAGCTATTTTTTCTTCACTTTTATTGGGCTTTTCCTATTTTTATTGGTTTTGTCCTTCAAATCTTTTTTTCGAATTTACTTTTTGTCTTTTTTAGTTTTTTTCTAAAAGGATTACAAATGAGATTAAAAAACACTTGTCATGATTTATAAACTACATACTTCAAAAGATACAAAAAAAAATGGATTCTTTTAATCAATCAATCACTCCGCCATCCGCCACCCACAACAATTTTAAACTTAAATAATCTGTTAAAAAATCTTCCTTAAATCTGATATTTAATGAACATTTCTTTCTTCAAAGAAGAAATCTTTAAATACATACACAAGTAGGAAAAATTCAGAAAAATTGCAAATATTGGAAATGTTTCAAAATCCTTTAATTTAATTAATAGTTTTAATATTTTTTGTTTATTATATAATTATTTCATTTATTATAAAGTTATTATTATTATATTATTTATTGTCAATCTTATGTGTTTTTTTATATATTTATTTATATTTTTATTATTTATACATATATTAAGTATTATATAAATACAATTATTTTCAGCATTTTATTATATTTTATTATCTCTTTTTATATTTTCATCATTTCTTCATAAATAATATTGAATATGCTTTTATTAAGTTTTTTAATTATTTTGGAAATCTTTTTATTCCTTTTATTCCTGAAATTCATTTAGAATATGATGTACATATACTAATGTTAGAATATTTAATCTTTTAATATTTTATTTGAATCTTTTTCGAATCTTTGAATATTTTGGGAAATCGGAATTCAATTGTAAATAAATGAGGTAAAAACTGAAGGCTTTCGTAGATATTAAAATTCTAATTATGCTTTACTTTGTTTACTTCAAAAAAATAAAAGTAATAAAAATCACAGAAATCAAAAATAACCAAGGAATGCATTAAATTTTCAAGTGCAAGTTTTTGAGAAACGAATTTCAAATATTATCATATATAAAGGTAAATAAAATGTATACAAAATATAAAGAAATATATACTTAAAATCTACAAACTATTATCTATAATCTATCTATTATAAATAAAATATAAATACATATATATAAATATTGTTAGAATTAATGTGATTTACGTATAAATATTTTTATTTATAGTATACAATATTAAATGAATTGTTTCATATTTATTAAATTTATGAATTATGTATTGTCTTTTATTATTTCGTTTACTATGAATATCATTTTCAATTTATAGAATTTTTAATTTCTATTTTTGTGTGACATTTTATTTAAATATTTAATTCAATTAATTCAATTTATTTTTATATTTAATATGTAATTGTTAATTAACTTTAGTTCTTCTATTTAAAATAGGTTCTCAAAGACTTCAAATTAACTTTTTATATTCCTCAATATTCACATGAAGTTAATTAATTTTTTCAGTAATTTTAACTCTATTAACTTTGTTATAACTTTACTTTTTTTAATTTTTAAATTTCATTTCATATTAATAATTTACATTGTTTTTTATTAATATAATTTTAATATTTAACAATTGTATTAACTTTAATAAATTACAAAATAAGCATGATTAAAGAGTGTTTGCATTTATTAATGTTTAGTATTAAATATTTCACTGAAAAATTATTATAATTTATGGTATTTAATTTGTGATTAAATGATATTATATTACATATATGTATAAGAATTCTATTATTATTATTATTAAAATAAAAATTATTTACATTATACCAGCAGCAATAATAATGTTTAATTTTTATAGAATTATTTAAATATAAAAATATGATAATATAAATCTTAATTAAACTGAATTCTATGGAAATATTCTCGAAACAAAGTAATGAAATTCCTTGCTTTATTCAAAGAGATAGATTCAATGTAAATAATTGAAAACTTCTAAAGAATTGAAAGAAATTTTCTTTTTTTCTTGCACTTTATCATGTATTATTAAGAATTATGATTAATAATTGGTTTTAATTAATTTAGTTGTTAGTTTGGAGCACCATTATTATGTGTTTTATATTAATTCCAAAATATTCAAGTGTTTATTTTCACATTTTATCGTTTGTTTGTTACTTTTTCTTCCCTAAAAGTCACTCGTATTTAAATTATTAAAAAAATGGATTCTGTTAAAAAAATGTCTCAAAACATTTCCTTTAATTAATGCAAGTTTTTCAAAATTATTTCTTTATTCTTTATCACTCAAAAATGTCCAATAAATTGTTTTAATAATTTAGAGGCTTCTTCTAATTTAGAAGAATCACTTTACGATTCCTTGAAATATCATTTCTATCACTAACATCTGTTGTTGTTGTTGGAATTATTCGCTGCTGTTGCTATTTAATGCTGCTGCTGGCTTTCGACTAGCTTCTGTGAGTTCTTCCGTTTTTCCGTCTGTCCGACTTGCGGCGTCTCTGTCCGTCGTCCTCGCTTGCGACTTCTGTGCTGCGTTCCGTCCGCTCCGTTGGCGGGTCGCTTCGCGTATGGTTTCGAAATCAGAGTCGAAAGCGTTGAATCGAATTCATTGGCACACAGCACACATCGCAATTGTAGATGTCGCGCAATTGCAACTAAAACAACAGGCAGCAACAACAACACACACAGAGAGAAGAAGAAGCAGCAGAAACACACGAAATCCGTCCAATACGAATGAACGATTCCCACCAACGTAACTGTAAATACGAATGCTTGCGTACATAACAAATCGGTTGATGGGATGGAGGGGGGTGGACGATGGGAAGTGGATTGGGGGGAGGGGTCTTGAAGGGCAGAGTGTAGAGAGAGCACCAACGACTGGCGACTGAGTGCTCAACAAGGATGTGAATCAGGCGGCAGTCTCAAATAAAAACTTCCTCAATTCAGCCGCCCCTGACTGTTGCAAGGGGGGGCAGCGGGTGGTGGCTGGAACGGTGCGATTGTGACAAAATAGAATCGTGTTCGGAAAATAAAATAAATCAACACACAATCGAATTAAGAAGAGTTGGGGAAAAAAACGAAAAGCAGCTCTCAATAAATATGTATTGCAGCAGAAGCTCCACTTGTGTGTGTGTGTGTGAGTGAGTGGGTGCTCGCTAGGGGCGTTGGGTGGCGGTGGGCGGTTTAAATTGCAGCGCAAACTCCGATTTTGGATACTAAAAGAAGCACACGACCAGAAAACCCCCCACAAAAACCAACAAGACAAGAAACACTAAAAAAACACTGAAACTCTGCTCACTTTTCACTCTAATTTAAATATTTAAATTAAAAACACGAATTATTTGTAGCTCGCGATTCGTCTTTCGTACTGAACTCTCGCAGAACTCAAGAGTTGTTCCGTTATTTGAGCGGATTCTTCTTTTCTTGTTTACTTTTTTTATAATTTCGTTTATTCGTAATTCGTTTTGTTTTCACTAATTAATTAATTTTCTCTTACATTCGATTAAATCGAACAACTGCCGAACGACACGAAAATTGTTGTTTTTAGCCGCGTTCAGTTGGTCGCACGCACGCACTCGGAGCCGAACGAACGTCACACGAGTTCTGATTTCATTACCGTCGCTTACGAATGACAAATTCGTAATGAGAATCGTTGTCGTCCTCGTCCAACGCCAGCAGCGCGCACGGAACGAATACGTTTCGAATACGATTGCTGTCGTTGTTGTTGTTGTTTTTATTGTTATTGCGACTGTTATTGTTGTCGTTGTGTTCGATGTTGTTGTTGTGCTTGCTGGGGTTGGGGTAGCATTTGATGCGTTGTGTGGTGAATGTATACCTCGGTATCTCTGTGTTTGTGCGAATGCGAATCGCAATCGTTTGAATCGTTCGCCAAACGCAATGATCACATTGAAATCACAGCCCGGGCGGAGGGGGGGAGTGAAAAACACAAGAACACAATATAACAAAAACACTGCTGTCGTCGTCGTCTTTGTTGTTGTTGTTGAAATACTCGAAAATCCATTTCGAATGCGATTTAAACACCCCCGAACCGAGTCGTGACGCCGCCGACGGTACTCCAACGAATGCCGACGAACGAAATGAGCGAACGAACGTGCGAGCGAGCGAATCGCATAGACATGAACTCAACGCTGCTCCCGTACAATTGAGAAAACGTCTGCGCGGCGCAGCGACGGCGCTCAGTTTCGCTGCCGACCGTTCAGACAGACACACACACACACACACACTCGTTCTATGCAAACAAAACTCACAGACGAAATGTTGCTCTGCTGAAACGAAACCGAATCGTAACGAACGAACGGACGCAATGATATCTGTGAATCGGGCAACGAGTCCCACCAACAACAACAAGCAGCAGCGCCACTCGATTGCACTGCAGATGGAGAGTGAGAGTGAGTGCGAGCGACTGTGAGACTACCGCCTTTGGGCATCGTGGCAGAGTGAGTGAGCGAGCAAACTGCAGCCAGAACTCTGAACAATTGGAATCCGTGGCATTTATTTTTGTTCCTTTTCAATTTTAATTTCATTTTGGTTACATTTCGTTTCGTATAAATAAATCGACACACACGTGTATGTGTTTGCAACTGTTTTTGTGTGTGTGTGAGGGAATTTAGTGCTTTTGACATCTCGTTCTTGCTGGAGTTGTTGTACGTGCTGCTACTCTCTCAGGTGGGCCCAAAGTTACCAAATACAAATACGAACATTTTAACAGTCGTATTTCCCCAGTTTGTGGTTTATTTTTTTATTCACTGCCTGAGAGAGAGAGAGAGAGAGGCATGAAAAGAGGAGAATTGCTCAAAAGCGAGAGTGGGAAAGAGAGAGCAGAGGTGTCACTCTCCGTTACTCGTTGTTTTATTGTTTTATTTGGTGGCGGCGTTGAGGAGGTTCTGTTTTTTATTCTCAGCCGTTTTTTTCAAGCATTCGAATGTGCCATTGCTCTGGTATTTGTTGTTGTTCCTTTTCTGGTTGTTGTTGTAGTTGTACTGCAATACATTCAAATACCAGTTCATGGCGTATATAAAGCAATGACAATTGATCAATTTTTGTTGATGGCGATCTTGATGTTGTTGTTATTTGATGTAGTTTTTTTTTTTTTGTTATTTGGTGATTTTCTTTTTTTATTTATTTGTTTTTGTAGATATCACAGGGAATTCAATTGCACCTGGCGAAAGAGAGAGAAAGAGACGACTCTACGCTCGTCAGACAAGGAGAGCAACAACAACACCAGCTTCAAAGGGGAGGGCAAAACGGTTCTTTTTTTATTATATTATTTTTCATTTTCTTTACTTATGTATGTGATTATGTTTTATTTTCTTTGGCTGTTTCATAATTTTTTTGTTTTTTTCATCTGTGAGTGGGTTGTTTTGTTTTTTATACATTTCATATATTTATTTCCTTTGTTTTCCATCTATTTTCAGTTAGTTTTTGAACATGTAGCTTCTTCCTTTCTATTTATCAAATTTTAGTTTCTTATAATTACACTATCGAAAGATTATCACATGTTTTACGATGATTCAGTGTTTAATTGAAATTTAAAACATTTTTTTTATTATAAAATATTTCATTACGATTTAATTCATAGTAAAAATAAACAAAAGAGAAATAAAAACAAAAAAAAATACACTTTATATAACCTTCTCTCTCGCATTCATGAACGCTCTCTCTTTCAAAATTTTGTGGGTTTGTCAATTTCTCCGGTTTTCTTGTTGTTTTTGCTATTTTTTTTTCATATACAATTTAGAGAGAGACAACTATATTGAGCTTCAACGTAATTCGAATCTATTTTTAATGTATTACATATGTACATAGTATATAGTGTTGTTTTTTTTTTTTAATTAAAAATAGTTTTTATGTATTTTATTCGTGTTTGTTTCTCACTGATTTATTTATCATTGAAACCAATGACAGTATTTTTATTTAAATGCGTTCTATCTCTTTCTCTGTACCGCTATCTCTGTCTCTCTCTCTCTCTCTCTCTCTCTCTCTCTCTCTCTCTCTCTCTTTCTCTTTCTCACTCTCTCTCTTGTCAATTAAATTCCTTGTACATTTTGTTTTTTATTATTATTTATAGTTTCTTAAAGATTGTTTCTTTATTATTAGAACTTAAATGATTTTTATCATTATTTTATAATAGTTTTTCAAATTTTCATTTTCTACTGTAATTTATTGCATTTTTAAAATAACAAAATTTATAAATATTCCTCTTTTTTCCCTGATTTTAAATACATATTTAATATTTTTTGTTTCTTTGAATATTAACTAATTTTTTGTTGTTATTTTTGATTCTTTTTCCTTCAGAAGAATTCTGTTGTGTGTAGTGTGTTTATCGATTCAGGTGATAATAGAAATAACAACAACAAGAATAAAGACAACAGCAACAACAACAACAACAAGAATACGAACTGCAACAATGACAACAGCAACAAAATAGCAACACAGAAACCTTGATAACATCAACAACAAAGAATGTGATTCTAATTTAATTAAAAGTTATGACAGAAAATAAGAAAAAGAAGTAGAAGAAGAAAAAGAAGAGGAAGAAGAAGAAAAAGAAAAAGAAGAAGAAGAAGAAGAGGAAGAAGAAGAAGAAGAAGAAGAAGAAGAAGAAGAAGAAGAAGAAGAAGAAGAAGAAGAAGAAGAATAAGAAGAGTAAGAAGAAGAAGAATAAGAAGAGTAAGAAGAAGAAGAAGAGTAAGAAATCATTTTTATTGTATATTTTATCATTGCATCACTTTTCATTGTTAGTTATTTCATTTAGAAAGTTATTTTAGAGGAAAAAAGGCTAAACAAATAATTTAAAATACTCTTAATTTATTTATGTTTTCATTTATTTAGTAATTCGAATCTATAGATTAATAAATACATAGATTTAAATTCCATTATTTATAAAAATAAAATCAATTAAATAAAATTAAGCATAAGAAAAACAATTTCCGGTTTTTTGTTTTCTTATGAATTTTTTAAAAAATCTTAAAACTTTAAAATAAATTATCATTTAAAGTTAAATCATAATTCAAACATTAGTTCATTGTTCATTATAAAAATAATAGCAATAATTCATAAAATAACTCAAGAAATAATAATTAAAATTTACTATAAACATTACCAAAATATTATCATTGAAACATTATCAAAATAATAATAATAATTCATAAAATCATGTTAAACAAAGTTATAAAAACTTATAATAAAGATGATTTACTATAAGTGACAAGTGATTTATTATTTTAAGTGAGTTTGAGAGACTTTTAAACAACCATCAGCTGCTGAGTACAATTCAAGTGTTTTTCAGAGACCAACAACTACTATTTGTGACTTTTAAGAGATTATAATTGATTGTACGTGATTAAAATCGACTTTTAAGCGAAAATCATGTGTTGAAGTCATAACATCGAGCGATTATAAATGAATTACTTAAATCAAGGATTATATTAATTAGTTATATTAGTTATTTATGCAAATTTTAGGAGTTGTGTTGTGTTTGAACATTAAAAGTGCTGAAGTAAAAAAAACCTGCCCCATTTCGTAGCTTTTTTCTGGATCCGTCGATTTTCATTGACTTTTATTACTGTTACTCTTCGAGTTGAATGCATGAATGAAGACTGAAAGACAACAACAACAACGAGGACAGCAACCACAAAACAGAATAACGCACAGCATGTAGCATTTAATAATTTAGCACTCAAGCAATGCATCAACTTAAACTTATGTCGGTAAGTGTAACTAATTGAAAAAAGAATACAACAACAACAGCAGCCTGACAGCTGGCAATCTTGCAGTACAAAAACCAGCAGGAATGCAAATAAAACTCAAGGATCTCCCTGTTTGGGCAGAAAGACAAACAAAAAACCACAAACAATGAAAATTCGAACGATTTGAATTTTCGATTTTTATGAATTATTGAAGTTTTGCGAAATTAAAAGAGAAACAAGAGAAAGCGAAAAAGCCTGAAAACCGAATACAAAATATCAACATAACAAGATCATGATGAAGGTGATGACAATGATAATGATAACGATAATAATTAGTAGAAAATCCTCAACAAAGAAAAGCCGCCATCAATGAGGATCATCTGAAAATCTAATTTATACATAAAAGGAGAATAATAGAAGAAGGAGATGAAGGAGATGAAGGAGATGAAGGAAAAGAAGAAAAAGAAGCATCCTTTGGCAGCAGAATGAACTTCAGTTTAAAAACTCGAGCAGAAGAAAAAAAAATACAAAGCATTCAAAGTATATAAACGAGAAGTTTTGCATTCACACGAGATAAACACATCAGCCTTGTTGCTCCCTACCCTGTGCCGCCCCAAGCTCCCATCCCCACTCCTCTGATCCCCTCCATTGTTACGTTCCTCGTCCCTCTTCGAATCTTTTGTATGGAGAGCAAATAAAAATGTCACCAAAAAAGGCAGCAACGAACCCTGCAGCATATCGAATGGACGAATAAACGAATGAACGAATGGCAGGCAGGCAGTAAAAAAGTAAAGGAAAAGAATGTAGAAAGACAAAAAGAAGGACAGAAGAATAAAATGTAAAAAAACCAAGAAACAAACCCACTCTAAATCCGCAAACTAATAAATAAACATGCAGATGGAAGGAAATAAAAACATCTGAAGAAGATGAGTACATTTGAAATGAAAGAGAGAGAGGGAGAGGATGAGGGAGAGAAAGTGTATGTGAGAGCGATACAAAGAGCGAGATAGCCGTATAGAAAGTGAGATAGAGAGCGAGTGCCATCTACTTTTTAGTCATTTCGAAGGATTTCGTTTCTTTTTTTTTTTTTAGCAGCCTTGTTATTTAAATAAAACGAATTGAAATGAAATAAGAATAACGAACGAATCGTCTCTGTCACATGAACACACACACTCCCACATTCGTTACCCCTAAAAACACACACATACACAAAACTTTCTCATCCTCTCTCGATTTTCGTATTTAAACATTTCTCTCACGAGATCTCTGTATTGTATTTGGAATGCTTTACAGTGAATTTTCTGTTCAGAGAGGAGGAGAAAAGAATCAAATTCTCCAGACGCTCAATAAATTCACTTGGAAATGAAAAAAGTCTGTTCACACAAACACACACACACACACACACAAAGCTAGAAAACCTCTTCAAGCAACCGCACTGAAAATGGAACCATTTAAGCAAAGAAACAAACGAACGACAGTGAAATGAAAGCATTTCAAATGAAACAGTTGAATAAAAAAGAAAAAAAAATGAAAAGAAAAAGAAAACACAAATAAAAAGGAAAGAAAGAGCAAAGAACCATCCAAGGAGTCATCCCTGCGATTGCGAGAAAGAGATGGCTTGAGATATGAACGCAATCGCTGCTCGAACTCAGAACAATAAATAAACAAATCGAAGCAATCGAAGTCGTAATCCAAAAAAAAGGTGGATGGATGGATGGTTGGTTGGTTGAAAGGAGGGAATGAATTGTTGAAGAATAAATGAATGAATAAAAGTATGGATGAATTGATGAATGGATGGTTGAATGAACGGAGGTATAGATGAATGAGTGAATGGTTGGATGTGCTTTGAATGAGTGGCCGGTGGATTCGTGAATGGATTCGATGTTGCACTGGAAACAGAAGCGAAACCCGGTCCGTGACTTTTTGTTTATCCCGCCTTAAATAAAACGGTATTTTCTCCCACAGGTCTTTTTTTCTGCCTCTCGAAATAAATTAACGATATTTTAGTTATGCGAGTAGAAAAGACGATGACTAAAAAGAATTAAAAAATAAAATTAATTGAAATTGTCTGTAAATTATTTAAGTTTTTATATACAATATTAGAAAAGCTATATAAGAACTTTATTAAAACATTTCAGCATCTTTTAATAATCAGTGATGTTTGAGTTATTTTATTTAATTTAATTTAAGTTCTTATTTATTTGAGTTTTTGATTTTACTTTATAAAGTTTTATTTTATTTTATTATGTTTTCATTTATTTTATTTTACTCTATTTAATTTTATTTTTAATTATTGTTATTTTCATGTATTTTATACTATTTGATGTATGTACTTTTTTCAAATTTTTTCGGACTACCTTCGATGTGATTTCTTTCATATTTAAAGTGCTGCTTCTCTTGAGTTCTTCTCTCCACTGACAGTCGTCGAATAGTGAAGAATGTTTGTGCATTGATAGCCAGCTGCTTGTGTTGGTTACGTCAGCGTAACGCCCCTTTTTGAAGGAGTAGAGGAGAAACGCAACCGTCGAAACCGATTTCATTCCATTTCAGTGCACATTCCAATGCATTTCATGTCGTCTTACTGAAAATGGAATTGAAACAATTAAATAAAAAATTAAAACTGAATTGAAACGAGTATTTTTTGGTCGATTTTCTCATCAAAGAATTTCGTTGTTTGATTTTTGTTGTATTTAGATTACCATTGGTTAAGATTGAGTGATATGCAACAACAAAATCTTGTGTGCTTATTGTTGTTGTAGCCTTTGTACTTTTAACCCATTCTTCATCGATTTTCTTTTCAATATCTTATCCCCATAAGTTCATAATTTTGTTAACTTTGATTATTATTTAATATTGGTTAATTAAACTAATTTTATTTCTAAATTTGTCAAAACAATCTTCGTTAATTTGTGGAGACGCCATCTTCTGGCACTGTTTTGCAAACGTAAGATTCAAAACTTTGATAGAACTTCATATTCCACTCTATCCAATCCATCAACCGATTGCTCGCTGACAAATAAAATCACAATTTTGGGATGTGCTAAGCTTAGGCAAGAATCGAGGTTTAGCAGTTTGCTGTCAAATCGTAGTTTTCCAGTAGCTTTAAAATGGTTACATAAAAAATCTGAAAATAAATGCAAAACTGAGCATACTTTCAGGCTGTTCGTAATTCGCAAAAATGAACATTGGTGCAAATCGCTTTTCTCTAAATTGTCAAATAAATATTACTTAATTTTATGATTCAATTCTTTTTCAGTAAACGAATAAAAAGAAGTTCAGAATCAATTTCAATTTCAAATCAGTTTTATTTAAATCAATTTTATTTTAATTTTAAGTTATGTCGCATTTATTGGAACCTTTTACTTTCACTACAGAATTCCTTTTGGTTTTTTAAGGAAAGGAATCGATTTGTTACGAGTGCTTTTTAGACATTTTATACACCTAATTTTGTGTTCTTTTTAAGTGTCAACTCCTAACGACGTCATCATGCTGTTGACATAAGCAGCTACTCGTTTTTAATTTGTTGTTGCATAATAATAATGATTCTCCTCACGACCTTCAGCACAACGCCATCGCTTCAATGCTGGGATGCTGGATGGCGTGTTTTTTCTTCTGCGTGGATCACAAGCCGACCGGCGACTCGGTGACTTTCTCTCGATCGTTGATTCGCTCGTTCGTTCGTTCGTCGTTCAGTCGTCCAAACTGAAGTGTTGATTTATGTGTGGTTTATGATATATTTTTTTATGATGTATTTATTGCTTCTCGAATTGATTATTAAACTGGTTTCGGATTATTTCGGGTTTTTGAAATTTTTAACCAATTTTTTTCGCTGTTTTTATGTTTGTTTTCTTGTTCTTTTTTCTTACTTCACTTTGGGGCAATTTTTTCGTTCCTTTTCATTTACCATTGAAAAAGAAAGCGAAAATTTATTCCATTCATTACGTAATTCTACAAAAATTTGTTTATCAAAACTGAAAAAAGAGTGACTAATTTTTTCGCCATTGGTTTTTTACTAAAATTACTCACTTTAATTAAAAATTCAATAATTTTGCTAAACATTTTTTCCGCTTTAATGAATTAATTTAATTTGTTTTGAATTTTAATTCGTTTCGAAGCTATCATTTATTCTGATGCAGATTTAAATGCGTCAATCTTTGTTTCAGGAACTCGTTTGACTGTTTTTCGTTCTTCTTTTTTTTGAATTTTTTCTTTATTGTGACCAACCAAAAAACAAAAAAAAAACGATGGTGATTAAAAAATGTTTGCACGTATTTTGCACCGCGTACCGATCGTGAGTAGAGTTACTCTTCTTCTTCTTCGTGTTCTTCTTCTTCTTCTTCGTCATCTACTTGTGAGTTCTTGCGTTGTGTTAATTTAATTGTATTCCCTTTTTTTGCTTTAGAATGTTTATCAATTCTTCTTTTTTATTTTTCTAGGTTTAAAGTTAATGTAATTAAAATCATAAAATTGAGCTCTTTTATGGTGTAAAATAGGAGTAAAAAATAAATAGAAAAATAGAGAAAATAAATTAAAGAAAATAAGAAACAAATAAAGAAAAAACCAACTTTTAGTGGCATTAAAAACAGCAACAACAACAAAAAAGATGACATGGACATGGACGATATACGAATTCTTATTCCGATCACAAAAATAGACCTACAACAACAACAACAGCAACAACAACAAATAGTGTCATTCATCAATCATTTTATGATTTCAAAGGCGTTAAATCTTTTTAGTTGATTACTTTGAGAGTTAATTTTAAATAAATACATTTTGAGTTCAATGTTGAGTTGAGTTCAGGAATGAACAAAAAACATTCCTTTTTTTAATCTTCAAAGGAATTCAAGGCGATTCCGGTTCAGTTTAAAATATTGAGCAACAAAAATAATCAGCATCCGATGATTATAAGGTGTCCATGAGAAGATAACCAGGTACCTGGTGGTGGTACATCGGTACCTGTACTCAGTAGGAAACGACGAGCATCTGGTCACCCGATCTACCCGATTGGCACCTGAAGAAAAAGAAGCGTTGGAGAAGACGGAGACGAAGAAAAAGAAGAAGAAGAGGAAGAAGACGAGGAAGACGAGGAAGACGAAGTGTTGAAGATTATAGACACACACACACACACACACACACTCAAGCAACTCTACTGATAGACAAACGAGTGTTTGTCTCCTGCGGCGATGTGATTCGTGACAGAAAAGCGTGTTTCTTGGGTTTCTTTAAAAATACAAAAAACAACAACAAAACATCAAAAAAACCTGCACATCAATTCAAGTAAATGTTAATAAGAAAAACCAAGTAAAAGACACTAAAACCAACAACTGTACAAATTAACAAAAAAAAAAAACATCACTGATGCCACGTTTTTTGAAAATTAAATGAAGGAATTTTGAGGGATGAAAGAATGAAGGAAGGGACGATGGATGAAGAATGATTGAGTGGACAGAAAGTGAACAGAGAACAAGAGTGGCAATCAGAAGAACACAATCAAAGATCCGAAGTGAAGCAAACGTGACATGTTTGCTTAAGCAAAACACCAAATAAACTGGCAAGTAAAACAATAACAACAAAAACAACAACAACAACTACAAAAACAATACATAAAACAACAACTACTAAAACAATAAAAACTAAAGCAACAACAACACTCATAATGATGAAATATTACATAATATCAAGGATAAAAAATACGAGCATAATCAACAACAACAATTGCAGCAACAGAAGAAGAAGCACTGAATTTAAAAATAAATCTGAAGAAAATTCTATCAAATAGAAAAAGAATAATCATAATAAAGTCAATAATAATATTAACAATAATGTCAATAGTAATAATAAAAATAATAATAATAATAATAATAAAAATATTAAGAATGTAAAAAAATTTGTAATTCAATGCAATGAAATAATTTATTTAACAAATCATAACAACCAACCAGCAACAACAACAACAACAACAGCAGCAGCGTCATCTTTTTCTCATCTCCGACTACTCTCAGGCTTCTGTTTCTGTAATTTTCAATAACATTGACTTCATTTACAGTAATTAAAAAGTCAGCAAGCAACAAAGTTTAAAGTTTAGATAACAATAACAACAACAACAACAATAAACAGTAAAAACAACAAACAATAACAACAACAAACGAAAAAGCATGCAACTTTTAAATGTCACAAAAGTACTGACATTCAAAAGCAGTTCAGCGAGAAGAATCTACTAAAAAGATTAATGAGATGGTTAAAAAAGAAAATAAAGAGAAAAACGGAAAAACAAGAAAACCAACAACAACACAGTGAATACTTTCTCTGCAGAGCAGACACAACGACGATGATTTGTTGTTGTTTTGCAGAGCAGATGCAGCTGCAGTCACTTCGAATGCAGACGTGACACGGTGGGTGTTTCTGCGGATCTCTGATGTCTCTGATGTCTCTGAATGGATGCTAAAGTGTGGGTGCCTCAAGAGTGAGCACACACACACACTAGAGATGAGCGTGTGTGTGTGTGAGTATAAGAGCTCACACAAGAATGCATTGAATACGCATCAAACACTCGCTCTCCCGAAATTCGACTGGTTGCAATCGTTGTTGTTGTTGTTGTTGTTGTATCTCACCAACGGCTTCTTCCCAGCATTGTTGCTGCTCTGCTGCTGCCCGTTTTGGGCCGCTTCAGCATTCATCTCAATCGCACTCGCTTCGAATGCAGGCTTCGAGTTTCAACTTCGAGTTTCCTTGTTGTTTTGTCTCTCTTCAAGCCATCGTAGCTGCTGCTACTGCTGCTGCCAAACCAACCGAATTCACTTTCAGATACTCTGCGATCTCCAACAGATTCGCTCAGCGTTCAGTTAGCAGCTGAAGTTCGTGGTTGCCAGTTGCCGGAGTTCGTCCAGTTTCAGTCTTCAAGTCTGCCGACGCCTGTTTGTTGCTTTTGCTGCTGCTGCTGCAACTTTTGTGCCAGACTCGTGTTGCTTTTCTCGTGCTTCCAACTTTATTCAAACTCGGGCACCACCGACGCTCAGAGCTCAGAAACGTTTGGCGTCTGCTCGGGAACGCACGCGCTCGCGACACCCCGCGCTTTCGATACGTTTTCCTGTTCCGCAACTCGACTGCTTTGCATTTTGAACGCGTCCGTCTGCTGTGATTAAAACTTGATCCTTGATCGATATCCTGACAGAGTGTTTGTGAGCCTGCAACAACAACAACAACAGCGAAAACACGTTCGCAGCAACATCAGCATCATCGTCATCGTCACCGTCACCGACATCATCATCAGCATAGCAACAGCAACATCGCACTTTGGCAACAACAACGCGGCCGTTCAACATTCAGAAGCGCCAGCGTTATGCAAACAGGCGAAAAAATCAAATTCAAAGCTTTGTTCATCGGTTATTATTTGTTCGGCAAAACGTCACTTTAAATTAATGGGATTTTCGTGCGTTTCAAAAAATTGCGTAAATATTCAAAATAATTAAAAAAAATAAATAATTAAAAAAGAAATAATTTATAAATTAAATATTATTATATTTTCATTGAGAAAAGAAAGAAAAATTGTAATTTAAAGTGTTGCATCGTGTTTCACTTGAAAGTCGTCCTTAGAATTTAATTGCAATTCATTAAAGTTAGAAATACACGAATACAATTAATAAAAAATAATTCAAGATAATAACAAATAATAACACATAATATAAATAATACAAATAATAACAAATAATACAATTAATACAAATAATATAACAAATATAACGAAATCGTGCCAAAAAGTTAATTTTTTCTAATTAAGTTGAAAGCCGCGTGTGGCGAATTTTTGTTCTTTGAATTCAAATTCTTTTTCCTAACTTTTATTCAAATTTTACTGCATTAAAGTTAAGTTAAGCTTAATCTTTAATTATTTACGGTACAATTATTTGTGAAGCAGCGACGCAGAATCTGCAGAACGATGAAGCAACGCAGCATTTTTGTGGGATTTATTTTGTGGTAAGTAAAGAGAAAGAAGGACAAGAAAAAATTGGCCAAAAACCGGATTTAAATTCTACGGAGATTTAAGAGGCTAGAAACGTGGCCACAGCGACGTGTACTCGAAGTTTTTAATGCTGTGTGTGTTTTTTGTATGTATGGATGTATGTATGTGTATATGTATGTATGTATGTATGTATATTTGTATGTGTAAGTATGCTTTTGGTGCGGTTTTATTATTTCAATGAAGCAGTCCAGAAACAACGAGTTTGAAGACATTCAAACATTTTTTATTAATTTTGTATTCTTTAATTTTGTAAATTTTTAAAATATATACTAAATATTTAACATTTCAAATAAAATCAGTATTATTATAGCGATTACATAATTTTAACAAGTATTAAAAAAACAATACCAAAGAAAATAAAGTACACAACAAGAAGCACGCGAATCGAGTTTGTGTCTTAAGTCTTTCATTCGTTCAAAATATCAATTGAATTGCTCACGCTCACGATTGCTTCACAGGAAATAAAAGCTGCCGAATATTTCAGTAGCCATAATTTAAGCACATTCGATTATCGTGTCAACATTTTAGGAATTTTTTAGAAAAACCAATAACAACAACAACATTAGCAATGATATTCAAAATAAGCTTTAATAAAATGTATGCAAAAACTACATCAGCTGCATATTAAAATGTTTCACTCTCGATTATATAATCTTAATTCGAACGAAACGAAACGGAAACACATCAAAATATTTGTGCGCATAAAATAATCAAAGTTTTTATAACATTTTTATGTAAATTTAAGAAATTAATTCCAAAGAATTATGAAGCAATTCAACGTAAGTAATTCGTTTCAGTTTAAGCAAGAAAAAGTAAAGTAAAAATATAAAATAGAGTAAAAATATAAAACTTTAAATTGAATTTAAATTAAAATAAAAAAATATCAAAATTTATTACATAATTAATTCACATATTAAACTCAGTTAGTTTCCTGTAAAATACAATTGATTTAGTATTGAAAAATTGAACAAAGAATATGTTTGTTATTTCAATTTGAATACTTAAATATTTAGCTTAAAATTATTAGCAAAATTTTAATAAAATGAGCAAAAAACGTACCATTTTTGAAAGCAGTAAACCGCAGAAACAACCACAATCGCGGTCCACTCTGCAGCACTTTCTTTTTAGTGCTACAGAAATCGTCGTCAAGAAATCAGGGTTCGGAAAAGGCTCGCTCTTGCTCGCTCTTTTCCGCTCTAGCTCGCTCTTTCAAGCTCGAAAGAGCGTTTGTTTTCAGGAGCACGAGCGAGCAGGAGCGGCAAAAAAAATTTTCATGCGCTCCTGCTCGCTCGAAAGAGCGTTTGTTTTCAGGAGCACGAGCGAGCAGGAGCGACAAAAAAAATTTTCATGCGCTCCTGCTCGCTCGAAAGAGCGTTTGTTTTCAGGAGCACGAGCGAGCAGGAGCAACAAAAAAAATTTTCAAGCGCTCCTGCTCGCTCGTGCTCCTGAAAACAAACGCTCTTTCGAGCGAGCAGGAGCGCTGAAAATTTTTTTTTGTCGCTCCTGCTCGCGAGTGCGAGCGAGCAAGAGCGAGCATTTCCGAACCCTGCAAGAAATGAGACGGATGTTAAAAGTTGACCTCAAAACCGGATTTCATGCGCTGCATAACACACAACCGTAGCCATAAAAATTATTCGTGGCATCTTCTCTCAGATCTCCTTCCGTTTTTTTTCCTTCTTTCTTTCTTTGTTGTTGCTTTATTTGCTGTTCGAGTTTGTTTCCATTTCGTTGTCGAATGAAATGAAAGTGAAATTTAAGCTGCACGCGATGTGTTACTTCAAAGCCAGTGTGTGTGTGTGTGTGTGTGTGGAATGAATGAGTGTTTATGCGTGTGTGTGTATTTATCTTTACATATGATTATGTTGTTTAAGTGTCTTCTTTTTCGGGTTTTAACTTTAAGCTGTTGCTTGTCTTTTGTTTGGGCGGCCTGTTTTTTGAATACACTTTTTTTTCTTTATTCATTTTGTTGAAAATCCCCTGCGAGATCACTTTTGATCACCTGGCCTCATCATCTTTTAAATGAGTACTTCTTTGGGATGTCGTAATGGCAAAAATGAAAGTTTTTAAGATTCAGTTTTCGTCTGTAGACAAACACAACCAATTTTTGTGGGTTTCTTTTTTTTCCTTTCATATGTTTGTTATTTTTGCTTCGTCTTTTGTGTAGTTTTGTTATTTAAACGTTTCTTTTCTTTAGTTTCTTCTCTTGCTTGTTTATTTATTGAAGGATTTCGAGCATTGTTGGAGCTTTCGACTCGCCAGCGAAGTTTTGAGGTGTGAGAATAAGTAATCAACGAAAACCTGCTCAGGATACGAAATCGTTGCCTTGCGATTTCACTTTCATAAAAAAGCTTCTTTGCATTTTTACGTATTTTTTTATCTTTGTACCTCCGAGGAACTGGTTACGCAACTGCATCTTTTCTGCGATTATGTTGAGTTAAATGAAATGAATTTTAATTTAATTTTAATTGAAATAATCAACTCGAGAGATGATATTTAATTCTTTCTTTCTTCTCACTGAAAACGACTGCTTTTCGATTCATTTCTCAGTTTTTCTCTGAGTTTCTCACTTTAAATCTTTTATGATCACTCATCAGCTCATAAAAAATAAAATAAACAGAAAAAATAAGCAGAAGAGCAGAATTGATAAATTTAAAAACACTTGAAGATTTTGTTGTTTGTTTTATTTTTATTATTTATGATTTATTAATGAAGCAGCTTCTGCCCACACGATTTTTTTTTCTTATAAAGTTTTTGTTCACGACTTTTTTAAAATGTGTGATTTAAAGAATAAAAATATTCAATTTTTATTTTGTTTTAATTTATTCTTGCATTTTTGTTGAATTTTAATTTTTGTGTCTTTACTTTTTTCTTGTTTTCATTCTATGAAAGAATACAAAATTGATTTTTTATATTTTTCTTGGGTATAATTTTTGTTTATTTTTATTATTCTACTTTGTTGTGGTTTCTTTTTATTTGGGCATTATTTTCTAGCATTATTAGTGTCCACCCACCCACAAATAGATGTCGATAATGAACTCAAAAAATTCAGAACATCGACAAAAAAAAAAAAAACGAAACCAGACTCGAATATTTTTATACAGCGCACAAACATTAAATATTTTACAGCAACTGTTGTTCTTTTCTTTTTCTGTTACTGTTGATGCTGTTGTTGTTGTTGTTGTTGGATTTCGCACTCAATTCAATTGAAATGCAGCAAACAAACGCAACAGAATTCCGCTTCAATGAAAGAATGTGCGACGCGCTGCACAAAATTAAGCACAAGTGCAAATCTTTTCAGAAATGTTGTTGTGATTGTTTAATTGTTGTTGTGGTTATTTGATTGTTGCTGTTGTTGTCGTTGTTATTTGTTGTAATTGTTGTGGTTTTTATTATGTTGTTGTTGTTGTTTCTGTCGCCATACGTCACGTTACCATATGTTGTGTCTGCGATTGATGTCAAAATGGCTTCTTTTTCTGTTTCGATGATTTTTTCTGTTTAGCGATGCTTTTTTTTCCACTTGTTGTTTGTTTATAAACTTCAAAATACAGCCAGTTAATTTATGCTGGCCAACAAATCGCACTGACGTTCAAATCAAGTGCATGCTTTAAGCAAAGTCAACCAAATCAGCGAACCAGCCAGCTTCGAGCTACTCTCGGCCTGGCTAAGAACCTTTAAAGTGACATTAAAACGTGGCAACGTTGGCTGATCTCTTGTGTGTTTGTCTGTGTGTGTGTCGCGAGTGTGAATTAAAAATGTACGTCGCGTTGTTTTTATTGACTTTGTACAAATTTCAAGGACACATAAAAAAATTGTTCTAATTTGTTCAATGTTGTTGTTGTTGTTTTCTCATTGTTTTGTTGTACATTTTTTTTGTTTTTGCTATTGTTACTGGCATATTTTCAAAAAGCATGAATTATCTAGAAACAAAAGACTCAAGAAACGAACTCGCTTAGTCGCAAAATTGGTAAATAAAACAAAGAAATAAGAAATGAGAATTTCTTAGCTGCTGCTAAAGAGAAACAGAGAGTTCTATAAATCTATTAAAATTAAAAACTGCAAGAAATCAAATATTAATAAAAATTTAAATAAAAAGAAGGAAATAAAAAATATATTATACCTGTAATCGAAACAATAAAGCTTGAAGCTTAGTTTAATATTGAAATAAATATCAAAATACTATAAACGAAGAATTACAAGAGAAGAACTACAAAAAAGTTATAAACTATATTAAAAAAGATTCGACAAAAATAAAAGACTTAAGCAACGAACTTGAAAATAATGCTGTCTGTGTTTTTGATGTTATTGATGTTGTTTTTGGTGTTCTTTTCGGTGTTTTTTATTTCTTAACAGTAAATTTATCCAACTTTTTATGAGACTTTTTGCGCTTTTTTACGCTGGCCATCATCATCAACATCTAGAGTCGCAGACCCTGGACCACTGTTGGTGTTACGAATACGCTTTAAATGAGTTTTCAGTTGAGATGGGAAAACGAGGTCAAAGATGAAGATGTGAAGAACGCAGCAGCAGCAGAAACAGCAACAAACCACAACAGCAGCTGCTGAACAGCTGATGTTCAAATTAAAAAAGAAAAACAGAAGCCAGACTCTCTGATTGTCTACTTCTTTGCTGGTTTGCTTATTCAATGACGCTTTACAGGGTGAAGCACTAGCTTTTGCCTGCTCAAAGAAAATGTTTGATGATTTTTATCAAGCTTAAAAGTAAAAACAGCAAATTTTTTATCTAATTTATGAATCCAATTTATTATTGGTTGATTGACCAATTGACTGAATGACTGATTGACCAATTGACCAACTAACCGATTGAACATCTTACGTATCTATTAATAATAATTCAATTAAAGCCTTCCGTGGTTGTAGTTCATTAAAATTGTTCGGTTTTTTCAGCGAAATTTTTCTCTCAACGTTAAGCTTTTAAAACAGTTGCCGTACTTCGTTGCTGTTATTATTGTAGATGAAATTCTTCTACTTTTATACGAAGGCAATAAAATTGCTTGCATTCATAAATAAAATGATCTGAACCCGAACAGAAACCTCATTACATAAGGTAATAAACTCCTTTATGGTATTTCTTATGGTATTTCCTAAAAATGTCCGTATTAATTTTAAAAAGGAAACTAAAAACCACAACAATTACAAAAAATAGGAAATTTAATTGTGTTTCTTGCTTTGATTTTATGATTTTCTTTCTGACTGATTTTATTAAGAAATCTTTAACTGTTTTCGACGAAACCAGAAAACAAATAAAATAGTATTCAAACAAGCCATGAAAAATATAGAAAAGAAAAGGAAGAGAAAGTAGAAGAAGAAATAAAACATAATTCAATTAACTTAAATACTTTAAAACACTAAAACAGTACTGAAAATCATACCGATATTGTTGTTGTTTCATAATAATTGAGTATACTTGAGTATGTTTCCTAAGTATTTTGTTGTCTTTGATTGAAAATGTGCAAAGTTTTAGTTATTTAAGAAACAAGCCAATAATTAAAATACACTGAAACTCATCTTTGAGAATATTTTTTATAATAAGAAAAGGAAATATATTTACGAAATAATTAAACATTTGCATACAAATGTTGTATAATGAAGCAGAAAAGAATCGAAGACTCATAGAAATCATGATGATTTCGTTGCTGCTGATTTATATTTCCATTTTCTGACTTTTGATTTCAGATATCTATCTATATTTTATAATTATGCACATAATAAAAGAAGAATTGTTTCATTAGAAATGCCGATTCTTATCATTTCCTGATGAGGCACAAACACATCATCATCAGAATATCATCGTTTCAACATAACATTAAATCACATTAAATTCTATTTATGCAAATATGAGTCCTCAAGGCGATGCAAATTCACACCTGCTACTGGTATGTGGAATAATACAATAGCAACAACAACGCTTTAGAAAGTTTGCATATATGAAGAAAATTTATTAAAATAAGAAGATAACGAAGAATGATAAAAATAAATGCAATTCAATATAAATTGAAATATTAATAAAAGATAAAGAGGAGGAAGGGGAAGTTAGGGAAGAGGAGGAAGAAGAAGAGGAGGAGGAGAATAAAGCATCTCTGTGTTCGTGATTTTCGATTTCTGAAGAGTATTCAGTGGCTTAATATTGCTAAAAGATTCACTTCAATCATTATTCTTAACCATAATTTTAATCGAATCTTCATGATTAATTTTCGAATTTTGTTGTTCACAATTTATTTGGGTTAAGAAAAAGTCTACAAATATTAAAGGTTAGCAAAAAATGCCAAACATCAACATTTGTTTGGCTTAACTTTAATGAAATCATTAAGAATTTCAAACAAATGCAGATAAAGCTGAAAACTTCAGAGGAACACAAAATTTGGTTTAAAAGTTAATAAAGATTAAAGTGAATAATAATAAATTCAACTTTAGGAAGTTGTTTGTCTTCATTTTAATGACCAAAAATTGTTTGCTTAGCTCTCAACTTTGTTCATAAACATCTGTTAGATTTCTTCTCGTTTTCATAATATTTTTTATAAAAAAAATATCATTCAAATGAAACCAAAGCAAACTAATGTCGTTATTGCAAAAAAAAAAGAAAGAACACACAAAAAAATATTCAAAAAGAATCCAAAAAATTGTTAAAACTTCATGAAATCGAAAAACAAGTTTTGGTTAAAATCAAAGTCAGTCGGTCAGTCAATAAAATTAAATGAAAAAATACCACTTTTGTTGGGCTTAAAAGTGAATAAAATACAACAATAAACTCGCATTTTTATTATTATAACGCAAAGTTTAGTTAAATCAAATTTAATCACTGTCAAGAGTTTAGGAGAAAAGTTGGTGAACAACAACAAATAATTATTAAAAAACAACAAGCAGTCGACAACGTTTTAAGTTCGACGATGCTGACGTCTGTTAGCGGTGTGAGTTCAAGGTGACATTTTGCACCGCTACACCGCAAAAACGTCAAGCAAACGCTAAACTTTGACTTTTAATTGCTTCAAAATTGGAACAAGAACGAATAAATCGGCATTCAACGCTTATGATATATTTAAATAATCAATACAAATAAAAAATAAGACAATAAAACCATATTATTATTGGTATTAATATTATTACTGCTATTAATATTATTATTAGTGGCAAACAGCATGCAATTTTTATGACTAGAGAAGGGTTAAAAAATATATGATAAATTATTGAATAATATTGATGATTTGATGAAAATTTTTAAAAAAATCGTTTAAAGAGTTATTCAAAAAATAAATTAAATAATTATTTAAAAAATTGTTTAAATTCTTTAAGAAATCACTTGAACATTTGTTTGAGAAATTATATAATATTATAAATAAAGCATCTTTAGTAAAAATAAATGTCCCTCATGTCATTAATACAGCATCAATCATTATTAAAGATCTTTCTTAATGACATATTTTTACATATTGACAGTGACATGCTATTTAATGATATATTTTTAAAGACTTATTTAATATAATAAGTATTAATTCTTTTCATGTCTACTGTCATCAATTCTGTCCAATATACTTTTTGAATTTATTTCAAATTAATAGTTATTATAAATTATAATTAATCATATGTATATTTATTGACACATTCCTTGTATTTCTCCTTATTGTTGCTGTCATTTTTCTAGTTATTCTTTTGTCCTTTGTTAAAAATTTCTTTTGTAGAACAATTTGAATTATTAATATATTTTTCTAAAGATTTCTTTTGTGTTGTTTTGCTTTATTGTTGTTCGTTCATTATTTCAACCTTATTATTATCTTTATCATTATCTTCTTCATTTATCCCAATTTTTTACTTTTGTTAAACATGCTAAACTTTTTCACTTGTTTCCATTCACTATTATTTATAATAATTAACAACAATTTTTCACTGTTTGTTGCAACAAACATGATTTAAAATAAATTATTGAAATAAAAATATTGTTTTTTTCAGACATTGAAAACATCTTATATTTCTTTTATTCCATGAAATGTTATATTTTTTCCCTGCGATTAGGTTTTTTCTTATCAAAACTTCTTTATTATGTACTTAAATAAAAACGGAAGAAAAACGTGTAGTTTTTTTAAAATTCGCGTCTCTGTTTCTTGATATTTTTTTATATGTATATTTTTTTAATTAATTTATTTCTTTTATTACCACTTTTTACTGTTGTTGCGTGTTCTTTGTTGATCTTTAAGTTCCGTCATCGAGCGAGCAACAGTTAAGAGTTCTTTATTTAATATTCCACAAACTCGTTAAATTCAATAAACAAGTTATTAGAACTCATGTTGTTTTGCACCTATAAAAATAATTGTTTAAATGATCTTTTGAAATATTAAAAGTCTGAAATGAAAGAAACCAAATACGTAATTAAATTAAATAGTAGAAAGAAATAGAAATAAAAATTTATGGGCTAATAAAACAAGTCTAAAAAATAATAAAACGTGTCAAACGGTGTTTTAAAGAAATGTATTTCAAATAATACATAAAATATTGTAAACAAAGTAATAAAAGTAAAAGCATTAAAAACTAAATGCAAAACAAGCAATAATTAAATAAGAAATAATTTAAACAAAATAAATATAAAATCGAAAACAAAAAACATTAAGTAATAAAAAATAGAATTAAATTATTTAAATAATATTTAGGCCTTTATTTATGAAATATTAGCGCATGTGTATTTTATTTGTTTTTTAGGTATTTTTATAGTGTAATTTAAGTAATTTTTCCTTCTTCTTTTTTTTATGAGGATTTTTATTTGCTTTTGCTTTTGTTGTGTTGGTTTCCGGAACTATTTTTCCATTTTATTACAAGGCAATAAAATGTGCAAACTTAAAAGTGCAGTAAAACACCACAACAACCAACAACAACCAAGAGCAACCAACAACAATGAACAGAAACCAACAACAAGAAGCAGTTATAATAAAAAAAAACCCTGATTATCACTCCGTGGTTACGTTGCGTTACTTTTACTGAGCTTATCCACAGCTTTTCGCTTTTTTACTGAATGAATTTTGATGCTTTTCATTAAATGCATTTCTTTTTTGTGGTGTTAATTGTGTTTTTTTGTTTTATCTCTTTTTTTAATTTATTTGTATGCATGGCTTTCAATTTCTCTTCCTTTATTTCTGCTTTTTTTGTTGTTGTCTGATGAATGTTTTTTTATTATGTTTCTGTTTTTTGTTTTATTTCTTTTTTGCTTTTGTTTCTTTTTCTTTTTTGTTTCTTTTCATCTTCATTACCGCTATTTATTGTCTACCTTATTTATTGACTTACATTTCATTGACACTGATTGTGACATTTTATTGCCGCGGCGTCATCTTTTTTTTGTTACTTGTTACTTTTGTATCTCGTGCTTTTAACCCATTCAACTGGTTTCAATACGAAAATCGCAGGAAAAATTTTATTTGTTTTACGTTGATGACGCAGACAAAATAAAATGGCACTTAAATGAAGAAGAAGAAGAAAAAAAGAAAGAAGGTAAAGCAAAGTAAGTAGGAAGAGAAGAAAACAAGGAAGAAACGACGAAAAAGTGGAGGAGAAAACATCATCAATCAACTGAACTTGTATTTTTTTTTGCTCTTCATTTTATTGTACTTTTTTGATGCTTCTTTTTCGAATCACTTTTAATCGTGCAATAATTTTGCAGCAATTTTTGAAACGTGATGTTTGCCATCGGTTGCTACTGAACCAGAAATCGAAGGCGGTATTTTTTATGTCTTCCACGTAAAATGAATACAAAAAAAAATAAAATTAAATGAATACCAACGACGTGTTGCTGCAAGAAGTGTTGTCAACTCTTTCATGTTCTTTATATTGGAGACGACGAGTAGTAAACGAGTTAAATATTCTATTCAATTCAGTCATCATCATGATTCTATACATCAGTACACGTAGAGTATCAATAGTCTTATCAATAGTCTACTTTAACATTACCTGCCCTATTTAAAGTCCCTATGGGTCCGATGAGCCACTCAAACATTCTCTTCGAAAGGATGTCAAAGGATCCCAGTTAAAAGAGCTTTCATCAGAGGTAATGAGGATCAATGTAGGGTATCTCACCTTCGCCCATGCCGATTCCAGCATTCTTTTGGGTTTTAATATTTTACTGTCTTCTATTCAATTCAACTGCTTTATTCTAAACTTAAATTCATAAAAATCTAGTTCTTAATCTATTCTGTTTTTAAATCTTTTATTTAGTTTTTTCCTTTTCTTATGAATTTGCATAAAATTTTTAAATTGACACCAGCAATTATGTTTTTCTCTTTTTTTCTTTCAAAACTAGTTGTATTGTTTGTAAATTTATGTTGATTTTATTGAAAGAAGGAACATAAAAGCACCAACAACAAAAATAGTACCAGTATCAAGTTTTTAATAAGAAGTTAACCTAAAGCAATATCAAACAAGAACAACAACAACAACACCAACAATAGCAACAACAACATCAATAAATATCTCGAACGCACTCGCATTTAATCAGGTTTTTTTTCGTTTCTTCTGTAAGAACATTTTTTATATTTCTCTAAATTAATATTTATTGTCAGTCACTTTTAATCATTTCCTTGTACATAAAATAAACTACTTCGGTTACACCCTCAAATGGATTAGCATTGGATTGGGATGTTGTTGTTGTTGCTGTTGCTGATCTTGTTCTACGGGTTGGTTTTCCTATTGTTGTTGTTGTTGTTGTTGTTACTGTTCTTATTCTTATTGTATTAAAGTTGCTGTGGTTTTTCAAATCAAGGTAATCATCAATATATTGAGTTTTTATATGAAAAAACGGAATATTTTAAAAGTAAAGAAAAAATAAAACTAAAATTAAACATAAAACACGAAGAAAGAAACATAAGAAAATAAAGAAACTTAGAATCCAGTTTAATCTTGAGTTTGTAGGAAAGAATTATTTTAAGAAGCTACGATTTCGAGCAAAAAGCAAGAAACTCCTTTGGGTTTTCCTACATTTTACCCCTTCCCCCATCAAACTTTTTATTATTGAGCTCATAATTCAATTTAAGTATTTATTTCACTGTTTATTCCAATCAAATCCTTGGATTTTCATTACTTTTTTGTCCTTTCTATTAACTAATAACAATCATCATAAAAACTCATATTTTAAAGAGATCTCCAAAAAGGCCAATCAATGGGGTTTTTTATGAAAGTCAGAAGTCAGATACAATGTCTTTTTTATGTAGTTTTGAAAGTGATACGGAATAAGTTACAATTTTAAGTGGCTGCTGTGTTCGCTCCTTTCGCAGACGAGATTCTTATTTGGCTTTTCAAATATTTGCTTTAATATTGTATCCACCGATGTTTATGAGTGTACATTGATATGGAGGCCATATTTGATATTTTAGTGGGGTTTTTTGGCTTTTTTAAAAAGGTATCGTTGCAAAATCACATCGAAGACCTTCAAGAAACACTAATAAATTATTTATTTGTTCGACTTCTTAATTTTAACTACTTTTTTACTTCAAACTTTGAACAAAGAATAAAACAAAACAAATCTAAACCCAAACCTCATTGTAATTGTTAACCATTTTAATTGTCAAAATTAATTGAAAATTCTTATTATTAAAAAATCGATCATAAGATATCGATCATAAGATATAATAAATCGATCTTATTATTATAAAATCGATCACAGAATACAAAAAAACCTTTTCAAATCATGAAGAAATCTTATTTATATGGCCATCACTGTAGCAGCATCGAAGTCGCTTAGCAGCTGTCGTTGTTGTGTCGCATCATGTCACGTTGCTTCGAATCAAATCGCTACACGAATCGAATCGCTACTCGAATCGAATCGCTTCGTATTCATGTTTCTTGAGTTTATTTTTTGCTATTATTCTGTAACTCAGACACCAAAAAAGCTGTTAAAACAATAACAACACAATAACTAACTTAAGTAGATTGTAAAAAGAGCAACAACAGAGAGTCACCACAACAAATCTGCAGCGTGACACCTCAACGAGAGTCTGGGGTGCGATATTGCTAAATTCTGAAAAATTCTCCAATAACAATGAAAATTTACTGTTTTCGGTTGCTGTTTTTATTTATGTTTTCTATTATTTTCTTTGCATTCTTTAAGCGTGAAGGAGCGACTGAATCGTTTGTCAGTTGCTCGTGTATGTTTGCGAATTTTGTACAACAACAACACTAAAAAAATCCAACAATTGTTTCTGTTCAACAAAGAAATGTACTATGTTGGTTGTTGTTGCTGTTGATTCTTAAACTCTTGCACATACACCCCCAAAAACTCCACGCATGCATGAAGTGAAGAGTTGTTTATCGAACTGTCTGTCTTTTTGTCTGCATGTCTGTCCGTGTCTCTCCATGCTTGTGTGACTTTTCATGTTGGGTTGTGTGGGTTTTTATTTGCCTTTGCCTTTATCTGTTTTCGTTACTCAAGTGTTGCAAACACATGACACTGATGTGTGGCAAAGTTGAGTTGGCTGCCACGTTTTGCTAAAGAAAAAGAAAACAACAAAATTTAAAAAACAACCACGCTGTTATTGATTTCGTTTTAGTCTTTATTTTTTAAATTGTATTGGTATTTTTGTTGTCTTCTTATTTCCTTTCTTCTGTGATGATTATTTTGTACGTTTAACATTTGAGGTTCGTTTCGCTGTTGCAAACTCATGTGCAAACATTTATTGTTGTAACGTACAGTGTTCTTATTATTATTGTTAATAAGCTTTCATGTTTTCTTCGAGCGAGTTGTTTTTTCTTCTAATTTTTAGGTAGCTTTATTAGTCAGCAAACCCAACCATCGACCACATCATTAATTGCTCTTTGTTGTTGTTGGAAATTCTATTGGAATGGTTGTACGGTTCGGAAGTTACATTAAAAAGCTGGAATTGATTGAAAATGTATTACATTTTCTTCATATTAAGAAATGTTTATGTTTGCTGCATCAGCGAGTAAAGTGAATGAAGCGAGTTCGTTTCCTAAGTCTTTCATTTAGCAAATTTTCTAAATCGGAATTTCTAAATAATTTCTGCTGTTGTTTAGCAACTCAACTTGAAATAATTAATTCAAATTTATTGCTTTTTTTAGTTTTTTTTTTAAACATATTGTTAACACATCGACTATGTTAATAATACATTGTAAGCAATAAATTAGAAAAAACAGTCTCTTTAAGAATTCACATTGCTTATATTAAGTAACCTGTACTTAAATAATTCACTAGAAATCATGCTGCTTTCAATTTATTATAAAATAAAAGTATAAACACGGGGAGCGTTACAATAAAACAACAACACTAACAAGAAGAACATCACTTCAGCGCATCTTCAGTTTAGTTAAGATTTTTCTTTAATTTCCATTTTATCTCAACAGATCGAAATGATAGAAATTCCTATGAACTTCAGAGGCAGCAATCGAATGAGTAGTCAAGCAGTCAACAACAACAATAATCACAACAAACCGTAAACAAGTCGTCGGCGACAAACAAATGCACTTTTTTTTTAATCGATAATTTTTCACTATTTTTCTCGATGTTTTTATTATTGTTTGTTGTCCACTATTTTTTCTTTTTTTAAATTTTTATTATCTGCTGTCTGTCGAACGTCGATTGATGACTATGAAGCTATTTCTTGCAGACAATATATAAGTATAGCCACGTGTTAATACAAGACAGATAATATTCAGTCAATAATTCAGAGAGTCACTTGGTCAGTCAGTCAATCGGTCAATCAGTCAATCGGCCAGTTTATTCAATCGGTCAGTTTATTCAGTCGGTTAGTTTATTGAATCGGTTAGTTTATTCAATCGATTAGTTTATTCAATTGTTCAGTTTATTTAATTGATCAGTTATTCAACACAAGAATATTTCTTTAAGCATTTTTTTGTACTCACTTAATGTTTATAAATATTTTTACCATGTTTCTAAGTGGATTTTTTTCCCTCAATATTACATTGAATATTGATAAAGTGATAGCAACTCAGAGAGAGGGAGCTGATTTACACAACAGCTATTTCTTTAACCTTTTGTCTTTAATACCCAACAATTGAGAAAATTATTGCTGCAAACACGACCAAGCAATTAGTAGCAATAACAGCAACAACAAGTAGCACAATGATAGTTAAAGCAACACTAACAACAACAACAACAACTCGTCAATAGCTAGCGACGTGTTGCTTCTTCTATTTAAATCTGTTGCTTAACACTTTAAAAAATGTTGTTTTTATTCTTGTTGTTGTTACTTTTAGGACGCTAAACACATCATATATTGGAAAAAAAAACAATAAAAATATTGTATGCAAATAAATAAAAAAGAAAAATCTACTAATTTATTGTAATATAATTTTATTGTTGTTATTGTTATTCTTTAATAAAAAAAAGCTTCTTTAAACAACGCGAAGATAACGTGTTATTTTTTAATTTTTATTTTTATGGTATAAACATTTTATATTTCTTATTTTATATGGTTTTTAGGTTTCTTTTATGATTTAATATTTTTATTATTAAGTGTTTAATATTTATTTCATTAAGGTTTTTAATATTATTTTATTATTATTAAATTTTGCAATTTTTATATGCTTTTTATTGATTCTTTAGTTAAAAAATGAGTATGTTTTTTGTATTTTAATAGAAATAAATATTAAATTTTAATTTCTGTATATTATTTTTAATTCAATGCGAGAGAGAAAACTTCTAGTAACGAGGATGATGTTGTGAATGACTCATTGCGCAAGTGTTAAGAAATAACCAGAAAAAAAGAGGCGGAAAGGGAGGAATATATTTCTAATAATGAATCTTCTTCTAATAATGAATCGCCTTTAAAAAAAACCCATTCCAAAAACCCAATTTAAAGAAAAAAACCTGCGAAACACGACGAACTCTGTAAAAAAAACCCAAATTTAAATAAATGTTGTTTTTTGCTCTTTCTATCTTTTATCTTAACGCAAATCACGAACGTCACGATGAGTCACGATTTATTAGCTTCAGCGTCGTTCATGTTCATGTTTCCAGTAGCAACGCAAAACAGCCAAGCAACACAACAGAAAAATTATGCAAAATGTTGTAACAACGGCGCCAAATAAAATATAATACATTATATTTAACTTACTTTACTTTTTTCCGTCTGTTGTTTCTGTTGCTTTGGAGTTCCTCACTTTTGTTTAGTGTTTGTTTTAGTTTTAGTTGTTTTTTTTTTTGCCTTTGGAAGCATTTTTCAAGTATTTTCCTTGATTATGCCACCGACGCAAATGCTAGCGCTCTGAACTCGACAGCGGACAGCATCGGCAACATTTCTGTGCCAGCAGCAACAGCAGTCACTGCAGCAAGACAACACACACACTCTCACACACACACACATAAACACCCACAGATGTATAGTATACGAGTATACAACCCAACGCTGTTTTTTGACGTCTCTTCTGTCAACATTTTTTTATATTTTTTATTTATTTTGTTGCTGTTGCTGCTGCGAATGTTGTTGTTGTTGCTGTTGTTGTTGTTGTTGTTGTTAGTGATGCTGTTACTATTTGCGCCTTTATTTAAGCTTTGAGTGTATGTATTTGAGTTGTGTAGCGTTTTTAAGCTTTGTTTTTGTGTTTGTGACACGATTAACTAGTTTTTTGAGCGACGTGTTTTGGCAGGCTGTCAGACAAACTGACGAAATGATTTCACTTTCTTTAAGTGTCGCAGCGTCTCAACCAACAGCTGCTTTCGAATGCCGCATAACATTGATGGGCCTCGCGGGTTTCTGTTAAGTACTGGAAGAAGAGGAAGAAGAAGAAGAAAACAACACGAAGAAGCTGATAATCGCTGTTATGAAATAACAATCGTTTGTTGTTGTGATTATTTTTGTGTATTATGATGGTTAAAGTGCACGCTTTATAATTCATGCCACGTCTTTTGCTGTGTTATAGTGTGCTGTATTGCAACATGTTGTGCTGTGTTATGTTATGGTTTTATTTAATGGATATCGAGTGCTTTTTGAAAATTAGATTAAACTGTTTAACCTAATTTATTTCATAATATAGGATGGGCCATCGGCTGGTTTGTTTTTGAACTAGTTAATTCAATTGTATTTAATTCGTTAATTGATATTCAAACATCGTCTTTTGAACAAACGAACAACAAATCAAGGAATCAAAGAAAAAAAATATAATCTCTAGAAAAAAATAAAGAATTTAATACTTGATTTTAATACAATTTTTAAAAACATGATTCAAAAAAACTGATTAAAAAAAATATTCATTCAAAATATTATTATGCCTTATATCAAGTACAACAAAAACAGAAAAACAAACAAAAATTGTGAATTTTTATAGACAAATAAAAAAAGTCTAAGCGAAATCTTGAATAACAAACAGAAAAATAAACAAGAAACAAAAACGAAAACATGGAGATGAAATAAAATAGCGGATATCACCTTAAAAAATGCCTGTCGATAAAAATAATAAAATAAATATTTTAAAATGATAGACAAAATTAACAAGCAAACCGAAGAAGAATACAACAAAAAAATAACAGACAGAAACCATAAAAAAAAAACATAAAAAATACCACAAAAACAACAACCAACCACAACAAAAAACACCAAACAACGACAACATCTACGATTCCGTCTACGACATCATCTACAACACCATCTTTGATTCCACTCGAGCCCCGGTTTCAGCATTTTAATTTGATGTCTCGTCGTTTTAGACACAAGTACGAGCTCACGATCTCATTATGAAAACAACCAACCAACGATAACAACAACAACAAAACCAGCTACCGCAATAAACATACAATAAAATAACTTAAAACCATAAAAACTGCAACCTCGTTTTTGGCTGCTGTTCAGCTCAAGGTTAGATTTTTGAAATTTTAATTAAAATTAAAAATAAAAAGCGGCCAAACAAAAGAAAAACGAAAGACAAAAAGAGTGAGAGAGAGAAATGAAGAGAGAGAAGGAGAGAAAGACACAAACGTGTCCATGTGAAGGTGTGTATAGAGGATGTACGCAGAGACTTCCGCCTGAAATGTTGTTTGATTGTTGTTTCTGTTGTTGTTTTCTTTATTATGTATTCATTAACGTCTTCGGTGGCGTTCCCTTTCCTTTCCTATGTTGCAAATAATATTCACTAAAGAAGAAAAGGAAGAAAACAAATAAAAGTTTCATAACTAATAACGCTGTATTAATTAAGGAAATAATAACACTTAATAATTACTTAAGTTTAAAAATTGTCTACATTATTTTTAATAAATTAATGCGTTTTTTTCTTTTCATACAATAAAGTTTTAAGTTTTATACATTTTATGTGTACAATAATAATGATGTACAAAAGACTTAAGCGACAAACCTGGATAAAAATATATGAATTCAAACATTGTGCTTTATTTGGAAATCCTTTCATTTGCTATACAAACAGAACATAAACTCTTCTTGTTATAAAAAGAATAACAACAAAGAATGATTGGAATTTAAATGAATTCTTGCGTAATTAATAAATTAATCTTTTGATTATCAATTTTGTTTGATCTATTCTATGAATATACAATATAAATAAAATAATATGTAAAATAAGTAAAAAGCAAAAACAACACATAAAAAAATGCTAATTATAGATGACAATTAATGCTGCTTTAATGAACCTGTCGGCTCAACTAATATTTTACCTATTAACAAACAATACATACATACATATATGCATGTATGCATATTTACGTATGTATGTGAATATATTTCGCAAAGAGGAAGCAAGAGGATGATAATCAAATGAATGCTTGCAAAATTATGCACTTAAGCAAGCAGTCAAGCGAGTACTTTAGTCAAAAGTGATGCCCATGTCATGGAATGAATGATTGTTGCTGCTGTGTAACTCAGCTGAACTCAAGTAAACTTTGAAGAAACCAAACGAAAAGAAAATAAAAAAGAAAAAGAAAAATAAGAAGAGGAAAAAAGCACAAAAACAAAGACAAAGAACAATGCACAACGGTGACGAAACATTATTAGTTTCATATAAAAAAATAAATTGTTCAAATTATCTTGTCTCTTAGTATGTACAGCCAAGTGGTGTTGTTGTTGTTGTTGGTTTACCACAGTTTATTTTTTTTTCAGTTCTTCTGCTGCAGCACACATAAAAACGACCTTTTAGTGAGCTTCTCCGATTGCATCACAGATGATTATTGCTTGCAGTTGGTTGCTGCTGTTTAGTTTAAAAGCTAATCAGCTGAGTTTATTTAAAGTTTATAAATAAAAGTATGTCATCGTCGTTGATCATCATCAACAACATTTCAATTTTTAACCAATCAATAATTAATATAAAAACAGAAAATGAAAACTACTAACAAAGAGATGATGTATTAATGGTTAAAGTTTTTCATTTTCAATTAATGGCACTTTTTCTGTGGCTTCTATGCTGTTGTTTTGGCAGATGTCGCGATATGACGTCATTGCTTATTAATAAATAGAATGATTAAGTGATGGTTGATGAGGAATTCACTGAAAGCTGATGGTGTGACATAAAAATTGAATTTATTCGGAATTCGATTAGATAAGAAGAAGATTAAATAGAAACCAGATGCAACCTCGTAGATATAATGTTCTATATTCACTCTCGTATCTTTTCTCTTCCTCAGGTGTTTTGCCTCCAGCGCTGTCACCAGTTTACGCATCCCTTATGACCTCGAGCAGGATGCCCTCAGCGCCCTCCAACTGGAGCGCTCTCGTTCACCCCGCTCGGCCTGCAGTGAATCGATTCACGAAGGCTCCAACGTCTGTCCGCCGAGCAAATACCGTCTGCCCTCCGGTGAATGCAACAACGTGTCGCATCGCAAGTGGGGCGCACGCGGCGACGTCTTCTTACGTCTGCTGCAGCCCGCGTACGCTGATGGCGTGAGTCAACCGCGCACCTCTCGCGGCACGCATGCGCTGCCCGAAGCCGAATTCGTCATCGAGCAGCTGCAACGTCATGTCGATCCGAAGCTGCGTCACCCGCACATCACCGCCATGTTGCCCGCTTGGGGTCAACTTCTGGCGGCTGACCTCTACGAAGTCGGCCAACTGCCCATGGACAGCAAGTGTTGCCAGCAGTCCGCCGCCAACAAGAATCCTGCCGAAATGATGCAATGCTACGTGCGGCTGGGGGCCGACTGCAAGGAATACCGACGATCAGCGCCCGCTCCAGATACTGAGGCGTGTAGAACACGTAAGTCAAGCGGCGGCTATCCTCAATCAACCACTCAACAATCTTCTCCGCTTACAGATGCACGTCAGCAGATGAACATCGCTTCTGCTTACATTGATGGAACCGGCCTCTACGGAACTACGATGCACGAGTTCCAGGAACTTCGCACTTTCATTAGCGGCGGCGTCAAGGTTGAGTCCTGCAACAATTGTCAGTTGCCGGGCGCTGCGGGCGCACTGCATCGCGCTCTGTTGCAAGAACACAACAACATCGGCGAGCAGTTGGCTCATCTAAATCCGGACTGGTCGGAGGAGGACATCTTCCTGGAAGCCAGACGCATTGTCACCGCACAGATCCAGCACATCACCTACAATGAGTTCCTGCCCCTGGTTCTCGGCCAGGAGACGACTGCCAAGGAAGGACTCAGGTAACTACACTCACAGAGAACTAAATACAAGAAAACTCTGAACATTTTCGCCAAACTTTATTCTCACTTCGCAGACTCACTCCCGAAAAACATTTCACCAACTACTCCAGCACAAATCGCGCCGGCATCTACAACGAGTTCGCCACCAGCGCCATGCCCGCTTTCCTCACCATGTACCCACCGGAAATGGTAGGTTAACCTGCCACCGAACAACTTGAATATCTCTAGAAATGTCCAACTCTCGTCCCGCCAGATCTCCAGAACCATGTCTGCCTCTCAGCTGCTATCCGTTGCTGCCCTCCAGAAGTCACTGGTTCCGGCTGTCATCAATGAAAACGGTTGGACCGAACTAGCGTTGGCCATACACCGCGCTCGGGAGCATGGAATTCCTTCGTACAGCCACGCGTTGGACTTGTGCGAGAAACGCTACCCTGCCAGTGATGTGGCCAATGTAACCTTTGACATGTTGTCGAAGATAACCAACATCCCAGAGGAACACATAACAAGTCTACGTGACATTTACCAGTGAGTAGTTTTACTATTCTAAACATACAATCAATCCATAGACTCCATAAACAATTCACTGCCCTTTCTTCAGAACTGCCAATGATGTCGATCTCTTGGTTGGCGCTCTCTTGGAAGATCCTGCTGTTGGCTCCCTCTTCGGCCCGACGATTACCTGCCTGCTGACTTTGCAGTTCGAGCAGCTGAAGAAAGCCGACCGCTTCTGGTATGAAAATGAGATCCCACCTTCGTCCTTCACACTGGAACAGCTGAAGAGCATTCGTCACACCACACTCTCTGGCCTGCTCTGTGCTTCGAATCAAGTGGAGAGAGCGCAGCCGAAAGCCTTCATAGCCGAAGATAATTTCCTGTAAGTCTTGGACATTGCTAAAGAAATCGCTATCCTCATTTATGATATCCTATCCTCATTCGCTACCCAACCACTCTGTAGGAATTCCGTGTTAAACTGCAACCAGATCCCTAAAATGAACTTGGGTCCGTGGCAATCGAATCCCGAAGAGGAGGAGGAAATCCATCATGTAGAAGTTGAACCCGAAGTTAAAGAAGCCATCAAGGAACTCAATCCAGAGCTGCTAGAAGCTGCCGTAGAGCGCGCCAAAATGGAAATGGAGGATAGAAAACGTTTCGAATACGAGTCGTGGTTGTCTCGTAAGTGATATCGTCTGCTTCGAAACCTAAGAATTCGTAGTCATGTCTTCCTTTTTTTTATCTTATCTCTTTATAGAGGGCGGCATAAGTGCGCAGTCTCCAGACGGTATCGCCGCTTCATTTAGCAAAGCCAACCGCAACGCTTTGCAGCTGGCCAATTCTTCGCTCATGTTTGAACTGACCTCCAACGAAATTCTAAACACTTTGAACTCGATATCACGACGCAAACGTCAGACTTTCGGCTCCGGTTTAAACATTTTCAATCGCAACGAGTTGACCGAGACACTGCAGACACTCGATATCACCTCGCTGCTCACTGGTTCCAATCCGCGTGCCTCGCAGTCCGAGTGCGACGACCCGCCAACGCCATGCGACACAACAACCCCCTTCCGTACCATCACCGGGTATTGCAACAACCTGCGCAACCCGAACTGGGGCAAATCGCTGACCACCTTCTCTCGTCTCCTGCCTGCACAGTACGATGACGGCATCACGAAGCCGCGTCTCCTAGCCGTCAACGGAGCACCGCTGCCTAATCCTCGCACAGTATCCACCGTCATTCATCCCGACATATCAAATCTGCACACTCGTTACTCTCTGATGACCATGCAGTTTGCCCAGTTCCTCGATCACGACCTCACAATGACGCCCATTCACAAGGGCTTCCACGAATCCATACCCAGCTGCCGTCGCTGTGACTCCCCGCAAACCGTCCATCCCGAGTGCAACCCCTTCCCCGTGCCGGCGGGCGACTACTATTATCCGGAAGTGAACGTGACCAGCGGCGAACGGTTGTGCTTCCCCTCGATGAGATCGCTGCCCGGCCAACTGTCGCTCGGACCACGCGATCAAGTAAACCAGAATACCCACTTCCTCGACGCCTCCATGATCTACGGCGAGACACCGTGTGTTGCTGCCAACCTGCGCGGCTTCTCTGGCCGCCTGAACTCCACCATTCATCCGATTCGCGGCAAGGAACTGTTGCCCCAGAGCGACTCGCATCCGGAGTGCAAGTCGCGCAACGGTCTGTGCTTCATTGGAGGAGACGAGCGCGCTTCGGAGCAGCCCGGTCTGACCGCCATTCACACAATCTTCCTGCGCGAACACAACCGCATCGTCGAAGGACTGCGTGGCGTCAATCCGCACTGGAATGGTGACCAGTTGTACCACCATACTAGACGTATCGTCAGCGCACAGGTGCAGCACATCACCTTCAACGAATTCCTGCCGCGCATCCTCAGCTGGAACGCCGTCAACTTGTACGGGTTGAAACTGCTGCCGCAGGGTTATTACAAGGATTACAATCCATCGTGCAGTCCGATTGTGTTCAATGAGTTTGCCGCCGCCGCCTTCCGCATCGGACACTCACTGCTACGCCCACACATTCCACGCCTGAGTGCACACCATCAACCTGTTGAGCCTCCGCTTCTCTTACGCGATGGCTTCTTCAAGATGGATGCTTTGCTGCAGGTCAGTTTGAGAAAATGGTTGTTGGGTAGTATTTTCTAATAAATCTAATTCTGGTATTTCTTAGCCTGGTATCATTGACGAGATTATGCGGGGCCTGGTTGCCACACCCATGGAAACTCTGGATCAATTTATTACAGGCGAGGTTACCAACCATCTGTTCGAAGACCGAAAGATTCCCTTCTCTGGCGTTGATCTTATTGCACTGAACCTTCAGAGAGGTTGGTTGGTCTTGTGTTGTTTACTGTAATTCTATTTCTAAGATTTCGTTCCCGTTTTCCCCGCCTCTGCTAGGACGAGATCACGGTTTGCCTTCGTACAACAACTACCGAGCGCTATGTAATCTAAAACGCGCTACTAACTGGAACGATCTCAGTCGTGAGATACCGAATGAAGTCATCAGTCGTTTCAAGAAAATCTATCCAACTGTAGACGATATTGATCTCTTCCCGGGGGCTATGACAGAACGACCGTTGCAGGGCGGTTTAGTGGGTCCCACTTTGGCTTGTATTATTGGCATCCAATTCAGACAGTTGAGAAAGTGCGATCGTTTCTGGTGAGTACGGAATGTTTCTGGGTCGGGGATATTCAATTAAGAAATACATTTCCGGAAGAATAAACTTTTAAATATGTACACACATTTCTTCGTCCTCATCATACTTACCTACTTTACAGGTATGAAAATAACAATCCCGTGGTTAAGTTCACCGAAGCACAGCTGGCTGAGATCCGAAAGACGACTTTGGCCAAAATCACATGCGAGAATTTAGAAATTCCCGGAGATATGCAGCGCGCAGCTTTCGATCTACCCAGCAACTTCCTGTGAGTTCATCTTTCATGTCTCTTCCATGCTGAGTTTGCTAAGTTTTCTTCTTGTCTCTCTTTACTAGAAACCCACGTGTGCCATGTCAATCCATGCCTCAAATCGATCTGAGCGCTTGGCGCGAAAACATCCAAGGCTGTCAGATTGGCAACCGTCATGTCCGTGTTGGGGAATCGGCCTTCCCCTCACCCTGCACCAGCTGTGTCTGCTCTAACGAAGGCGTAAGTCCAGACCTATTTTTTTAGTCCTTCTCATGATCAACCAAGTAATCAATCGCCGCTTTACTATATGATCACTTTTCTCCACTTTTTTCACAGGCTCAGTGCGCTTCCCTGCGCATCACCGACTGCGGCCAGCTTATCCGTCAATGGCCAAAGGAATCTATTCTCCGCGACGAAGTCTGTAACTCCCAATGCGGTATCTACTTGAATGGCCAGAACAACTTTAATCCCCTGGCGCGCTCCATTCAGTCCCGCACGAATCGCCCGCCGTCCCGCGTACAGCGTTCGCGTCCACAGAATCTTTTCAAATTCCCCGACTTGACGCCATTCATTGCAGCGCTCTAAGATCGACCACCTCCACCACCAGCCAGACAACCAACTCTCCATCACCAAGCCGATGACCGCGACAGACTTCCGAAGCGATGAATTGGCTGGCTGTATCTTTCTTTAGTTTTTATATACTACGATATTATTACGAGAAGCTTGTCTCCAGGACTCCGAACGAACCATCACCTTAAGAGCACGTTTTTTCTTGTCTTACTGCTTAGTGAAGAGAGGAATTTAATTTAAGTGTAGATAGGATTTAACTATTATTATTATTATTATTTTATATCATTATATCTATTCTTACAAGTTGTTGTAAATAATAGTATTTGTATGAAAGCTAGCAACGCGCCAACGTGACCTACTTAAAAAGACTTACATTTAAAGAGTTTCCTCCCTTTTAACACAGCCGCCAACCTCCGCTGCACTCCATCGGCATGGAGTATATAGGTTTTTTTTTTCTACCGGAAAGTTTGATTGCCTGTTAAAGTTTCAGATAAGATTTACTATAATCCCATTCCACCCCGATCACGCTATGATTTTTCATGATCCTCTTTTGTTTTTGTTCTTTCCTTATTCTCCATCTAAGTTTCAAATCGAAAGCGTTTGTATTTATTTTAATATTAAAAGAAATTATTGTGAAATTAGTTTGTCCCTAAATGTTATATGAAAATTATTGTACCTATTATAATCTACGAAATAAATATATATTAATGTACTTTGTATTTGTAACAATTTTATTGAAGCTAATAAAACTATATAAAAATAAATCCACATACACTGATATACCTTTATGTATATACATATGTGTAAATGAATCAATTAAAGAAAGCGTAGTTTTTATTGGTACTAAGTTTTCTTCACTTTTAAGGTAAGATATTAGGTAAGGAATCATTAATTAGATCCATTAGAATTTCGAAATCAAATTCATAACTCGTAGTCTCTGAAAACCCAATTTTATTTAACCCATTTTTGTTTAAAATGAAAACACAGGAGTTTTTTATAGTGTTTTTTTAATAATGATGGTTTGTTTTTATTTTTTTACATTATAATCATATTCTAATTTTTTGTTTGTGTCCTTGTTTATTTTTTTTTTTTTTGGATTCTTATTTTTTTTCTTTATTTATCTACATTAATAACAAATTATTTTATACACAGAAAACTAAAAAAACAATAAACTTTGAAATTAAAGCACACTTAATTATTAATAATAATTAGAATATTAATAATAATAATGATGATGATATAGTGATTTCTATCGTAGTAATATTATATAGTCTGTTAAAGACTATTATCATGTCAGACTATTATTATATAGTCTGACGTTGTTCATACATTTTTACTGCAATTATTTGGCTTTTCTCTTCAGTTTTAAATTAACGATAGAACTAATTTAATTTTCTTTTTTACAAACCTTTTACGAAACTTTTACTATTTACAAACATGTTGTAAATATTAATACATGGTTGTAATAACTAGTGCATGTAACTATTAAAATAACATGAAGAATAACTCTCTGTACTCTCTATAATGAAATAACTATGTAATTATTATATTGTAGTACTTTTTCGGTTGTGGTTTTTTTATTATCATTATTATTATTATTATTGTTTTTGTTGTTATTGTTTTTGATGTTCAATACTTTTTATATGATGGTATATTTAAAATTATATTAAATTTAATAAACTTAATGTGACTAAATAAGAATAAATAGTTTAGTTATTAAATTCGAAGTTTATATTGAATATTGATCAATATTACGATGTCGCATATATCGTTTACATAGACCGATATTAATGACGATTATCCTAATGTCAATCACAAGAGTTAATTTATATTTCAATATGATTATTTTTTTTAATTTTTGAGATTTTATATTACTTTTCTAAACATTTGTTTTTATGTGTTGCTAACATTATTTTTCTTTGGGTTTAATTTCGCTTCTAATTTTATTACATTGAAACTAAACTCAGTTTAAATTGTTGTGAACTGCCAAAACCAAGATTCAAACTAAACTTTAACTTTAAACTCGAAACATTAAACTAAACTTCCATCTAAATTTTATACTCAAGTAGGCTTTAAAGTTAACTTTAACTAAACTAGTAACCGTGTTTATAAACAAAGTACATACATTTCGAAATTATAGAGTATACATCTTCCCCATATACATACATATCATACAAATACATTGATGACAGTCAAATACAAATACAAAAAAAGCTCTAAAAAGATAGGAATTGTTTTGGATAATCTATATTGATGAGTTGAGTATCTTTAGCTACGAATGGAGTAGTTCTCAAGTAGTGCGTGTAGGTAGGTTCGTATTTCTTAACGGGATGTTTTCAGATACGATGATACTATTTAGAAACTTATTTGGTCTTAATCTATATGAATGAATACGTATACTGAATGATATTTACAAGAATTATTCTTTGTTCATAATTTTGTACAGAACATTGTAAGTGATGGTAAGTTGGTGATTTAAAGGTCGATTTAAATAAAATCACTAAAGAGGGTGGGCAAGAAGAAGGAGGTTAAAAAGAAGAAGAAGGAGCAATTTCTTCATTAAATACTGATATATCGTTCATTAACTCTTTCTCCTTCGTTCTTTTCCTCTCTAAATCACTCTATCTCTGTTCAAGTAAAATTCAAACGTTTGTGCTTATCAACAGAATACTCAAAGAGTTTAACTTGAAAGCGAAGACGAAGCCGAATTCCTATAACATATAATTGACATGACTCCAGCAAAGTTTCCCTTTCTTGTCAGGTTTCTAGCACTCCTTCAATATCCCTCCTTTTCTTCCAGAAATATTGCTAAAATCTTTAGGATTTCTCCCTCTACACCTTTTCACTTCCCTCAAGCTTCCCCCTCCCCATTCCCCTTATCATTGCAATGATTCTTCGCCCATGAAGAATCTCAAATTGATTTTCATTTCTCACAGAGTGCTGTCGGCGTCATCAAACCATTCGTCTCTGAATGACGTCGTGATAGAATATTTCCACTTCGTATGCTAAACTGACCGTTCTGCATAAAACTAATCATGTTCGTCTGAGCGTCTGCGCTGGTCGACCCCGTCGTCCCCGCTGTCACCGCATACAGCTGCATACTTTCGAGATTTCCCAGTTTACCCACGATACGGGGAATCTTATCGCTTTCGCTGCCATTCGTAGCCGGCGAGCCGTAATGCTGATGATAGTGGTGATGATGGTGAGAGTGATTGAATTGATGCAGATGATGATGGTGCTGATGCTGGTAATGACTGTGATGGTAATGTTGCTGTTGTTGTTGTTGCTGCTGCTGCTGGCTTTCACAGCTGCTTCCACCCGCAGCATTTATACTCGATGTGCTTTTGCTCTTGTTTTCATGTTGACTGCAGCAGCCTCCATCATTTTGACCATTTTGAGATTCCTGCGGCAGCTCGCTGGGTCCCTTCAGGCTGGATGCCTTGCGTATGTTGTTGTTGTTATTTTGACGAGCCTGCTCGCAACTTTTACAACGCACTTTTGTCGACTTTCGATTCAGATTGTTTAGATTCGCGGCAATTAATTTGGCTTGCATCAGTTTGGCGGGCGAATTCGGCGTCGAGCTGTCCTCATCTTCGCCGGTAGGTGGCGGTGTGGAAATGCGACTCGAAGCCGAAGAAATCGAACAGTCTGGAGAATGATGATCAGCCTGCAGAATGCAAACATCGTCTGCATCATCTCCGTGTTCATCATCGCCATCCTCCGCATTCACTGTTCGACAATCGATGCTAACAGCATCCGTGTCGGCAACGGTGACAGCTTCGTAGTTGTTGATCGCTGTGTTCTCCTCCGAGACGTTGTTGGTGTCCGAACTGCAGTCGGTGTTGTCAGCATTCGAAGAGTTGCCGCTGCTGTTACACCGGCGACTTCTAATGTTGTTTGTGTTCGAGCTGGAGCTGGTGTTGCTGTTGGAATTGGATTTGGGAGCCGCTTCAATGGCTTTGAGTTCTAATTTGGACTTTTTCTGTACTTCCTCGGCCATCTCGATCCAATGCTGTCGATTGTCTCGCACACCCTCGACCAATGGCTCCAGTTTATCCGAGAGAGTAGCAAAAGCCTAAGAAGGAAATCAAAATAATGGTTTGATTATTTTTTCACAACAGCTTTTTCAGCAAAGGTTACTCACCTCATAGATAGGCATGCAGATGGACTCAATGAATCCCACCTGCATCATCGGCAACTCATCCTCTTTTTCCCGATTCATGATGTCCTACAAGAAAAGATGTTAAGAGGTTAAGTCAACTGTTTACGCCCTCCCATCCTAAATTCAACTCTCTTACGATGGGCGTTATATTGAGCTCCTCCTTCTCCATGTCACCCTGCTCGAAGAACTCTGAGCTGACCAGATCAGCAACGCGTTTCTCAATATCCCAGGGCTTTGTGATCGCAGAGAGATCACAAACTGTCATGCTCATGGCACGCAGCAAAGCACGTGGCTCATCGTCCACCCAGTAGCTCATCGGTTGATCCTGCACCGACTTCAAAAAAGGACCTCGTTTTCTATGAAATAAAGAAGAAACAAACAAAAATACATAAAACGATCATCGTTCTCTACAAAATGGTCTCACCTAAAATAGACAGCCAAATCAGTAGAGAGAATAGCATCTTCCAGGACACGTATCACGCGACAATAATCCTCCGATGATAGATTTGCTAGGATCTGGTTTCCGGGACTGTTCAATATCATCAAACACTGATCGAAATGATGATGCTCCATGGTGGAGGTGGAATAGAGTTGTGCCAGCGGTGAAGAAGCTCTAAAAAGAGGGGAAAAGGGAAAGAAAGAGAATTAATTCGATCTTCAAGTGATATCCTCGCAAGTCTCTCTTTGTTTTGTACTCACTTTATTTGGAATGAGTTGTTGGTCCCCCGATGGTCCAGGTCGTGACACAAGCAGGCGATAATCAAAGCAAGACATTCGATCTCTCCAAATATTTTCCACCACTGCGTCGCCTGTCCGTTATGGGAAATCTTTGGTTAATAATACGACATAATAATTCAAATAAATATCAAATAAATCATCAAAACTCAACGCAAGAAGAAAATGTTCCATAGAAATTTACACCGAATTTATTGAAAATGCTTTCATATCTATTATTATACATACATGTATAATACATGTACATGAAAAAATATCAACAACTTAATGACTCATACGAACCGTTAAAATGGCAAACATCATTTGGGCCACGTTGAAAGCGTGTCGCCAGTTGTGATAAGTGACGTTGCGGTAATTCTTCTTGACACTCAACAGCCACCGACACAGAACCTCGTAGTCGATGTGAAAGCGTTCGACGAAGTCCAGGTCAAGAAACATGCGCAGGCAGGCCTGAGAGGTGAGAAGAGCGGAAGAGAAGAAGAAGCAAACCGATGAATGATATGAAAAATTTGCTTTTGTTTGTTGCTTGCAATTCACATCAAGTGTTCAACGAAGTGGAAGAAACACTTCAATTCGAATTCTTTGAATTACCTTCAGAGTGTCATCGTCCTCGAAGTGGATGTCATCGAATTTGAAATCGTGCAGGCGAAAGTGTGCAGCCGATGGAACACGCAAGCGCTAAAGCGGGATGCAAGTTGAAAAGGAGAAGAGAAGAAGAAAAAACAACAAAGAATAGAGAGAACAACACAGAAATTAGAAACTTGAAACATGAAACTAGATGTCTGTATGTGCATCAGAAATATGTTATTGTATTAATAAAACAATAACAACAAGGATAATTGTATCCTTATATGTAGTTAAGACTTCATTGAAATTACAATATATACAAATACCGCAAATTGATACGAATTTCTTTAGTTTCAAATTTAAAACAACAGTTTAAATGACTTAATGCGAATGTTTGTAATTTAATTTGTATCACTTTTTGTTGATTTTTGAAAACTTACCCTCAACCGATGCGCTTCATCGCTGGTGGCTGAAGCGTGGTAACTGAGCACCTCCAGCGTCACACTCTGTTTGGCCATCGCTACGATTGCCTTCTCGTACATGTGAGTATTGTGAATTCCCATGCCGCAGAATATGGCGAATGCTTCCACGAAATTTTCATCATTTTTGGTGAAGTTCTAGAAATATCGATATAAAATCATATAAAACCATATCAAATCATATAACACCATATAATATTAAATTAAATCATACCAAAGAAAATTATTCCAACAATTATTTTATTTAAATAATCGACAATCATTCGAAAACTTACCAAATCATCGAACTTATTTATTAGCTGTATCACGCCTATAATTTGACCCAGAGAATTCTTAATGGCCATGCACAGGATCGATTTGTGTTTAAAGTTGGAATTCTCATCGACGCTCGGATCGAAGCGATCGTCTTCGTATGCATTTGGTACATTAACAGTCTATAATTGAATGGAGAGACCAAGAAACACTGGTTACATAACAGAATCAGCAGGTGGTTGTTTCTTTATAAAATACTCACCTCACCCGTTGTCGCTGCGTGACCCGTTATTCCAATATTTATGGGAAATCTCGATTCGAACGGACTGGTACGCGACACCGAATCCTCCTCCCTCAAATCGTTGGCCTCAAAGTCGAAGACGCGCGAAAAGCTACCCTTGGACGCTTCGTGCACCAACAGGATTTGTACTCTTTGGCATTGAATTAGACTCTGCATGTGGGATAGGATACGAAATACCATGTGCTCAATGGTGCTCTGTTCTTCGAATATCATGCGCGCCAGATCGAGCAGCACCTGGTTACGTTTGATCTCCAACTGTGATTTCTCGTAGAGCTGCGCATTTCGAAGCCCGATGCCACAAAATTGCAGATAGGAAGCGAAAACCTATAAATGAAGTAGTGGAGAAAATTGAGATAATTATAATAACGGAAGAAATAAAAATTACGATATTCATATACATATGTACGTATATAGCGTATAAAGGGATATAAAAATAGTACAATAGTTCAAACCAATAAAATAAGTTGGGAGAGAGAGGAAGAAAAAGGGTTAAAAACATGCCAATAAAACTTTCAATTCTTTTGGATTTGAAATTTAATTAATAGAGTTAAGTAAGTCGTGGTGTCTGCTTGAAGTCTTGAAGACTTTTCTACTCCTCTTCTCACTACCTTCCTCTCTCTCACTCTGCTCTCTCATTTTTCCACTCCATTTGATTTACCCACCTTTTCATCGGTTTCCGAGAAACATTCACCATTTAATTTATTGATGACCTGCGCCACGCCGATGACGTCACCTGACGAATCCTTGATTGGCATACAGAGTAAAGTTTTGGTACGATATCCAGTCAACGAATCGATTTCATGATTAAAACGCTCGTCCTGTATAAAAAATAGGCCAAAAATTGTGTTAGAAAACAGTTGGCGATGAAAAGCATTGTTACAGATTGGAAAAAGAATAGAAAAATCATCTAACGTAACGTTGTGTGTTCATTTCATACTGTAGAGTGACTTTCGTTTATAAATCATACACAGAAGATGTTTCGTCGAACAGACACACACAGAGACTGCTCTCACTCATACTAACACATCGACTAACATCGGCTCATATTAAAACATATCCTTTAATGACTTTACTTTGTGAGATGGCAAATCCTTTATAAGCACCTTCGAGGTAGCAAGCTTACATATTCGGTTACATAGCAATGTAGCCTGCAGCGTGAGGATTCTTCCTCAAGGTTTTTTGTTCCTTTGTGAACATTATATTTAAAATTCAACTGAAATTTTTTGTAACTTAAGAAATAATCACTAAATCTCATTTATTAAAGAATTTTTACATTTGTAATCATTGATATAGTATATCATAGGCAAGGAAAAATCTCTGAATCGACAATACACCCTACCGATGAAATGTCATCGTTTTGTATCGGAATAGTTTATCTGTAGTATCGTAATTAGTTTAGTTTTTAGAGATTTCAATATTCATACCTCCAACAATGAATTAATTAAAAACAGCAACTATAGAGAAACCCGTTCTTGCCCTACAACATGTTAACCCTTTTATGAAACTTTTATGCTTTGAAATGTGTTATTATATAACATTTACACGAGTTGCGCATTTTTTTGCATAAAACATGCATGAAATTATTAAGTAAACACACGAGGTTTTTTTTACTAATTTATTGTCTAACTAATATAACTGAGAGAAGTTTTTGTTAACAATACTAATAACAAAAAACACTTTGTTAAACTCTATTTAGTCTAAATAATAACATTTGAATAATTAATGATATTTGCTGAAACTTTAGTGTGTAGAACGAAAAAAAAAGAAACTCTACATGTTAAGCTCTGTTCAAATTTAATTATTTAAACTAATAGAATGAAGTTTTTGTTTATTTATTCATTCTTTTTAGTGTACTGTTTTCTGTGTATTGTTTAGTGTTTAGTTACCCGCACTCACCTGGTAAGCATCTGGAATATTAACAGGTTCACCGCTTTCAGCAACATGACCAGCGATGCCTGTACCCCAAGCAACTCGAACCTCTTCACGTTTTTCCATCTCTTCCACGGTACTGCGGGGACAGACGTCAAACAATTTGGATACGAGACATCTGTGGATAAACGACATTCAAATATAACTTTAAATTAATTAAATTAAATATTAAGATAAGTTAATATACAGGTTAATTTATGAATAGAAAGTTCTTTCATTCGAGAATCGAATAACACTTATATTCTAAGCTTCTACATCATTAAACAATATAAATAATTTTTTCAGTGATTCAGAATCTAAAAAGATTTTAAAGTTTATTTTTTTTAGTGAAAATTAATAAAGTGACAAACCATTCACATCGAAAATATTCACTTCAACGATGACCTTCAACTATAACGCAACATAACCACCCTGTCACTAACCTCGTTTAACTAACTTAGAGAGGAAGAAAGAAGAGCGAAATAGCCATCACTGTGAAGATTTCTACCCCCTGTTCACGAAATAAATTTGAAATTCTGTCTGTCATTCAGTCATTTTTTATTTTCATTTTAGAAAAGCTCAGATCTTAACTCTACTTCAATGCATTCATACATTTTTTAAAATTGTTATCCATATAAGTTGTTATTTCTTAAATTCTCGAAATGACACCGAATTTTGTGCCAAAACTATTGTCAGTCAAGGTTACGATTTTAGCATTTTAGCAGCAACATTTTTTTCATTATTCTTTTCCAAACAATAAGTTTCATTTGGTTTTTATGCAAATCATAAATATCTATACACGAAACTCAGAAATCAGGAGTCAAGAAACAAGAGAATATACGTACATACGTACATACAAACATATATAAGAGATAAGACAAGACAACATACAAACGTTAAGAGACAATAGAATATGAAACAATTGTTTGGTTGCTTAGTTTATACAGCTTTTTAAGGCTCCACAGAAATCTATTCAAATTTAATACAAATATTATACAATATATGCAGATAAAGTGCCAACAGGAATTTGTAATGTGCTGTAAAAATGAAAGGAGCACTTTTTCTCTCCTCTTCTTCACCCTTTCTATCTGACTTTCTCTCTCTGGATCTCTTTTTGTAAAACATACTAAAGACTTTCCTCCTGATACTTTTATTTAAATTTTTATGGAGTGACTTTCAAGTTTAGTTAAAAATGGGGGGAAAAGAGATTCTTTGATGACTTTGACTTTTTATTGAATAGATTTTATATGTAAGACACATTTAAACCTTTAAGAATTTATTAAAAGAATTCCTAAATCTCTGAAAAGTATGTATATAATCTTAACTTCTTGAAAGAGTTCAAGAGTTCATAAAAATAAGATCAAATGAAACACTTAACAATACAATAGGAGAAAGAAACATAAAAACCGAATGAACATAAATAAACATTGATATAAATAATATAATGCTCATCATTCATCATCAGGAAACGACATAAATTATGACATTACACTTATTAGAGATAAAGAAATTGAGAAAACAACAAATAAAGCAAGAAAGAGGATACTCAGAAACAAACAGAGAAAAGGGACATTCAATAAAAATCTACAATAAAAATCGGCACTCGTGCGTCAAGTTTTCATCACAGTTGTATTAGATATTTGAATAAGAAACGATATCTATTTATATCTTTACAATGTATAGAAAAAAATATTCATCATCGACTTACTTCTTGGGTCCATCGCTGCCATTACATCGTCCTTGTACTAGAAACAGGGAACCACGATCTGCGTTCAGTAGAATTGAAACATTCTGCAGGATTTTATGACACAGCGTGCGTACTTCTAGCTCATTGCAGATGTCCTTCACCTAATTGTTCGTTTGGTCGACATCAGTTCCAGTATCCATCAAATATACAGAGAAAGTAGAAATGAGCGGAACAAATGGTCATTGAGATGGTTAAAGGTTGAAATAATCCATTGAATGCATCCATGAAGAATCGCGTATGTAAAAAAAGAAACAGAAAACAACAAGAATAAGTTAATTTAATTATTAAAATCAGATATGTATATTATGTATGTATGTATGTATATAATCTTGGTTTTGTACCACGGTGCGTATGAGCAACTTTTATTTCTTTCATTCGCCTAATAATCATTAGTGTTTTCACTTCATTTCATTTTCTTTCAATTGGAAAATTCCTCCCTTTTCTCTTGACCCACTGACCCTTTGACTGACCCCCTTTAACCTTACCAATTCGAAAATAAGTTCCTTCTCGTCCAGCTGCTTGAGCTCGTTGCGCGATAAACGCTGCGACCGATGATAATTGTGACCATTCGAAGTCTGATGATTGTGATGATGATGATGATGGTGGTGATTACTGTGCGGATGATGATTATGATGGTATTGACCGTAGCCTCCGCTACTACTACCGCCGCCGCCTCCTCCTCCTCCGCCGACTCCACCGCCGATGCCACCACTAACGATGCTACCACATGTCGAGCTACCGACAGAGCCACCACCACCTGTGATGTTGTTTGCCAAGCAATCACTTTGTGTTGTGCCTACGCTGAGGAAGGTCGGCGTCCCGTCGATAGTGTTGACGATGGGCTTCAGCAGACCGCCGCGTTCGAATTCATGAGCAGATATTTTTCTGTAAATACGATAACATCAAATTTTATCAATTAATATAAATTAAAAAAAAGAAATACGAGGAGAACAAAAAGAAAAAATAAACTATTATATATAGAAAAGGTATTGTAATACATAATAAATGGTCATAATCATGAACAAGTAAAGAGAGGTCAGGTCAGGGTAGACAGCTCATTAATTTGTACACCATTTTTAAGACCTCCAACTGAGATGATCCCCTCTTCATAACTTCTTCGTTTAACACTTCTTTATGCAGTTAAAAACTTTTAAACAAGCGACGCTGAGAAGCATCCATAAACGTACCTGACTGGTGTGGTTGCTCCGGAACCGCCCCGTGATGAGCAATTTTGTCCGTTGCTGGCATGAGTAGGCGAACCGGCAACATCGTTGCCCGCGGATGTGGCGTGTGAGACAAGCCAGGCGTCGACAACCTGACGTGTAGCTTTTCTGCAAATAAAAAGTAAAACCATATGTTTTACTTGTTTGTTTAATGAGTTGATACGATAAGAGTGAGTATGGCGGAGTATGTCTATGTTAGATAAGAGAACCTTTCTGTTGACCTGAACTTAGGAGCTTCTTCTGTGGAAGAATCTGGCCATCCTATCTAGTCTGTTGTATTCTTTCTGTCGATCCCGCCACGTCTTAGTTTATCCATTTTCTTCTTTTTCCCGTCCAACGCCGTGATTAACCCTGCCCCTTCCATTCTGTCGTTCATTCTGTCCAGGCCACTCTGTTTCCTTCCGTCTGCTCCTGTCCAGCTTCTGTCTCTTGTTTAGTCTTGTCCTGATAACTACAGTCCTATTGTCCCCTCCATTTTGAAGGTGTTGACCTATTCCACTTCGTTAATTTTGTTCCTTCGAATGTCTGCCTCGACTTCCTTTGGACTTCTATCCTATTTCATCCTAACCTATCCTAATCCATTTAAAATTTATGCGGTTCATGCTATACAATCATCTGAACCATAATCTAAACACTATTTACTATTTAGGTTATTAATATGAATTGAATGTGGACATTATTAATGTGAATTTATTGTGAGAGACAATATTTTGTACAACGCATGTAGAAAAAGAACAGAAAAAAAGTGCCTGGCCCATAAAACAGGAAATGTTTTAAGTCAAGGACGGACAACTTCCATCCGGTCGCAAAGCGATGCTGTAACAAGAAAAATATTCCACTAAAATTAACACCAAACAGTAACCGAAGAGGGGTAGAAAGGAAGGTTGGTAGAAAGATAGGAATGGGGGGGGGGGAGAGAGAAAGAGAATATAAACCTCGTTATATTCATAGTGGAAGCATGCTCTATTTTATCCTGCAACTCATGCTATTGCAGAGAAGAAGTTTTCACCATGCGTTGTGTGAAAAGCGAATCATGAAATTTTTACTTTCGAAAGAAGAGTGGATGACAAGGAGGAACCAGTATGAAAGAGCGAGAGAGAGCGAGAATAGAAATATATGTAGAGTATGAAAGTTTTTTATTATGAGTATTTTTCAGTAGAAAAAACGTTATTTCACAAGAACATCATCAAGGAAGAGCAAAGTTCTTTAATTAAAAGTTACCGTTTTTATCACACAAACACACTTCAGTGACAGGATTAAAAAGATTAAAAAAATCCATTCAGAGAGACATAAAGATAAAAAGGGAAAACAAAAAAAAATAACAAACATAATGGGGAAAAGATCAGAGATGACTTTTGCCATAAAGAAAGGAACGTAATAAACAAAGATATTCACATTGGCCATTTATTTTAGCTGACAATGAAAAGAATTAATTGAATGCACTTCGTTTTTGTTTCAGGAAAAAGCAGCAACAACAATGACAGTACCCAATATATTCTGTACATATTGCATAATATCTGAAAATGTCATCAGTTTGTTTAAGTCAAAAGAAATGTCAACATTTTACGATGCATACAAACAATGAATTTAAGTGACAAAAAAAAAAACAAGTACAGCAGATATGAGAAACCGTAACAACAAAGAGATATGAAAAACAACAACAAAAATATGAAAATAATAAAAGTATAAAAACAACATACAAAACAAAAACTTCTGTATATAGCTATAGATTGATGAGTTAAAACATCTTTCAGTGTCCGTTTCTCCTTTCTTTTCTTTTATACTTCTCTTATACTCTATTCATCTTTCTTTATTTTATCATTCCTTCTTTTTGACAAAATATTACTGTCGTTTGACGATTTATGTGTAATTTTTATTGATCGTCTGTATATTTGCATTGTTCTTTTTTGGCGCTTTTTTTGCTGGTTGGTTATTTTTTTGGTTATTTTTTTTACTAAATGTACTCAGTTAAGTAAGGTCTTTCATTGAGATAAAAAAATAAACAGAAAACCATCGAGCAGATAAAGTAAAGTTTAAATTTATCAAGGTCAAGGAGAACCCCCCAAAAATGGGGGATTTGTTTTAGAGTAACTCGATGATTCATTTATTTTACATTGCAAATCGAATCTCAGAATATTTTAGCTTCTAAACTACTTGATATATTCAACTCAGTGATTTCAGTGACCCACCGAAAAAGGACTCACAATCCTCAGATCGATATATCCACCGAACTGATGGACTGTTGAAAACAAAGCCACAGGTTCAAAAATGTACTTACATACATTTAAAGGACTTTATTTCCTCAAACTTCCCTACATCGTTCGACGTAAAATGAGACTATCTTTGAACACTTACATTTTTAAAATTACTGGGAGCAGAAAATCGGTCATAACTCGCTAACCATTCAAATAATTTTAATGTGGTTTTTTTAGGATTATAAAAAGTTTCTTATTTGACGGTTTGAAAATATAGAAAAAGTAAAAAAAAAGTTAATTATAAGTTTTTTCTACTACGGAAAGGTGTTCATATACAAATAAATGCTCGTATGTATAAACATTGTTTCTCATGTACCTTATAAAATAGTCCTGTACAAATTCTTGGTGCTCATCCATCCAGGCTTCCATACGCGCATATTCGGCATCGTAGCCGAATTTCGGTGATTGTGTTGTTGTCATTGTGGTGGTTGTTGTTGTTGTGAGCGAGTGTGGTGCATTTTGCAGCTGCTGCAGGGGGACACCGGTTCGTGATCCCAATAAACTTGTTTCGGATCCATACCCTGTGCCCCCCTGCTCGGCTGGCATTCTGCCCTGCGAGTGAGGCGATGATGTATTATAGTGTATTGTGGGCTCTTCTATACTCCGTAAATGCAAACCTGCAAGGAAAAAAAATTACTTTATTAAAATTATTTCATTTAAAAATTCAACATACTGAATTGGAATATATGATATATGAGTAAATGTGTATACACAAATCTTTAGAAGTACATATATAAATGTACATGTATGAATAAAGTCGAAAAAGTAATGCATTTTTTTCGGTAATTTGAATTGGGTTGTTAAATACAATCACAAAATTGTAAATAATATAAAAATGCGATTTTCTAATACATGGAAAGAATCTATGGAATTTAAATTTAAATTACAAACACTCAGTTCACCATTAAAAGTACTTAAGTACTCGTATAACACGCAGCGTAGCGTGCACATTTAAAAAGCACACGAAAAATAAAATCCCTTTTTTTTGCTATTTTTTGGGGTTTTTTTCGTTGCACTAAACGACAAAACGTCAGCAACATAAATCGTCAAGTGTTGCAATTAAAATCTTGCCACTTCGTAGCGGGTCACTGAATCCGCCTGCCGCTGCTGCAGAATACTGAAGAAGCGTCGTATAAGCAGCGATGAAAAAATATCGAAGTAGCACCAGCAGCAGCACAGCGCCTGAGTGACTAATGTTTGCCGTAAGATGCGCGTTCTAGTTTTTGTGGAAACACTTTCTTTATATTGACAGCTCTACACTCCCACATAAACAGAGAGAAGAGCAACACACACACAAGTAATTACATACACTCAATCGCAGTGGTCTCTACACACATACACACACACGTACGTTTTTTGCTTTTACGTTTTTCTTTAATGTTGTTCACCAAGCATCCATTCGAAAGAACTCATTCACGCACTTAAAAGCACTTAAGTGTTCTTTTTTGTTGTTGTTCTTTAATCTTTTTTGACTTTTTGTTTTTATCTGCATCTTATTTTTCTTCTTTTCCTATTTGCAACTTATACCAAGACAGCTAATAATCACCGGAAACACTCTGCGTGCTCTTTTTTTTTGGTCTTTTTCAAGGATATTTTTATGAAAAACGATACGAAAAATGTTAATAAAAAGCGATTCATTTTTAGTGATTTTTATAGGTTTTTTTCCTTTTCTTATTTTGTTACACTTGAAATTTTCATTTTATTTCATCGATTTGCATAGAAAATCTGAGGTTTTTGTTGCTGTTCGTTATAATGCAATATTTCTATAATTGAAGTTTGTTTCTATAGAACTTTTTTATTCTTATGATTCTTGTTTTTGTTTAGAAACTCTTGACATTTTGAAATACTCGTAACTATAAACTTAAGTAATAAAAATATTGGCTAAAATTGTATGTCAGTGTTATTTTTTTATTCGTTTCCTCTATTTAATTATAGTTTGCTTAAAAGAAAAACATAAAAATAAAAGCAGTTATGAGAGCGCACGATTTTTTCATTGCCACTTTAAAATGGCAAATTGTTCGAGTGTTTTTACTACTTTGTTTTCTGCTGTGTCATTTAGGTCACTAAATTATTCAGTTCATGAAATGGCAGAGGAATAAAATAAAAAGCGTAATAAAAAAAGCGCGGGTTTATTAAAATTATACACACTTAAACTAGTTTTCGAATTTTTTACTAAAAACAAATCACTAAAAAGACTATTAAAATTAATTCAATTTAACAAACAATAATAAAGAAATATATTTAAATAATAATAATATTAATAAAGACATTATTGCAAGAATAATAACGATAATAAAGAAAAATTTTAAATATTAATAGTAATAAAGACTCGATTTTTTAATAAGAAATCATTTAAATAATAATAATAAAAACAATATTTAAAGAAATGTAAAAAAGAAATAATAATAAAAACGATAATTGATTTTTTTATCATAAGTATAAAGAAATGATTTCAAATACTTAATGTTGAAATCATTTCTGTGTGATTCATTGTGATTCATTTCATGTGATTCATTTTTTTAGTTTCTTTTTTCTTGATGCTTTTTTAAAAATAAATTAAAATAAATAAATTATAAATTTTTAATATTCTAATTTATACTTTAATTGATATTTTTTAAAAATTTTAAATATCAAAATTATATTTTTTAAATTATTAAAATTTATTATTTTTCAACGGTTGATATATTTTTTGCTATTGCCAACCTTTCCTCTTCTTCCCTCTCTCTTTCACTCATACTCACTCTCACCTGAAGCCAGCGACGAAGGAGACGAACTGTTATTGTTCGCCTTGTTGCTGTTACTGGTGCTGTTGTTGCTGCTATTGGCCTTGTTCTGGCTGTTGTTGTTGTTCTTTTTGTAGCGACATCCACGGAATCGGCACATGCTTGCAGCCTGGCCCATGGGGCCCGCCAGCAACGCGTATGTTAGACCCTCCGTCTTAAAGAATTTAATTTTGAGTTAACAAATCGATCGATCGATCGATTGATCGGGATCGAACACGTTGTTTTTTGCCGTTTCGAGGAGTCCGCGCTGAATAATAGTTAGTAATTTTATTAGTGTTGCTACATATGTTGGTGATGATGACGCCGCTGCCGTTGCTGTTGCTTGTACTTGTACACTTGCAATATTTATTTATTGTGCAACATTGGCACTTTTTTTTAACACTCAACTTTTCACTTCTCGCAATTATTTTCAACGTTTTCATAATAATTATTTCAGTGGTTGTTGGACAAGCTGACTGTTATTTTATTTCCTTCTTTATTCTCTTCTTTTATTTTACTTTTAATTGTGTCTTCAAAATTGCTTTTGATTTATTATTAATTTTTAATCTGATTGAGCTGAATTTTAAACAATATTGTTTTCAAGTTCTTTTAAAATATTCACTCTCATTTGATTGGTTTATTTTTTGGTTTTCATTCAATTTAATTAAATCACTATAATTAAAAAAATTGTTTCATAAAATTTAAAAGAATGTTTTTTAGGGTGGTAAAAAATTATTTAAATTTCAAGTCGATTTCGTTAGTTGTTTAACATATCCTTAAATCAACTTTAAGAAAATTTTTGCTCAATTGTACTATATTGAAAGTTTTTGTTTTCCTTTCTAAAGGCTTCAAACTAAAAGTTCGTCTTTTTTATCAACAAGATCATCATATTCGAATGAATATTGAAGCTCATTACAAGATATTGAAAATAATTGTTTTTAATAACATAACTTATTCTATATTAACATAGAAAACCATCGGTAGACAAGATAGACGAAGATGGAGAGGAAGCCGATAAAGAAAACAATGAAGAAGCCCTCAAAAATAGCGCTTCTCTTCAAAGATTCCGAAACTTTTCTATTTCCATATTATCAGATAAATAACAGCAGGACGCAGGGGGGGAGCGTATAAGGGGGAGTAAAGGGAGTGAACTCTCCACACTTGAGTAGGAATATTATTTGAGTTCAACAATCTTCAACTAACTTAAAGTCAAAGTATCTTAAAGAATGTTGATAGACAGGACAAAAATATAAACAAACAAGAAAGATAATGAAGAGAATGATGATGATGAAGAAAATGAAGTGAAAGGAATCCCAGAAATCATGTTTTAGATGAAATGTTCACGAAAATAATCGAAATTACAGTGAAAGAACGTGATGTGAGTTAAGAAACAACAGCAGCAGCTACAAACAAGTAGTATATTGAAGCTTTTAACATCCAACAAAAAGTGAAGAATAATAAAAAATCTGATGAGAGAACAGAGCATCGCTGAGCTTTGATTTACTCCAAAGGAAGATGATGGATCCAAGGACATTTCTTTATATTTTGCTTATGGGACTTCAAATGTACTCAGAGCTCAGAGAAAAACAACATGAAAGTTCATATAATAAACAGATAAAGAATTTTATTCTTCAAAATTTCAATACTTTACTTAATCTACTGTACTTAATTTACTTAGAAAGTATAATAATCTACTTAACAAGCACTCTTCAGTCAAAATCACTCTTTTTCGTATTATTATTACTCTTCTATATCGTCTTAAAGTCTGCTGAGAAAATAAGAGAAAAGAAAAACATTTGATACAGTCGCCAGCTGTCAAAAAAAGCACTCCATCAAGTTTTCAGCAACAGTTAAGAGCAACTTTCCCCAAATTCTTTATTTACTTTTCCACTTTATTTTCACACAAGTACGTCAATAAACTTTTTCAGAATTAAAGTTTAAGTAAACAAGTAAGTACAAGATTAATTTAAAGTACGTAAAGTAACAAAAAAACTAAAAGAAATAGCAGAAAGAATCTTACAAAGAAAGAAATTATAGTATATTTATAATTTTTTTTTTTAAATAGAAACCTTCCGGTGGCCCACCCTTTATTTATTTGAAACACTTGCATTCATTAAAATTGGTTCGAAGAATTTAGAAAATAAAATTCTTTAAAGCAAAAATTAAAGAGAACTTTTCACAGCTTAGAGAAGTACATAAATTTTAAAATTGTCATTTCATTTTTGTGTAGCTTTCTGCTTCTTCTTCTGACTGGCTGTCCTTCACTTTAGCTTGTCAGATAGTCGGAAACATAAATTCTCTCAGATCCACGTTCTAATTCTCTTCACACTTAAACACAATCACACAGACACACACACATGGATTGTGAGTAAACGCATCCTTTGAACAAGGATTTTCCTCTGATGACTACTAAACTATAGGATTCTGTTGCTGTTATTGTTGTTGTTCATTTCACAGTCAAGAACAGTTTCCTCACTCAGTAGCGTTGAAATTCCACTCCACTTCACTACGATCATAAATAAATTCTGTGTTCTCAGAGATCTGCGTTTTTCCTTTGATATTTAAAGCTAAGATACCGAGGATATGAAGGATGTTGGGATTATAAAGAACAGAGACTACTTTAAACCGTAAACTTTTAAAGAATAAAGTGTGTAAATATAAACAGAGAGAGTGAGATACAGATTTCAGCTTCCTTGACACTTTGTGTAGTGTTAAAAAAAGGAAAAGCTATTTAATGGTTCATTTCTTTTAAAAAATAGAAATGACGTTCTCCTTCCCACTGGATGCCCTCCTCTCATGACGCCCCTCCTCCCAGAAAGCAATAAAAATGCACCCACACTCAATGGAAATGCCAAGAAAAATGTTCCCAAAAAATACAAAACAATTTAATTGAGAAGAAAAGCTAAAAATAGCGTGCCATGTAGTAAAAGAGAAAATAGAAGAGGGTGGAGAAGAGGACAGAAGAGGAATTTAGAAGAGAGAAAATGAGAGAAGACATTCATAGGAGAAGAGAGTAGAGTGAGGAGCAGAGCAGAGTACATCAGAGGATGGACAGAGTTTCTCGTCCATTCATTTGAAGTGTTATTTAAAGTGTACAAAAATAAAAGACCAAAAATGTTTCAAGTAAAATTTTCCACTTACAACACGAACTTCTTTCTTCTTCTGTCGTTGTTGTTGTTATTGTTGTTGTTGTTGTTGGTATTTTTTTGTTACGTACAATGAACTCTCAAGGGGAATCACAGTATTTAACTGACTCTTGCCTTAGATGGATTGCTGTACAGACGACATACGGAGAAAGGAAGGTACCCCCCCTGTACTAAAAATGAGAGCTACGTTAATTTTACAATTTTGCGTCATTCATTTGACGCACGCAAGCATCATTTAAATCAATTACATTGTCTGTAAATTAAAATAAAAAGTAAAAAAAAAAACAGATTTGTGTTAAAAATATTGATTTTAATTTCACTTTTTTTGTTTACTTTTTGTATCGATCTGCGGAATTGATGCTCATTCACGTCAATTGAATATCGCCGCTTTGACGATATTTGCAGATATTTTTTGGTTGAGAGGCCGGAAATTGAGAGAGAAAAGAACAATAATAATAATGATGATTATATCAAGATAAAAATAAATGTCAACGTTGATCTAGTTTTAAAAGCTGTTGAATGGAATTCTTTTCCGTTTGAATGGAAGTTTTTCTCCGACATTTAATGCCATTTTAGTGCTCTTTCAGTGCTCTTTTAGTGCTTATTAAGTAATCGTATTAATTTTATTTCTCATCACTGAACAATTATGATTTAAATAGAATACTTCTTTATATAAATAGATTTTTTTTTTTGGTTTCCGCTTTTTTAAAATGTGAAAGAATTTCAAGAATCTTTCAATGAATTGAAAAGTTTCTCAAGTGAAATGAAGGAAATTTTTTAAATATTAAATTTTGTAAAAAACATTATATCTGAAAAACAATTACAACAACAATAACTTCAATTACAACAACAACATTTCACTCAATTTCGTTTAAATTTGTTTGAATTCTTTTCTTCATCTTTCTTTATATTGTATTAAAATAAAAAATAATAAAAAAAAAGACAGTGCATATACAGTACATATACAGTCAATGAACTGTTGTCGTTATTTGTAAACAACAACAACAAACTAGTGATTATTTTCTTGTCATTCATTCAGTTGTAGAACGCACAGCTGCAAAAACACAAGCTACACAACAACAAAACAAGAAAAAAATTCATTCAATAACTTTTTTTTGCAAATGGAAAAGTTTTTGTTTTCGATTTCGGTTCGTTTTATTGTTGTTGTTGTTGTTATTTATTATTCCTTTTATACTGTGTTTTACGCAATCAACACCACATGCGGCGTTGTTGTTTCGAACACGAAATGAAATCTGTGTCTGGACGCTGATTCTGCTACTGTGTCTGCCTCTGCCTCTGCCTCTGCTCTGCTTCTGCTTCCACTGCCGCTGCTTCTACTGCCACCCTTCCACTGCCTCTGCTTATGACAACCGCAGTTGAACTGAAGCTGTCACTTTGAACTTCTGTTCGTAATGGAATGAAATGGGAAAAAGAGACACTTTGGAATGGATTCAAGTTGGATGTGATTCCATACAAATGGTTAATCTATTTTGTTTTTATTAACTTCGCTGTGGCTTTTTTTGTGGGGCGTTCGCTGCGCTGCGCTGCTCTTCTCTGCTGCTGCTGTCGCTCTCCAGTTGAACAACAGAGTCTATAAACTCAATTTTATTTCTTTTTCATATACGAGTATTTTTTGGTCTGTTTCTGTTTCTTTTGCTTTTTCGATTTTTTCCATGCTGTTTTATAATATATCGTATATAAAAATAATATTTTCATTTCATTGCTAATTTTTGGTTGAACTTTTGTTGGGTAATAAAAAAAACACATAAAATAACTAATCAGTGAATGAATTTTTATGACTTCAAAGTTAGTTTCATGCCTTTGATGCGATTGACGATGATAATGATGATAACGATGATGCTGAGAATGATATTGAGGAATATGGTAATGAAGATTATGATCATCATGATGGGGATGATGCTGATGATCCTGCTGCTAAAGATGAGGACAAGAATTTACTTAGATAATGATTACTAATGAATGGCAGCTATAAAAATCATCGTGGTATCAAGTTTTATAGTCAGATTCTTTTAATTGTTGTTGTTCTCATTATTGTTGTTGCTTAATTAATTGCTTGATTTATAATTCAATTATGGCAAAGATTGGAGTTCATAAAAGATTCTACTTTTATTTTTCATTTTACATCCCAGAATTTTTGCATTTTTCACCTTTGAAAACAATTAAAAAATGTCGTTTTTTTTTCTCTTGCGTTTTTATTTGACATAATTTATTTTATAACTTCATCGTTTTTTTTCTGTTTTGAATGCGTCCTTCAGAGTTTGGGTCAAAAAACTGTTTAAACTTGATTTACATGACATATTTTTGTAGCATCGTAAAACGACAGCTTATCATTTAAAAATATTAAAATACTTATACTTAGATACTAAGTTACTTAAGTTCTAATAGAGTGAGATGCTAAAAATGGGACTGATGTCATTTAAATGCGTCACTAAGAACGAAATGGAAATCCATGGAAAGAAAAAATAAGAAAAACAAACAGCAACTAAAGCCCAAAAATCAACAAACAACAAAACAAACAAAAAAGTCCAAAAACAACACAAAAATCAAAATTTTAAAAATTACAACAACCAAAAACTAAAGAAAGCAGATGATGAACTGCCAAAAATAAATCAAACATGATCATCACAAAATTTTTATTCTCCGATCTGATATTTTAAATGAACGCTTCAGAATTTCCCAAAAATATTTCTACAAAAATTAGCAGAGAAAAAAACGAAAAATAAATATTTTTGCAAACACATGTTTTAGTGCAATTCGTGGAAATACTATAAAATAACACAAGCAAACGTCTGTTAAACGGACGACAATCACACTAAACGTATGATTCACATGACGTATTAATAACATTTAATTCAGAATTAAATTTAGAATAATTGAAACAATTAAAATAAAAATAATTGTATGTATAATGAACATTTCTATGAGCTCATGAATTGAGAAATATTTACATTGTGATTCAAATGTTGCACATTTTATGATGGCGAATTTTTGGTTATTCAAAGAAGCAGTTATTAAAAATTTCACATTATAAAATTCAGTGTATAATATTTCATTTAGTTTTATGATTTATATTAAAAATTTAAAAACTAGATTTATAGAAAAATTCCTTTTTTATTCTTATATTTATTGTTAAATCGTTAATATTTTTACTTCGGATTCATTAATAGAAATTTTAATTGGAAAACCATGAAATTAAAATACAAAAAATATTAGAAAATAAGCATACAACAACAACATTTAATAAAAGAAAAGAACTCGAAGAGATTAAAAAGAATAAAGCCCATTTTTAAGATTTTTTAAGTGTTTTTTCCGTAAAACTAAATTTAAGAGGGAGGGAAAGCTATTCAATCTTCTAATTCTTGGTGCTACTTTGTAAATGTTTCCATATTTTAACATAGTGCTTCAATGTTTCATCTAAACGAAGATGTTTTCATACAAACACACACACACACTCATATTGTACGCTTTCACCGTTGTACTTTTCTATGAATCCATCCTCCTTCCTTCCTTCATTGCTTCACGCTTCAGAGTTTCACGTTTTTACTTTGCAGTTTTTATTGCTTCAAACGCCACAAAGTTTCTCAGAGCACTCAAAATGCAAATGAGACACAAACTAAGACACTCTGAAGGTCTCTGCGATACTCTGGGACACTCTGCGATACTCTGGGACACTCTGAAGTACTCTGCGATACTCTGGGACACTCTGAAGTGCTCTGGGACACTCGTATATCCTCTGAAATACAGTGTGACAATCTGCGAAACTCTACAAAGTTGCTCAATTGTAGTCACTTGTTTCCGTCATCTTCATTTTCAATCAGCTTCCCGAGCAAACCCTTAAAACACTATCTTCAGTTAGCCTCAAGCGCCTTCATGCCAACACCGATGCCGACACCCTTCACGCCCCTCTTTATCACTCTATACGGTGCTATACTCGTACAACGCTAAAGGTGTCACTTGACTGGCACTACACTTGACTTACTTTTATTTAGTTACTTTTTATTAAGTTACTTTCAGTTGTTTCACGTAGCAACAGCTGCATACATCGATACTCAGTCATTGTCGAGCGTTTGTATATATTTTCGGTTGTGTGTTTGTTTTAGTATGCGTTTTGCTTGGTTTTGTTTTGTTTTCTTTTCTTTTGTGTTGTTTTCTTTTGTTTTGTATTCTTTTCTTTTCTTTTGTTTCTTTTTCTTTTCTTTTGTTTTCTTTTATTCTGTTTAATTACTATGCTAGTTGGTTATAAATACATACACAGCAAGGTGTGAGGTGTGACTTCAGATAGATGTCTAGATATCTACCAGTCTATCTATTTATTTACCTATCTATCTATCTATCAATCAATCTATCTATATATCCATCTATCTATCCACTAACCATCAAGTTTGACTGCCTCTGTGTTTATCTGTTTGTGTGAGTGTATATATTTTGCTGTCTAATGAAATCAATATTTAAAGTCGTGTTGCAGGCAGACGTTTTAAACGCCTGCAGACAAAACACACCCACCCACACAAACAAACACACACACACAGAGGCAGACACATTCTCAAGAAACTCACCTATAAACACACACCCACACATACATACATACATAGTCACCAGCCAGGTTCTTTCACGGTTTTCGTGCATTTCTTTATATGTACATTTTCTGTAATAATTATTATTATTTATTATTATTATTCATGTAAAATATTAAAGCATTAATTTACTAGCTTTTCTGGAAATCCGAAAGCGTTTTAAAATCTTGATAAATTTTTCAAAATTCGGATTTATTTTTTATCATTTTTAAGAAAAGTGCAAGTTTTATGGAGTGTTTTTGAATAAAACCGAATTTTGATAAAACTTTAAAAATTCTTTTAAATTTCAATAAGTTTTCTATAAAGATTTTAATATTGTTGAATCATTTAATAAATATAAAATATTTTTAAGGATCAAATCTGTGATTGAGCAAAACTGAGCAGCTGTTTATTTCTCTGTTTGTTTCTATTTTGATAAAAAAAATCTAGGATCATAATTAATAGTAAATGATAAACAAAGGCAGAGAGTGAGAAAGATATAAAAACAACAACGAGAGAGAGAGAGTGCGCATAAATCCCGAACATCATCAGTTTTAACAACGCATAAATTTTAATTTAATTGAGTTGATTAGCACTCAATTTAAACGCAAAGCGAAAGCAGCTCGATATTTAATTAAAGCCTGGCAGGTGGTTGAAAAAAAATTAAAATCGATCGGAATTCCAAAATAAAGAGAAGGATTTGACGCTGTTTTTAAGCGCATTTCTTAAAGTCACACTTTTTTAAGTGGCGCCGTTTTAAGTCGCACTTTTTTAAGTCGCACTTCATTCAGACGATTGCTTTGTTTGATTTTTGAAGCTTGACATCAAAGCCAAGATTTAGGACTTCTTTTACTTCTTCTTCTTCTGGTTATTGTTACCCTTTCTACATCTCATTGACACCTTCCTTTAGCACTAATTTTCAATGAAACGAATAAATGTTAAAAATTATCTTTACTCATGCATAAAGTAGAATCGGAATTAAGAATAAATTTCTATCTGGTGACAAAAGCCAACGTTTGCTTTCTGTATGCTGTCTGTCCGCCATCCATCTGCCTGCCTTTCTGCCTGTCTATCTGCCGCTATTAAAATATTTAAATAATCGGCGCCATTTTTTAAGTGATTCTTTTGAGCCATTTAACATAACTTCTTGAAGATGGAAATTATTTAAAATAATGGAGAAAATAAATTGGAACCTTCACGTATTTTTATATCGAAAATTTTCAATTAATAAAATAGAATTCAATAGAAATTCAAAGCCAAATGCAAAAAAAAATGGGTTAATGAACCCGATAAAAACAACAGGCACAAAAATAAATAATTGTTTACATTTGATTGAAAGAGTATCAATTTTCAAGTAATAAAGAGACAAATATACACAATAACATGCATACACATACTCATATAAATATACATACATATATAATCTATACTGAACTACAAAATTTGTAAGAATTACAAAATAAAATAGAAAAACGGCAAAGAATTGAGAGCGATTGAGACAAACAAATTTAATAAAGCAAGATTATCATGAAATGGAAAATGACACTAACAACAGCAACACCAACAACAACAACAGCAACAGTAAACAACAACAATAATAATAGTAAAATAAATGCAAAATGTTTGCAAACTCGTTGTTTTAATTATATTTTATTTATTATCAGTGGGGTTCCTGTTGCAGTTGTTGTTATTATTATTATTGTCGTTGTTGTTGCTTCTGTTGGTATTGCTGTTGTTTTTGTTTTCCTTTGTATTTGAATGCGATCGGGGACGTAAACATCAAAAGCGTCATAAAAACAAAAAACATTAACACAAAAAAACAAAAACATAAAAACAATAACAACAACAACACCAATAACAACAACACCAACAACAACAACATTTAACCGCATGAAGTGCAAAGTGAAACGGAAATACGACGAATCCAGCGAATATGAAACAAAAACAAACAAACAAATAAACAGTTCATTGAAGGGGAGATCAAAACAACAACAACAACAATAGCAACAAGATGAATACGAGTACCAACAACAACAACAATAGCAAACCGCACTCAAATAATATTGTGCATAAAATAAGAGAGAAAAAACAATATATAAGCAACAATTACAAGGAAATGCGACAAAATACAATAAAAATAAATAAAAAATATAAAGAAATACATAAAAATGCAATTCAGAATAAAAACCCAAACACAAAAGCAAAAACAATTCCCAAAATCGAAATACAAAGGGTTAAAAAAATGAGAGGAGGGTTAAAGAAAATCTGCTCGGTGTCAATCAAAATGCAGCTGTTGCAATAACAAAAAGAATTTTAGTATGTACCATATTTCTTATTTAGATGTTATTTCAGAGGGAGCAAATTTATCTTAATCATCATCATCATCATCACCATCCTCAACATCTCCACCATCATCATCGTCTTCATTTCCTTCATTCTTCTTCCTTCATTCCACCTACTCTGATGAAAAGTTATCATCAACTACTTGAATAATGACTGTCATTAAAACAAACGATTTTTAAATGCAAAAAACATTGCTGATTAAGGAAAATTCCATTAGAAAAATGTCGCCACTGAGAGAGAGAGAGAGAGAGAGGGAGAGAGAGAGAGAGGCCGGCCACGCTACGGATGGCAACAAAAACTTCTCATCTCATGTCTCACGAGAGACGATTTATTTCCATGCTGTGACATGAAAAACTTCACTTCATCGACACATATAGAAGTATTCATTCCTGTCACTGCCCGTCACGCCCCCCGTCACCGCCCTATTATTCTTGTTGTTTTGTACAATAACAAAGCATTGAACTTTGACTCTTAGATAGGAAGTGGGAAGGAGGATGGCGGCTCTGATGGGGGAGAGGCATCTAGAGGCAGGGGGTGTTCATGAACTCTTGGAATAGGTTTTTAACAAATAAGTGACAGCTGTAAAAAAAACCTACGCAAGAGAAGCAAAAAAACACGCTCCACTCACGGAAAAATGAATGAATGAATGAATGAGTAAAATAAACGATAATAATAACAACAACGTCACAAGCAACTTAATGAAAGTTAAATACTACGAAAAACATTTCGAAAAAAGCATTTCGAGTACCAAAGAAAAAAAAAACCTTGAAAAAATAGAAAAGGCAACCACGAACTGGTTTAGAGAAGAAAAATTAGAAAAACAACAACTACAATGGTAATAAAAATACCACGAAAAAACTAACCAAAAACCCTCAAGTAAAGTAAAATTAATTGTAGGTCTAGAAATCTTTTACAAACGTCAAACAAATGACGTCTACCAAATACATTGTAACAGAAACCAACAACAACAAGTATGAGAAAACCTCAAAAACAAAAATAAAGAAAAAACGATATCGATTAAACGGCGAGTTCACTGTTTTTGTTATATTGATTGAATTTTTTATTTCCTTTCCTTTTTTTCATTATTTCAGGTCATCGAATTCAGCGAAGGCAGAAGAAACAACAACAACAATAAGTTTATATTAAGAAATCTAAAAGAAAACATGAAATAAACAGTCAAACAAAAAAAAAATCGACAAAGAAAGCAAACAAACAAAAACCACAATAGAATAAAAATCATATCACATTGTATTTATAAAGGTCAAAATTAGAAACGAAGAGAAATGACGAAACCACGAAATTGTCAGAAAGTAAGAAATTCCAATTTTTGTATTTTTCTTAATTCGAAAAGCATAGAAAAATATAGAACGCCCTTGAAAAAGAATACTGAATTTTAAAGTAAAGGGGGCCATCGGCTGGTTTCTCTTTGAATTCAATAATGAATTTAAAAATAATTAAATAATTAATTTAAATTAAAACAAAATCATTCAAAGAGAATCTAACCGACGAACCATCCTGTATAAATTTATTTTTTATACATAGTTAATTTATTTACATTTATTTAATTCTCTATAAATCTTTGTTTATATTTTTATTACTCCAAAATTTTCGAAAACAAAAAACAACAATTGGCAACCCTACAAACTAAATAAACAATAAATTTAGATCTCAATTTAGATTGTTTTTGTCTGTGTTTGTTCTTAATTTATTAGTATGTATGTATTTTTGTTTTCCTTTCGTGATCTTGTTCTTCTTTCGTATTTCTTGTTCTTTTTATAATTTAATTCACGTACTTGACTTAAATAATAAAGGAAAAAAATTAATCAAATAAGAATGAATATGAAATGAGAGCCAATGCGATAGAACAACAAGATAAGGATTAATAAGAGAACGGTTAGAAGAGAAGCATTTAAAAGAGAAAAGAACTCAGGAGAGAAGATTTGATGAGAAATGACTACAGAAGAATTGTTTAGAGAAGGATTGAAGAAGAATCACCGACATAAGAAAAGATAAGTAAGAGAGACACAGATAGAAAGAGAGAGAGAGAGGTAACAAAAGCCTCCTAGGGTACGAAGAGAGAAAGATGAGACAGTGAGAGAGCGATAGAAAGAGAGAGAAAGAAACGGATCGTGAGATAAATTTCACTCTCTCTCACACTGAGATAATGTTCGATGATTATGTTTACTCCGAATGATGAGCGTGTATTTGTTGTAATTATAGACTCTATAAAATAGAGCTTGTAATATTATTTATACTAAAGAGTTTCTGAATAACAACCACAACAACAACAACAAATGTACGCGTACGTCTGTTCAATCATCCAGTCAGTCAATCAGTCACTTTGTTCTTCTGTGTTTGTTTCTTCTTCTTCTTAAAGATTATAATAATCAGTGTTTTTAATGCTTATCTTTCGTTTACATTTTTCGTTACAAGTTTTGATTTCTTGATGCCCCTCACCTCCTTCTCCGTCATCTTCTTCTTCTTGGTTTTTATCTTTATCTACGTCTTCTTCTTTGTTTATTTCATTATTATATTCGATTTGTGTTCATGTATTCCTCATTTTATTTGATCTCGTAGAGGAAACGAATGCTTCCGTTGTTTTGAATTTAATTCTGTAACATATCATGAACGAGTAAAACATAAAAACAGAAAACAAGAAAGAACGAAAAGAAGATGGATGAGGTGGAATGTGGCACACATTTTCTCTTATCTTTTCATCATTATCATTCTTTCTACAAAATCTACAAATCTACCGAAAAAATCGCTCTCACACAAATGATTCTCTCTGTGGACCTTTTTAAATTCTTTTTTATTCTTTTTTCGTTCTTTTAAGTCTTTTATAAGTTTTTTTTTCACTTTTTTCAGTCTTTCTTTCATTCTTCGTTTTGTTAATTTTTATCTTTAGCACCGTTAAAAATAAGGTCTCACTCATTACACACTCTTATGAGTATTCAGAGTTATCCGTACTTTTTGTGAATGGTTCCATTGTTCTTTATACTGAATGAATGAATGACAATTTTTCCCTAAAAATTGCATGTAAAATAAAAATTCAGCAAATAATATATATACATATATGTACTTAAAAATGAATTAAGATAATAAACAGATATAAAAATTAATATATACAAATAAATTAAAAGTAGGTACATAATAATAAAATGAAAACTAAAAATTAACTTATTTTTATTTACTTTAAATTTTCTGATTGACTTTAATTTGAGTTTAAAATTACAATCGCAAGAAATCATTAATCAGAATCGGATGAACGAACCACAAACGATGATGTTGCGTGGTCGAATTCGCCGCGGCACAAAAAAATAAAGCGATAATAAAACAATGGAAACTTTTTCGCCAGCGAAGTTTGAACTCAAAGCGTGTAGAAGAAAAAACGTGATCAGCGTTTGCAAAAAAAAAAAAAAAAAAAAAAAATTCAAGAGAAATGACACAGAGACGTGGAGTAATAGAGAGGGAGCCCCCTCCCTCTGGGAATGTGATTGAGACAGGAAGAGAGGGATAAAGAGGGAGAGATAAAAAGCAACAAATTGTTGAAAGAAAGAAACTCGCTAAGAGATAGAGAAGGCGAAGAGGCGGGAAAAAACGAAATAACGCAAAAAGGCGCAGATGAGAGAGACAGAGAGGAAAGCTTCAAGATAAAGGCAGCTGAGAGACAGACATAGCGACTGAGCGAGATAGAGATGGAAAAAGATAGAGAGAGAGAGAAAGAAGGGACTATTACAAAGAGAGCGCAAGAGCGTGAGCGGGAGTAAAAAATGTAGACAGCGTCAGAAAACGAAATAATGCAACTGAAACACAGGATCGCAATAATTTCAAAATTTTTTTACGTTTTTTGTTTTATTTTATGCTTCCTTTTGAGAAAAAAAGTATATATTTTGTTCCTTTTCGTAATACTTCAAAATCTTAGAGATACATACGTGTAGATGATATATCTACATGTGTACATAGGTACTATATCTGTATCTTATAGATATCACAAACCCATTGATTTCAATGTGTATGCAATGCAATAATTTTCAATAATTGTTCTGTGCTTTTAATGTTGTTGATGCTTCATTCGTTTTTCTATAGCTGCTGTTGTTGTTTTAGCTATCGTATTACACTAATAAACATATTAATTTTTCTTTTTCTATTTAAAATTTTTTTTTATAAATATCTTCGTATTTCTTAAACTTGCATTTACTTTAAACACTTTATTTATTGATATTTCCTGTTAAAACACAATATATGGCAACATGTTGCTTGGTGGTTTTTTCTAATTTATTCCTTTTTTATTTATTTATATTTTTATTGATTACTTAATTCCTGTTTTTTAAGTTAACGATTTTTTTTGTTGTTGTTTGTAGTTGAATCAAAAGTTTGTTTCGTGTGATTTCGTTTATTTTTTTAACTCATAAGAAAATTCAAACAAAGAAAAAAAATATTTTGAGAACCACTTTTTTACATTTACAACAACAACCAGAATGCAATGTAAACAATTGAGCTAGAAAATTGATTTTAGTTGTCTTTGAATTTTTTGTTTTTCTATTTTCCTCAACTATTTTTAACACTCTAAATTTTTTTAAATTACAAATTTTACATTTATTTTGCATAATTTTCTTTCCTTTTTCTACTTTTATGAAATTTATTGCTTTTTTTTGATGTTTGATATATTTTTCTTTACTTTTTTGTTCACTGATTTCTTCGATTAAAAGGAAAATTAATAAAAGAGAACGAACAAGAGTTTTCTTCGTACAAACGACCCGACGACGCTCCGTGCTTTCCTCCAACTGTACTCAACACGACGAATATCTCGGAGATACTAAAATGGAAACTTGAAAGCCGCAAAATTCACAGCGAAAATATCCGTGATGGCTGACACACACACACACACACAAGCACACAGAGAGAGAAAAGTCGATCAGAAAAAGAAATAAAAATGCAACAACAGAAGAACAACAGATGACAAAAAGAAAAGAAGCAAGGGGGAAAATAGGAAAAAAAAACAAAAAAATTAAAAACCAAAATTAAAAAAAATAAAAAAATAAAACAAAAATAATAATAATACATAATTCGAAAAAATAATAAAATATAATAAAAATATAAAAGAAAAACTAAGAAAATATAAAAATAAAATTAAGGAAAAATATAAAAAATTTAAATAAAAATAAAAATATACAATAACTAATAATTAAAATATAAATTAAATAACTATAGAAAAATTAAATCTAAAAAATCAAATCAAACATCAAAAATCAAACAATATAAAAATTAAATAAATAAAAAAATTAAATAAATAATATAAAACTGAAAAAATTATAAAAATTAGGATTAAAAAAATAGTAGTATGTATTAAAATAAAACCACAAACAACACTCTCGGCGAAGAATCGATGCACAAAGAAAAATTACCGAGAACCAATGAGAATGACGACGAATGAGTTTTTTTTTAAAATTTATTTATTATTCTATACTCGAACATCTGCTGGGATTCGTTTCAATCATTTCACTCGTAGCACAAAAGAGATGTTACTCACAGATATGTAGGGTGCAGAGTGAAGGGGGTGCGGAGGGGCGAAGCTCTCAGTACGAATTCGCCGCACTTTTTCGAGTTCATTTGATTGAAAAGCAGCTGCAGCCGCTACTCTTCGAATGAGTGTGGTGACGATTGTTGTTGTTGTTGTTGTTGTTTATGGTGGGGTGTACATCAGCGAGAGTGAGAGCGTGTGTGTGTGTGTGTGTGTGCGAGTGTGTTGGTGTGTTTATTTTTATTTGTTTATTTAATACGTACGTATTTCGTTCTTTTGTATTTATTTTATGATCTGCGGCTTTCGCAACAAAAGAGTTGAAATTTAACTCGAGATTTTATTTGTTTTCTTTTCTCTTTATTATATAGAAGATTTATTTCGATTTGTCAGATTGGAAAAAAAAAGAATTTTACGAAAACCAAAAGCAAAATAAAAATAAAAAAATAAGTAGAAACATTCAAACACTTCTTTAATTTTCATTCAATGTTCAGTTTAAGATTTTCTTGTTGAAATTTAAAGCCAAATAACGGCAAACCGCATTCGAAAATGTATCTCAACTGAGCTACTTGAAAATTGAATGGTTTGAGCTACTTAAATATGATTCTAAGCCACTTAAAAATAGACTCTGAGCTACTTAAAAAATCAACTCTGCACCGTCTAAAAAGTCAGCAGCTGCTTGTGATGTTGATGCTGATGTTGCTGATGATGAAGTTGTTTGTCGGTAGATTTGAAAGGGTTCTCAATGATGAAATTCATCATGAGCACGATAGGATTTTCAGTTTGGGTCATTTAATTGAACTCTTTGAGGAGAAGCAAACAAACAAAAAGAGAACACAATCTTCAAGTACATCAAACGTTTCATGCCGCTTACAAGAAAAAAACAAAAAATAGTAGCATAAAAGAAACACCTTAAAAAAGTAGTTTTTTTATTCGAACGAAGAGAAAAAAATACATAAACAACACGTGAAACACGTCGATTTCTCCAAAAGCTTCTCATAAATCATAGTAAATCGTAAAAACTACCAAACAATCTACAAACCGATCCAGCAACCAGCCGACCGACCGAACGGCCACACGACCGAACGACCAACCGACCGAACGACAAACGGACCGACCGAGCAACCAACTCATAACCGTGAATGAAACGGAACAGCTGTGGCCAACGTTGTGGGGCAAATAGCTAGGCTATCCAGACAACAGCCACAACAACAACAATAAAACCTCCACCGGCAACAACAACAACAACAGGGATAAAAGAACAACAAGAGACGAAGAAAAACCAGCCAAAAGCTAAAAAACCAATCAAGCAACAGCAACCAACAGAAAAACAGCAACAGCGAAGAAACAACAACAAAAAACGCCTACGAAAACATTCAGTTAATAATTTTTTTTTTCATTTTTTCTCTTTTTTTCTTTCATTCTTTTTTATTATTCTACATTTATTTATTACGATTACATTTTTGAGGCCAGCCAAGTCCGTCCGTCGTCGACTGAAGTCCGTCCGTCCGTCCGTCCGTCAGTTCGACCAACAACACGAAGTCACGTTTGATTGTTAGAAGCCACCGCTTCTGATGGTGAACTTCTTCAGAATGACTTCCGCACTGGTTTTTTTTTTTATCGGTATGGAAAAAAGCGAAGGAAAAGAAAAGAAGAAGAAGAATATAGAACACACACTCTTCAAATTTGGCTCATTTCGAACCCAAGCTGCGTTAATAAACTCAAAATCGCAAGTGTATACAATACAAGTGCGAACAACAACTACTACAACAACATTAAAAATACTAAAATACAAGAACAACAGCAATAAAAGCTTCATTAAAAGCTCGCTGTTGAAAGTTAAGTGGCTCAACTATTCACGGTTTTGTAGCTCAGCACTGAACTGTTTTTTTGGTGTGCGGCATTGAAAAAAGCATTGAAAAACCATAACGGTTAATAAAAAGTATATCGACGATGGAGGGCTGTAGGAGGGGCGGTTGGAGGCCGAAACCACTGGGTTAACCGGCGAAAAGATAAGCAAAACAGAGGCGGAGAATGGAACAATACAATGGAAATACAATTAAATAAAATTAAATAAAACAAAATAAAATAATTTCAAATAAACTTAAATTAAATAAAGTAAAATAAACTAAATATAAATAAAATAAAATTAAATAATATAAAATAAAATAAAATAAAATAATATAATAATAAATTATACGATATTAAATTTTATTAAAAATAATTCAAATTGCCAGTAAAAGAAAAAAAAAGCATTGCATATGAATTATTTAAGCAAGGACAAGTAAAGACATACATGTACATACATGTATGTACAGCACGTGTATTTAATGTATGTCTGTATATAAACGTGTCTCTGTTCCAGTCCAACCTGAAGTCAGGATAGTAAAAAACTGCTCTCAGATAAGCTACGAATAATAAATATCAAGGCATAAAAACGCATATAAAAAAAAACACAAAAAGGCATAGAAATTAATATGATCGTGTGTGAACACGTTTCAGTATAAATTCATACGTATGTGTGTGTGTGTGTGTGTGAATGTGGTTCTTATGTTCATCTCCTCCTTTTGAGTTTAAATTCCTTCTAAGCTCATCAGCTGCATCATAAAAAAAGAAACTAATAAGAAGAAAGTAATAAAAATGTAAATTAATTCTGCCACCAACAGGAATGACACACATTTGTCCATACAAACATGACACATAACACACTCGGAGGATGACACATTTTCCAACGCGGATCAAAATACATCTTCTAACGTGAATCAACTTCAATTACATTTTTATTGGCTTTTTCTCTTCACTTTTAACTAATTTAAATATTATCAACTGAATACTATAATAAATAATTTTTATTATGATTAATTGAATATGGAACTTGGATCAATTGATTGATTTATGTAGATAAATTCTATTGTAAGGAAACGAATACATTTTTTAATATTTACATTTAATATAGTTTCTTTCTCCATACAAGTTTTTGTAAAATAAATCTTAAAAACTATAAATTTATTGATTAATTTGAACTCACCAACTTTTCTGCGCGCCCGCCAAAGCACGGGCGGTGCGGTGTTGTTGTTGGGTGAAGCCAGGGTGACCGAGAGGTTGCAATGGAAATTGAAAAATCTGAAAACGAGAAAGAAAACCAAGAAAATAAATACTCAGAAGCAGTGATGACCTCAAGTTTTAGCAAATTTCCAGCAGTTAGAAAACCCCTCAAAAATAAAAACAAAATCTAATCAGTGATAAAAAATTTAGCATATGTACAAACGTTTGATAAACAAAAAAACTTGAGAGAATATCGTGTATATATAATAATGACGACGTTGTCCATTTGAATATCAGAAAACTTTAAATTGAAATAATACATAAAATACCATACAAACCAAAAAATCAAAAAACATAAATGTACAAAGTTACAAAAAAAAACATGAGGAAAACTATAAAACTAAAAACTGCAAAAAATTAAACAAAAAATATATAAAAGTACAAAATGACAAACAGAAAAATAGAAATTTTCACGTAGCGCATAAAACAGGCGACGACGACGACGAAAAAGCAACCACCAACGCTTGAGTATTCGGTTTTTCTTTTGCTTGTTTATTTGTTTAACCCCGCGGCGCTAAAGGGCAACCTTGCGATAGAGTTGTTGTTGTTGTTACTGTTCCTAGTGCTGCTTTTATTGTGGGTTTCTTCTCTACTTTGTTGCCGTTGCTTGAAAACAACATTGTAACCGCTTACAAATGTTGTTGCTGTGTTGCTGCTGTGTTTGTTGCAACCGAAACGAGTTTTGAATTTTAATAAATAATATTATAATTAAAACCATTGGTGATGGTGACAACGTTGCCAGCTGTAGCGACTTTTAGTGAAAGAAAATTAAAGCAAAAAATTATTATTTAAATTATTTAATAATTTCCCAAATTATCTAAGAACCATTTTAGACATTTTTTATTACTTTTTTTGTATTATCTACATTTTTTTTAGGGCTTTTTTACTTTTATCTAAAATTTTTGTTCTTCCCATTTTTTCCTTCACTTTGCATTCTCTTTAAATCAATTCTCAGAATCGTAATCGCATAGAAATTTACTATTGCAATTAGAAGCAAGTGAAGAACTTCTGATGCTTAATAGATAAATACTCGTAAATTCATCTCCCCTTTAATATTACTGCTTCTCCTTCTCCTCTTTCCCTCTTCTCCCTTCTCCTTCTCAATACGACTTTCAATAAATATTGCAATTTCTCTTCCCAAGCTTCACATATCAACGCAAATTAAGCATACTCGCTAATTACAATACAATCATTCGTGCGTCAAGCGAGAGGCTGGTCGCTTAGAAACTGGCGCCAAAATAATTCACTCCTATAAAACCCAATCACTGAACAATGGACAAAAATGGTAAAAAATGTGTTCAAAACCAATGAATTCCATCAATTGATAATAAATACAGATCACTTTCAGATACTGTAGAATCTAAAGTTTTGATATTTCAAAAGATGTAATTCTGTGAAACGAAAGTGTTACTTTAATAGATTTGATCTTAGTTTAAGATTTGCAGAAACGAACTAAAATAATATTGAATCCTTCTTTTATATGTTATATTTTTGAAAATATTATATTTTTTTAATGAAATTTATTTCGGTGATTTCAGGTCTCCTAACCACTGTGCAAACGACAGATATTAAAATCAACTGCTTTGATTATTATATGGTTGTTGTTATTCAAACTTATTACTTTTAATTTGTTTTTTATTTCAGAATTTTTATACCCTACACCTTAAGGTTAAGGGTATATTCACTTTGTCACGAAATGTGTAACGCATAGAAATAGAGACGATAGGTATAAAAAAGTATATATATTCTTGATCAGCGTGACCTCCTGAGTCGATTTAACCATGTCCGTCCGTCTGTCTGTCTGTCTGTCTGTCTGTCTGTCTGTCTGTCTGTCTGTCTGTTGAAATCACGATCACAGGAGAACCGGTAAAGATATCGTAATGAAATTTTGCAGAAATATTGTTTCTTGTGGTGTGCAGGTTGGTATTGAAAATGGGCAAAATCGGTCCACGACCACGCCTATTTTTAAGTAAAAATGTGATATCAGCGTTCGTTTTTGAGTTATGACAACAAAATTTCATTCCTGAGTATAGAGTAGCATTATCCGTTAATAACCCAAATATGGGCGTGATCCGCCCACTTTTAGGTTACACAGGCAAAAGAGGGTTATATTGTTAAATATATGAACTTCCTGAATAAAACTTTAGATAACAACTTGTTTACCAAAAAAACATTATTACATCAAAACTGGGTGCGGTCCGCCCACTTTTACACTACTTATGTATACAGAATAGCTCATGAAAACAAGTTTATTACCACTAAACTAAACTAGTTATTTTGTTTTGAAAAAGGTAATGACCACGCCTACTATTTATACAGAGGCGTAGCTAGGTCTCATGGAGCCCGCGACGGTCAATCAACTTGCAGCCCCAAAAATTCCTAGAATTCAATAAGTCACTACTTGAATTCCACAACTGCCACCCCCGACATCGTGCCGCCCAGAGTGGACCGCCACGCCCGCCCCCTTACTACGCCCCCCTTTTAAATTTTTTTCAAAACTTTTAGGTGTAGGGTATCTAAGATTCGGCCAGGCCGAATATAGCTTTCTTACTGGTTTATTCTCTGTTTTTTAATTTATTTTCATTGATTAGCAGCAACAACTGCTGACGTTCATTCACTCACTCAGTCAGGTATTCAGTCAGGTATTCAGTCAGTTATGCAGTCAGTTATGCAGTCAGTTGTCACTTGATTACTTTTATAAAAAAGTCATTTAAAGGTTCAATTAACTTTTTGTGTTTTTATTGTGGCTGATATTTACTATGCGTGCGTTTTAATTATTTATTGCAATTATTTTCATTGTTGTGGTGGTTTTTAAAATCAAATCATTTTAAATACAACAATAATAAAGTGAAACACCTTTTAAAATTAGAAGCAAAGTAGAGTAACATTTGTGAAACTCACAATATAACAAAATATATATATTATATATATTTTTATGTACAAGCACATATATTATAAAAATTAAGCTGTACATAATAATTGTTGTTATTCAACATTTGTATTTCGTATCTCGTAGAAACCTTGAATTTTCATAAAAACTAAGTATCTACAGTGACAAATATAGACAGAGCTCATCATTAATAATGAGTACATATATGAAAACTGACAGTTTATGGAACTGACAGTATATTGAACTGACAGTTTATGGAAATGATAGCTAACAGTATACTGAACTAACAGTATATTGAACTTACTATTTGACTAACTGACTGAATAACGTACATAATAGCGGAAGTTACTTCTAACATCTGATTAGTTTAAACGTTTTCAATTTATCTACTTAGTTCGTAAAAAAACTAGTGATAAATTCCATGAAGAAACAACAAAATAGTATAAAATATATATTTTTTAAATAAGTAAGAAAAGATTAAAAAACTAAAGAAATTTTAAACAATTTCTTTTCCAATTGATTCCGAGACTTTAGACAGTTCTTGAGAACTTCAGTGAGTCGTTTTGTAGAAATAAAAAAATAAATTAATAAAAAATAAAATGACTTTTGTTCAGACTTAATTAATATTTATCTAGAAAGTTAATTAAAGCCAATCAATCGTTATCCGTAGCATCGTAAAAGTCTGTTGTACCAATTAATATGTCGTAACCACAACTACGTAAGAAGTAATAAAAAATAATTAAAAAAACAAATACGTAGAACAGAAATACGTAGAAAAGGAATACGTATAAAAGTACGTATGTACGTAGTTACGACGTAGTGAAATCTGATGAAATGCATTTAATAATGCGCAGTATTTGGAACCGAAAAGGGGGCGAGACGTTTGAGAGAGAAGGCGAGAACTGAGAGAGATAGAGTGATAGAGAGAGGGACAAAGAGATAAAGTAATGAGTAGAGAAAGAGAGAAAGGGGCATAGAGAAAAGAGAGTTGGGGAACCTTAGTCGAATACAATCGACTTCATATAGTTATCTGGATGACCTTGACTTTAATCAAGTTTATTTGGTAACACAAGTGGGAAAGGTGGTCAACGAACCGAATAAAGACAAATCACACAAGTTGACACAAGTGACACTACGAATATGACATCCAATAGAATGGACAACAAATACAGTCTGAGAAGATAAGTAAACACATATAATCTTTGATGATATTCCTTTGAATTTTAAGAATTACGTATTTAACTACGAAAATAGAAAGTAATAATAATGTAAAAACATTACAACATTTTTTCTGCCTCTCTTTCTTTTTCTCTACTTGTCTATTTTTCTCTATTTTCCTCAAACAAGATCAATATTGTGCCCAATAAGCTCAAGTGTATGTTCTATACAACACTCTATACATCCCTCTCCCCTCCCTCTTTCCCTAATATCTGTCCCTCATTCTATCCCTTTTTTTATCTATCTGTCTGTCTCTCTCTTTCTCTCTAATAACATCAATATTTTACTCAACAAGTTCAAAGGTTCCTTCAGTACTTTTTCTGCCAAGAATAATATACTCAATCGATATTGAAAATTCGACACAATTCTCATCCACTCGTCACATCAATCAATCATTCGCTCACCCAATGTATCAATACATTCAATCATCTGCAACCATTTCGTACACCCGAAAAGCACGAATCCATAAGTTTTGTGAAATCAAGAAACCAGCAATCGATCTGAACGATTTTTATGATGTGATGCTTGGAATTTTAATATTGGTAATACTGCAAAAAAATAAAATTAAATTAAAAAACCATTTATTTATAATTCTATACACGCACAAGTAAAAGAAAACACTTACAGAAACGAGAAACCCCCAAAAAAATTACAGAAGAAGATAAAATTGCCAATTGTCAATGTCAACCATTGAACTGTATATTTAAAAAAAAAAAATATTTATTCTTATTTTTTTTTTAACGAATTTTATAGTTTATTAACTTTTGTTAGTTTTAAGTAAATTTATGATTTTTCTAAACTTCAAGTTCTACACAAAAACATTTTTTAATTTAATTAAATCTATAAGAAAACTATAATTCATATACACAATATATTTAAGGAAAAATATGTTTTAATATTCAGAAAAAGTTTCTTAACATTTTTGAAGAAACGATTTTGTTAAACGATATATTATCAGCTTTCTCGTTTTGTTAGTTTTTGCTTTTCTGAATGGCAAAAACACGTGTTAAAAATTTAAATTTTAATATTTTATTCTATATATATTATCACCACTCGAATTTAACTGTTAACTGATTAAACACGTATGTAAATTAAATTTACTCGTTAAAAATAAATTCGTAGATCATGGAAACATACAATATTGTAATAATTTCAACTTTCAGAAAGATGAAATTTTTAGATGATGAGTTTTAGAATTTAAATTTATTCCAAAACTATATAAAAACGAATAGAAGAAAGAGATGAATAAGAGAAAGAAGGTTCGAGAAGGAAGGAAAGAATAAGAACTGAGAAAATGTAAACCTTAACTGAAGCTTTATTATGATTATGACTCATGAACCATAAATTAGCAGAGTCATCATTGTCATTTATTTATTTTACTATCTTTAAAAGTAACTATCTGATAAGCTTTTAGATAACATTCAACGATGAAACGATCTTCAAAAGAATAATAAAAGCTATCATCAACACGATCTTTAACACTGTTTTCATGACTAACTTCAAAATGATCCTCAATGAAACACATTAACAGTTCTTAAAACAAACTTAAAGTGATGTTCTGAATCATTCTAAACGCTCTTTTAAAGCGTCTTCAATAAGATCTTAAAACTTTAATCAGAATCACCTTTTTTATATAGAATAATGACACCAGATCATGATTTTGCGGCGTAAAATAATCAGAATAACAAAGGGGGAAGTAATTAAATCAGTACATAAAGATAAATTCAGTTCCATTTATCACTCAAGATATTAAATGTTTTAAAATCTATCATAGATACCATTAAAACAACAATACAATAACTTTTAGCTTCCGTCAGACGGGTTGTAAAAAAGAAGGGTAAAAATAAACTGTAAATATTATTTCAACAAATACAATAAATATTCAGTTATCAAAAAGCTCCCAAAATTTTGGTTCAATCATCATAAAATATGATGATCATGAAACTAGACAAAAAAGGTCAATAAAAAAATATAATAAATAAAAATGAATTGAATTTTAAAAAATCGAGAATGAAAAGAATCCTTTAAAATATATTTACATATAATCGTTCTCTCTAATCTACATATTTATTCATTTATTTACCTATCTGTAAATATGTCATATACATATGTATGTAAGTATATAATGTACATCCACATTAATCAAAGTTTCACCTGTTTAACTTGAGTTTGATTTCTTTATCAGCTGAAAAATAAATTAAGTAAAAATAAAAATTAAATAAACTAAAAAAACTCTTTTTGCCACTGTGACAAATTAATGACTCTCCAACGAATGCACTGAAGCCACGTGTTTGAAATGACCATGAACCAAAAAAATAAAAGGGGGGAAAAAATTCGATACAATCGTAGAAAAATTATAAACACTCTCCATTTCGAACAATCTAATAAACGAATTGTACCCTTCTCTACTTCACTTATTTATTTATTATTTATTTATTACTCTACTCTACTGTATTCTACTCTACTCCAATTCAATCTTATCTACTTTACTCCACTCTCTGCCCTACTTTAATCTCCTCTACTCTACTTTACTTTATTAACCCCTTTTCAGTAGTTAAAATCTTATCAATATTATCAAAGGTACATTTAATAATGTTTTTATTTATTGTACATACCGATATACCTTTACAAACGTTCATCGGCTGGTTTCTTTCCAAAAGTATACGGAATGACAAACGCTTGTATACTTCAACCTTCCTTGTTTAAAAAATAAAAGGCTCCAGATATGTCACCATCACAAGCCATTATGCTTATGTTGGTGTCCGTATGTGTGTGTCTAATAACTCAAAGTTTAATTTATTAACTCTAACAGCTGAATGATTGAGTAACACTGATTGGATTTCACAAGAACCACCCGTAACAAAAAAAAAAGAGATGTTTGGAAATAACCAGCTAAAACTCGATAGAACTCATTTACTCATGCTACTAATTTTATTTTCTTAGTTATTTTTATCAAATGATGGAAAGTAAAACGTAATAAACTAAAAAAGGAGAACATTATCTCAGCGTGTTAAACTTAATATGGAAATTTTTATGTGGTTTTTCTTCTTCGTCTTCCATTAAACTTTTAATGGAATAGAAACACTGGTACTTAACCTAGAAAATAAAGCGAAAAGAGAATGGTTTATAAAGTATGAAGATTTAATGTTTAATGTTTATAGTTGGACAATTATAACCATTGATGATTGATTGGTTACACTTGGAGAGAACGTTTCAAGAGTTCGAATGAATCATTTAGGAATTCGAATGAACGTTCAGAGCGATGGAATGAACATTTGGATAATTCGAATTAACGTTTTCAGAGTTCTGAGGTTCGGATAAACATTCTTAGCTTTTGAGAGGAATACTGTACGTTCTCAGAGTTGGAATGAGTAATCAAATGGTTGAAATGAATATTCTGAGGTTTAAATGAACATTTTGCTTGTGATGATCAGTTAATACAAATACCGGTACTCATAATATTGGATATTTTCTGTGGTGCGGTTTGGTACACAAGTAGCGCTAACAACAACAACAACAACGGGCTAAGTAGTGACAAAATTACGGAAATGTTTACCACAAAATTCCCAAAGTTAGTAGGTTATGATTTTGATGAGTCAAGTGTGGATATTTCCCAAGATATTTCTGAAGTATTTTTGCTGTATAAATTGTTGTTGTATAGTTTTTAAATTCTTCCTCCTCTTATTGTTGTTATGCTGCCCTTGAGATGTGCTGCTTTTTGTTGCGTGCTCATTTTTCTTAAATTGTTCTTGTTTCTCTTGCAGTTGTTGTTATCGTTATTTTGTTGTAGTAGTATTTGTTGTTGCTGTTGTTTTCATATTTGTTTGCTAGTGTATTTGTTGTTGTTGTTTTTGTAGCCACGCGTATACGCAATTAACAAGTGAATGTTGATCAACTTATTGTTGATAAAAGAAAAGAAAAAAAAAAGAAAACAGCATTTTTTAAAAATCTTTTATTCCCGACTCAGTTCTCTTTATGAAATGCGAGTACAATTTTTTTTTTAATTTATTTATTATTTGCCAACAAAATAGCTACCATTTTTTAAGACATTTCATTTCATTTGTTTTTTGTTTAACACCTTTTTTTAAAAGCTTTTATTTCCTTGACGTATTTTTATTTTTATCTTCTTCTTCTTCCTTTCTGTTGTGGTTCTCTTTTTTCAAATCAGTGCTCATCATCGGTGTCTCTTCTCTACATTTTTAATTCTATTTATCAATTTAGTTAACATCTTTAAATGGAAGAACTGGTTTGCAGTAAAAGTTGCTGTCTTTGGTGATGAATTCTGTTTTCCTTTTAATCATTGAGATCAACAGATGCACGACAAAGGCTTTAAATATGTAACAAAGGCTTTAAAAGGATTTCAAGATATTAAGGTAATCAATCAAGAAACGCGTAAATAAGGTTGCAGGGCTTCATTGAATTCATGGATACCTCCACGAGTGGTTTTATGAATAATCTTAACCGGTTTTAATGCTTTATTAAGTGCGTAAAAACTTTGCATTAAATGCACTCAAAGAGGAGGATTTCAAGAGGCCTTTCGAATCAATTAGAATTCTTAAAAGGGCTAAAAATGGGTATAAAAACTACGCTTAAATAAAAATGGCACGAAAAAAACGAAATGCATTAAAACTGTCGAAAAAGCTTTAAAACAGTGTTCAAAAAAACATAAACAAATTTAATTTATTGGATTAATACTCTAATAAATTTATGAAAACTTTTTTAAACCAGTTGTTGTTGAGGACGGTATTCTTTTAAGCATTTCCTCTTGGGTAACGTAATAAAACTAATACGTAGTTTGTAGCATATAAATTTAGCAAAGTTTAATTGATCTTTTCAATATACAAATACCGACAGCAACAACAAATAAACACACACAAGAACACACACTAAAAATCATAGAAATTTCACGAAATAAATTGAATAAACGTTATCATCTCTTTCAACACCGAAACAATCCTACATTTCTACAAACACAACTTGTACATTATACATTATATTATATATATGCATATATTGTACACATATAGTATATATTTGATTGTTTGCAATAGTCAATAAAATTACTTGACATTGCCAACAATTTAGAGGGTTAAAACAAATACACGATTTTTTTATTGTTTGTGGTTCACTTCAAATCGAATTTTCAATTTTAATTCACTGCATTGCAACAATAAAAAGGAAATCGAAAATTTGGTTTTTGCTTTTATTTTTGTTTTAATTTTTGTTTTTTTTTTGGTTTCTCAATTCTATAAAATGTGATCTTGTGTTTTGAATTCCTTATCAATTTCTTAGGATATTTTACATTATGAACTCGCTCTACAATTATTGGAGTTCAAAGAGTTTAATTATTAAAAGCTTTGAAATAAAGTTATTAAGTTAAATTAATATTCAACTAAATATTCTAAACAAGTTTTTCTACTTGGAAACTAGTTATTCAAATTATATTGTAATAATATTTCAACGATATGATTTCCGTTTAATTTGAAGAAATAAGATGAAGGAGATGAAGGAGAAGACGACGGCGAAGACTAAGAAAAATAACTAAAAGAACCAGTAAATATTATCATTTTTTCTTTTTAAGATTAATCATTCATTAATTAATCAGTTTGCAAAATATTGCAGATAAAATATACAATATTTTGCAACTGAGTCATAAATTTTAAAATGAATCATTATTATTTGGACTCTATTAATTGAAATTATTTGAAATTAAAGCAACGTTATTTATTTTTTTATAAATATTTATTTACTTATTCAAAATGTAATCATTCAATTACAATGTATAATTATGAAATTTAACCCGTATAGTTACTTAATTAAAATAATGTTTTATTAATATGGTTATAATTATTAAATTTTTTAATGAATTCAATTTATGAAGTGTGAATTTAATATGATTTGTTATGATGATTCAATAATGATTAATAAATTAATATATTGAAATTATTTTTAAAGAATTTATAAAGAAATAAGCAAGGAGATGAAATTGAAGATTTATTACTAATATTCTTTTTCTTTTGTTAATAATTTAAATTTTTTTTCTTATATATAATAATAAATATATATGTACATTTCACACTAAGCAAGTTCAGTCTTTCGTCAGAGTTTATCTTCATCTCTTTAAGTGACTCTTGATGTATATATTAATATATTTTACTACATATATAATATTTTTATATATTACATACACTTGTTGATCATCTACATGCTATATACAAATGCCTTTTACACCAATATGCAAATTTTATCATATGTACTTATATTTGATTGTATTAATAATAATAATTTTGAATAAGCGCTTAATGAATTCTAAATGAATCAATTGAAAGTTGAAAGTTGTTCACCTTTTTACAATTGGGAATGCACCCAAGCATCACCGCCCCCCCCCCCCCTCCCCGTCCCTTCCTTGCCCAAAAAAAGAACAATTTGAAGAGCAATAACATCATTTATTACAATCAAGAAATAAACAATTTCATTTCATATTTCAATAAATTCATTTGTGAACATAAATTTTTTCACTTGAACTTAGGTTAAACGAGTCAATACTCTGTATATCATTATATTCAATTGGGGTATACCTTATACCTACATAATTTGAATTCAACGCCTGTGATTCACCGATCGATAGAATTCGAATGGTTTCTATTTCAATAAAGCACAAAGAAATAACTCGTGACTCCGCTCGTCATCTACAATTTCTATAAATCCAAATCTATCGAGCCCCAAAATAAGACAATTTTGTTTGTTTCCGTAGTTATTCAGTTTGAAAATCAGCATCCTTCTCTGAGGATGATTTCATTTCTCTCATTGCTTCTCTGCACCCCCTCCCCCTCCCCCCACCACCTTCAATAATGTCACGATGTTGTTTCAATATTCATTGTGACCGACTCCAAGGCGAATTGTCACCAAGATTGTTACTAGTTTCCGTGATACATATTCACATGTAACGAGGTCTAACTGATGCTCACTGCTCATTCACCATAAAGAAACATTATAATGCTTTATATATAGAAACAAGTATCAAATAGCAGCTGTTCCTTCTTTGACAGAACTTAAGTGTTGCCAGTTTAAAATTAGAATTACAAATTTAAAACCAGATTAAAGGTGACAGATTTAAGACAAGTTCTACGGTAAAGATTGAAGTGAGTTTCAATCAAGTTTGATTGAGACGAGATTAAAGACAAAATTTGTGACTCGATGAAAGGATTGATAAATCTGGCAAGATTCCGGAATGATATCTATGATGCTATTAACACTGGATTTATCAGAACATTAGATTAAAGAATCGATGAAGAACTAGATTAAAATTTCGATTAAAACTTGTTTAAGGGTGGATGAATAATTCAATTAAAGACTCAATCAAAAACATGGTATTAGAACGAATTGAAGACCGAGTTACAGACTTGATAAAAGACAAGATATGCCTTGAATGAAACTGGATTTATGGCCAGATTAAAAACACGATTAAGAGCTGGATTAAAGATCTTAGAAAGCATTAAGTACAAAGTTAAGGACTCGTAAATAAAGACTGGTTTGAGGACTACATTTAATACCGATTTAAACATTAATTAGGAGATTAAAAACTGATTACAAGAAGAAAGATCGACAAGATTAACGAGGGGATTAGAACAGGTTCAATATGCATTCAGTTATAACAGGTTTAAGATGAGTTTTAAGGGTACAAATAATTGAATTAAAGTACAAAAAAATAACTTTTTTTGAAGACCACACCTCAACGTATTCTTAAACCCCGATTAAGGTTTCAATTGAAAACCAGTTTTTGTGAAATAATGCACAATACAACATCCAGATCCACACCTTTTTCCGCTTTCACGCTATTTTTGTTGACTCTACCAATTTTATTGTTTCTTAAAAAACTTCTTCTCGCTTGTTTGCAAATGTTTTTAGTTCAAAGCAAAGTGTTTTTCTTTAGTTTAGAAACTTAACATAAAATTCAGAACAGATTTTTTTTAAATTTGGCTTTTCTTTTGTTGTCTTCAAAATCTTACGTTACTCACCAGTCTGCCGATGTGCCTGTCTGTCTGTCTGCACACTAAAACAATCAAACAGCTTTCCAACTTCCAAATTAAGTTTTACACTAAAAAAACTCTGCTTTTATATTTTTATAACTTTTCCTGGAACTTAATTTCCACGTTCATTAAAACTTAAAATCGGTTTTAAGAACATTAAAGAATTACAACTTCGTAGAAATTTATTTATCATTAATTAAGGAACTTTTATTACCAAATAATCGCCTGTTCTTTATTTCCTTTTGTTTAATTTCTCTGGTTGTTTCATTTATGTAATTATTTTATGTACTTATTATTTTCTTTGACGCTTTCTTAGCGTATTCTTATTTTTTCTGAACTAATTTTTAATCTTAATATTTTATTTAGTGATTTTAAGCACAAACACGACATCAATTTAACGCTTATTGTGAAGTTAGTTAGTTCTTTTCTTTCTTAAGGTGTCTTCTTTTGCAGCAAAACTTTTTGCTTCTTTTCAAAAACCACTTCTTTGACTGGTATTTTTTTTCTATTTATTTTTCCTTCTTTTTTCCTCTCACTACACGTTGTATTTCGTTTCGTTTACCGCTCAAACGATCGCCTTCTAAATTTTGTGTCTCGTTCGATTCGATATGAAATCTGATGCGTGCGAAAGAAAAAGAAACCAAATAAATCCCGAAAACAAACCACTTGAAAGCTCCCCAACGAAACGCTCCACCTGAACGCGTCGACTCGCGTTTGTAGACTGATCGCGTCAGTCGTTTTGCAAGTCGGTTGCTTGCTTGGGGTCGAACGATTTTGAGTGTGGGGCGCAGCGCACCCGGTGCACAGTTATTAGAGATGAATTGTACCCTCGCTCTTGTTGTTATTGTTGTTTGCCGCCGAACCAAAGACCCGCTAGGAAATTTTTTGTGGTCTTTATAGCACAAAAGGGGATTGCAAAAAGAATATTGAAGGAATTAAATACATACATACTAATATAAATAAAGTAACAATAAAAGTTGCTAAATAAATATTGTTAGTTGAATTTTTGCAGGAAAGAATAATTTTCGTTGAGATTAAAAAGTGTTTTCATTTTCGAAACTCTTCGCTTCAACTCGTTATCAATACACATTATGAATTAATTCACTCTATTCTTCTCCATCATTCGACTTTGCTCTCAATCTCGCGTGCGTCAATCGCCATCATCAGCTGACGTTGTATATAAATAAATTACCCCAAAATAAAAAATGAAACCCAACAAAAATTCACAAAAAACACTGAACCATTTCCCACGATAACGTTGATGGGGAAATACTACCAAATGAACGAGTTTATCTCAGAAATGATGAAAAAAAGACACAATCAGAAAAGCAGAAGAAGAAGAACAAGAAACTGCAGGCAAAAACACAAGACACGGGAGAGCGAGAGAGTCGAAAACGGCCCACATCCGATCAGCTACTCATTCAAATTTATATCTCGTGGTTTTTAAAACAATTTTTTTGCGACTTTTATTCTTTATTGCAACCAGGAACAAAACAACTTTCACAACAACCACGAGAAAAATAATAATAATAACAAGAGCATAAAACAATAACAATAATAATAACAAAACCATCATAAAATAATCACCATAATAATAACAACAATAATAATCTTTGGATAATAATTTGAAATATTTATTTTATTTTTAAGTTAACTAAAATAAAATAAAAAAAGCGAAGAATTTAATTTATAAACATGAAAAATATTCCTAAATTTATATTAATATGTTCAATAATATTGATATATAGCACTTTATTACCAAATAAATTTCAATGTTTGATGACGTCGTTATACTTCAAATGATTACTTTTCTCTGCCAAAAAAGGGTCACTAAAAAGGTCTACAAATCAATGTCTCTATCGTATAACAACAACAACACTTAAATTAAATTACAATTTCATAAAATGTATGTCAATAAATCTTAATGAATTTGATAAGGAAACAGAATTTATTGTGATAATTTTTGGTCTCTATTTAAAAAGCAAGTCATTAAACAAGTCATTTCATTTAATATAAGAGAAGGAAAAGATAACAAAAATAATAAAAAGATAATAACTACAACAAACAAGTTCTTTCAAATTGTTGTCAACAAATATTTAATGAGTTAATAAAAAGATTAGGAAAAAATAATAATATAATATTAGGTGGGCCAACGGCTGGTTTCTTTTTAAAATTTAAAAACTGTTTAAAACAGAAAACCAATTCGTAAATAATTTTTATGCACCTAATCGGAAGATTTGAGGTATCATAATAAATCACAAACTTTGGAAAATATTGAACGGTATTTTATCCTGTAGCAATTTTTAAAGAAAACCATCTGATGGCGCACCCTGTAATAGCAAAATATTTTAAATAATAAATTCAAATAAAACTCAATAAAAATAACGAGTTTTTCAATTAGTTAGCCAAATTTATTATTCACGCATTCAATTTTTGTTTCTCACTTCTTAATTATTCTCATTTTATATTTTATTTAATTTATTTTTCATAATTTTGTTCAAATATAGGGCCATCAGGTGGTTTCTTTTTAAACTTGCTTTCCTTTGCAACAAATAAAACACAACAAAATTTTAAATATAAATTTACAGACTAGAACTTGAAAGAGAAATTGTCCGTTTTTAAGAAATATATAAATACATTACAAACTTAAAAGCTTTCCTTTACATTCTTTTTCTCAACATAATTTCGTGCATAATAAGAAAAACCATTTGTTGGTGCCAATAAAATTTTAATTAACGTGAACACGAACGCGAACATCATTAATTATCTCAAGTATCAAAATGTGTCAAAAAAAGGTGTCCGAAAATATGTCAAAAATGTGTCTAAAATGTGGTATATTTTTAACAAATGCTTATTTATACGAGTATAAAAGAAATTAGGTACATGTTTATAAATTGTCCTTGTTTTGCTGTTGTTCTGGTTCTCACTTTTTTCATTACTCTGTTGTATTGCTTTATTTAATATTATTCTTTACTATACATAATTATTATTTTCCTTCTTTCTTTTTATTTTTTCTTGTTTATAGCTTGCTTTTCTTAATTTTCAGACTTCGAATTTCTCTCACTTAGGATTTGATTGAAGCTCATTTCTGTTTTGAAAGTTGCTCGTTGCTTTTTTTGCTTTGATTTTTGTTTTGTAAATGAAAACAAGCTCATTAAGGAAAATTTTAAGAAAAAATCAAACATGTTTTCTCCTTATTTTTATATATATTTTTTTTCTGTATTTACATGAAGTTATTTCAACTGTCAACTGTTATTGAGGAAACTTCTACTCACGAAAATATTCCTGCTGGGTTTGTTTTGTTTCAACATTCAATTGTTCACAGGTAACTGTTGAAAATAAGAGAAACAACAACAACAACAAACATAACCATAATAACAACTGCAATCACAACAAAAACACAAACAACGACATTATTAACAGTTGAACTACAGACGTAGTGTTGCACGTTGACTGATGTGACTGTTGTTTATTGTATGTAATTATTATTGTTTATGGTTGTTGTTGATGTTATAATTGTTGTTGTTGTTGTCGTTGTTATTCTTGATGTTGTAGTTGTTATTCTTGTTGTTGTAGTTGCTGTGACTGTAGTGCTGATGCTGATGCTGCTGCTGCTGAAGTTTTACTCACTCTCTCTCTCTCTCACGCTTCTATTGCAAATTATTACGCTGAGGTGTTAATTGAGTGTCACAATTGTGCAAAATTACAACAATATTTACAGCAACAATAACAAACACATGAGCACAATAAAATAATTTAAAGAAAAAACAACTAAACAATAATGAGTACAGAAACTTAACCTGTTTCTTTTGTACGAAGCCACGAACATAAGAATACACACATTGAAATGATTGGCGAAGAGGGGAGCGAGGGAGGCGGAAGAGATACAAATGACCCCCTTTTTTCTTACTACTGTGTTTCTACATTTTACATTTTATTTAATTTCTTATATTTTTTTGATTTAATAAAGCGTTTCTTTGTTTTAACAAGTTTAAAATTCGTGAATTGAATATTGAAGAATAACAGAAAAAACTATAGAACCCAAAAGAAAAAGAGCTCCAGTAACAACAAAAACAACAACTGAAGCAATCACAACACATGCAAACGAACAACAACAACAACAAAAACTAAACTTGTTCTGTTAACATATCCAAATAAACGAATTACACACAATTTTTATATACATGCATGCATGTCATGTATGTTTGCTGCATGCGTGCTGCACCCGTTAGAATGGATGCCGGAAATTAATTGGCATCGAAATTAATTAATCATCACCACTAAAAATTCAATAAATTACACTTTTATTAAATACTATTATAGTTTTTTGAGCAATAATTTTTTTGCTATTACAGATTGTTTCTTTCTTTATTGCTGAGAACGAGAACTCATTATTTTCAATTGTAATGGATTTTTCAATGACCTCAAATGTTTATATACATATGTTTATATAGCAAATGTTTATATACAATGTTTTTATAAAATTATTTACATTCAAATGTTTAAATACAAATGTCTACTTTAAAATGTTTATATACAAATGTTTATACTCAAAAGTTTATAGACACATGTTCATACTCAAATTTTTATGTGCAAAGGTTTATACTCAATATCTGTCTAGCAGTCGATTAAATTGTTTTAATAGCTGTTTTTATTTTTTTTTAAGTGTAATTTTATGCAACTCATTTCTTCCGATTTTTTTGTTATTTACATAAATAAACAAATAATATCAACTCAAGTTAATTTACTACCTGTTACTGCTTTTTGTTGTTGTCACCACTCCGTCCCCTCCCCTCCCCCCCCTTCCTTCATCATTTAGGTTTTGTTAACAATATGTACATACAATGTGGATATATTATCTAAGATTAATGTTTTCTTTATTATTTTGCATATTATTTTCTCTATTATTTCTTTATTTTTCGCATTCTTATTTTTGGAATGTTGTTTATTTTTATTGTTCTGTCACATTGTTGTCAATGGTTTGACATTTGATGTTCCTGTTGTTGTTTTTTAACAAGCTGTCAAATTAAAATGTTTGCAAAGTTTTTTCAATTTTCGCAATTTTCTTTTCTGTTTGGCTTTTTTTTTCTTTTTGTTATTTTTCTCTTATAAACAACTCAAGTTGTCAAGTTGTTAAGTTATTTAAATTTAAGACAAAAAAGGCCAACAAAACAAATGAGCTAAGCTACAGTTGTTAAGTTATTGCAACGAACTATTGTAGAGTGTTACAAGAAAAATATTGCAACAGAGTTTACATTAATTTAAAAAACGCCGACTGAAGCTTAGACGAATTTTCGGTCCAATATTTCAATTGATTTGTATTAACAAATTTCTAAAAAATTAGAAAAATTTTTAAAAAATGCCTTTGCTTCCTTTTTGCATCTTTATCTTTCGCTCTCTTTCACTAAATGTTTCTTTAACTAAACTCTTAATTATTTGCATAGTTTAATGATTGGAAAATTTTCCCCAACAGTTTTATTTTACAATACAAACAAATTTATTTTTATATACAAAAATTATTATTTATAAAATTTATAAAGAAATTGTAAATGAACTGAAACTATTTAAAATTTCAGTTTAAATTAATATTATATTATTAATTTAAATGAAATTGATAACTTAAAAATAATTCTTGACGTCGATTTAATTCCATAATAAAAAGTAAGAGCGTTCTCTCGATTCTCAAATAACTGGAGTCGTTCAAATTTCAACATAGTTTGTAGCTAAACAGTGAGTACACAAACCTTTAAGATTCTTATTTCCCTGAAATAATTTCCTTTCTTAGCGGAGACACAACCAATCGTATAAAGTTAGTTAACATTTGAAAAAGAAATTAAATAAAAATAAGAACTTTGAGGATTTTGGTTCATAAAATGCAAGTTTTTTTTTAAATAAGACGTAGAAGAAAAGCGAAGAAGAAGAAGGATAATAAGTAAAAAATTATCTCTCATAGCTTAGAATTTCGCATTTCATTTGAATTATAGAAGCTATTTTATGGACATGTTACGAGCACGTAGCTCACGTGTTGCTCTAGTTTATGTGAATGTGTATGAATATAGTATTAACATAATACACACACACATAAATACAAACATACATAGTGTATAGATTGTTAACTATTGATGTGTGGGTTGGGAAAGACACGAATGCATTTGTAAAATAATATATTTAATTGGCAATTCCGTGGAGTGAAAGTATGACGCAGTTGAGCATGCACACACACACAAACACACAAAAAGGAGCAAATGGAAATATTAATTCAGTCAATTGCCATGTCCATCACAACCAGCACGACCTATAAAACAAATTAATATTGTAGCTGCTATATATATATTGTAATATAGCTATATTATAGCCTATAAAGGAATTAAGTCGTTAAAGAGTGCACTCAAAGTCGAAATGGTTATTTAATTGCCTTTATTTTTAATATCCTTCGAGACTTGAGTTCGAAGCCTATCAAAAATATCGCCCCCCTTCTCTCTCCCTCTCTCTTAATTTAATTTCCATTTCTTTATTTTTCTTCCCTTATAGAATGTTTTATTTTATCCTTTATTCCTAACTTTGCCAATACTTTTTAACCTTTTTTTCTTTATTTTTTTATGTCTTTTTTAGTGTACTTTGCTCACACTTCAGCACAATCCATGTCCCTTTCTTTTGTCCTTTTTTTTCTCGTGATGTCCTTGAATTCTTTACCTTTGAAATGTTTTCTAATTTTGTCGTTACTCTTGTTATCTTTGTTGTGGTTTTTTTCTTGTTATCGTTCTCAATATTGAAAAATATGGATTCATTTTTATGGAAACATCAAAACAGAATGAGTTCAAATGAATTAGAGCAAAAAAGAGTTTACAAAAGTAAGAAAACAACAAAACCAATCAATACAAATGCTATCCCTTTTCTAAATATTCAAAATATTAAAGTAGTAAAAGAGCTCAATAAAATGCAGTTATAAAAAAAGTAGGTTGATTAATCCTTTCAATTACGAAAGAAGCACGAAAGACGAACATAAAAATAAAATAGCGAAAAAAACACTTAAGTTAATAATCGAAATAGAACGAATGATGGATGAGTTTGTATTTTAATGAACTGAATTTAATTAAATTGAATTGAATTCAATGTTTTTTTTACAAGGAAAAAACGATGATGATGGTGATGACGATGATGGATGGTTAGATGATGAATGAATGAAAGCATGAGTTTGAGCCTCATCAACGACAACAACCAGAAGCTTTCATGTCTCGTCTAGAAACAATTAAATACTTTTAATTGCCCTTTTAATGGAAAAGAAATTAATAACGTTTATGTTCCTTCATTTTGTGGATTAAAAATTAACATCTTCAAAGAGTGTTGCGTGTCCTTCATTAGATTAATCAAGAGCGAAGCACTCTATTAAACTTAAAACTTTATTTTATTATCAGTATACTTCTAATTTATGTTGACTTTGCAACAACATCGAAGCCAAATCATGCATTTATATTTTTTTGGTAACAGTTTTAAAGGACTTTCTTAAGATTTCACTCGTTTCATTCAAGATTGCAAAAGTTGTGTGTTTAAAGTTGAAGTTTTTCGTGTTCGTCCTTCGCAGTTCATTTGAACGCTCTGAACAACGCTCAGATTTTGAACTCTGCGACATGCAAGCATGAAAAAGAAGACACACGCACACACACTCAGTCGCTCACACAGTCACTCAAATACTCGCATCTCCTTGTTGTTCAATCATTGATTCTCATGAGTACTTTTGTCAATGCGTGCATGACATTCGTGCTTGTCACTCATGAAGTTGTTTTTTCTTTTTTGCATTTTAAATTGCATTCCTTTGTTCGACTTTGAACACATTTTTTTCCTCCGAGAGATATTTTTATTGATTGCTCAAGAAAAACGTTGCATATTTTGAGGAGTTCTTTTAAAATACTGAATATTTGTTATTTAATTTAATTTAATCTAAGTAGAATTTTCAAACAATTTTAAAACATATTTTATATAACTATTTGTTATTAAGTGAATGTAATTCAATTCATTATTTATTTAAGTCTAATAAAAGAGAAGCATTCACATTTGTTGTTTGTGGTTTTAAACTTCGAGGACCGAAAATACTGGAACGCGGTGTCTGTCTGTCGGTCAGTTTGTCCGCCAGTCATAATAATTAATTGTTTGTGCCTAAATTGTTATTTATTATCTACAAATATTCCTTCGAAAAGTAATAAATTCTGAACTCAACATACACACAAAAATGCATGAATGTTCGTCCACATTATACAACACTTTAGCATTTAAACTGTGTTCAATAAATATCGTTTCCTTTATTTTGTTACTCTTTTTCTTACTTTTCTTTGACATCGCAAAAACTCAATTAATTAAATTAGTTTTGTATCTTAATCAATGTCGAACAATGAGGACAAGAAGTAGAGAGTTTGTGTTGCTGTCAAACAGTGTGATGGAGTGCCATGTCAGAAAGAGAGAGAGAGAGAGAGAGAGAGAGAGAGAGGAGTCAACGCGAATTATTCTTCCCTCCTCGCCTTTCCACCCTCAAGGAATGATCAGGAACTGTTTCAGTTCCCAATTCTACAACTACAATTGAGAATGATGATGAGTATTCGTAGATGTAGTGATGTAGATGTAATGATGTAGCTGTCAAACACTCATACACACATATACATCATCTATACATAATCTGTACATAAGAAGATTATTCTTTATTTAGAAATTTACGATTTACCGTCCGAAAGATTTGAGTTTCAAGGATTACATTCTTTTATCCTCGATAGACAGATTTTTGACAACTCAACTGAACTCGATTCACTTCTTTTTATTTTATTTGTTCTTCGTTCTTTTTTAGCTTTGAGTAAAGTATTAAAAAGTTCAAACAATTTTGTGTGTACTTTAAATTTTATGTTATTTTGTTTTTGCTATCGACAGACAGACACAACCACTAAAATGAACACCGACACACATTCTCACAAACGCAGTCGTGGCAACGAATACTACGATGATGAGTGCTGACTGTTACGATGAGCGCTGTCAGGACGATGAGAGCTGATACGATGAGCGCTGTCAGGACGATGAGAGCTGATACGATGAGAGCTGATACGATGAGCGCTGTCAGGACGATGAGAGCTGATACGATGAGTGAACCTCTTTGCCTTTGTTGTTGTCGATAGTCGTTGGCATTTATATAAATACAACTGCTGCTCTTTTGATTTTAGTGTCAGTTGGTTGTTGTTGTGCTTATGCTATTATTTCCCTCCCTTCTTTTCTATTCTTTTTACTGTTATTATTATTAGTATTGCTGTTGTCGTCGTTAATTTTGGGTTTCGGAGGAAAAAGGAGAAGTAAGACACAAAATTCTTTTGTTTTTGTTTACATATTTCAATGGAAGTGGTTTGTATTTAGATCTGCATTGATTTATGTACATACATATGTTTGTGTGTTTTCCAATATATCTCTCTATAATAAAATGTCGTCCTTTTATTAGACTATGTGAATGTTGTATACAAAATATACAAACACATCAGAAAAGGAATGGCTAAAATAACTCATTCGAAATATTTTTACATATTATATTTAACTACTATATATTTAAAGAAATAGAAAGAGCTGACAGCAAAAATAAGGTTAGAAAAGAGCAACGCAAACGATTGCCAAAAGAAAGATAACAGTAAGTACTCACTCGGGGGTGTGGAGATTTGTTGTTTTTGTTCCTATTGTTTTTGTTGGTGAGCTACTACGACTTCCTTTTTCTCTTTGCGTCGGCAAGGATGGCAGAAGAGTAGCAGAACGCGAACAAGCAACGACGACGACAATGAAAGCAAATAACAACAATGAAATCAGAACATAAAAAACTATTAAATTAATGGTTTTTTAATGCTCCTTGTTTGTCCTCTTAAGAGTACATATATTATTTTTGTTCTCCTTGTCTTCTTCTGCTTCTACCGGCAACTTATTTTGTCGACTCAAGAGATTCGCGGCACCCTTAAAAATATGTACAAATATGCACCTGGTTTTGAACTTGCAAAAAATTGCTGGCATAAAAATGTGTTTTTTTTCTATTTCACAATTTGTATATTTATAAATTTTTTAATGGGTGAATTAATTTGTTTCCACACGATACTAAATTGCTGACGAAATACTTCCCATCCGAGGTCTCAAGTAGCACTGAAGATTCGACCGCTTAATGTCGACAAGATGAAGTATTTAAAAAACTGAAGTACTTGAAAAGCTTATACTTAAAGCTTTCAAATGCTTTTGTGAATATTTTTTGTTGCATACTTTTAGATTTTCCCCCCTTTTAAGTTAAGAATGCAGAAAAAAGTGTGTATTTCCTTCATACTGAATTATTATAAAAACTAGAACACATTTACGAATTAACGCAGATATTTTGTTGTTGTTGTTATTTGTTGTGAAAACTCCAACAACATCAGTTGCCGTCCTTCTCGACTGGTTACCGATGTTTGAAAATTACAGTCTATATCTCCTAAACTGTACAATCTACCAACTCTATTATATTACTCTAATCGCTGGAAAGATATTCGAACTATCATTAATTTTTCTTTTGGGAAAAAGTTCATTTTAGATTTTAATAATATAACGACTGTAACTATCGTTGGAATCCCTCGCAATAAAAAACAACAAAATCGAAGCTGTGTCGGTTATATCAAAATTGTAGCAGGAATTTCACCACTATATTAAACCATGGTGGAAATATTAGACATCTTATTTTTTCAACATAGTCAATGACAGCAAACTAGAAGAACAATAGAAAAAAATTCACCAAACGAAATGAAAATGATGCATTGAAAACAGAGTAGTCTTTGATTGAAACGATTGCAGCCGTGAAAAAAGTGAAGTGAAGTGTTTTTGAAGAGTCTGAGTTTTGTTAAATTATAGAAAATAACCATCTAAAAGCCCCGAAAAAAGAACAAACAGAAATAAAACATATTTCACTTGAGAGACGACCTAATACTGTCTTAAAGTATCACATAAGATAGCAAAACAAGTCCCTTTGTTCTTTTCGTAACAGCAGCAACAACAACCACGGCAATTGCTTTGTAAAACTGCAACCAGCTCCGTGAGCGCGGTTCCCTGGTTGGTGCATGATATCATTGAGCGCTCTGTTGACCAAATACACAATTGGCATCATGAGCAATCTGGGCAATAATCCAGCCGGTACTGCTGCAGGTGCAGGCGGCGCTGCTGGAGGTGGTCATAATTCAGCTGCTGAAGGAAGCATGGAAAGAGGAAGGTTGGTTGTATAAAATCAAAACTTCATTTAAAGGCCTTTGATAAAAGCTAATTACTTTTTTACTATATTTCTACTTGCCTCAAACAAACAGCTGCCTACTGCGTTATGCCAGTCAAAATTCATTGGATGAAAGTTCTCAAAAACATGTCCAACGTTCAAATGGCAAAGATCGCTCAACCGTTGGCTCCTATCACAACGAATTGCATACCGCGCGCTCCTTTGAGGCCATGAACGAGATGAGAAAGTAAGTGATAGAATGATTGACAGACTGATAGATTGATGGGCTGATTCTAAAATAAATAATTTATCTATATTCATGAATGATTGTATTAACGTACCCGATTATTCGAATTTTATTGCTATCTTGTAAACGTGGTCTTGACACTTTTATGTGTTTGAGGTTTTTTATACATATTCGAAGATTTTATTTGAAGAACTATGTTTACGGCGTAACCTTGAACTTCACTTTCAGTTAATGGGGAAAAAAGTTAAAATACTAAAGCAACGAATTTTAATAATGACACTCACAATGCACACAATTTTAACATTTATATAGTCAACAAATAAAATTAACTTTAATTATCGCATGAAAAAGATTAAAAGAGACTTGAAAACCTATAAATATATATGCATACATATAGTACATGCATATGCGTCTACATAAATTAATTTGTTTGTTTTTATTAGACAAAATTTACTTTGTGACGTTGTACTGATTGCTGATGGTATTGAAATTCCGGCTCACAAAATGGTACTAGCTTCGTGCAGTCCCTATTTCTATGCCATGTTTACAAGTTTCGAGGAATCTCGTCAGGAACGCATCACCATTCAAGGTGTAGACCACCGCGCTTTGGAATTACTCATCGAATACGTTTACACTTCCACGGTGGAGGTTAATGAGGACAACGTGCAAGTCTTGTTAACAGCAGCGAATCTGTTGCAGCTCACCGACGTGCGTGAAGCTTGTTGTGATTATCTTCAGACACAACTCGATGCTAGCAATTGTTTGGGAATACGTGAGTTCGCTGATATGCATGGTTGTGTGGACCTATTAAACTATGCAGACAATTATATTGAACATAATTTCAAGTAAGTTCTAAACATCGAATTAACCCATTAAGCTCAATTATAAAATGTCTTTCTTTTCTATTTAATTTTAGTGATGTTATACAATTTGATGAATTTCTTAATTTAACTCATGAACAAGTACGAAATCTCATACGCAATGATCGCATTTCTGTACCCACTGAGGAAAAAGTTTACGAATGTGTCATTTCTTGGATCCGATACGATCCAAGTATGCGTGAGCAGTATACCTCCGAGCTCATGGAATATGTACGTTTGCCATTTCTATCAAAGGAATATTTAACACAACGCGTGGACAAGGAGCCGCTGCTTGATGGCAACATTATTTGTAAGAATCTAATCATTGAAGCTTTGACTTATCATCTCTTGCCGAACGATACAAAAAGCGCCCGCACCATACCGAGAAAACCAGTGGGCTTACCGAAAATACTCTTGGTCATTGGAGGTCAAGCGCCTAAAGCTATTCGTTCGGTTGAGTGCTATGATCTGCGCGAGGAGAAATGGTATCAAGCAGCTGAAATGCCAAATCGTCGTTGTCGGTTAGTAAATCGTTATAATATTAAGGTTTCGATTAGCATTTAATCACCTTTAAATTATGCACTTTACAGAAAGCTATAGTAAAATAAATTTCCTCAATTTTTAGTGCTGGTCTTTCAGTGCTCGGTGATAAGGTTTATGCTGTGGGCGGCTTTAATGGTTCGTTACGTGTTCGCACTGTTGATGTGTACGATCCGGCCACCGACATGTGGACCAGTTGCAACAGCATGGAAGCACGTCGCTCCACGCTCGGCGTAGCAGTGCTCAATGGTTGCATTTACGCTGTTGGTGGCTTTGATGGTACGACTGGGCTTGGTAGTGCTGAAGTATACGATCCCAAGACAGGCGTTTGGCGTTTCATCGACTCAATGTCAACTCGTCGCAGTTCGGTCGGTGTGGGAGTGGTCAATGGTTTGTTATACGCGGTGGGCGGCTACGATGGCTTCTCGCGTCAGTGTCTCTCTTCGGTGGAACGATATAATCCCGAAACTGATACTTGGAGTCCAGTGACAGAGATGTCGGCACGTCGCAGCGGCGCTGGTGTTGGCGTTTTAAATAACATACTCTACGCTGTGGGTGGCCATGATGGTCCAATGGTACGCAAATCGGTGGAAGCTTACGATCCAGTATCCAAGCAGTGGCATTCGGTAGCCGATATGACTTTCTGTCGTCGAAATGCTGGCGTGGTAGCTCATGATGGCGTGCTGTATGTGGTTGGAGGTGATGATGGTACATCGAACTTGGCTTCTGTTGAGGTAGGTGATGATTAAAAAAAACCGTGAATAAAAGACTAGAAACAGAAGCGTCCTTTTTTCTTAAGAAATCGTTTTAGTTATTTTAACAAAAGAAATTATTCTTGTCATACAGGTTTATTGTCCAGAGACTGATACTTGGCGCGTGTTACCCGCTTCAATGACCATCGGACGCAGTTACGCTGGCGTGTGTATGATAGATAAGCCTATGTGAATGGAAGAGCAGGGTGCAGTAGCACGGTAAGTAGAAGAAACTGTGCTCCCTTGTTTGCTATATGTACTTTCATAATGTCCTTTAATGTGTAGCCAAGCAGCAGCAACAGCTTGCGGAGTCGTAGATGATGAAAATAGCCAAGCAGAGGGTACGGTCGAGGGTGCTGTTGGCTATTCACGTAATAATATAAATGAGGGCAATAATTTAAATATTACTCACAATAACAACAACCCAAACAATAATAATAGTAATAGTAACTTGAAAAACAACAACAACAATATATTGCAACAACAACAACAGCAAAATCATCCATACTATGAAAACATCTACGAATCCATCGAGCGTCGTCCCGGTGGCGCAAATGTTGCTGCGGGCACTACAGCAAAAATTGGTGGTGTCAGCGGTGTTGCTGCCGCTGCTGTTGCTATTGCCCCTGCAGATGTAATAATTCCCAATAATAATAACAACAATAAAAATCCAAATAATGATCAAAAGCCACCACAAGCCGCTGGCGATTGTTTACAAACTCCGAATTCTATCGCTGCTTCACCCAATTTAAATAACACGCAGCCACGCAAACTGATGACAACAGCCGGTGCCACTAGCAATAATCTAAACATAGGTTTTCGTAATGATTTATATGATCGCACAAACACGCCTGCTTACGATGTACCACGCTCAGTGCGCTCCGGGTTGGGTTTCCGCAGAAACTTTCAATTGGATTTGAATGCTGGTGAGGCTTGAATATGACTGCTTTACAAATTTAATTCTCAAACTTCTTCCTTCGATATTTTCTTTTTTTCCCGTTCCTACAGGAAATCGTTTTGACGCTTCGCGGTATTCTCCCGGTCCGCTGCTCTACGGAAGCTGTCAACGTCAGCGGAGTTTCGATGATACCGAGTCCCCTCATTACTACAACAACATGCACTGTAATCCACCGATCCGCTATGAAAACATATACGAACAGATACGTGATGAGCCCATCTATCGAAATACTGGCTCCGGTGGGCGTGTCTACAGGCGAATGAATGTAATCGGTCACGGTATCGGACGCATTGAGCGCCATCTGAGCTCATCTTGTGGCAACATTGATCACTACAACTTGGGTGGCCATTACGCGGTACTCGGTCATTCGCATTTCGGCACCGTCGGTCACATACGCCTCAATGCCGGCGGCGGCGGTGGTGGCTCGAATAACTCTAGTAGTATTCACAGTTGTGTGGGCGTGAATGCAGCCGTAGCAGGTGTTGGCAACGGCAGCGCGGGCTGTACTACTGCAGCCACTGGCTTCAATTCGAAAGATCCAAATAATTCAAAAAACAGCGCCACTTCATTTTTTAGCTGTCTGCATGGTGAAAATTCCCAGAGCATGAGCAATATTTATCGCGCAACTTCAGGCAGCGTCGCCACTAATGGAGGTAAACGATTAAATTTCGAATCGTTCTATCAGGAGCGCATTCATTGTTAATTTTTACATTTTAAGGAACTCATAACTCTTCAAAAGATCGAGAAATTAGATCTGCTTCAGCAGGACCCTCAGCTGCCATAGTAGCCGGTGGTGGTGGTGGTGGTATTGCTGGTGCCACTGCTATCAATTCATCAGCTGCCAGTATAATGTCGGAGGTTCCTTCGACTTCTTCTTCTTCAACCAGCAAAGCAACCGGTGCCATCCCTAAAATTAAAGCGCTCAATTTAAGTGCTACTAAAACCAGTGCTCAAAATGCACTCACTGAGAAAACATTAACCATTAAAAATGCGTTAACTAGAAAAACAACAGCAGCTGCTAGTTACAATACGGCCTCCAGTGTTGCAAGAGCAGCCACAGCCACCGCAGCCCCCGCAGAACACTCAAACAGCACTTTAAATCGCATTTCAAAATCTAGCTTACAATGGCTACTCGTTAATAAGTGGCTGCCTTTGTGGATAGGTCAAGGGCCGGACTGCAAGGTAACCTTTTTATAGTTATTCATGGTCGTTTGTGATCATAATCATTTAAATCTTTCCTATTCGCTTTCTAGGTCATTGATTTCAATTTTATGTTTTCGCGAGATTGTGTTGGCTGCGACGCCGTTTCAGCGACCACCGCTTTGCACGCCAATCCTTATGGAACGCCGCGTCTCAGTGGACTACCGCAGGACATCGTGCGTTTTAACGGTCGGGCTGAAATGCATGCTCCTTGCGCCGCAGCAGCGGCGGCGGCAGTTGCAGTGCGTCGTGATGCCAGTGGACGCCCATTGAAGAGCACATTAAATCGCTTACGGGAAGGAGAACTGAACAAATGTCGAAAGTATCGTCACGAAGATCCATCCTATGAAAATGTTCATGTTCAGTGGCATAACGGTTTTGAATTCGGACGCTCACGGGATCCGGAACAATCTGCAGCAGCGGCAGTTTATCAACAACAGCGTCCGCTACTACAGCGCGCTCGCTCCGAAAGCCCCAACTTTGTCAGTCATGGAGGACAACAACACCAACGTCATATCAATACAACAACCAACAACTCAAATACTACTGGAGCCAAGAAAGGATCTGCTAAATATGAAGATCCATTCAAAAAGTATGAACTCAATGCGGAGAACAACTCGTTCAAACCGAAAACAGCTAAAATTGAAGCGATAGACGTTGGTGTTGGTGAAGCTTCTGGTGGAACCACAGCGGCCTCAGCTGCTACTGAAACAACAGAGGAAGTGGTGGATGGGGGTGGTGCAGTTGGCGGCAGTGGTGGTGGCGTTGAAGATACGTCGGCAGCTGGTATTGAGAACTTGGAAAAATGTGCCAATATGTTTGACAATGAGACTGAAATGTCCACAATAAAGACAAAATCACCTACACTTAATCAGAATAATAATGAAAATAATAATCAAAAGTAGGAAGATTAACCTGCAAACTTGAACTCATTAATATATTGAATATACGTACATACATTTGCAATAAGTAATGATATAATGAACAAATATTGTATTGAGAAATTATAGATGAACAGAGAAATAATTTCTTGGCACAAATTGAATGCTCAATTAAAAAGATGCGACTGCATGTAAATTGATTTGGCACTATGATTTGCAGCTTCTGTAAGAAAGCATAACATATCTGTAATTGAGTACTATTTATAAATTGGATGTTTCCTTCCCCCAGCATTGAATTTTTTATTCAATTTAATTAGCAAAATTTTAACTAAAAATTATTTCGAATCAGCATAATAATTTGCATGCAGTCGCCACCTTTTTCAATCTCATTATTAAAACATTCATATATATATTTAATCGAAACAAATACATTTAACAGTCTACACATATATTAATACTGTAGCTCGTAGAAGCGGCCCCATCATGTCAATCGTCGTTTTAGTGAAAATACGTCCCGAGTTTATATCTGTTTCCCAGCCCTCCGCACTCTAAGTATTAAAAATACTTTTATTTTATATACATAATTAATTACTCACTCTCTCCTCACTAAACTGTTATATATTTATCGTACATATGCAGAATTCTATATACCAATTTTGTAATTTAAAATAATCATTTCAAATAAACCCTTGTTTATGAGTTGGAACTTATTTAAATATTGTTTTATAATTCTTTACTAATAAAATAATTATTAAAGAATTTTTGGAAGCGACGTTAGAACTGATATAAATTCTGGATGAATTTTTTATGAATATGCTCGTATATACATACATATGTAAGAATATTTATCGTTAGATCGATGAATTAAATCTTGACGAATACGAAATTTGAATACATTATATTGTACATGTATATCTACGAGAATTTAATATATACATAACCTAAAAATGTATGATTTTATTTTGCCAACAAAATTAAATCGTAACAAAGTAAAATTAAATTGAGTTTATAATTATAAAAATCTATTTTTCAAACATCTCCGTTTAACAGTTTTATTTAATTTATTGTATTTATTTAAATATTGAAGTTGAATAAATAAAATTAAATACGAGTATATAAATTTTCGCTATTGATGTCATCTAAATATTCCATTTTTAAGTGTGTACAGACATGTACATATATAAGCACAGAATAAATAGTATATTTATACTATTATACTACTATTTATACTATTATAAGTGTATGGATTTAAGGATTTGCATTTAAAACAAAAATGTCCATGCTACCTGAGTAATTTTAATGAACTGTATAGTTCTCTCTACCTAGGTTATATGAAAATTTGAAGATTTTTGAAATGTAGCCAACTTCATGCATTTCGAAAAGCGTCGAACAATAAAACTGAAATTTTATATGGAGACCTGTATAATGACTTCAAAAAATGCGATTAATAATAGGCTAAGTTTAAAAGATTAATTGCATGCGATTCCAAGATTAGTGAAATTTCCTCGACCCTTGCAGGTACTATTAAATTTTTATACTTATACAGTACACTTGCGATAACGTGAACTAATAACGCTTTCGGTTACGCACTGTTACAAGATTGTCCACGCTTTGGACTTTACTTCAGAGAGAATTGCAAAAAGTTTCAGAAATTGTGTCAATTTAAATTTTATTTTGTTATATTAAAAAATGTAATAAAAAAAGAATTGATTAAACATTAATTAAAATTAATTATTATTGGTCGAAATTTCACCACGACCCACCCAGTAAATATAAATGCAGACACAGAGATGACAACAATTGACAATTATATGACCAAAATTAGCAGATCAAAGAGAAATAAGAGTAAATAAGCTGAGGATTGTGACTAATATGAATAATTATAAATTTGTTGGATCGAGAGCGCACTGTAATTCTTTTCAGCATACTGAACACACTCTCAATTACATCGAGACTCGTTTGCCTATGAAACACATCCGAAAAGTTCTGCGTATCCTACGCACAGAAAAAACATCAGAAAATATCGTACTTACGGGTGAGTTGGACGTGGATTTTTGGGCTTTCTGCGGATTTGCAATCGGCTAAAAAAACTCAAACAAAGAAAAACTGTACCTCTGAAGAAAACAAAAAAGAAACAATTTACAAATATAAAAACTTATAATATTTATTAGCTATTAAGCTTGGTTCTTGTGAAAAATATTAGGGCAAGGATCTGCATATATAGCGAGGGAAGCGCATGTAATACTGGTTGGTTTTTCCATCAAACTCAATTATTGAATTGCGTGGCTCGTTCTCAAAAGTGAAATCTTCACCAAAATGTAAATCTGAGTAAGTGCGTCGGAATCATAAAGGAGGATGGAGGTTCATCGAATGAGGCCCACTGCCGCTTTCTTGATGAAGACTCGCAAAGATTTCGATCGATTTTGTAAAAATTTAGAAAACTAGGTATTTGACAAAAATTTTCATGAAAAAACATCCAGAACCTCAAAACAAAATGGTGTCTCCACTCAGTGCAGTTTTTTAAAGTAATAGATTATTTTGGAGTATTGCCATATTTATTTACTGTGAAGTATGATTTACTGGTTTAGTAGAGCTGCGAACCACTCGCTCGATTTTGACATGTTTACAGTCTGCCCTTGTTTTATGAGCTCTGCTACTACATTTATATGAATGGTGCGTAAAGAGCTGTGAAGTGTGGTTTCTTTTAGTAATGTGTTTAATATTTACTTGCATTCTGCACCTTAATTTTAATTCAATATAAGAAGTCCGGGGAAATAAAAATATTTACTGTAAGTAAAATTATAAAATAACTGATAGAGTACTAAAATTTATAAAGAAACAGGTTGAGTGGGTTGTTTAACTACATAGGACAAATTTCTCAGATTTTCTTAAATTTTGTTAATATAAATGAAGCTTCATGCTTCTTCAGAACGACGCCGAGCAAAACTGAAATTACTGCGTTGCGTCAACATATGTTTCTGACAAAAAATCTTTTAACATTCACACGCCCATGAAAATTTTTTTAACATTTGCCGCCAAGTTCACTTGGTAGCGCATACCAATATTGGAAATTCGAGTGCTCTCCGTCAGTGTGTTCCTTATTTCAGTCATTTTCATGAGACCGTGTTCCATCTGCATTTTGACAGCAATGCGACGCACTGGTTTAGGTACTACAGTTAGTTTTTGACAACAGAACCAATTGACGTACAAATACTGTATAGTATAAAAATGTATTAAATGTGTCAAAATGAACGTACAAATCAATGATGTTTTTTCTGTTATTGACAGCAATACCAGCAAGATTTGTTAAAATCGTCTTTATAACTCAGAAAATTGTTTAATTCCACATTAAAATTATTTTATATTCAAAACACATTGGAACTTTTGTGCAGGTATTCCTATAAAAGAAATGTACATACATAAAAGGGATAGATTTACCGTATTGTACGAGGGATGCCTGTACGTTTTGTGTTCTTTTTCCTTGAGCTACCTTTACTCGCCAGATTTGTAGCATCGAATTGAAGAGTTGGCAAGTCAAGCACAATAACGAGCTCAACGTTTTCAGTTTCATGAATTCGTTGCTGTCGTGAGGGTGAGATAAATAGTCGCTAATATTGTGGAAAACTAGATCTTGTTAAATAAATGTCTTTCAAATAATTAATAAAGATAATATAGTAGGTAAATGAAAACGAATAAAAAATTTAACTATGAATATAAATAAGGGTAGCAGAAAATAAAACTGCTACAGCTGCGGTCTTTTCTTTGTTTGGGTTGAAGGTCACCGAGAGTAATTTTCTCCCTAAAGTGCATCGATATTGTTTATCACCGAGATATAATTGTTTTGTTTTTGTCTAATTTGTAGATTTCTATTAAGAGTTGAACTAAATTTAAACAATTACGTAATCAATTCTGCCTGAGAAAATTTACGTATATATACTCGTTAAATATATAGCAGCGGCAGCCATTTTGAAACATCGATTTATTCCTGATGTAGAGAAAATTTTTTGAGCATCTATTACAATTTATATAATTTGTACAAGAACTGGCGGTATAGAAACTTGTTAAAATGGTGAGTTATGGGAACACACTGCTTTTGTAATTGTTTCTTAAATTAATAGATCTCTTCAATGTTTATTTAGTAGGCAAATTTCTTAGTTAAATTTGATTTCTTTCTGTTTTAGCCGCGAATTGTTCCGCTGCAATTGTTAAAATGTTTGAAAGTCTTGCTGGATGACAACGGAGGCATCCTGAGCGAAAGTGAGGTTAAGCGCATAGCTGGGTATGTATAAAATCTTTCGTTTTCATCTATTACTTTAACATCAGAGTTGTTATTTTAACCATACCTTAAATAGTAATAAAAAAAATTATTAACATTCACAATATTACATTCTAATTGATTTACAGCCTCATAATAGATAATCATACGAAATGAAAATCGCTCTATTTGTTAGTTCAAATTCAATCAATTTCAAATTTTGGTTTAAAAAAACAAACTACGAAAACGACGTAGGTATTTTCACATGTTTTACTCCCGTTGCCACAGTCATCGTATATGTACTCCCACGAGGGAAACTTTGTGAAAAAGAACTATTAAATCATTTTAATTATTACAATCCAATTCACAGTTAACAATGAATTAAAATTTAAACTTATTCCACAACACTGATTCGAAAACAGTATTATACAGAATTTTTTTTCCATACAGAGCGAAATTTTACTGAAGCTATGCTTTTTTAAGAATTGTTTGGAAAAATGTTTAAAATATTTCGTACATGGTAATTATATCGTTCTACAAGATGAAACGAACACTGAGGAAAAAGTTAGATTATGCTCGTTACACATCGTTTCGTTTTCGTTTTCGTGTGATTATTCATACAAGGCCGTTAACATAATATGAATTGGAAATACTAATCATCAAAGCAAGAGTTTACTCTTCAAAACTTAAATTTCAATTCAAATTTAAATTTCAAGCAATTTTATATCAAATAAATTCCGTAATACATTTAACTATTTCTGAAAAAATACATCTACAACGAAAATCGTTTCAGATATTTTAATTTCCTTTTTTAACTTTCATTAACAGCCTTATGACTAAGTATTCAAAGAAACTTGTATCCAAATGCATTTACGTACAAATTTTAAAATGTACAAAAACGGAATTACTTGGTGAATTTATGGGAGCTGGTGGTTGGACTCTGGTTCACATGTGGCTTAATGATGCTATACGTGCTATGAATTGGCCTCTTGTACAGGAAATTCTAGAATTATTGTTACTCTGTCCCGTTGACGTGGATCGTCTAAAGAGTAACTCTGCTCCAAAATTAGTTCGTGGCCTATGCAAAGATGGTGGGATTGAAGGTAAGGTTAATTGACTTTATTCTGAATTTTATTATAACATTTTCAAGATTTATGGATATTTTCGTCTAACTCTTTTGCGTCATCAAATTTTAAGCAATCACACTATGGTATATAATGCAATTGAATCGCGGTAATGCGACAAATGTTTTGCAATGCGATTTCAGATTATCAAATTCGTCTGTAAAGAGTGCTGCCGCCAACCACCTATTTTAGTCAGGAATTTTTTTTAAAAGGATTATCTTGTAATCCCACAATTTTAGAAATGTGAAAATGTTGAGATGAAATCTATAGCAATTGATTTTTAATTGGGATGTCAGTATATAGAGGCCTCCGGATAAGACAGGCCGGATTAACGCGGGTCGTGTGTTTGTTTCATGGCAACATTATCAAAGTTACCCCAAAACAACATTCAACTAATAATATAAAAATATAATAGAAAGAAGCTTTTGTGGTCAAGGAAGAATCTTATAAATAGATTTAACTAATTATTAAATCATAATTTAAAGAATATTAACCTTTCTTACCCGCTATGTGTATTCTTACCATTATCACTTCTCAAGATTTATCCAACACAAAAAATATTTTGAACATGCTATTTCAACCCTGAACCATAGCTTCATATGGAATCATAGTTATTAGTTAGAGGTTATCTATTAAAAATTATAATTTGTGGCTGCGGTGATAATTGAATAAACTTTAAGAAGGAATTATTATTGTAATTGTGTTAGAGTTCTTCGTCTCTTTAAATCGGAGAATATTTCCTTATCTTTCGTAAAAACAAAAACATATGGTTACCCATAACTATAGATACATTTTTTCATATTAAATAGTTAAATTACATGGCTTTTAAATGATGTCTTTTTCAGGAGAATTATATTCTCTACCTGGGTTTTTATTACGTTGTACTTCTCAAGCATGTAACGCTCAAGAAAGATTCATGTAGAGGTAAAACCAAATACACACTGTTGGTGTGTGTCGTGTTTTTCATTTGCTTTATTTTTATTATGCCTATATTTTGTCCCGAGTCTTTCATGCGTCGTAGGCTTCAAGAATACTACATACTTGGCATGTGCTATGTGTTGTTTGTAGTTGACTAAAGACAAAAAACATGTGGTTTAGTAGATGTTTCGCTTTGGAACCGGAATGTTATGAGTAAGAGCGCGGCGTTCATTGAAAATCATTGATAATTATATTGTACCAATTTTCAAAGTCGCATTTATTTCAAAATAAAGTGTTTAAAGCAAATGAAACTGATAATAAACAAAATAGAAAAAAATTTAACATACTCTAAACATCAAAAGCCAATCAGCTTAAACGTAATAATGGGCTTGTGGTAAGCAATTTTTCGATATGAACTTTTGGAGGAACTGTACTTTTTCTCATTTTTATAGGCAATAAATATTGCAAAATAATATCAAATAAAACATTAATTATAAAATGAAACAATAATTATATTCTTTTTACACTAGCCCATTAATAAGTAATTTTTTTACAAATAAATTTATTTGTTCGTTTTTATTATGTAAGTTATTACATCATCTTTTTTCATGCTATTTAACAAAAGTACATCATACGATACGTTATTACGTAGATATGTGTGCTTTTTTATATAAATGTAGTATAATCACAATCAACAGATAGGAGGTTGTATCTATGGTACATACATGAGTATCGTAAATAAACATTTAAAGCCTTAGGTAAACACACACACACACACAAATTCACTTATTTTAGTACACGTACAAATTCACTTATTTATGAAGATTTTAAAATATTTCTTAACATACATAACATAGACCCCTTGTCGCTGAAAATCGATTGAACTTAATATGATTTTTTCACTACTCTAATTTAATACGTTCTTTCAATTTAATTTTTGATTAGAATTTATGAAAAATGACACTTATCGTGTAGACATTTCTTTGAAGGTTATAGGTTGGTTATAGAGTTCTTTATTTGCATTTATAAAAAAAAAAAACAGTAATCGGATTATATAATCGATATTAATATTATATCCAAATATTAAATATTCACTAGTTTTAATTAATAATTTACATGACTATAGTTTCTGTGACTGATATTAGTTCATTCTCAACAGTCTATTTAAGCGACTTAAATCGCATATAATATAGCATACAGTGATTAACGGTCAATTGTACAATATACAATATTCAATTCAATATTGATATTGAAATCTTGTTATGCCAATATTATATAATATAGGAAACTAGTCACAATATATAATTTTTTTGAAAGAATCATAGAGTGTAATTCATTTGTAGCATATAATAAACTTGTTCCTTTCTTTCGAAATTGGGTGTTATAGCCGTATAATCTTTAATTAAATAAAAGTTAAATAAAAAGCAAGAACAAGTTAAGAAAAAAATACATACATACAATTTCGCCAGGACTTCTCTAAATTAACGCATTTTATTTGCCCAAAAATTATATGAAAAGCTTTTTTCTCATATAATTTGCAGTGTAAATATACTCGTTATACCGTCATATAGTATTAGTTTATAATATATTCAGTAAGTTTAAAGTAATTGTGTTATTTCTATTGTTAATTTTTAGGTGTTCGCATCTTGGCTAAACGTTTAGTCGAACAATGGTTGAAAGTCGTTACAGCTGACAGTACTGCAACTGTATCGAAACCCACATTAAACACCAATAATAATAATAATATAACTACAGCAATGGCTCCACAAGCAGTAGCTATGGAAACTCGTCCAGCAGAAGCAGCGGGATCTGACATCCCAGAGACACCAACAGCTACAGCTACAGCTACACATACATCGAAGACTATAATAGCAGCAACAGCAACAACGTCACGACAAAATAATTCATTACTGGCACAACAAAAAGATTCTGTTGACAGTGAAACATCGGAACCATATGAAGAAGATGAAGAGGAAGAGGAAAGAGACCCCTTAGCAGATGTACCCACCGATGTACCATCAGTACCGAGTTATGGTCCTACTCAAGCACAAAAGAAAGCCAGTGAAGCCGGGCTAGTATATAAAATCGTAGTCAAGGATGGACAGCAAGTGTTGACTAAAGTAGATGCTACAACAGCAGTAACTATCTCTCCAGAAAAAAAGCCGAAGCAAGAGAAGAAAAAAGAAGAAACAATCACAGCTGTGGCAGAAGAGGATGATGATGAAGCGCATAGCATTGAAGCTGATGAAGAAGAAGAAGCTGAGCAGGAAAAATCCGGAAAAGTTGCAGCCGAAAACGACGACGGCGGTGATCGTGAAGCATCTGTCCTCGGAGATGATGGCAATGAAGATAACGTGAAAAAGGCAAAACCAGACACTGTTGGCATAGAAAAGTCCACAACGAATGAAGCTGTGTTGAATGCAGCTGGTAGTAATGAGGAAAATGGAAACAAGAGCATTCTTAGTGATTCTACACCAACACCGACTAAAATGCAAAGTGAAAAGCCTATTATGGAGGATATAAAAACTAAAGAATCTTCAAAAGAAAAGACAGAAAAGAAAGCGGAGCGCAAGAGTTCAAAAGATGGCAAAGATAAGGAAAGAGAAGAAAAAACTGAAAAAGATAAAGAACGCAAAGCGTCATCATCATCGTCTAGTCACAAATCCTCATCATCATCCTCGTCTAATCATAAATCTTCATCAAAAACTTCTTCATCGTCGTCAACCTCCTCGTCTTCGTCGAGCAAATCAAAGTCGTCATTAACAAAGTCTGACAAACAACGTAGCTCCGACAAGCACCGCAGCAGCAGTGATAAGGAAAAGGATCGTTCTAGCTCCAGCTCCAATAAGGATAAGGATCGCCATAGCAGCACCCATAGTTCTAGCAAATCAAAATCTTCATCCTCCGCAAAATCATCCTCGTCTTCAAGCAGCAAGGAACGATCTCGTGATAAGGAGCGAGAAAAGATTCCTTCAACACCGTCGTTGTCGTCGTCGTTACAAAAGAAAGATAAAGACAGCACTCAAGCCGATAAGGACAAAGCAACTCTTGCCAACATGACGAAACAACCGTCAATTGACAAGCTTGGCAAGATACCGAGAAAACCCAGAGTTGACTCCGATGACAGCAACAGCAGCACCAAACGTCCCGCAACCTCCATAACCATTCCGTCTAAGAAGGCTTCCATGTCGATTGAAATACGCCGTGAAAATGAAAAATCCAAAACGGTCAAAACCTACAAATCGCAATTCCGTTCGCATGGTCTCACCGAGGAGGCACCACCGCCACCATCGCGTAAAGGTTTGAAAAAACCGACATCGGCATCTGCCCCCGGTACATCCATCCCTCTGAGCCTGCCGTCTTCCCTAAAGCGACCATCTCCGCCACACAATCGGGACTCGCCGGTCGAGAAAAAGTCTAAAATTGACATCAACAACGTGATCAACGCTGGAACTGAAAAACCAGGAGCGATTAAGCTGATTCCACCCAAGAAGAGTAAGTACACCACTTGGAAACACCCTACTAATGGCATTTCTTGTTTTCTATATTTGCAGAGAAAATGTTGCTGGTTTTTGCTTTGAACTTTTAAAAATTATGAACGTAAAAAGTTCTTTCTTGTTTAAATTTATTTGGATTGATAATGAAATCCTTCGACGATGATGATGATGGTACACCTGGCAAATGACTTAAAAGCGTATTTATAAATTTTAAAAAACCCAAAACTGTGATGACTGAAATAATGTGATAACGTTTTTAAAGTGTATTACGTCTAGTGCTGCCACCAATATTCTTACTTTTTAACAGATTCTAGTCAGATTTGAAGAAGGCAAAGTTAATTGTTTAATTATCTTTAAATAGCTTTAGAAAAGAATACAGAGTTAAAAACTTGTAGTAGATGTATTGGGGAACTTCGTTTAAGTATGTGCGGTGTTTTTGAGAGCATAAAAATCAGACCACCGCTTAGATTCAGGTAAATCAATGATCTGCAATCAAAGGTGGGTACGAGTTTGATGAAGAAACCAAAGTATTTCATATTCTTCACACCCGTTTCAGTCGACAAGCAGTTTCTATGTAGGATTAAAACTTTCATCCATGGATTGGACCTTACCTTTGAAGAGATTCTGAAATTGATTACAATGATCCCGAAAATGGCATACGATAAGTATGCCGGATTGCTTCGGCTTTTTGGAAGGCCAAAATCTTAACCAACTGAAAATTTGTATATTTAGGGTCTGTGCGAAATGTGTCTAAAATAAGATCGATACAAAAATAGGCATTGCAGTATACAATAAATTTTTAGCAATTTATTGACTTACATTTATGCACATAATCTCTGAATGCCGGCTTTTCACAGTACTAAAAGGACAGTATTCGGGAAAGAAATAGTGGAGCATTCAGAGCTGGCTGAGCTGTCACCCACAACTTATGAAATTAATAAGAAAAATTGGAGTGGTACAACCACTCTAATAACAGGGATGGTACAATAGTCCAATTGAGCCGCAGTACCGGAGCTGTACAAGCACAGCCATTATATATGTAAATAACTTGGATTTATTATTTCCTCGAACGTACTAATGGATTGGAAATGAATTCAACAAGGAAATACGAATTCAAACAAACTATTTCAATGTCCTCCACATTTCTCCCAAAAAAATTCACATTTATTCAATTTTTAAAATTCTATCATTAGTGTTTGTGTAATTCGCACAGTTCAGGGAGGTTATAAAGCAGTTGGATAGTACATTTCGCACAGCCCCTTAATACTTCTCTCACCTCTTCATTTTGAAACGCTGCGTTTCAAGATAGCTTGAATTTAGATCTCGTATATAGCCGAATTGTTTCAAATTATATAATAAGGCTCCAATTAAAGGTTCATGGTTATTATGATTAGATCTGTCTGCGCTTCATCAGATTCTGTTTTCCTTTGACTAAAACTACCTACCATCGCGTTCAGTTTTACAATTTTGTCTAAGCAGGTCTAGTTTAGAATATTTAGTGTAGCGATTAAGTGGCTGTAAAATCCAGTTTTAATTGTATTTGCTAAGATGCTAAAAAAGCAAAGTGAAAAACAAGTGTTTCTGGTGGCAGATCGGTTCTATAAATTTAACGAAGTAATTTAAAGTGCTAGACAAAAACATCGGTTTATATATTTTCCAGAGGTGTATAAAAATACTTAAAATGTAATAAAAATCGCATTCGGTAATCGTAAAAATAATTTCAAAATAATATAAAACGGAAAATGAGTATACTTTTGCCAGGAACAGACAGACAACAATCAGAAGTCCTGCCACGTACGCTAAACTACAATTTTATTTACTTTAAATCTAATTTTATAATTTAAAAATAATTTTACGAAGATGGCCAACTAAACCATCATCATATTCTGTGGCACACCGGCTGCTACGTGCCGCGGAATTCATACATGCTGTGGTTATCGAAACAAAGCTGAGTGCGAAGAGCGGTTGAACGGCGGCGAAGGCTACGCATTTATTGTGCAACCTGGCGGCTTCGTAATGGTGGTCGGCAGCATAAGCAATCAGCAGCTGCACTCTCATCGTAGTCACATGACCGAAGGAGGTCAATCAGTCGGAACGTCTCAACCTACTCAGGCAGCAAAAGCAGCAGCATCATGATCTACGTTCTGAGGTTGTGTGGCAGACGTGAGGTTTCGGGTTTAGAGTTTATATCCAGTGTTTGGAAGTAAGTGTGCTTTTTTGTGCGCACGCATTGCATTTTAAGTATTTAAATCAATATTACTGAAATCAAAGCTGGTGGATATAAACTCTCAGGCCTCTCTCCTTCCATTTCTCTCTCGGACGGTGATGTATTCATGCTTCATGTTAAGTATTTACATTTATTTTTATATTCTGATAAACAACATGATCTTCTCTTTTTAACTACTATTGAAGGTGTGTTTTATTGGTGTGCTGCATTGTCTCCGATGTGGTGCAAACGCCATAAAACTACATTTATTCACATTGAAATACTTCAGCTTTTCTTAGTTTTAAGCACTACTTATTTAAGTACAAAATTTACAATTTCATTTTAAAAAAAACGAATGAAGAGTGCAAAAAATAAAGATTTTTCTCTATTGGAAAACTACAAAATAAAATGTTTTGGGCCTCTCTATAGTCCTTGAAGTTTGGTAGCAGAATATTATATTGAACGGAAGATGTGACAAGAGAAAAAGAAGAAAATTCGCATAAATCGTAGCAAAGACAAACTCGAAAGCCCTGGAGCAAAAAGAATCACAAGATTAGAAGAAAGTGCGCAAGTGCATTAAATACCACAGAAGAATTCATCATTAAATGCTTTTAAAGAAACATGCATAACAAAAATAGTTGTTGGAAGTTGCCCGCGTCTGAGAAATTGAATAATTCACCAACAAACTAAACATGGTGCCAGGTTGTCTTAAAAATTAGAAATTAGAGCAAAAGAAGTAATTGCGAATTATGTAGAATAAAAAAATCTGAAGACTTAACTTAGGCTTAATAATGTTTTGTGGATACAATTTTCCGTCATCCCTCGTCAAACATCAACTAAAATTAAGTCTTTGATATCGCGTTTTCTGGAAAATACGCTGCGACATTTTGCATTTGCAACTTTGGGAACATTCACGATTTATTCAAAATATCGAGTAAATTGGATTTAACACCCTTTCCCTTGTTTCATCACTTTTAAGTGATAATTGCTAAGATCAGAAGTAATTTTTGCAATTTTAGAACGTTCTCCGTTTCCGAACGATCAATCCTTCAAGGCTTGATGTATCCTTCAAGGCTTAGAAGCCCTCCATGTTTATAGTATTTTTACCTTATGCCATCTCCGTCTATTATATATGTACGTATATCTCTGTCTCCTCCCTTTTTCTGCTTTGAAATTGGCGAGATCAGCACGTTTTTAACAGCTTTTTGTAAAAATGATCTTTTTTCAATGCTGTAATTCGCATTTATCGATACTATTCATCTGTGGTATATGATTACACAGAAAGGTATCATTTCTGTCAAAGCATCTACCAAGCATCTTTATTTTAAACAATTCGTGGTTAAGGTCAAAAAAGTCTACGCACACTTTTTTATTGAATCATTCAAGGCTTTTCGTGGCGCATGGCAATGAAACAGTACGTCATTGCATAGCTATGCCTTTGTAATACATTAAAGGTATCTCTTGAATACTTTAGTTAATGATTGGCTCCTATTTTTTGTTTTTTTAGGAGATTTTTTAATGATTACCTTTTAGTGGATATCTTTTCAACAACATTATCTCTTCACAACGTTAGTATTTTCCACAATTTTTCACCAACGAGGCTTCTAAACGAATAGTTTTTATTCTAAATGAAATGCTTGTTTAAGGCAGCTGTCAGAGTCGCAGTGACTATATGAAAAGATAGTTTAAATATATGCATAATAATAGTTTAATGAAATTCGGTGATGGATGCATGCTCATCATCATCGTTTGTGTAGAATTTGTACCCCACCCCCACCCCGACGAACTTTTATTTTGTTATTCATGGAATTAATGAGCATTAATACGTACTGATTGTTAATTAGTAAATATAATATTCTGCAACCAAGCTCAAAGGATATGAGCGTGTTTTATTGTTATTTATAATAATGCTATATTTTACTTAATGAATTATTTAGCTTAACCCATAAAACAAATCATTGCTGACGATCGATGATGAGTGGATGATGATTGTGTTGTGCATCATATTATTCTGAGCCTCCAATAGCCCCAAAAATATTAAACGTTAATTTTCCCAAATCAAACATGGCTCTTGAAAACAACAATTGGCAACATTTAGAGATATTCAATTTTTATTTAAAACGGTAAATAGGTCGACGGTTGGCTTCGATCTCAGATCAAGATTTTTCTCAGATTGTTTTAAATAAAGAAAGTCAGCAAATCACTTCATACTCAACTTTATCAAAATTGAAGTTACTAACTTTGATTGAGTTTAGATTCGCTTAATTAAGGAGCATTTTCATTTCTCTAAATTTAAAAACAAAGATTTTCTGACTATTTTCACCTATAATTCTACAAATAATTCACTAATTAATTTTGTTCTATAAATTATAAAAGATTTATAAAATTATTTGAACAATAAATACATTGTCAAATTTTGTTGCATACAAATTTGTGAATCCTTGAAATTTATACTGTTATGGTTTCGAAAGTTCATCGTATATCATTCTATTTAAAATGAAGAACAGAATCAGAAGCTCATCATCATTTCTTCCTATAAAATCAAAAATCCAAATCCAAACGTTTTGGTCGTTTTTGAAAAATCTTTCAATTAACGTTTTTACCAAAATGGTAAATGGTTTTTGGGAGATACAGAACCGAGGCATTAAAGCGCAATTCTTTCACCTTCAGCACTCACTCTCCCTCTTGCTGTCTCTCTCTCTCTCAGTATCTGTATCCGAAGTACCATAGCATATTCGAATACGTTCAGTGAGTGAGTGATCGCATTCACTCTCTTATTAAACTGCACTCATGTCACCCCTATCGCCATCATACAATCAAGCAAATAAAAATAGGGGTTGATCAAGCGGCAGCTTACTTGAATCTGCATTCGTGCTTTGTATCTTATTATCTTTTTTTCTCTTCCTAATTGTCATTTTTACAGGTCGTGGTATGATCCATCAACAAAGCAAAAACCAGCAGCTGCATTTACTATATCCATTTGCTTTTATACTCTTTCTCTCCCTGTGTTTTAAAATCGCTAATTCGTATTTTTTCATTTTCTTGCAGTTGCAACACTTGTTGAAACAAACATCTTCTCCGACGCACTCTCGGCGGCCACAGGACCAAAAAAGCAAGCGAAGCGCAAGCGACCCATCACCCCGAAAGATGCTGCCTCACCTCCTACCAGCCCCGAAATGACCAAGGTTGCCCCGCTTAAATTCTACCAGGATACTTTGGACGAAAGCCAAAAGGAAGACGCGAAGGAGGCACCATCAACAGAGGTGCAAGTATCCGAGGGCAACAAGGATAAGGATGATAATTCAGACAAAGGCAACCTAACCGAAGACGATGACGACATTCCACTGAAGAAGGTGAAAGAAGACATTGAACAGCAAGTGCTCAAAGAGCAGAAAGCCACTGCTGGAGCAACTTCATCCACACCAGCCGAGTCTACATCCAGCGAGAACGGTGATGCTTCAACAGCTGATGGCGATGATGCCGATGCAAATAATGTTTCTAGCGAACCGAAGAAACCCGGCCCTGGTTGTGGTCCCAACGGCCCTCCTGGAGTTCTTAGCTTGCATCGCCGCAAGGGACCCAAAAAGAAGCTTTCCTGGCGCCCACAAGAATCGCTCGAACAGATACGCTACTTTGAGCTGGATGAAACGGAACGAGTCAATGTCACCAAGACTTTTATGGACATGAAGAACATGGAGCGTTTCAGCGAACGTGATGCCATTAACATGTCGCGACGTGGTTTCAATCATGAGGACAACATGGAACCACAGACGCCTTGGAAGGCGTTGATTATGGTCGATGGCGTGCCTCCACATCCCAATGGCAGTCAGAGTAAAGAACGCAAGGTGCAGGCGGACCGCGAACAGTTGACGCTACGTGCTTTGTACTTTTCACATGCCATGATCCCCGACTCACCGGCAGAGGCTGAACTGGAGCCCCACTATGCTCACGATATTCCGGTGATACCGCTTGATGACATAACCGGAAATCCCGATGCCGTCAATGATTTCACCAGCATGCGCTGGCCTGATCCGAAGGGTTCGCCAAAGCAGGCTGATGGCACGCAAGGTGGTGCCGCAAATGATATCTTTAACGGTGCGTCTTTCAATCCTTTCGTCAATCCATTTGCGCCGCAGGGCGGACCGCCACCTGGCATGGCAGCAGTACAACAACAACTATCAACTCCTCCCCCAAATATGCAGATGGTGTGTCCACCAGGTGCTTGGCCTGGGCACAATGGTCGCATGCCTGTCAATGCCATGGGAGGACCGGGAAACCCCTTCAATGGCCCTCTTCCTGGCAGCCCTACAATGGATATTGGCCCAAATGGTCCCATGGGCCCAGTAGGTCCAATGGTTGGACCGCCGCCAAACTTCATGGGAGGTCGCAATCCATTCGGACCCGGCGGACCGCAAGTTCCTCAGAATCAATATGGGCCAAGTGGACCACAATTTGGACCACCACCCGGCTTTAATGGACCACCTAACTTTGCACCCATGGGCCCAGGTCCCTTGATGAACGGAATGGGACCGGGTCCAGGACCTCATATGGGTGGCGGCGGCCCAATGATGAATAACGGACCGAACTCACAAGGGCCGCCACGCGGTGGAAATCGCAGCGGAAACTGGCGTTCAGGTGGTAGTAACTTCTCCGACAAAAACGGCGGTGGAGGTGGTGCCGGAGGCGGGAGTGCTAGCTGGCGGCCAGCGGGTTCTGGTCATAAACACAACGACTGGACAAGTAACTCCAGCTCCGCGGTCTGCAAGGCGTACATGCGCGGCCACTGCCGAGCGGGCAAGTCGTGTAAGTACATTCATACCAAGAAGAAGCGCATTTAGGATCCTCACAAATCTTCGAAGCAAGACTCTGACGATTGACTGTGATAAAAGTAAGCAAAAAGGCAGTGCATCATTGCCTGTCATGCTCCTCTTGACCGCCTGCCTGACAGCCGTTAGAAAGGACGGATGAAAACTGCGGCGATTCCGAATCGTAGTCGCTCCCGGCTACCGACTCCCGGAATATGTTCCAATATGTTCGTTATGTACAAAGCATTAAAAGCATCACTGTAAATATTCACACAATCCTACAGTACGTATTCACCATTCTAAATGTTAGTTCATGTACACATTGCTTGCAGAACTCGCTTTTCTGAGAGCTTCGTTTTAATTTTATATGAAATTTTGCATTTGTTTCAAATTTGTATTTCACATTTAATAAATGATATACGCTGATGAATTATTAAATAATCGAGCAAGTTAGTTTGTGGTGGACAAATATGTTATAATAATAATATAATAATAACAAGATTTATAGCTCTAAGCAATTAAATTAAGATTCAGTTAATTAGTTGTATTAATTATATTTGAATACATTTATCAATGCATTAAACCAAAATGCTGTCGACATAAAATTGATACTACTGTTAGTATGTAGATTGAATAGCCGAATTCTAAAGCATACACACGCTATATGTACATATATGTATGTAGTTCGTAATGAAATTTTATACCTTCGTATTAAACAAATAATACAAAAGCTATGAATTAAAGAATTATAAAAACCAATAAAACTTACATGTATTGTAATTTCTATAAACAAATAATAATAAAATGTTTTAATAATTATAAAAAATAGACATCCATTCAATCATTATTTCTATTTTATTTTCGGAACTCGATATAATAATGGACTTAGGAAAAATATTTATTTGGAAGCTGTTGAAATAGCACACAAAATTTCGGAATCATAAAAAATTCCGCTTTTTATTAGTATTTTAGGAGTATATATAATCTGAAATATTTTAGTATATAATACATATTAGTAAAAATATATTTCTTTATTTGTTCAAAGTCGATATATTGAAACAAGATATAAGAACAATATATGAATTGGATCACTTTCATAATTCTGAGATCATAGCTTATTATCGAAGGCGATGGTTATTCAGATTTAGAAACAAAATTGATTCCCCCTTAAATTATTTTTTTCTTTTAGTTCATATCAAACCTTATTGATTTATTAGAATTAAATTGGTTCTTTGAAATTTTTAAATTGAACTTTTTTGTGTCAAAATTAGGTTTCTCTAAGAGAACTTAAAGGATCAACAAGCCAACCGATACAGTTTGTCATGTTTGTTCAATACCAAGTTTCTCAGCCCTATTAAAATAAAAATATCAGAAATTTATTAAAATATTAAAGTTGTTTTCGTGTGTTTCCAGTTGAAACATTTATTAAATCCAGTATATATCGAAGAAGTCCACGAGAAAATGCATTCATTACACAAAATATGTATGTAAATAAGTAACATTTCTAGAATATACATAATTAGGAGTGTAAATGTATGTATTTGAATTGTATATCAATATCTATGTATGTCAGCTTGTTTGTTGACTACATCATGTTGACCGCTTTACCGCGAACCAAAAAAATCAATTTTTTAATATAAACACGGGACCCGACTTATCCATCTACAGTTAAGTTAATTAGTTTGTATGGCTTCCACAGAATAATAGAAAAATATTTGTCACAATTTGCACCTACACTCAGTTGAAAACAGTGCCTCATTCTATAAGGAGCTCGCGAAGCCGGATTCTTTCCAGAACTTGACTAAACTAAACAGAATGAAGATCGAGAGGATTGTGATTATTCTTCTTTCCTCCCTCTCGCTAGCCAACTGTCTGAGCTTCACGGTAACCTCACGACTTTACATTGATGTCAGGCATCAGAGTAAACCGCTGGGCCGAATAGTTTTCGGACTCTTTGGCAAGTTGGCTCCGAAAGCGGTCGCGAATTTTCGGCACATCTGTTTGCGTGGCATCAATGGTACATCTTACGTGGGTTCGAAGTTCCATCGCGTGGTCAATCGCTTTCTTATACAAGGAGGTGATATTGTCAACGGCGATGGTACCGGATCCATTAGCAGATATGGTAAATACTTCGCCGACGAAGAACTAGCACTCAGTGTGGAGCACAATAGACCCGGATATCTGGGAATGGCCAATCGTGGACCGAATACAAATGGTTGCCAGTTTTACATAACGACAGTGGCGGCAAAATGGTTGGATGGCAAACATACTGTCTTCGGCAAGGTGCTGGAAGGCATGGATACTATTTATGCGGTGGAGGATGTGTGTAGAAAAAGAAATTTCGACTTTTATATATTTACGGGTGTATATATCGATTGTTTTTCTTTAAGGTAAAAACCGATACGGAGGATTGTCCGATACACTCGGTTTATATTTCAAATTGTGGCGAACTACCAACAGATCCATTTGAATTCTATCCGGATGATTATAAGTATGAGTGGTTAATGAAATACAATGATTATTAACTCAATTTATTCCAAATTTCTTAGTATAATGGGTTGGATAAAAGCTGCCGGCCTTCCAGTAACCAGCTCATTTCTAGTGCTGTTAATATTTCATTACTTCTTCAGGCAGCTTAACATGTACTGTTGATTAATTTAAGCACGATTAATAATCATGAGTGTTTTTTGTTGTTGTTGTGTATGTAAATAATCTTTAATTTCGATAGAATTAAATATGAAATTAAATATTGTTGAAAATGGATTGTTTTGGATTCTTTCCTCCGTACTGTGCTTCAGTCATTTATTAAGCCTCGCATAAGAATCGGTAACGTCGGTCCCATGTGCAGCTAAAGAAATTAAAAAACGAAAAAAAACAATATTTTTCATATATCTGTATGTAAGTTTTTGTTAATGGGCAACATTTTAACCTACATCGATGTAAAGGTAATCCTCAAACATTTGGTCGACTTCGTAGTAGCGCTCTGTTGGCCTAAACAGCAGCACCACTCGCACTCTTGGTCCGGAAACGTTCTCCTTACGCTTTGTATAAAGCTTGCATAAAATACAGTGACGTTTACGATCTTCGTAGACCGATTTATGCAGGCTGTTGTAGTAGTTCGTGATGGCTTTGCGTTCCTTATTTGTTATCTTGCGGTTATGCAGCTTACGTTCCTCGTCCACATCGAAGGAATGAGCATGTTTAAGCTTGGGATCAGTATCGAGATCGATGTGGCGCTCGTACATGTTGCGGTAAGGTTTATGAAAAAAATCGGCATCGGTTTCCTCATTACTATAATAGATGAACTCGTCAAAGCCCTGAACACTGAAAGAAATGCCGAAAGTAAAGAAATTTGTGTGTATTTCTACTTGTTTTATGTTTGCATATTTATGATGACTACTGGTTATTTTTTTTGTTAATCTTACCTTTCAACAACTTGGAAATCCACCGTCAGGCCATGAATTTTAACTGCTGTTCTAACAGCTGCTATCAATCTGCCGGGCCCAAAGAAATGGAAATCTATTTCAAATTTCCGATATTGATTCATCTTCAAATAGTGCATATTCAAGATGTATCCGTGCATTTCGAAGGGTATCGGTTGCACCATGAAATGCTTTAGACTGAACGGTATCTTCGGATCGTATAGTTTCTGGTTCTTGACATGAGTCTGATAGACTATTGTCAAGAGGTTACCTATATGCCTGTCAGTACTTAAAAGATCTAGAAATTTTTCCGTTTGCAAAAGTTGTTCCAAGATCGTAGCATTCGCTAACTCTTCATTGTGATTGATCATAACGTACGTCTGCATAAGTTTGAAGAATTTCAAATTACGAGCAGCCTCCCTCGAACTGGTTAACGTCTCTGTCGAGTTATCCGAAAGACTTATCATCGACAAAGAATCGCTTTTATTTGCGATGTTCTCCTCATTGTGAACACTCCGCTCTTCATCCTCAATAGTGATGCCTCTAAAGATATCGAAGTAGTAAATGCGTTGCAACAATCTATACTCCAACTCGATTTCAAGTTGAGACTGTTCGATGTGATTCATGTGGTCGATGACGGAGAAGATCGGCATGATTCCTTGACCGCGCAAACGTATAAATTTCTCTTCGCTATTATTGATGGTCGCTTTTATTTCGCGAAGGAATTCTTCGGAGAAACCCAGGATACCCGTGAATTTTATGAGTTCTGAACCTAAGCAGTCGATATTAAAACACTTTTGGGTAAATATATCCACATGACCATCAGCAATACGGTGCAGCTTTTGTTTAGTTGCTTTTCCGATAGGTATCTCTTCTAGGCAGCTGTTAATGGGATAATTTGAAAGATTCTGGACCTGAACACTAGCTTTGTACACCTCATACCAGGGCTAGTAAAGAATTAGGAATTAATTATTGATAGCATCGTTTATATAAGAATATAATCAAGTAAATATACCCTTAGCCCCAGATAAATGTTATCGGGTGACAGCGTAACAGCACTCTCCAGATTAACTAAGACGATTTTCAAAATTTGACTGAGTCCACCGACAACATCTAATTCAAAATGGGCTTGCTTCTCATAACCTGTGGATGACATATTGAATATTATTTCCTTTGCCTCGTTATGTCGTTAGCTTTTACCTTTTCTTCTATACAGTTAATTTCTTTCTCAATATCTCTTTTAAATTCTAAAAGCACTTACCAATTCTTACCGCTGGCAAATGGACCAAACACAATTCCTTATTTAGCGGTGCCAATACTCCACACTTCTCGTGGAAGTATATCGTGCGTTCCCCTTGGCAATCATCAGAGCTGACATCGGATATTGTATAACTGTCCTCCAAATTTAAGGTGGTTAATATACGATCAATCGTCTTCTCAGCACATGAATGCGCCGACGAACATGAATCCAATTCGTCCTGACCTAAACGCACCATATAGCGTTTATGTTCTAGATCTAATTTCTCAATGATCTCATAGATTATATCTTCGACTCCAATTGAATCGAACAACCGATTATATTTGATCAATTTACAACGACACTCTTGGTAATGAGCAGTCATGTTCTCAATCGAATCGACTTTAAAACACTCATCATCTTCGCTAAGCTCTAACATGCGAAAGATATCGGAAAGTATTTCTCTGGCGAAATCTCTTGGATAGTCGCGCTTTATCAGGAAAATCACAATATTAGCTGTATAACTACGTGTGATTTGGAGATTCAAATTTACACTCACCTCTTCAATGAAGTGGGTTGTCTCATCGATTTTCTTCCATTTGAAAGCTGCATCTAGGCAGCCAACATTTTCTATTTCGACTACAGTCCTCTTTTGGAAATTCCTCGTAAATAGTATAATTTCAGGTTGTGCAACACTCAAAATAGGAGCCAGTATGTTAACACGGAGGTACAATGGTCTCTATAAATGAAAGGTTTTAGTGAAGGAAGGAATGTTTCCTTCCAGAAAAGAAGCCCCACTTGAGTTTTACCACCGGCTGTACATAATATCTGTCCATCGATATGAGTGCAGATTTTTGATTCGAGCGCAGCTTTGTTCAGTAAGATTGTAAATTCTCTCCTCTCTAAACTGCCTATGGAGAAGTCGAGTTCCTTTTTGAAAGGTTGCTCGAAAAGTTCGCGTATTTGAAAAGGTCCGGTCACTCTAACATTTACATTTTCAATGTCAGTGTCCGCACAATTCATCAGCTTCACCAGTTCTGTATACATGTTAAGGAAAAGCAAGACAAAATAGAATGGTGAATATGGAATACTCTATAGAATAATCACTACTCCCCCACCCCATTCCCTTCTCGGTCTAAAATATAATACATATTAGTTGATGTATTTCTTTTAAAACCAACCCATTTGCGGGTGTTCCTTGTATTTGTGAGTTCTACAGTAAGTCATCGTTATCTCTTTTCGACTCCAAATCAATTCAGGAGATACAAATCTAGCTGATAGTACAAAGCGGACATTCTGGAACCGTTGTCGATTTGTCTGGTCAACAATCTGGATGATGAACTCATTGGTGATATCCGTTTCATCACATGCATTCGCGGTGATATTTATGACGTCAGTCGATTGTGGTGGCATTAGTAAGACGGTGGTAGTAATGTTTATGCGTGCTCTCGATTCTACTTTTCCGCATTTAGAGTTTCCAATTTTCAGTGTTTGGATTTTCAAGCGATAGCTACGATAACCACCGTTGACAACTTTTACATTTGTGGAGAAATTAGGTATTTCTGCATAGTAATTCTTCTCTGTATTGGTCAAAATCACACCGACCCATAAACCCTTCTTAATGTTAGGTTCGAAAATAATTGGCATTTCCTCGATATTGAAGGTGATGGGAATTTCCTGGAAATAAGAGGTAAACAAATACTTTTTTTATTATTGTAATCCAATATTAAAAAAGTTCCTGCAAAAATTTAGAGTCTGCTTAGTCTGGCTTAGTTTCTCTAAGAATATACGAGTACATATGTTCCCTGAATATAAATCCAAGAACATTCATTTTTCCCTTGATTTTAATTTTCCAACATACAATATATAGCTTACTGTTATATATCCACCCTTTACGTCAATGTATAGAGTATTCTTATATACATCTGGATCATAATATTTCAGGTGTAAAATTGCACAGATACCCTGTCCGATAGGTGACAGTATGGCACCTGCCGGTTCAATGGTATTATAGTCTTCGTTTTCCTAAAATATTGGCAACAAAATTGTTATTATTAAAATTTATGCAGTAATAAATGATTGTATAAAACTCAGAATACTATATGTTGTACTTACTAAAGTCAACGTACACCAAGTCCGAGTCGGAGTTAAATTTTCAATAAAAATATACACCCTTTTATATTGTAAAACATTAAAACGTCGATTGATGGATGTTGGATTGCATATAACTTTCGTTGGTAGAACATGGGCTCGAATTTGAAACGGTTTTCCATTAGGATTTCCAAGGATTTTCACCCTGAATCGATCATAAGAAGAAATCATGAGAAGTAATCTTAATTATAATCATCATTATCGAAGAATCAGCATACATTCCCATCATTTTGATTTCTCCGAGTTTTTTAAATATCACTGCACAATACGAGAAGAGATAATTTGAAGCTGACAAAAAATGTTTCCAAGTGTTATCAACGAAAAACATTTCCCCATCCTCACATTTAGGCTGATCAATAAGGGAAAAGAAACACAACCAAATAGAAAGAAAGAGAGAGAGAGAGAGAGAGAGAGAGAGAGACGGACAACAATTTTGAAATTAAAAAATGCATGTGTACGGTACATATACGATTTGTATCTTACCACAACATCGAAATAAAAGAATCCACCCACGGTAGCAAGATTCTCAAAACACATTTGAAATGGATACGCTTGATACGCATATATAACACTCTCCCCGAAATCTATAAGTTGGTCCCAAATTAACTCCGGCACTCGACAACTGTATTCCAGATGAAGTTTCGTGACCATCAGTTTCGATTTCACCCAGGTAGCCGTTTTGTCCTCCTCCGTATATGGATTGTATGGGAAACAACGTATGTCGAGAGTGCGACTGAAGTAACCGACTTGGTTTGGTATGACCAGGACTGTAACAGCTCGGCCGGTATTCGGAAGGAGGTGTATAACTTCTGAGTCGACATATATTTCACGCGGATCGGTGGGTATAGCATTCCAATCCATGAGCTTATAATTCGTGTGTTGAAAATCGTCGAAATACTTTAAATCGGTGAAGGTTTCGAGAGCGTCTTGCATAATTCTCTTATCGACTTCGGATTTTTCGAAGAATTTATGTTCTCTAATGCACTTCACCAGGTCATGGGCGATTTTCGGTATAGGCTCTGCAGAAGGATAAACGAAAAATTATTACAAAAGTCTTATATGTTGGTGAATCGTATTTGGTGGGAGAGTGTTCTGAGAGGGTGAAGTTTTGAATGGATAGAGGCAGGGAGGCAATTATTTCAATGTTTACCCAAAATCTCCTCTTCAAATCTGACGCTGTATGATGAATGTGAACTATCATCAAATGACTTGTACGATCCTTGTGACATCGATCGGCTGGTGAACTCCACTGAATACTCATCCGAATCGCACTCATTGTATAGCGTTTCCAATTGCTTAATTGGATTCTTGATGGTTATCGGCAGAAGTTCGCTGACGTCTGTTATGTTCAATGTTAGTGGAGCTTCATGCCCATCCTCGGTCGGTGCTATTTGTAGCGTCATGGGTACGGAGAGTGGATTCATGAGGAGAACCTGCCGTTTTTGAGGCACTGCTATGGGAATGTTTCCCATTTCTACGATATCCGGATGAGCTCTGGGACGCACTTGTCTTGATAAGCCTCTTAAAAAGTGATAATACCAGAAAACATTATATTTAAAGTACGCATTCTTAAATAAGAGTCCCTAAGCGATTTTAAGGGGTTCCCTAGAGAACAATTGGTATAGCCCATTCTATGTAATTTCTGTTCTATGTTATGTTATTATATAAAACAAATTAAACTTACCTGACGTTGACAAAGTAGTGGTCGCCATTTTTAACCTTAAACTTCAGCATAATCAAAAATTTGCCTAATGTTTTCATAAACATAGTCAGCATAAAAAGACCCTTTTGACATGATTCCAAATTAAATCCTTCTGTGGGTGACACCGTGCAAACGGCTCCCCCTTTTAAATTATAGTCCTTGAATCTAATCGAAGCATCAACCTCACCTGCAGGTAGGTTACAAGGTCACAAAATCGGAAGTATTGAAATGTCAGAAATGAAACAGATCGTAACCACACCCACCATCCACATTGAGAGCCGTTATCTGATGACAATATTCTTCGCCCAAATAAATTGCCCGGACATCAATATTTTTTGGTGTAAACTGAATTATCGGTCCATTAACTAAGCCAGATACAAAAATGGATTTGTTAATCGTTTCCAATTCGCTTCGTGATTGAAAGATTAATTTCGTTGCCAACAAATAAGGCCCGTCATCGTCATCGTCGAAGCAGCACTCATCATCCATTATCGGACGAAACACCACGACAAACTTATTCGAACTGTTTGACTTGATTTGGCCACTCTGTAAAAGTGAAAAGGCCAAAAAACATTCAAATCTAATTTCAGGAAATCAGTATTTAAATATGAGTAGAAAAATATTATTTCACCTTTGTGTTGATTCCAAAATGACGATGCGAATTGACTTGAACGACATCCTGAGCGTAGGGTTTCTCTTTCGGTCGGTGCTTATTTGTGCTGTCAATCGAAATTTCACCCACGGAACCAACCGATTTCAAGATAACATCATTGTCAGATTCATTTCCTTTAGTTTTAATGCTTCCGCTATCCTCATTCATTTCTTCCAGCTCTGTAAGAAACTTGAGAGTAAATTGCAACGATTCTTGAGTTTCATTGCATGCAGTAATTCCTTTCTGAGAATTTCTGGAGAATTTCAACTCCTCAAAGGTTAAGTGTTGAGTATCAAGATATACCGATCTGGAAATCGGTACATGTTCAAATGGTAAGTCGACAAATGTCTCTGTGTGCAGGAGTTTCCGGAAACAGAATGAAGAAAAATTAAATATTGTAAAAAATAAATAAAAAAGAAAAGAAGGTGTTAATAAATATTCAAGAAATAGAATTCGAAAATTTATATGTTGAATTTAATTTATGTTGCATGAAAATGCAACTTATTATTATTTTTAATGATACATACTATTTTCTAATTTTAATTTTAAAACATCCTTTGTAGCATTCATATCTCTGACATTAAGTGATAAAAACACTTTAACGTAATCCTTTTTTGGTATCCGCGTATTACTCAGAAAAACTTTGACTGATAAATTTGAGCTATAATTGTAATAAAACAACAACAATCAATCAATCAGTCAGATGTTTTAATAATTATATTAGACCTAAAAACACCCACCATTTGATAACAATTGAACTTTCTTCAGATTTTTGATTATAAACGGCAAATTCATAGAATGTGTTCGTTTTGGGGATTGTAGATGGAAATTTTATGCTTTGGGGTATACTGGGTAATACTTGTTTATCCAGAACTAAGAAAATCAAAAATAATTAATTATATATGTGATAAGAGAGAAAAATAAGAGAAAATAAGACGTATTATCAATGAAAATCAACTCTCACTTATTATGGGAACTTCAAATATAATATTCGGATGCTCTGAAGCTATGTAAATGTGACGTCGTCGATTGATATCGTTTTTATCGGTCGGCGTTAATATAATAATAACTTGCATTGTTTCGTCAGCTCGTAGATCTTCGATTTGATTAATTTTTTCGATTCGAATTGCTGTATCCGTTGGACTGTCTGTTGAATATTTTAAACGTCGTGGATACTGAAAATGAATTGAGTGCAATAAGTTAAAAATTACACAAAATATCGTGATTGTAATTATTTTTCAACGAAATTCAGAAAGCATACCAAACCCTTATTTTTTATGCGTATAGTTTGTTCATAAGTTTGCGAGATTTTCAAACGATGTTTGTAAATTAAGATGCGAGGAATAATTTCAATTTTCTGCACCACGTTGTTCTCCTGGCTATAATCTGCAAAATAACATTAATCACATCAAATCTTGGTAAAGAAAAACCTACATACACCTTTGGTGTAGATGTCTAAAGGGATTTGTTTAGAAACTATAATTATTTGCAATTCCAATTTATATTCCAATTTATATTTACAATTGCATTATTCCATTGAATTGTTAAATTTAGGATAAATCGACCTCAAAAAACGACAAATAGTCATTTTAAATAAATTTTCATTTGTTAAATAGAAATATTAATGTTAAAGAAATTATGAAAGTTCTAAAAAAGTTCTAAAAGTTCCTAAAAAGGTCTAGGCTTAACTTTAAATAAAACAATCATTGTGACTTGGTCAGTCCTTTCTCACGAGTCTCGTCTGAATGGGTGCCTGTTACTAGGTGACAAAAGCACATAACACAAAAAGGAAGAAACGAGATATTTGACAAAATGCTTATAAAATTCAAAGACTTACAATGCTTTAGTTTACAGCAATATCCCTCATAAGATTCACCGATTTCTGTGTATACAGCAGATTCTGCATCCATTGTGACTGGGTCAACTCTCTCTCGAACGAGTCTCGTCTGATTGATAGTGAATGACAATTACCGGTGACAAGACCTTAATAAAAACAGAAGCAAGAAGTAACAAGAAAAACAGCAAGAATGGAATGTCAAAAACAGCTGATACGTAAAACAATTGCGAACACACGATCAACTTATTCGGAGTTTATTTATTCAATTACAATTATTTGTATTAATTTGTCGATGTTGTGTGTTTTGTTGAAATAATAAACTGGTTTTCTCAAACGTCAAGGCGAAAGCGACGATAAAACTTCAACAAACATGTCAAATTTCATGAAACAAAGTAAGTATTCGGTCGCAGATTGCCTCGTTCATTTTAGTAATTTTCTCTGTTATACAATTTTGTGTTCTTTTTATTGGCTGTAGTCCTGCTTCAGTGCCGCACGCCTTTCATCCAGAGTAAACGTTTTCGCGGTAAGATCAACATACAAAAACCTCAGAAGCCACACTATGAACGTGCCAGATTGATTGCGGCAACCGAAATTCGACTGCCCGAAAGGTCCAAGACGAAAACATGCTTTCAGTCGACCAAAGAGCGTCTCGGTTTGACCATGGAGAGCCCCTACAATGCAATCATTGCGCGCGAAGTACGCAATTGGCTGGAACATTCACGTACCGTCGGCATTTTTCACATGAATTCTATAATCGCCGACGATTTCTTCAATATTAAAGTAAAGCTGCACAAACAGAATATGCATCTCAAAGTCTATGGCAAGAAGATTATCAAGCAGGCCGTGGAGGGCTCGCGTTTCGAAGCCATAGTGCCGCTCTTCGAATCTAGCCATTGTATGGTTTTCTCGTCGGAACTGCGAGTAGCGCAATTGTTGCGCATCACACGGAAGACGCCGCAATTGATATTGATCGGTGGTATTTTGGAGGACAAGTTGATGAGTCGCAATGAGTTGGTGCAATTCGCACAGATGCCCAGTTTGCCCACAGTACAAGCCGAATTGGTTAGTACAATAAACATGGCAGCATGTAATTTAGTGAAGCAGTTGGAGACTCATCAGAATAACTTTGTCAATGTGTTGGACGTACATGCAAAGTCCGGGGAGAAAGAGTTGGTTGACTCCGGCGTAGTTACAGAGCCTGAGGGCAGTGCAGCCGTAGAGACGCAAACAAAAGATTCAACACAGCAGTGAGGATATCAACATAGAAATTAGATAATGAATAGAAAATATACTTAAAAAAAATAATAAAATCACCCAGAATCGTAACTATGAAAGAAGGAAACAAGAAGTTACATAAAATTTCGGGTTGTTCGATTTGCTAACTTTTAAGGAATTTCTTAACTTTAAGCGTCTGGGGATTTCGTCACAGTGAAAAAAATGTAAAAATGGAAAGGAAAAGTTAGTGTTTTAATGATCTTAAATTGTGAATAAAAAAATCGTTTTTGAATAGCCTTTAATACATTTTCAAACAACATTGAAGGACTTTTTTGAACATATTGAAATTTTTTATGTACATATGTATTTTCTTCGAATTGCTTATTAAATCTGTTTTTATTCTTATTTTAAATTCAATCCAAATCCAATCTTGGTTTAAAACATTTTCTCAGATTCTCTGTTTTATTGTAAATTTGTCTTTTGTTTATTTCTTTTATATACAAGAGTTAAATAACAAGCACCCATTGTGCTGGAATGCCTCCATTTCCGTTTCCATTCTTTTTTATATTGTATATACGTTAAGAAATGTTTAATAATGCCTTTTTTTATTAAGTTTCTATTTAATTCTAATGTATGTTTTATTGGGTGTGTGCTCGGCAACTGGTACGTTTGCTAGGAACTGGGAATCACATTGTTAGCATGCGATGGATGGAACACGTGAGCGTCCATCATACGCCGGCGGCAATTAAAAGCTAGATTTGCCAGAGCCTCTGCAGCATCCAACTCGTCTTTATGATGTATTGTCTGCTGCTGTTGTTGTTGACTCAGCTGCGCAGGTGGTGGTGTTATTTGTTGATGTAATCGCTGCACTGATGACATCAAAATGTTGCGTTGTATTTGCAGAGGACGTTGCTTGCGTTCTAATTTATTTCTAAAAAGTATTTTAAGCTTTAATCATTATAGTTTTCTTTAATGACGTATCGTTAAACTTACCTTTTTTTATTCCACTCGATAAAATAGTTATTTTTGTTTGGCCGAAATTTAACAGCGCTTTCCAACCATTTGGACAGCTCTGTTCCGCTGCCTGCAGCTGTGGCGATGATGGGTTGCTTTTCCAGCTCAGTATCGTTGGAGTTCCTGTTGTATTTCCTCTCATTGGTGTCCCTTAAGTATTTCTCCATCATCTGTTGTTTGTACTTAGTTCGATGGCTGGAAGAGAATTTCTGGGGTTGCTCTTGTTGTTCTTGGTCTTGCTCTTGTTCTTGTTTTTGTTGTCCTTCTAACATCTCCTCCAACTCCGCACTTTCGCGCGTTGTCGAACTGATCTGATGGCATTGCGCTGTCGTCGTATTTACAGCATTTTCTTCTGGCTTAAAGTTGCTGTGCTTCTCTATTTGAATTGGTTCCATGTAGAACTTTGGTGTATGTGTGACATAGAGATAAGGTGTCGTGGGCGGCATCGTAACCATATCGCTTTCATCATCCCCAACGTCGCATTCCGTCTCCGTTTCACTTGCTGTGTAGTGATCCGCATCACTACCATCCTCCTTGTCAGTTTGTCGCCCGCCACGATCATTAGCGACGCCACCTTCCTCCCATATGCTATCCTCGGACGAAATGCTGAATTGCTCAACATTCCCTCTGGCGTTGGTGTTGTAGTTCTTGATCAGGTGTCCCCAGGATTTTTTCGCCTTTTCGTGTTCGGAGTTCTTCAGTTTGCGCCGCCAATTGGCGAACCAGTTACAGATCTGTGTGTAGGTGAGGCCAGTCTCCACGGCCAGACGTTTCTTCTCATCCCGACTGGGGTAAGGATTCTCTCGCCGCCGTATGAGCCAATCCTTGAGCATTCGTTTGATTTCGGGCGTAAAGAGACGTTTCATGGGACGCAGATGGTGGTGGGTGTCATCATCGGGGGGCCAAGCACGTCTTTGAGTTCGAAAAATACAGAAAAAAGACGAATAAACATAAGAAAGAATCAGAAAACTGAGGGGAAGCGGAAAAATTGCATGCGTTTGTAAAAATGAATGAAGTAAAAAACTTTTTAAAGAGTGGGCCTTCGGCTGGTTTCTTTTTTAAATTTCTTTTCTTTTACTTTTATTAAAGAAAAGAAATGTTAAAAACAAACCAGCCGATGGCTTTGAAGGAATGATTGCTTGTTGTGGATTACTAATTAAGAGGGCTTTTAATGCATGTGGTCGATTACTTAAGAGTAGATAAACAAACAACTCAAACTAACCTACTGTGGCGACGATTACGTTGCGGTCGACTGGGACGGCTCTCCATAGCAATTGAAGGACGAAAGGCTAAAAAGTTAAAAAAGTAATATAATAATAAACCTTATAACAAAAAAATTATTAAAATATTTAACAACATCCATGTTTTTCCGCTCGACAACAATGACAACATGAAGAAAACAACAACATGGGGAAAAAACATGATGAATATTATAAAAAAAAACACCAAATAATTCAAAGTACATTTTTTTGTGTTTCTGCAACACAAAAATTCAAAAAAAAGATGGGTTAAAAATAAAACAAAGAAACCATTTAATTGGTCATTTTAAAATATTTCTATGGTGAGCTAAGATATATCATCGATTTCTCTAAAAGCTCACAAAAATTATCTCCATCCATCTCACAAACATGCTCTCTCTCTCTCCGCGATCAATGAAAAACCACTTTTTTATACATTTTTATTTCGAGCAGATTTCCCAACAACAAAAACAGTAGCATCATTGCTCTATGACAGAATGGATCTTATGAATTCGTTTATCTTTTAAAAATTACTCTCATTTTAAGGAGAGATTAAAGAGAGAAAGGAAGAGAGTTAAAAATCAAGAATGTGAAGAGAGAGAGAGAGAGTGAGGGAGGAGAGTGAAAGAGTGAGAGAGAGGGAGGGGAGTGAAAGAGAGGGAGAGTTGTTTTCAAAAACCAAATTTTAAACATTTTAAACACATTTGCACTGAATATTGGATCTCTTGGACTCTACACAAGATATTATATTGTATCGAATATATTATTGCTCTTTATTTTATTATTATTTCTATCCTCTCATCTTCATCTTTCATCATCATTGTCATCATCGTCGTCGTGGTCGTGTTATGATCATAATTCTTTTCAATGTTGATGGATATATTTTTATCTTTCTTGTTTTTTTGAAAATTATCATGTTTTCTGGGGTTTTTTCTTTTCCTCTTCTTAATGTTTTGCTTATAATTCCGTAACTATATATGTACATATATATAATGTACTAAAAATAGTTACAATATAGAAATTTGTCGAGATTAAATTCGACAAATTTTTCTAATCGAAACTTGTCAAGATTAAACAATGTTTTCATGTTTTATGAACTCTTGTTATGTAATTTAAATTTTCTGAAAAATTACTGCTTCTAAAATTTTTAAGAATCTTTTGTACTCTTCTTTAAATCTTATTTTGAACTTTTAAAAATTACGAAATTATAAATTTTTTTACAAATTTTAACATGTTTTCACATTCTTTTAATTTGATGTTCAATATTATGTTTTATTTCTTATGATTTAATTGAAAAAGGAAGATTTTTTATTTAAAATCGATTCATTTATTATGTCTTAAAATGTATTTACAAAAATTTCATTAAGAAAACACGTCTTCACACCTTTTAAAGTAAGGAAGTTGAAATATTTTGAAATATTTATGAAATTTTATTTATGAATATTTACCTTGAAATATTTATGAGAAAAATTTAAAATTTTATTTTAGTACTTCTTATTTTATGTTTTTCTTTTATTTATTTTAAACTTGTTTTTCTTTGTGAAAATTCAGAATATTTACAATACTTTAAAACTTTACAATTTGTTTAGTTAATTAATTGTAATTCTTTTCAATTCTTGTAATCTTTTCAAAGGATTTGAATTTAAATCTCAATGAACAAATTTTAGTGATTTTTTGAAAACATATCACTTGAACTTTTAAAAGCAGACTAAAATCGTTGCTGATTTTCTTCCGCTTTTTTCTGAAGATCTTAAAATGAATTCTTTCGTTTTATTTCGGAAATCTCAATTCTTGTTCTTGTTGTTGTTGTCACGGCAGTTTTCAAAAACATACACAAAACATACTCGTGCTGTTTGTATGAACATATTTAGTCTCCTCCAAGCGAAAGTAAGAAATACAAAAAAAAAGTTTTTTTTGAGAATGTTTTCCTTGGTTTTTTTATCGTATGTTTTTCGGTACTAATTTTTTAGCTTGGATCCGCTTCAGAAGAAAAGTGAAATGATCAAAACTACGATTATAAAAGTTTTCATTCGTTGTTTACTTCTAATTTCAATATTTTTAATCTAAATTTAATTTTAACTTGATTTAAATTTAATATAAATTTAATTTTTAGCTTAATTTCAATTTAATATAAATTTAATTCTAATTCATTTTGTTTTCAAATTCGAATGTATTTTAATTTTATTATTTATTTAACTTTTATGTAGAATTATTATGATATAAAATGTATAGCGATTATCAGAGTCCAATTGATTCTGATCATCTTCTTTTTCAGTATTGAATTTCATTATGCATCATTTCATTCATTCATTCATTCGTCGGTTGATCGGGTTTCTACTGTATCTACAAATTTCGAAATAAATTCTTTTTTAAAGTACTGAAATTCTGCAAATCATAAGAATTGTTAAAATCATGTAAATCATTAAACAAAAAACTGAAAAAAATTAATAAGTTCTTGAATTTGAAAACTGAGAAAACATACGACAGAAAAACATCGAAAAAAACATAAGAGTTGTTTTTTTTTTAATTGAATTTCGAAAACATTGTTAAGACGAAAAACATGACTTGTTAGCAGCAACAACAAATAATAAAACAATTATAAATAAAGTGTAAAAAGTGCGCAGAATCACGATGCGACTTCTCATGTTTTTGCTACTCTTGTATTTTGTTTTGGGTTCTTTTTCTTTGTTTTGTGAATTCTTCTCTCACTCGCTCTATTTTTATTCTAGAGTGAAAATGTCAACTTAGTTTATTTTTATCCGTTCAATTTACATCCACTAAATGTTATGTATATATAAATATACTTGTGTAGCACCTTGCTTGCTGCGTGACAACAACAGCAACAACACCGCGAAAAACGATCTTTTGTGGTTTTTTAATTGCTTTAATTTTTTAATTTATTTAAAATCCAACAGATTTGCAAATTAATGATATCAGTATATCCACATAGATGTTTATCTAAGTAACTTTCATGTAAATATATTTTAATGTGCTTTTGTATGGTTTATTTTTAATGCAGAACATAAATGAAATATTTACTTCAACTAAAGAATTATTCATGTTTTTTCTTTAAGCTACTCGATCACGAATCAGTCTCCAGTCTTCTGTCTCAGTCCCATCTGACTGTCTTCTGTCTGTGTGACCGTCTTTCTTTCTGACTGCCTGATTGACTGACTGACTGCTTCACTTACCGACTGACTGACTGATCTTGCGTAAGAGTCTTAAGAAAAATATTTGGATCTCGATTTATGTATTTCGTTGACACAGTTTTCGTTGCTGTGACAAATGCATTAATTGGTGTATAAAAAACAATATAAAAACAATAAAAACAGCAAGACGATAATAAAGAAAAATCATTTTAGTAGAACGAAAATATTTTCCAACTAAAGTTTCATATTTTCAACATCAATATATTTTGGAACTCTTTTTTGAAAAAAGAAAGAAAAAAGTTTTTTCAATTGTTTTTTGTTAATTTCTTTATCCAATTAATTTTAATTTAGCATTTAATAATAGTTATATTCATTCGTATTAAAATAAATAAATGAGAAAGATGAGAAATCAAAATAATTAGAACTAAATAAAAAAATAAATAAAAATACCAAATAATAATGAATAAAATATCAAAAATAATAATGAATACTTAAAATTAAAAAAATTAAGTTTTTTTATGATATCAATGTTTATTTGATAGAATAACATTTTTATTAAAAGTAAAAACGGTTTAAAATTCAAAACTAAATAAAAACCAAAATTTTGGAGCTGACACAAACCGATTTTTGAGGTGGTTTTATTTTTTAATTTAGCAATTTAATTGAATCGAATATTGTAATTCTAACATAAACTTAAATTTAAAAGAATTTTAACTTATTCTTTAAATTAAAATTAAATTACATTACAGAAAACAATGAAAGTTGCGGTTTAAACATTGCAGGGTTTATTTAACTGACTGAAGAAGGTGTGTGTCTAAAATTATTAAAGCGGTAGTAATTGGTTCAAACTCAAATGAAATTGGTTTGAAACTTAACTTAAAACGCTTTGTAATAGCAACCAATAATTCAAAAACATTGTTTAAATAAAAACTAGATCTTTCCGATTTAGCCATGATAGTTTGTTGAGAATCGCCGTGAAAGGTGGTACTTTTTGGAGTTTGTCATTTACCCGAATAATTTCTCCTATTTATATTTTACTATAATTTTTATTTACTTATTAAACATTTATTGATAAATATTTTTGGGCGATTTATTTTAGAATTTAACAATTTAATAAAATGGAATAATGTTTATTTGTATGTATATATTTGAATAATAATAATATATAAATTGGAATTTCAAAAGATTTCTGTTTTGCTTTTCATAAAAGTTGATGAGAATCACCGAGAAAAGTTGTAGTAGTTTTATAAGTCTGAGAGTATATTTTTTTACTTTATCAGAATTTCAGTATACAAAAAAATTTAACTTTTGTCTATCTTTCTCACATTTTTACGCATTTGCTTCCTCAGCAACGAAATTGGCACTCGTCTCGTAGTGGATAGAAGTGGAAAAAGTGTCCAAACGATTTTGTTGCTAAATTTCAAACTGTATTTTGAGAAAAAGGAACTTTTTTATCTATCAGGCGAGCAGCAACATCAACAAGCAGGTTGACAGCAAGCGCAAAGTGCGCGCAAAATTAACTCAAGTCTCTGATTGGTGCGCTGTGCACCACAGCAAGGCAACAGGAAGAGAGAAAGAAAGAGAACGTCAATGACAATAAATGGCTGGCTAAAATGGTGCTGGTTATGTTATCAAATTCATGTGTTGCAGGGCGAACGTGTTGGCTGTCGAACCTGTTTGATTGTAGCGTGAACCGAACAAAAAAACAATAACTACAAAGAAAGGAGAGTTGCGCTTTACCGCGACGCTTTCTTCGACGTAAAACCGGTTGATTTTCAAGGTACGATTTGCTTATTAATTTAAGTGAATTATTGAAATATGAAAAATATTGAAAATTGAAATTTAAAGTAGTTATAATCTATTTATAATCTGTGATTTTAATAATTTTAAAATTGTATTTATTTGTGATCATCGCCCACCAGACCATCGTTTTCGAAGAACGGTTGTCGTTGACGCTGTTGTAAGATTTCTTGACGTTCATTTCGTTTGTATATTTTCAAACAGTGATATGAAATCTCTTTTAGATATCTTTCTCAGGAGTCGTCATTTCAAACAATTGCATGGAGCTACGGCATTAATAGATAGACCGTAGCATCCATAATATATCGCACGTGCGAAATATTATGGACGGCGCTTGCGCCGATTTATTTAAGTGAACCCACAGAGTCGCAATATAAAGACATTGCGGAAGGTCTTGAAAGTAAATGGGATATGCCGCATTGCATTGGCGCTGTAGATGGGAAGCATTTCGCCATTGCTCGTCCTAGAAATTTGGGAAGCATATTCCTAAACTATATGAATTTCTACAGCATTGTGCTTATGGCAACCTGCGACGCCACTTTCACTTCCGTGAGTTTAGGGAGTTATGGAAGTGAAAGTGATGCAGGAATTTTCCGAAATTCTTCATTTGGGAAAACATTGCTCGACGATAAACTCCCAGTCCCGGCCGATACTCCATTACCATACATTGGATCAGGCATTCCCTCTAAGAAATAATTTAATGAGGCCCTATCCAGGCACAGAGTTGTCTGAAAAACAAAAAAATTTTAATTACAGACAATCGAGAGCACGTCACACTATCGAAAGGTTTCGGAATACTAACTACACGTTGGCATATTCTGAATACAACCATCAATGCAGTCCAGAAAAAGCAACTTGCCTGTCTTTTTTCTCACTTTTGTTGTGGGTGTTCTTTTTTTAGCACTTTCTTTATGCAAAATATATTCTTTCAAACTGCAATAATCAAACATACGGTGAAATAATGCAAGAAGTGATACCAAGAGCATCTCAGAATAATAAGAGAAAAACAACAAAAAAATTAAGAAAAACCAACAAAAACCGGAGAACACAAACAAGAAAACTTGTTATGAAAGCTTCTAAAGAGGAAACTCCCGTAACGGTCAGAAATTAGGCCTTTATTCCCAAAACTATTCTACAGACAACACGTCCCTTAAAACGTCCCTCGTCTGAAGACGTGGGTTTTTACTATATAAAAGTGCTTACACATACAACTAGTATACAGTGGACGTCCAATAGTACGTACTTTCGTTTCTACGAATGTCCAATAGTACGAATGGCAATTTTGTTGCATTGTCAGTTCTATAGTACGAATACAAAATTTTTTTACTACTCGATAGTACGAATAGTGGCAGTTTTTGAGAGATTATGGTTGACCGAGATGAAGAAATTGAGCAAGATAATGATAGCAATGATGACCAAATTGCAGTTCCTTCGAATCCGTTGCCAAAAGTTAAACATGAAGATGCGATAAAATGTTTTGACACATGTATTCAATGGGCTGTTGAAAACAATATTGAAATTTCCTAAACACTTCTATTGAGATCTATTCAAGAAAAGGCGGTGGAAATTAATCCTTAACCAACAAATATAATGACTGATTTTTTTAACAAATATATTTTATATGTACTTTTAATATTTATTTACATGCATATGAACAAATGTATGCTTTCACACTTATTGATTTAATATGAATTTGCATATTTTTTAAGTTTTTTTACTTTGTTTTGTTTTTAATAAAAATATAATTTAAATTAAACTATTTGAATATGTTTTATTTTATATAAAATAGGGTAAAATTTTTGTCCAATAGTACGAATTTTCCAATAGTACGAAAAGGTCTGACATTATATAATTCGTACTATTGGACGTCCACTGTATATGCAATCACCCATATATCTACAAAAATTGCCAAGAATGGTAAGCCGGAAGACGACAGAAGTGCTGTGTGCAACAAGTTTATACCATCAGCTCAATACAAGTTATATCACATGCGTGGGATGCGCTACATATAAGTGCTGCCACTTCCACCATGTGCTACGTAATATGCTGCCTCATAGAGGCAACAATAAAGCAAACAAATCATTATTGATCAATATAATAAATACATTACATACATATGACGTAAAACCGATAAATTTTCGAGGTACGATTTGCTTATTAATTTAAGTGAATTATTGAAATATGAAAAATATTGAAAATTGAAATTTAAAGTAGTTATAATCTGTGATTTTAATAATTTCAAAATTCAATTTATATATTAGATAAAGTTTCCAGTGGTGCCGCCGGCAGAGGCGGTAGTGGCGCCGCCGGAAGAGGCGATATGCAGAGGCCGCTGTGGACGCGGAGGTAATTATTTTTTAATTAATTATTATTTAAGTAATTATTATTTAATTTTATTTTATAGGCAGCCTAGTAAAATAATTTAATGATAACAAAAAAATTTTAAATACAGACATCGAGAGCACGTCACACCATCGAAACGAATTTCGGAATACTAACGAGGCGTTGGCGTATTCTGAATACAACCATCGAATGCAGTCCAGAAAAAGCAGAAAGAATTATATTGGGTTGCTTAGTTCTGCAGAACTTTATAATGCTTTCCGACAGTAAGCCCTGGCCTAGTGAATATTGTGGTAATGATAACGGACCAGAATACGAAAACAAACTTCGATGTGACGAAGTCCTCTCGATAGTCCAGTAAAACAAAATTTTTCCTTTTATTAACTTTGCCGGGATTGGCATTAATTATGTTAGGTGTTAGAGATAATGACCAAGTGGCCCATGGTGTTAGAGGCTCAAGAAAGTTATTCACTCGTGCTTCTTAATGGAGCATCTGAAGGAGCACGAAACTTTTTGTCGAATGCTGTAGAATTTCTTGTTATTGTGAAATGTGTTCCCTGATCCTACAGGATAAGCAATGACGACATGTTTGCCATTTACTACTCCAATACACTTCGTTACACGTTAAATTTCGTAATATATTGGCATTTAGTCTGTGGGCGGCGATAAACTGGCGCGGTTCATAGTATGTGGCAAACCGGCAACAATTCAGCAAAGCAATAAATAGATCAACAGCAGCAACAGTTAAGACTGATAATCAACATCATAGTAGAAGTGACTGTGATTCATTTGCAGCAAGATATCCTGCTGCAAAAAACTAGTTTATTATTTTATTTTACCCTGTAGTTAATGTACGTAATGTATGTATATATAATGTAATTAATGTATATATAATGTACATGCTTATTTATAACATAATTAAAAATCATAGCATATTCATTAATTTCACTACAAAATTCAATTTCTTTTCAAATAATCTATAAAATCTATAAGATTTAGATTAAAAATGAATATAAAACCAATATACTAATATAGGAAACACATTTAAAACATCATTTGTATTCTGTTATTCATGTCGGATTGAGTTTATTCACCTTTTTAACTGAAATATACAAATATATATTATTATTATAAATAAAGTTAAAAATAAAGTGAAGTGAAATAAATTAAAAAACCTAAAAGAAAGAAATTTTGAAAAGAAAATTAACAAATTCAATAAAAATCTATAAAGATTGAGTCCACATTATTGCAAATTCTCATAATTTTTTCTCATGAAAATTTTTTCTCAAAATTCTCATGAATTGTTAATGTTTGAGGATAATATTTGCTTAACAATTGAATTTCTTATCATTGCTAACGTTTAAAAAAAGAAATAACGAACTAATTATTATTGTTAACATTATTTCAAAAAAGGGTGATTAATTTGGAATCAATGATTAATTTGGAAATATTTCCGGTATAATTTTAATATTTTTGTGAACAGAAATATTAACTGTTTCAGAACAGAAAAACCAAAAAAAAAGGAAAACATTAAATTAAGTTTAAATGAAAAAATCTAATAACTGAAGTATTGAAAAACTCCAAGAGGAATAAATTAGTGTTTGCAATTTTTGTTGATGTTTTATATTGGATCAATATTTCAGATCAAATTTATTATAAAATAAATAAAACCTTCACTTAAAATTAGTGTAATTGTTAATTTTAAAAGTTAAATAAAGTCACATCAATTATAGAAAAATATAAATACATACAGTCAGTCACATTTAAAGTCGGGCAGATGAATGAAAATATTTCTAGTCGCAATATCTATGGTTTGGTAAAAGAAAATACATCTCAGTTTTTTGTATTTTGTCACAATAACTCTTTTGTTTAAAAACAACAACAAAAATTTATTCCAAGTTCCGTTATAAAATGTACATGAAGGCTAAACTAAGATAAAGACACTTTTCTGTCTCACATTTAAAGTCGGGCAAGCAATGTTTTGAGCAAGGAAAACGGTAAATATACTGCTATTTTTGCGTTTTCTGTATTTATTTTCACAATTACTGGTCATTGTTATATTGTCGAGTATTCAGTGAAGTTTATTGAAACATATTTTGTAAAATGCCACGTATTATTAAACAGTCCACGACCCGAAGCATTCTGCTCATGATGTAAAGAATTGGTTGCTCTATAACTGCCCGAAGGTGATCAAAACACCTGCACAAAGTCCCGATCTGAATGTCATTGAACATTTATGGGACGAATTAGGACGCAGGATGCAGAACAGGCTTTGCACATCAAAACAACTGTTGAAAACTGCATTGCAGGAAGAATGGAGTAAGATTAGTCCTGATGTTTGCAAAAAACTAGTTGAATCAATGCCAAGCCGACTACAAGCTGTTGAGAATCAAAAAGGTGGCGCAACAAAGTACTAACTTCGGTGGTTTTTTTACATATTATTGATTTTTTATACAATGCCCGACTTTCAATGTGAGACAGAAAAGTGCCCTTATCTTAGTTTAGCCTTCATGTACATTTTATAACGGAACTTGGAATAAATTTTTGTTGTTGTTTTTAAATAAAAGAGTTATTGTGACAAAATACAAAAAACTGAGATGTATTTTCTTTTAACAAACCATAGATATTGCGACTAGAAATATTTTCATTCATCTGCCCGACTTTAAATGTGACTACTAAATATACAAATATATAAAATATATCATTAATATATATTATTAGTACTTTAATATAATTATTGTTTTTATATCGAAATTTTCTTGCTGATGTGATTAACTCAATTATTTTGTTCACAAACATAGCTTTATAAAAATTTGGATAATTTTTGTTCCACTTGAAAATCATTGTAACTAAGAATCATTGTAATAACTACAATAAATAATTAGATTTATTTCATTTACTATTTAAATAATTATTTTATATTTTCAACATTAAAAGTTTCCTAATTTTAATTACACATTTTGTACATAGTTGTTGACTAAATTAAAACTCATTCGCCATTCAGTCGTTTCGGTTCGGTTCTCTGTAGCACATTACCTAGTGCAATGTTGCCGAGTTTAATTGCAGCAGGCGCCCAGAAAAAAGCAGCCGCTCGCATTCCCCGCTGAGCAGGTTTCGACTGGCTGCAGCTGTTAAACGCGAGCGAACAGAAGCGTTGACATGTTGATAAGCATGAGTTTCGTTTGCCGCCATTGTTGTTGTTGTTCGAGCGCACTACTGTTGTAGTTGTTGCGTGCTGTCGTGTTCTTCGATCTGCGTTGCTGGTTGTGTTAGCGACCGCTTCTTTGGTACGACGACGACAAAATTGCAGCGTTGCCAATTTTGGGACATTTTGCGGAATGAAAATGAATGAATTTACAAAGCAAGGGAAGCTTTTTTAAATGTTAACAAATTAACTATTTTAAATCCAGCGAGAATGTTAAATAATTCACTGTTTCAATTTAAATGTTGAAAACTCAACATTGACATTGATAAAAAACAGCTTTAAAAAGAGCCACGCCTTTTCTAGGAGGCAAATGAATGTTTAAATAAGGAGAATGTAAAGAAATGTATAGAAATTTTTTATTATTTGTATTTTAGAATGTATTGATGAAAAATTCGCCAAATAACTAAAATTATTTCAGTTTTAATAAAATTCCCATCAAATGTTTGCGATTACATTCTAATAAATAATAAAGGGTTTTCCAATAAGAGGTGTAATTTTGATATTTAAAGAAAAATACCATTTTTTGAGATAAATTATCGCATGTTTATTTCGTAATAAAGAGGAAGGTATGCCGTTAATAATGAAAAACAACATCAGCCAAATGGCCACCACGACCATGCTTACAGGACCATAGCTATTCGAAATTACACCTCTTATTGGAAAACCCTTTAGAACAAGTCGAGGCTAAACTGTTAGTTGATATCGAAATCTGCAACGCCAACTAAAATATGTTCTCTTTTTCCATATAAAGGTAATCATACTACTAAAGAGTTCATAATAGTAAAGAGAGTGGCGAGGTTCAATCTGGAGGTTGTTGTCAGGGTCACTTCATTGACCGAGACCTCGTCCGACATGTCATTTCAATGTCAGTTACGAGCTACGTAAGTACACTAAGGTGAACGTTGTGAAGCGCTTCGTTCGTTGAGAAACGAACTGTTTTAAAGGACGTCGTTTCAGTGAAAATCGTGTCACCTCTACGCTGCGTTGGTTACGTTACTGGTTCTGCTTCTGATGCCGTTGTCAACTACATACATACGTCAAAAAGTTCAAGAAAAGACCGTGTATTAAAAGCACAAGGTCACAGGTAGGTCACATTTCGCTTGAGCTACTTTCACTCATTCTACGATCAGCTGCTTGAATTGTTTTCTCCATAGGAACATTTTCACTACGCAACTCGCTCGCTCCGCCAAACAACGTCAACAAGCAAAACACAACGCGTTACGTACTGCGCGACTGACGTTTGCTGCACAGCGTTACCGATATTTTCACCAGGCGCACAGGAACAGCGACGCGCTTCACGTAGTGACGAACACCGGCATTCACAAAGTGTAAGAGCAAAAGAGAGAGCCACACTACAGCCAGCCATACTGTGAAATCGTTTGTGGTAGCTGTTGCTGCGATTTCCACAAAAACTGCGTATTTAACCTCAACTTTTTGCACTGATGCCGCGCTGCTTTTGTTGTTGTACTTCTGCTTCTTCTTCATCGGATAATAAGAGGAAAATGAAATTGAAATTCGTTTCTCATCAATAACAGCGTCGGTCGACGACAACAACAACTGTGTACACACTTTATTGGTTGTTGTATCCACAAAGCAGTGCCAACAGTGAACTTCGAAAATTTTGTGTTGGTCGAATCGCACAATTCGAATAGCAGGCGCTCAGTTCCGAAAGCACGAGAGCGCACTGCTTCAGTTGGATGGAGTTTCTTATTGGCTGATAGCAGTTGTTCTTGTTGTTGTCGTGGTTCTTATTACTGGTGTTTTTGTTGCAATGTGTCAAAAGTCACAACTACAGAACGCTCTGGCCTCCAACGAGCCCCAGCGACCAACGAAGCGATAGACAAGAAGAGTGACGCAACAGGGGTTGACGGCGATATTTTGTGCTTATCGTTTGCACCAGTGTTGCTCTTTTATTCTTGCAAACAGGGAATACAATAAATTTCCAAATAATACAACATAATAATAAGAATATCATTGAAATTAATTGTCCATTCATTAAACTGTTCAGTGAATAAACTGTTGAACTGCAAACTCTGTGCATACATCGAGAATTTTAAACATCTATTTATTTGTTCATTTATTTAATACGTTTGTATTGCGAAATGAAGCAACATTGTTTTCCCCATTTTTCGTTACTTTTCATTCATAGAAACAAACTCTGGGAGTGAGAAGCAACACAGAGTGCAAAATTGTTACTGTGTGAGAGAGAGAGGGCGCATTTTTGGGTGCAAACTTCGCAAAAGAAAAATAAAACACATTTCAGCTGATTTTCGTTGATACACTTGATTTTTCTAGACCAGATACTGGTACATTGTGTAAAAATCTGAAATCAGGTGAGAAGTTTTCGGTTGATTATATTAATAATCGCATTAACAAACATTTTTCTACTTCATTGCGGTTGGTTTTTGATTTCTAGTGATTTCATGGAGGAATTGCATTGTGTCTCATTTATTTTTAGATGGGGAGTAACCAGCCGGTAGATTTTCTTCGATATTTTCACTTGAAACAGCAAATGAAGTTAACAAAATACAGTGCCAACCCCATCAGTAAAGGATTCTAACAGCAAATCATCAAAAATCAAACGAAAACTACTTACAGAACACCAAAAAACTGGAACAAAAAAGACCAACAAAAAATAAAGGAGAAACCGGCCGGACTACCACACGAACTCATGTGGTTGTTGTTGTTGTCGAAGTGTAGCGAACGCTGCTGGCAACATGACGACGACGCTGCTGCTGGAATGCCGCAAAGTTGAGGTGTTGTATCCAGGCGCGCGTCAATTAACAGGTTCTCAGGTTTTTCAGCCAGTCGAAATAAATTTCAGAAACTTAGTTTGCGGCTGAGCAACACAGCATGCATACTCTTTTCACTGAGTACTGTGTGACCGTGGGACAGACAAAGATGACAATAGAGTCAATTCATTGCCTTGAGTGCGAGTTGTTGCTTAGCAAGTGAGTTATTAGAGAGAGCGAGATGACTTTGCGCGCTGGTAGCATGTTTTTCTTTGTTTGCCTTAACAAACATAATATGCTCTATAATTTGATGTGTAGATGGCGCTTTACATGAAATCTTTCAGCCCTCCAACAGAGTCGTTGACTATTGAGGAAGCACTGAAGCATGCACTGGATAAGAACTGGAGTTGTATGGACATGGATTTCGAAATTGGACTCAGGTAGACTTGGATTTCGAAACGCGTTTCCATTGCCTGCTAAACGTTATTTGGTTCTGATATATGATGAGATATTATTTATCTCATCATAAATATAATTTACTCTCATGAAATTTATTTTCTTCAAATTCTAATCGGATTGTTTTTTTCTCTTTATGATATATAGATGGTGCTGATGAAAAACTTCACTTCGCTATGGAAATATAGATGGCACTGATGACATTTTTTTCTTTTTAATTGATGATATGCGTTACCTAGTGTATCTTATTTGACTAATAAAGAAGATTCTGACAAACCGGTGAAGACCATGCATCGCTGTCATTACCGTTTTGAATTCAAAGATTTTATTTACTCGAGCAAAAATTGCATTTAATTCTTAACAGTCAAACAGATGATATTTCATGACACAACCATTTTTGTGTGTTGCATTATGAAAAAGGAACGCAGCTATTATAACTTCCCCATAACTTTCTATGCGAAAGAAAGAATACACGCTATGTTCTATACCTTCAACTTTTAGCACATACACATATCTTCATTGCGTAAAACAGAGCCATCTACATGTAAATTCCGTTACAAAAAAATTCCTCCGTTACAAAAATGTCAAAATTATATACAAATGGTAATTCTAAACAAAATCAAACAAGAAGCCATTTTGTAATTGTACAACAAACCGTTCAATCCGTCCATATTGAAAAATAAAATTAAATAATTAAAAAATTGTGTAGAATAATTGTGTAATAATAAAGAGTGTTAAAAAAATAATTAATATAAAGAAGTTGCAATACTTAAAAAAATGAAAAACAAAATTGATTAAACAATTTCAAAAAATAAAAAAAAAAAAAACAAAAAATTGTGTAGAATAATTGTGTAATAATAAAGAGTGTTAAAAAATAATTAATATACAGAAGTACATAGTTGCAATACTTAAAAAAATTAAATACAAAATTGATTAAACACTTTCAAAAAAAAAAAAAAAAACAAAAAAAATAAAAAATTATAAATAAAAACTTAATAAAACAGTGAAAAGTGCAAAGTGCAAAGTAACCGAAGAAAAAAAAAAATTTATATTGGAAATTGAAAGAAACAAATTGGTAAGTAAAAAAAAATCAAACGAAAGTAGTTTTTAATAGCTATGGTCCTGTAAGCGTGGTCGTGGTGGACCATATTATTAGTGGGTCCTTTATTGAACCCTGGGTTAATAAATTTAAACGAGTTTAATGGGAGCAAAACCATGGCTATTACCATAATGGCATCCTCTCCAAAACTGGGGTATACCTGTACTTTATCCTGCACAAATTAGCTCGCCCTGAATGTGGTCGAATCCATGGTAATGCAAGTAAGCTACATGTATTGCTTCCTTTAACAGTTTTTATTACTTAGCCATTCGGCTTGAATGAATACTAAGGACATTTACATCAGGCAGTTATAAGAAATTATATTGTTTTTATCGAACAATATTGGTTTTTTTATATTGAAATTTATTGGAAAAACATGAATTTTTTAATTTGTTTTCGCTGAATTGGTTGCGTAATAAGTTTACACTTATCGCTTTTTCGAGTTGAATAAATGTTTTATATTCTAAACCGGGTAGCAGATGTTATGAGTATTTAAGTCGTCATAAATTTAATAGTTTATAGTATACCACTCTTTCACCTTAGTGCACTAGATCTATTGCTCGTTTTAATTGGCCCATAGCAAAAGGGCCTTGAATGTTATAATCTGTGACCGAAAAAATGGCTTAAATTACGGCATTCACTGAAGTTCGGTGTGTGATCGTTTTCGTAGTCAAAGTGTTATAATTTTATCAATAACAGGAAATCATTTGACCAAATTGGATAAAAGTGGGTCCCCCATACGAGAGCCATCTACTTGCTTGTTGGGTTCTGCGGCTACAACCAACATGAAGAATTTACTCTGAATCATCGTATTTGTAGCTGTCGCGCTAATTGTGTCTATACAAGCAGCTGTTAAGGATATTCCACCATTCTTCCGCGAAACTCCAAACGCCGTTCGGACCTAAATTACCGTTTACCCAACAACACTGAACCGATTCGCTATGATGTCCAGATCAGCACCGACATCCACAAGGGAGATTTGAGCTTCAGCGGCCTGGTCGATATCATATTGAATGTGTTAGAGGACACCAAATCCATTGTATTGCATGCACGAACTGACCATCAATCGAGCAACCATTCGGAATCCAACGACCAACACTGCAACGGATTTATCCTTCGATTACGAATCTGACCGGGACTTTTTAACTCTGTCACCATTTGGCAACCACCTCAAAAAATGGCATTTTTCTTTGAATATCAAAATTACACCTCTTATTGGAAAACCCATTACATACTTCATTGTTTTCGATTGAATTTAAGAATCAAACCTAATCAGAAAAGAAAGCAAGTATTTAAGTACGATCGCGCTTCACTGATGGAAAGAGTGTGAGTGTCATGAGCTTATTTGGATCTATTAAAAGACTGGCTTAAAGTAACGTGCACATCACAAATACTAACGGTGGAAACTTTCACTAATAGTTGTAGGGAGTTCCATAGAGACGATGGTCATAGCGGTTTAAAATCTATGCTAGGAATCCTAATTTCAGATGAAGATTGTCCCTTTGAGTTCCTCTTCCTCGAAGTATTTTCACAAAATCATAAAGTCCTGCTCAGTACTACTTAGATACCCAACAAATCTATTTGCCTTGACCCATTTCTATCGGTTATAGAGGAGCTATGTTGCAGTTACCCTGACATAATAGTCTGTGGGGACATGAACTGCAATGTCGTAAATCCCAGAGAATCAACTGAAATCATCAATTCGATGTCCTCACTAAACTTGAGTCTAATAAACAAAACCATGCCATCTCATTTCTCCAAGTAGTCCGCCAGCTTGATTGATCTTGTATTCGTAAGCAAGGCCCAAAATGTACTTCTTTATCAGCAACTAGAAGCCCCAGGTTTCTCAATGCATGACTTGTTATTCTTCACATACTCTTTCAGTCCGACAACAACCAATTTCTATATAGAAACTTCAAGGATTTTTCCCTTCATTGCAGCAGGACACATATGCAATAAGTTAGACATGCCTAGGGTCAATGATCAAGTTTCGAGAATACTTTTGAATGGGCAGACGCAAATATATTGATTGTTTTTACTAATGCCAAACATATACAAGAATTCCCAAGCATTTAGTGCGCGATAATGCCAACATGATTATTATGTTTAAGCAAGATGAGATGAACATGAAGCACATATACGCTGATCATGTCGGAACAGATATGGCTTATAAAAAATTTATAAATATATGTGGAGAATGTTGGAAAAATAAATATGGATTTCTTGTAATAAGCAAAGACGATCCAATTGATGGTGGGCGGTATAGAAAGGGATTTGATACATACATTCACCTATAAAATGGTTGGTTACCATTATATTCATATTAGTATGCTACTTAGCTTCCAACTTCCAACATTGATATAACAAAAACTGTTCAAAGCTGTTCAAAAGGTGTTTAGAGCTGTTCAAAAGGTGTTCAGAGCTGTTTAAAAGGTGTGCAAAGCTGTTTAAAAGGTGTTCAAAGCTGTTCAAGAGCTGTTTAAAAGGTGTTTAAAAGGTGTGTGAGAAAGCGTCGCACCAGCGTCTTATTGTTGAACCCATTTGTCAATACATAGAAGCAAGTGAGTTTTTCAAATGCATTTATGAGTTCCTTTCAATTAACAGATTGTAAATAATTTTTTTATAGGTACTTCACAACGTAATTCCTTGCCACGTTTACAGCTATAAGAACATTTTCTTTACTATATGTTCAAAGTGCTAGAAATTCCAACTGCTGTACAGATATTTACACAGCTTGGTGGCATACAGATTATTTGTCAAAATCTTGTTAAATTAAATAAGATTTTAATTAACATGCATTACTTAAAGAATTAAGCACATACGTAAATTGAACCTAAGACTTCTTTACATAAATTTAAATCATTTCAAAACATAATTTGTATAATTAGAATTATCATTACAACATATTACGAATATTTGCATATAGTTATTAATACATTCTTTTAATTGTTAAATATTAAACTTTTTTACATAAATTTAAATCATTTCAAAACATAATTTGTATAATTAGAATTATCATTACAACATATTACGAATATTTGCATATAGTTATTAATACATTCTTTTAATTGTTAAATATTAAACTTTTTTACATAAATTTAAATCATTTCAAAACATAATTTGTATAATTAGAATTATCATTACAACATATTACGAATATTTGTATATAGTTATTAATACATTCTTTTAATTGTTAAATATTAAACTTTTTTACATAAATTTAAATCATTTCAAAACATAATTTGTATAATTAGAATTATCATTACAACATATTACGAATATTTGCATATAGTTATTAATACATTCTTTTAATTGTTAAATATTAAACTTTTTTACATAAATTTAAATCATTTCAAAACATAATTTGTATAATTAGAATTATCATTACAACATGTTACGCATATGAAACCATTAAAAATCCTGGTATAAATGCAAGCTTAGCTTTGCAGACTGAAAATCCGTAAAACGAAGGCTAGAATGAAAAAAAAGAAAATGAACGCGACCAGCTTTCCAAGAAGGCATACATTACTTTTGTACGATGTCTGGTTTTGTTGCAATTCCATCTGAAAGATACCAAATCTTTAAACCCCCATAACTCCGAAACGGAGAGTCGAGGACCCCAAGCTTATATAAACATTAATTTTTCTTACCTAATACCTTGTGTCCGTTTGGAAGAAAAAATTTTTTTTTTTTCATGGCGAAATTCGTCATATTTTAATTCGTCATATTAAAAACATTAACATTGAAATACATTAATTAATAATACAAGAAAAACAAAAATTATTATTAATCATAATTTAAATGATCATTGGAGATACTGGAGCTATTGGAGCCGGAGCCGGAGCCGGAGCTGGAGCCGAAGCCGGAGCCCGAGTTGGCCCGAGATGTTCATCAACCATTTTTTGGACCCTTTTTTCTTCTACTAGTCCGTTTAAACGAATCATGATTTCTTGGGCCTCATCCATATTGAATGAAGCCATAATTTTTCTGACGAGCTTCCTCCCCAATCCATAAACAATTTTTTCGTCTTCTTTCAATAGCTCCTCCCTGCGCCGCTGCTTTCGCTCCATTTCATCATTTTCTGGAAGAAAAGAAAGAAATAATCATTTTTTTAAAGTTTTTTTAAAAAAAATTGTTTAAAATTAAACTCACCCTCCATTTTCCTCCGATCAATTCTGTATCTTATTTCTTCCATTGTTTCCGGTCTCTCATAATGATGGTCACGGTGACGCCGAGCCGCTCTCCGTTGCCCGTATTGGGTACTATTACGTCCTTGCCCTGATGGCATTTTTTTAAAAATTAATTAAAAATTGTTTAAGGGAAAAAAAAATGGAGAAATTTTCCGTCTTATTTCGTTGAAATTTTTTTTTAAATGAATGTATGTGGCGAAGTGAATATGACGAATTTTTTTTTATCAGCACCATCTATATATCATAAAGAGAAAAAAACAATCCGATTAGAATTTGAAGAAAATAAATTTCATGAGAGTAAATTATATTTATGATGAGATAAATAATATCTCATCATATATCAGAACCAAATAACGTTTAGCAGGCAATGGAAACGCGTTTCGAAATCCAAGTCTACCTGAGTCCTATTTCGAAATCCATGTTGCCCGCAAGCAAAAGTTTTTTTAGTTATTTGATATTTAAGTACAGTGCGAAATAAGGCTTCATTATAACATGAAAGCCTAAAACTATGCCACCAAAATATGGTTCTTTAATGGCGATTTTTATCAGGCCCATTTTTGGGGAACCGTTTTATTTAGGATTTTCAGTTTATTTAGTTTTCCAGTAATGATTCAGTTTTCTTTATTTTTTATTTAATTACTGATCAACATGGATAAAATTAATAAAACTAATAAATTTCGAATTTCTTCCCTACAGTTTTGAGTTTGTCCATTTTATTTTCTGTTATTCCTTAACAGAACAGAATTAGGAAAAAATGTAGGGAAATATTTAGAAGACTTCATAGAGAACACGAATATGTAATTAAAACAACAACAACGTAAGCTTTGTTGACAGACGGTCACCCTCGAATGTCATTCGTAATATTATCCACGCACTAATGAACGTCTCTCTCTCTCTTTCCCCTCCCCTTCATCCATAGCATTTACCCGCTCACTAAAATTTAGGTAAAATAGCTAAATTGTCTGCTAAACGATTTAATTTATCATGAAGAAAGAACACACAAAAAATGTTTAAATCATGGAATGAATAATAATCATAAAATGTTGTTCATAATAGAATACAAAAAAGAAAAACCGTATGATGAAAATAAATGATAGGAGGAGGGGAAAAAGAGAGAAAATAAATCTATTTCTGTAGAAAAAAATTGGAATAAAAACAACAGATTTACAATAATAAAAAAAAAGTAAATTAATAAAAGTAAAAATTAGAAATAAAAAAAACGAAAACCATTCGGGGTGATTTTTGGTTCGATGTTTGTTTGTTTTTGTAATTTTTCAAAAAAAATTAAACATCTGTTATATTTTTTGAGGTTGCAGTATTTTATTTGACTCTTTAGTATGGTTTTTGTTCATTTTGCTTTCACATTCAATGAGATGCTTAAGTGAAGGGTGAAGCGTATAGAGAAGGAAGGGGAGGGGGCGGGGTGGATACAGTGCACATGGGGAATATTTTGTATGCGGATTTCTTTGTCGAGATGGCAATTAAGCCGGAGCCATTTCGTTGTGGTCGAAATTTTATCGTATTGTGTGAAATATTATTGGAATGTGTGAAAGAAGGATGAATAAAACCAGAAAGAGGGAGGGAGAAAGAGAGAGAGAGGGAGAAAGAGAAAGAGAAAGTAAATAAAGTTTATTAATCTTTTCCATGAGTTCTTTAAAGTAAACGATTGCCTCCGTAATGTTTTCTATAATCTAAAAAATCACACTTAAAAACAATCCTTTTACTAAATGGTGTATTTCATGAAATCAAGATATGTTTACATTGCTTTGTCACTTAATTATGTAAGATGTATAAATAACAGTATATTCAATAAAAGATTTTTGTTGATTGCAGGTGCTTCAACAGCTGCAAGAGTTTCAACAGAAAGCACTTTAAAGAAAAAGCAAAGAAACACTGCAAATGTTTCGAAGAATGTTTAAAAAAGTAAGACTCAATTCGAGAGAGAGAGAGCGAAAATAAGCCGATGTTAAAAGTTATACCTTAAAATTAGCATAAAATTTGATCACATCAATTAATTTTACTGTAGATAACCGAAAAAGGGACTTTAAAGGTAAATTTAATGAAAACCATAAAGCATTATTTTAATGCTTTCAAAATGTTAGCTTTCAAGGAATTCGCGAACCCAGCGAAGACTTGTTTCTCCACTTCCCCCCCTCCCTCCCCTCGCTCGTTCTTTCTCTGTCCACTTTTTGTCTTTTATGTCTCTTTTAATACTCTTTTTGCAACTTTTCTTTGCATGTTGAAGAACCAGTGATGCAAATTAATAGCATTCATTACGCGATCGCCAAGTCGAAGTGTTTACTTTATAAGCGAAGAGGAACCGGGGACTAAAGGGGGAAATCGAGTCGGAACTCTGTAGTTTCTGGAGATCGAAATGGGGATGGAGATGAAGCTGCAACTGTTGCTGATTTGGAATTGAGTCATGGATGGGATGCTAAACTGAAGATGGGTCGAAGTTGAACTGAAGATTACCTGAAATCCTGGGAACCAGTTCGTGAAGGAGAGTTATTGGATGTGGAACTGGTGTTGCAGCTGAAAGCTAAGAGAACTGATGTTGTGTTGTGATGGAGTTGAAGCTGAACTAAAGATGAGTTCAGTTCCATTCAATGTTCATGGTACACGTGGGTTTATAAAGTGAAATAGAACGAAGCTGCAATTAAATTACTTGACTTGAAGCCGAATTCAGGATCAGTTGAAGATGGGCTGAAAATGAGTTAGACTGAAGATGTGTTAGTTGTTGTATATCTAAAAAAAATTAAAATCCCCCCGAAAAAACGATGCAACAAACTATTGAATGCGCTAAAAAAATGCAGCGTAGATTGTGGATAAAGAAGAAAAGAAAAAATTAGTCTGAAGCTCTCGAATCGGGGACGAGGCGCATAATTTACACGCGCACAGTGGCTGCGCATGCGCTCAATCCTTCATGCGCTTAATTATCCTGCGGCGCAAGGTGCATCAACAGCAGCAGCACCACCAGCAGAAAGGGTACCGTGAACCAGGAAGCACCACAACCTGCGCCGTTGTAATCCGGGGTCCGAAGTGTTCGCTTCGTAGGAACTTCGCTGTGTCGTAATTGAAATGTACATCAAACCAAAAAAAAAGAAGAGAAAAAGTACTCAGTAAAGAGAGGGAGGGGGGAAGCATTAAAGTGCAACCGCAGTAAACGGCACGAACCCTCCAACAGCAGTAACAAAAAATTTCGGCTCCCTTCTTTAGCGGGTTTTATGAGGCGCTGGAAGTTGCGCATGCGCACCGGAATGAACGCGCTTTGATGACTGTTTAAACTTCTTGTAGTAAATTCGTTATGTAATATTTAAGTTTTTTTTAATTTAAAGTTGTTGAAGTCGTTTTATGATTTAGTGTTTAGTTTCTTTAATTTTATGAGGTTAATAAAATCAGGGATTTAAATGAATCAACATGACCACGCGTCGTTTTTTACACCTTCAACTATTTACATATGGCCTGTTTTTGCTCCTCTTCTTCCTCTCTACTCACTTCTTTATCCCTTCTCACCTTCACCCTGCACCCTCCGCTCTCCCATCATGTTTTCCTCTCCTTTCTTTCACATTTTCGTGTGCATTCCTTTTAAACATCAACTCATTCAACGCAGACACATAAAAGTCACAATGCATGACGTTCAACATGACGCTGCCCCGACTTCCTCATCCTCAGCTTCCGGCTTTAATAATCGTGCGTGTGCACGACGCGTTTAACCCGCGCGCGCCCTGCTTTTAGTGTTGACTGACAGACGACTCATGTGCGGGTTGTTTAATCCTTTTTATTGCCCTGTCCGCTTTCTGTTCTCTCTTCTTCCTTCTTCAATTGGACTGGTTTAAATTTAGTCCCTCATCTGAAGTGGCTGATGTGTGTGATGCTAACAAGTTCCTTGGCGGCAGATTAAATGCTCTACAGCGATGACGACGATGACATCATGTTAGTTGTTGCTTGGTGATTTGTTCGTCTTAATTTGTTGGGGTGGCGGGGTGGGATGGGGGGCAAGTGGGAGGAGTGTGTTAACTCACCGAAATTGCTTCCGGTGCCACGGTAACCTCCACGTGCTTTTCGCTCCACACCTCGCATCCTCTGTAAAGGAATAAATAGCATATAACCGTATATTATGTATCTCTCTCAAACTCCGTGGGTGTCAAAATCAAAACGTTTACATTGTAGCGTCATGGAAGAAGAAGAAGATTACTAAGTAGACTGTGAAACCGTTTTATTACTGGTTCTGCTGCTGGTGTATTTTGGAGCAAGAATCATATTCAGGCAACTAAAATAACGAGTACATTTTTCATTCTTCTTCGCTGTTTCTGTGATATTCCATTGACTACTTCTGAAATTTATACATCTACGAATTTACAGAAAGATTGTTACTTCATTATTTGACCTTCTTTAGGTTGGTAGCATCATCCCTGGTAACGGGACATTAGGTTAGGTTAGGTTCGGTGGAAGTCAGAGTACCATCTCTCTTACAATTTCGATTCCTGTAAGTTTTCCATTCGTAAGGCATAAAATTCACAAAATTATGAGATCCTGTTCTGTAATCTTGAAGTCTGTTCGGTTCATAAAAATGTTTATTTAATCTTCACTCTTTGTCATAGAATTATTGAGTAATTATTATTTATTTATTTATAAAACGGAGATGTTTATTTTACACAGATAATTATTCGAGCACTGCAACCAGCGAAATGCATTTAAATAAAATATTGCATTAAAAATAAATCTGAATACGCAAGCGATTAAATAAATTTATTGGCGGCCGACCTCGAAGTCGTGCCCCGTCTCGCGTAAACGACCAATAATATCGGGTCCAGTTCAAAAAGCACATAAACCATTTCGGCGCCCCCTTCCGGCCGACCAACGCAGAGCCGATGCAGGTTGTCATCGTTGTCGCCGTCGTCGTTGTCGCTGTCGTGTGAGTACTGCGATCATAATTTGTCGCGTTTGTCAGCAATGATGACCGCAACAGCAGAACGCGCTCCGTCAGAGCGTCCGCCACCGCTGCAGGAGGGGGCACTTCGCGTGGGCCCGCGAGTCCGTCTGCACTTGTCAACACTTTTAATGGGCGCGACAATTGTGATGAAATGTTTTTGACAGGCCGAATAATTAGTAGCTATTAGGCGGGTAGGTGTTGTTGTTGTACTGAGTCAGGATGTTGTGGTGAGGGAAGGAGAAAAGGACGATGATGAGGTGCTGGTGAAGAAATGAGAGCGGTAACGGGGAGCACTTCAGTTCTGGAAGATGATTCAGTGCTTTCTTTCGGTCGCTTGGAATGATGTTAAAAATATGAAGAAAAACAAGAAACACGAAGCAACAAAGAAATACACTAAAATAAAAGGAACAAAAAAACACAATAACGAAGAAACGTACAGCAATTTATTTGCTCAGGTATTCGCACAAGTTTTGTTGTTGTTGTTGTAGCTGTTGTTGTCCCGCTGTATTTTAATTAATTTAATCTTTAATGCAATTTTAAATAAGAATTAAACCCCAATAAAAGAATTAAAATTCTGGACGACGCTCGTCTTCGTGGTCGGCGTTGACAGAAATCATTGAGCAGCTGTCGCAATAAATCGCCGTCGTCGTCGCGGCTGCGTTGACGTCCGAATTGAGTGCTGTGGTTGGCAGCGCGACGCATGAACCACCCCCGTCGGCAGTCAGCGAAGATGACACGAACTGCCACTTTCAATCGTGCATAACAGTAATTTTGGGGGCCCGCAATGTGAACAAAAGAATTTTTCACTTTCGTTGAACAACGACAAAGAATTCTTTTTCTTTCTTTTATTATTGTTGTTGCTGCTAAATTTAATCATTTCAGATGGTTTAATCAAAGAGGAGGATGGAAGGCGGGGGGGAGGGGGGGGGGGGTGAAGGTTGAGGTGTGAACAAGAAAGAATAGCAATTAAATTCATTTAATTTGTTTGTCTATTAAATTGGAAACTAAATTTGCGGCTTTTTGCTTTAATGATGTTAATTTTAGTCTTTTTAGAATTTTAATAAAAATGTCGGAAAATTTAAAAAACAAATACTAAAAATAAAATCAAAGCATTTAAAAAATTCTCGCCACGTCGCAAGCAAACGTTTTTCTAATTAATAAATTAAATGAAATCGAAAAGAAAATCTTTTAAAGAAATCAGAAAATTCTTAATTTTAAAGCCCCTGAGAATTGAGGCCAGAGAACGTGGCGGCGGCCCACGTTTCGGTGGCATGCGACACAAGCACTTAATTAAGCGACACTTCTTCGAAAGCAGATCGAAGAAAGCAAATAAGAACAACAACAATAAAGACACACAAACAGCAACAACAACAAGCAAAAGCAAGAGAGAAGCTGAAAAACAAATGAAGAAATTAATTTTAATGACAATTTTAACATCCGGCAAGAAACGGGCTCCGTCAGAGCGGCAAAACAGATGACAAAATATCATCAATTTTTCAAAAGTTTGGCTGCATTCGGAGGCCGAGCGATAAACAAACATATGGCAACGGATGCTGCTTATGGTGGGGTTTGTGGGGGTGAGGATTGCGCCAAAGTGAGATTGTGTCAAACCACCCACCGGCACCGCCAACGCTGCCTCCGTCTCCCTCCCCGTCTTCAATCGGTCCACGACGTCCCTCAACCAAATCAAAGGCAGTCAAAATGCATGCATCGATTTTTAATAGATTTCCACCGCGGACCGAGTGCACATTTTTTTGTGCTGCTGCTTCCTCTTCTTTCATTTGGTTGCAGTCTTCGATGTCTCCAGGCGATCATTTAATTAACGGCGATCGAGCTGCAGCGGCTGCGGCAGCTTTTTCGAATCACAAACCCCGAATAAAATCGTGATGAATGGAGGACAAACGTTGAGTGTCTTCGATCACTGATGATCGTCTTAAATGTTGCTGTTGTTGTTCGACGATTTGTTGCTTTAGTTGGACGATTTCTTGTTTTAGTTGGAATTTCGTATTTTTTATATTTTAAAGAAAAATTTACACAAAAAAAAACTGATCTAAATTTTATTTATTTTTAAATACTATGGAAAGAAAGGTGTTTAAGAAGATGACGCGGAGAGTGGAAGGGGGGAGAGAAAAGTCGAGGGAGGGGAATCAAACGGAGATGCGATACAAAACGATCGCATAAATCGTGCGCGTGTTGACAGTTTGGGGTTTAGCGGGGCCAAACGGTCTCTTATTAAACCATCTGTCGCAGGATTGTCAACCGATAAATCGGGGGCCGCCTTTTGACATGCTTCGGTATTTAAATAGATTAGTTGGATTGGAGGATTTCACAGATTTAAGAGTTTGAATTGGATTCGAAAAGAATACAACAAAAATTGATTCTAAAAATAAACAAAAAAAAAAAGAAAAAAATTCTACAATATATTTTAAAAGATGAATTTCAAACCGAAAAAAGTTTAGGAAAATGTTTTCAAAGATATGTCTGTGGATTAAAGAAGAAGAACAAAGAAGAAGAAGAAGAAGAACAAGAACAACAACAACACCAACAGGATAAACTTTCGATATGTCAAAATTCAAAGCTGAAAATGTTTTAAAATCGTTTCTCACAAAAGAAAAAACAGTTTGCATCACTTCCGTGTGACATTTTATGATCTCACTTTTGTTCTCAATTCATTTTAATTGGTGGCAATAATATATAAATAACGGTTTTGACAGGCGTCCTCGGTGACAACTGCGCACGTCAAGCGTTGACCGTATTGCGTTGTGACGCTTCGCCGTAACACTTCGTGACGCACGCAAGCGTCTGCTGGGCGAAGTGCGCGCCATCGCATCGGTACAGGTGACCAGCAGCCAGCAGCAGTCAGTCCCGGTGACAGGTGATTCGGTCAAAAGGGTAACCACTCGCAACCACTAATGGTCACCCTACACGACTGCGGCCAGCAATTAAATTAACCACGATTTTGTTGATTTCGAGCGCAATTCAAGTTTATTCAAGACGAACTTCAAAGTTTATGAAGAATGCGTTTCCTTTCTTTTTCCGCACTATCTGTCTCTGTCACACTCACTGTCTCACTCTCTGTCTTTGTCTCACTTCCCTCCTTCTCTGTCTCTTTTTCTCTCTTTATTTATTTCTGTCTTATGTGTTATGTTAAGGCATCAGTTTTTCATTAATTGATGGCTGCTTCTGCTTCTTCTTCTGCTGTTGCTTCTTCTTCTTCTGTTGCTTGTCACTTAGTGTGAAAAAAATAAAAAACGGTTTTTTTTTTTAATTCACAAAAGAAGTGTGCATTTTTTTTGAACGGGTGTTTTTCATGCAACCTGCTGACATTTAATTTTGCTCACATTCAATTTTGCTCACTTAAAATTTCGTTAAATTAGTAAAACAGAAAAAATTTAAATGAAGGAATGAAGGAGGGCGGGCTTAGTTATGAAGGAGGGAGGAAGACTGAAGGAGCAAGACGGAAGGAAGAGCGAAGAGAGAGGAAGAAGATTCTTAAATATAAAAATAAAAGACATGCGAAATACAACCAAAAAATAAGAACGGCAACAAAAGTTAATGCGGTTACTTTCCGATCAGCTGCAGAAACACTGTAAGAATTAAGAAAAGAAAAAAAGAAGAAAAGAAGAAGAGGAAGAAAAGTGAAAAAATAAAGGATAATAATAATAATAAAAGAAGATAACAAAGAACGACGAAACAAGAACCGCAGCAGCTAAATTTTTATAGTAGTTTCATAATTTGTGGATTTTTTATTTTATTTTTGGTGGTTTGTACTTCACTCTGTCCCCTCTCCATCTCACTGTCTCTCTCTACCTCTCCTTGTCTTGTTCTTGTGTTTTTCTTCAATAACCTTCGCCAAAAAAAGAATACTTCAAGAACTCATTTAATTCGGAGCTCGCAGGTGAACAACGACGCCGCACAGCAACGCATTCTAATTAATGGAAGTCATTAGCACGGTATGTGGCATGTGGCATGCGGCATGAGAGACGACATACATGCGACATGGACATACTTGGTCTAAAACAGATCGGGTTTATACAATATATGTATATGTCCAAGTACATATGTCTAAATAATGTTCGAAGTCGGTTTATGTATATATAGTATTTACCTCTTCGGAAAAGTCTCCCAGATGCTTCATGGACATCTTCAGTTTTTAGGTATCAAGTGTCAAATGAATGAGTGGTCAATCAACCCCTCTCTTTCTCTCTCTCTCTCGCCTCTCTCTCTCCTCGATCTCATCACGTTATCCGTTCACCACAAATTATGTCAAAACATTCAGTTAATAAATTAAGTTTGCGCTCTTCTCCTCTTCTTCTTCTCCTTTTTCTTCTTCTTCTTAAATGACTCGCTGTTAAATTAATTTTTAACTAGATGACGGACGCGAATGACGGAGATGACGGACGCGAATGACGGAGATGACGCGCAGAGTTGACACCTTGAGAGACTGTAATTGATAAAAAGAGGTGAGTATATAAAAAAATATAAAAGATAAATATAACAATATTAGGTTTTCTACGTTATTTTAAATATGAAAAATAAGAAAATAGAAAAAAATAAATGGTTTTTGTACTTATCTATTATTAACAGTTATTTAAATAATATAAAAAATGAATGCTATAATAAAGAGTAAAGTTTTTGCGAAAATAAAGGCAGAAATGTTTTAAAAAAACCTTTAAAACTTCATCAGGTGAGTGAAGAACAAGAAAAGCAACAAAAACATAGTTGTTGTTGTTGTTGTTGTTCGTCGTTGACTTTTGATGGTTGCATGCTTCTTCCCATTAAAAGCCAACTTTATCCCTGTTGGAAGCCAAAAAGTGGGCTGGCAGCGTCGGTTGTAAACGCGATGCTGCGGAGAGTGGGAAGGCGAATCATGAGGAGGGGGCAGCGGGGGACAGAGAACGAAAATTGACTCCGTTGTTTAATTATACCGAAAAGTGGACAACATAATCGTCATGGTCATAACATTTTATGACGTAATGACTGACGTAAGTGTTATTAAATAATTTTTGTTGTTTCCTTCCTTGTTTTAATATTTTAATTAAAAGCAGCGCATATCTAAAAATCTACAATAATATAATATATAAAAAAGTTTCTGTGAAATTCGTATAAAATACAAAACAATTCGGATCCCGTTTTTTTATTGAAATGTGTACTATAAAACCAAAAACGGAGTGAGATTTAATTTTAGATTTTTGAATGAAAAACAATTAAAAATAATATACAAAAGAATGTATGGAAACTTGTCACTATTTGAATATAAAGAATATATAAAGAAAGCGTTTCTTTTTCTTTTCGAAGGTATTCCAATAGAGTGGCCCGGATTTTGAAACCTGCTGCCAGTCGTCTGGGGTTTGCTGCCCCCCCTTCCCCCAACAACTACACTCGGGATAGAGTGATACCACCATCAGGAAGCATCTGACGTTTCTACGAAGCTTGAAAGTTCTAAAAAATGATCATTTCTATTATTGACAGTGATGAGAGATGAGATGAGAATTTATTTTGTTCGATCCGAAGAAGCGATGAAGAACTCCTTTCCGGCACGATTCGGAGATTCCCGCAGATCGAATTTTAAGTGAGTGATATTTTTATTGATTTACGAGAGTCTTAAATACCATCAAAAAACTCTGACCGATTATTTTTTCAACGGTATCAACATCAACCTCAACCTCAACGTTTTTCTGACGGCAACTTTTTCAATCTTCCGCATTTTTTTGCCCAGTCAGCCGGTCAGCAAAAACTTGGGGCATTTCGGGAGTGTGTGCCAAGAAAACTTATTGTAAAAACCGAGAGAATGAAGAAACGAGAAGAAGCTTGTTGTTGTTGATTCGATTGCACAGAAGATGACGATGATGAGTGGTGTATCCATCATAACGGGGAAGCGGTCATAAAGTGCCAAATTCTTTGCGCATATTGAAACATCTGCTGATAATCAGAGGCTGCCAGAGACGATCATCGCATCGTGGGGGAAAAGCGAGCCGCAAGTGCTGAAGTGAGTGAGCTGCATGAAGATCGCGGGTGATCGGTGGAGCCACCGATGAGGAAGGAAGGAGGGAGGGACGGGTGCGTAAACTCGTAAACACCGAACGACTGACTGACTGACTGGCTGGCTGCAGACAATCAAAGTGATTCAAGTGATGATCAAGCAGCAGACGGAAACGGAACGAATGGCGGCTGGGTTGTTGAGCCGAGTGCGGTGATGAGCACTGCGACTGGAAATTTTAAGCAAAATTAAAAGAAATTAAAACACTCGATAAGAATCCGCAGTAAACCGCAGCGGCATGAAGTGCGGTGGGGGGGGGGGGGGCGGGTTGCTGGAGTGGCAGAGTGGTTGGGGTGTGTGCCGTGCTGCTGTGTATCGTGGCAACAAGGAATTCCTTTGAAATTTTTATGTGTTTCTCTGCTGTGCGTCGTCGTCTTTTTTTAATGCACTCGTTAACGCTGCTGCGCCTGCGGCACTCATTAGCAGCTTCTACGCGTTCTGCCAGAGTAGCTGCCACTCAAGATGCATCCGTCGCTTGCCGCTGCGGCTGTTGTTGTTGTTGTTGCTGCTGCCGCTGTTGTTGTTGTTGTTTAAAGTGTACTCAAAATGTTTTGATTTCTGTCGGTGTGGAGTCGAGACGTCGCTTTTGACGGGCTCGTTTTTATGTTGGAAAGGAAGTCGTGCCGCACAAGCATCTGTTTTCCGCTGAATCGGCGCAAAAAAACTGGGAGTGAATCACAGCGACCAGAATGAACGAGTATCGTCTTCAATGCAATCATCATCACCAGCATCATTATCGCTGTAGTTATGAAGAACATCGGCTGTGTAGCTATCTAAATCATCGTTATACTTAATCATGAATAACAACATCATCGTCATCATCTTCATTTTCATAATCAGTCGCTTGCAAAACTTTATCAAAACTTAAGCACTTCAGTTTAAAGTTCATCGGGTGTTTCAATTCATTCAAGAGCACCGTCATAAATCAATTCAAATTTCAATGTTGGCAACGTCATCATCAGAATTACTTCCCTTTTTTTATTATTCAGAAATCGACTTTTTAAATAAGTTTTTTCTACCTTACAAAAAAACAATAAAACTCACTGCAAAAACTCACGTAAGAAAAAAGAACAAAGAAGAACCTCGTGCGATGTCGCTCTTACGGCCCGACTCGGTGCATCACTCTTCGGGTCAAGCACTCGGCAGGTCACACGATTGTCGGTCTCGAGTTCGGTTAAAAGTCGGTTGGTTGCATTCGTGATGACTTCGACGACTGAAAGTGATACGCTGAATGTAAAAAAAGTAATTTATTGTGTGTGCCTTATTTTTATTAGGCTTCTTCTTTGTGAAAGGTTTCACGAAAGCACACGAACACTTGAAGCCACCCGAAGTGTGCCACTGTGTGTGGTCTTTCATTTTGTTTTTGTTGTTGTTGCTATAATTTCACTCTCAATCAATGTTTTTATGTTATTTTAGAATAAAGAAGATTTTGCAATCGATATGAAGCGAAAAGTGGTGTTTTTTTAGTGTTATTAATTGTGTTGTTGTTGGGTAAATAAAATAAAAATGGTCACTCTACTCACACACTTCGACTTCTGTCACACTTTGTTGTTGGTCCCTTCTTCATGATGTGCATATTTTCTATTATTTTGTCGTACAATTTGTAAAACAACAAAAAAAGAAAATCACCCAAAAAATTCTATAAAATAATCTGCCATAATTTATGACAGTTCAGTGGAACTAAAGCAGCAAACCAACCGGAGAGCAGATGATTTTTTATGATTGTAACTCAGCAAGTAAAAGAAATGAAAAAAAAAAAAATAAAAAAATAAATTTATATGCGCAGGCAGACAGACAAACAACAAAAACAACACCAACAACTTACAGAAAGGGTCACTCAAGGCAGTCAGTCGGAATCTCCCCTTCTTTCCCCCCCTCCTTCTCCTCTTTACTTGTGGTGTTCGCTTCTTTGCTGATGTTTCATTTAGCATAAAATATGGCGAGAATTTTTGCGCCTACGCGTAGCGAACGCAAAACAACAACAACAACAACAAACAAGCAGAAACAAGAACCACCAACAGTAATAACAACAACAACTAACATGCGCCTTACATCAGCCATCCATTCAAGTCGAAGTCTGTCGCTGACATGCTGCGGATTTTCACAGCGACTCGAGTGACTGACGAACTGTCAGACTGTCAGACTGCTTGAAGAACTCCCCTCCATCGTAGTAGTGATTTGGGAATCTCTACACACGCACAACAACAACAACAGGACCGAAATTTACTTATATATTCACTACATTTCTAGTGTTGTTGTTGTTGTAAATTTTTTTTTTTTTGTTCTTTAAAAAACTGTCAACAGCAGAGTCCGGAGTCAGCGTCATCATCAATTACGACGTCGTCTCTCTCTCTCTCTCTCTCGCTCTTTCTTAAAGAAAATTAAAAAAAAACCAGCACAATATAAAAAACGATTCCCTTAAATGTGCATAATTTCTCGCATGCGATAATTTTTATATCAGACTAAAGTCAGTGCTATATTTATAACTAACAACAACTTGCCTCAAGCATATCATTTTATTGCATTCATTCATAATTTTTAATTCATTACTCTCACTCACTCTACAGTGTCTGGTGGTTTCGGTTGTTGTTGTTGTTCTTTTGTTGTTGTTGTTATTACGGTGTTTTTATTATATTGTGGTTTTTTCATCACCCTCCTCATCGCATGCAGCATGCTTTTCAAGTTGAATGTTCGATGTTGGCTTGCAACATGTTTGTGGGAAATGAGTTGGGATGGATGATGTTTGTTGTTACTTGCGGTTGTTGTTGTTGTTGTTTTGCTGTTGTTGTTGGTTTTGTTGTTGTTGTTCTTGGTTTTGTTACTAATTCAGAACTGATTACCGTTTGAAGTGTTAATAAATTTGAAGAGGATGAAGTGACGACGATGATGATGATGATGGCGATGATGATGATGACGATGATGATGATCATGATGATGCATGAAAAAGCATGGATGATGGTGTGGTTGTTCCTCACCACGAATCGACTGAATTGACATCGCGTATACGTCGTGGATTTCGTGCCAAGTGTCCATCGATTAGGCGGCGTTTTTTAATGGATTTCTGATTAAATTTATCGATGATCAACCTACTTAAAGAATGTCTTCAATCATTTTCAGTCTTCATTGCCAAAAAATGGCAACAAAACGGCACAAAAAATGAAGAAACAAAAGCAAAGAATTGAAAAAAATCAACACAATTTTAATTGATTTTTGTCAACGCTGATTTCGGTGGCTGCTGCTGCTGCTGCTGTTGCACTTTGAAACAATGTTGCTGCTGATACAACAACAACAACAACAGTCACCCAACCAACCAACCATCAGCTTGTGCAATAAAAATGCGAAAAATGCATCCGTTTTTTATGTTAGTTTTTCTTTCTTTTTACTTTATAAAACATTCGACCAGCAGCAGCTGTAAAAATCACACAACACACGAAAACCGCAAAAAATTGTTCAAATTCATTCACAAAAATAAGAACCCGCCAAAGAATTGAGAGCAAATGAAATGCGACAGAAGAAGCATGAACACGATCGCGGTGCATGCCACCGGAGGAGGGGGAGGAGGAACGCGGGGTACTCGGCGCCAGACGAGAACAGCACCAGCACTTGCAGCAACGAAGAATTCCGCAGAACGGCCCTGTAGTCATCGCTGACCCGACCCGCCCACCACCCACCGCCCACTCATCCGTTGAACATGAAACAGAAGGGGGCGGGGGTGGGGGTGCTTGTGAAGCGAAGGGGCGGGTGGAGGAGGGAGAAAATCACAAATGAAACAAAGAACCCGAAATAAGCATCGATTTAAATTTCACCATTCAATTGCTAGAGCATCCACGCTGTGGTTGTCCCTTCTCCCCTCTTCCCCTCTACGCCTCTGACCACGCCATCGCCTGCTATCGCCATCATCAATGCCAGCATCAAGCGCCTGCCTGTTGTGGTCCACGAGTTCAATTTGCAGAAGTGGACTTTGTCACTTGCCTTGCATTGCGTTGCATTGCGTTGGCATCACTTAACGCGCGACACCGCCGGACCACACCGTCGTACAGTCGCGTTGCCCCCTCGCTGCTGTCGTGTTTGGCGACAGAAATCCGCCGCCGTCGCCGCCTTTCGCTGTGGTATTTAGCGCGCCCAGCAACGACGACGCCGCTGCAAACGTTGTGTGTGCTTGTGTGTTGTTGAGCAGATTTGGCAGCACTGCCAACAACCAGCTGGGCAGCACCGGGGGTGGGGGGGGGCGGCGGGTACACTGAAGAGCGTCGACGACTCGCGTGAATGCGTTCTTTTGGCAGCAGCTGGTCGAAGGCGACCGAAGCAAAAAACTTTTAAATTAGCTGAGTGGGCGGAATGCGAGGGGCGGATGGGGGGAGGATAGGGAGCGGGGCGAGAGAGAAAGAAGGAGAGAGTAGAGAGAGGGAGGGAGTCAAAGGGTGGTGGTGGTGGATGGCAGCTAACGATTTCGGGTGACTTGCGGAAAACGCTCGCTGTTGTTGTTTCTCTCGTTGGTGGGTCTCTCGTTGTTGTTGTAGTAGTTGTTCTTGTAGTAGCTGTTGTTGTTGTTTGTCACTAACAACCGTTAAATAATGTTGGCGCCGAAATTTAAATGCGTAGCACGCGTTGGCAGCCTGTCAACAGTCTTGTTTTTTGGTTTTTTTAAATTATTTTCCGTTGGTTTTTTTCGCCAAGGACTCCAAATCGAATTTGTATCCTTTGTTCGGATCACACTGTTGTTGTTTTAGTTGTTGTTGTCATGGTTGCCACTGCGATTCTGTTCGAAAATACTTTTGAGTGTTGAGTTCTGCTGACATCTCAAATTTTGAGAGTTTCAGTAGATGGAAAAAACAAAAAAACAAGTCCTTGAAAGACAAACGATGATGCGTTACTTCAACATAGAAAACTTGGAAAAGAAACGAGAATAAAACAGCGGAAAGTAGAACAAACAACCAACGCAATCTGCGGGTTTTTTTTTATTATAGACAGAATCCTGTCAAAACTGAGCAGAGTTCAGAGTTTAGTGAGGAAGAAAGAAGGACAGCGAGAGAGAGAGAGAGAGAGAGAGAAAGAGAGGGAGAGAGGGAGAAAGAGAGAGGGTGGACCTGAGAGGTTGTGCGTGAGGAGCAGGAATCGCATCTGTCAAAAGACTTGATTGTTCAATAAAATCCTCAAGGATCATTTCACCGTAGAATGTCTCCGAATCAGAGAAAGTTTTTTAATTTAAACTGCCTTCAAATTGCATTGCAGTGACATTTCAATTATATTCTATATCAGATCTTTCTACATACGTATATGTACCTTGTGTTGCATTCTATTAGACCATTATTAGTACGCAGCACTATTTTAGTACTCAGAAAAATACAACTAAATTTATATTTAATATATCGTAGATTAAATTGAAGAGATGTCAAGTTTTAGTATTCAGAAAAATCGATTTTAGTACTTCGAGTTTCAACAGTGAAACTTTTTAGTACTAAACAATGTTTATTCGTCGTAATTTAGTACAATTGAGGTATTTAGATCAATGTAGTGATTAAATAACTTTTCGTTTGGATAAATAAAAATATTAGAACATGCAAATATTAAAAAATGGTAGTTTTTGAGAAAATATTTTTTAGTACTTCCAGTCTTTGGATCTTTTAGTACAAGTTTAGTACACTTAAGCCGTCATGTACAATATATAAATGGTATATTTGAAAAATACATTTTTAGTACTTCCCGATCTTAGTACTTTTAGTACTATTTTAGTACACAAAAGTTTCGTTGTATATAATTTAGTACTTAACTAATATAACGTAATAATAATACATCATAATGGCAGATGTTCGTCGTTGTCATCTTTTTGCTTCCTATTTTAATCGTTGTTTGCTTATATTATTTGATTGTAGTCAAGATTTCGGAATCGATTAGAATATTAAACGCACACACATACACTTAAAACATGTACTACACAATAAACACCCAATAAAATGTGGCTGCGCTTTGAAATACAGACAAGAAATTGCATCAGACGATTAGAGGCACACTCTGAGAGAGCGAGAGAGAGAGAGCGAACTGATTGAGATTAAATAATGTGAAATACGGTAATAATTAGAATTACAAATTGCAACACCACCAACAACAACAACAGTGGAACAGTGGAATGATTAAAATCACACGAAATCAACGAAATAAAATCTCGCAGTTGTACTGAGGAATGAAATCAAGAGTCGTTAGTGAGTATTTAGCACAGCACGATGCGGTCTGTGCTACTTGAATGCATATAAAAAAAACAACAACAACACAACGTGTGTACAACATACACACGTACGTATATAAATGAAATATGTGGAGAAATGCAGGGTGGTGGGAAGTAAGAAGAGAGTCGCGATGTGTGTGCATGCAAGTGAGAGAGAAGAGTAAAAAGCTGTTGAGCGAAGAACAGCTGTGCTGGTAGTGGAACAATAGAAACAACAACAGCAGCAACAACACGAATAACAACAACAGAAACAACATGAACAACAACAACAGAAACTCGTATAAAGGGAGGTGGACAAATAATTGAACAGCAGGAGAGCAGCACCGCCGTTTGATGCAAACAGTAATGAAAGCATCAGCTGTGGTAATAAGAATACAACAAATAAAACCGTAATAGAAACAAGAACAACAACAGCAACAACTCACAGAACTGTAACAGAAGAAATAACTACAATAACAACAACAAACACATACTACACATTTAATTTGTCTTTTTTTCCTGTGGTGAGAAAAATAAAGTAACGGCTTCTGTTTTAATTTCTTTCTTTCGCACGAAAAAAATTGTATATTTTCGAAAATGTCGGTGACACAGAAGAGAAGACGTTCCTGATGGTGAGGGAGGGGGAAGCAGGCAGTGGACTCGTATTTAAGGCTATACGAAATGAATTTCCTTAATTTAATGGTAAAATATTACAATCATAAATCATTGCAGTTGGCACTCATTAGCGCAAAATAGTGAAAAAAAATACAAAAAAGTACAAGAAATTAACTTACTATATTTTTTTGTTAATTTCATTTATATTAAATTACACTATGTTTGAATTTATATGCATTCATAACTGCATTGACAGGCAGCTGTTTTTGCATAAAATTCCACAACAATGAAAAGTAAACCAACAACAACAATAACAACCACATTATAAACAACAACAACAACATAAAAGAACAAAATACAACCGCAATACAAGCATTTAATGCAACAGCTTGCAGGTTACGCAGTTGATTTGTGCGCTTAATGACATTAACAACAACAAAAACAAGCAACCAACAACAACCAACAACAACAACAATCAACAGAAGCAGCAGAAAAAAATAACAACAAATAACAACAACAACGACAATTGATTGACAACCCGAACAAGTTGTTGTCAAGGTGGCAACAGTTGCATTTGCATGCACAACACACTAACACCAACATACAGAAAAACAACAACATTCACACACCTCAACGCACACATCAACGCACACATCAACACACACATCGACATCCAGTAACAAAAACTGTCATAAATTCAGCAACATGTTGCACAGATAATTTAATTAAAAATGATTTATTACTTCATTACAAAACAAAAAAAGGTAATAAAATTATTTTATACAGAAATAAACAACAACAACAATAAGAATATTTTTAATGCAATTTCATTTTATTTTACATCATTTATAATTATTATAAAGCAAATTATGGCCCCCAAAATAGCCACCTGTTCAATCGAAGCTGCTGTGAACAAAAGAGTGTGAGCATGTGAGAGAGGGAGAGAGAGAGAGAGAGAGAGACAGAGAGGGAGAGAAAGAGAGGGAAAGAAAGATAGCAGACCCAAGGTTTCTATTCTAAGAGTCCATTTTTACTTAAACAAACACACGTTTTTTAAAATTAAATTAAAAATTGTAGCACATTTAAATTTAATATTAACTCAAATTAATACAAATAATAAATAATAAATAAAAATATAAAAAAATACAATTTAACAATGCGGTAAATTCTGCAAACTAAAAAAAAAATAAAATAAATAAATGAATTGGAACTAATAATAATAATAATTCTCCTTAAAAGTTTGAAAACACGAGTTATGCTGATGATATAAAGGATCCCTTCATAGAAACTGTACATCTGTTGTAATATTTCAGCAGCTTCATTATTATATCATTCATTTATTAACGAATCCTATAAATAATGGAGATTATAGATCAATGGTATAGAAAAGATCACGTTCAACGATCAAGAGACATCTAGATAATATCACTTAAGGTAGAGTATCAAAGGATGCATTGTAATATATTTAAATGAGATCTTCAATGCTATTAATATTGACTCTTTTCCATCAGTATCAGTATAAATGTCAGTAATATTGACTTCTCTGTCTATCAGAATCACTGATCGATTAACCGCCCTCGCTTTCATCGACTTTGACTTCAAGCTCTTTTATTTCATTTCTTTTTCCATAAATCATTAAAGCAACCGACTGAGTTTAGTCACCTTTCAAGGTACTTGAAGTACTATCATCAGTACTCGTATATCGGTTGTTTTATTTCGTCTTCTCTTCGTCTTGTATTTGGGAATATTTTTTATATAATTCAGTTTTGAGAATTCTTATCACATTCATTATCGTTTAATTTTTCTAAATATTTAAATAACCATTATTATGTATTATGTATAATTTTATTATAATCCTTATCAGTCAGAAAACATCAGAAAAGTGAACCTGGTAACAGCTGTTTTCAGTCTTCTTATCGTATTCGTATCTTTGATGATAGCCTCAGTTCAGTCGAGTGGACAGACGAGTTGAGTGCGAGTGCACTCAATAAACTTCCAAAAACTGACTGATATCAATAAATCGATAAACACAAAAAAAACTCTTATCAAATCCACGGGCGATAAAGGGTAAAAGAAAGGTTAAAGTAGGTCAACATTGACTGAAACTTTTCATTCAAGTAGATTTCAGTTCAATACCATTTCAACATCGAATTTCTTGAGTTATGGTTGAAACTAAATTAAAGAGAAGGTAGGAAGAAAGGAAGGAAGGAAGGAAGGAAGGAAGGAAGGAAGGAAGGAAGGAAGGAAGGAAGGAAGGAAGGAAGGAAGGAAGGAAGGAAGGAAGGAAGGAAGGAAATAAGAGGAAGACAGAAAAGAGACAGGAACTTAGGAAAAAGGTGGGTGTGTCTACGAGAAGAACGGGAAGGGATAAAAGTGATCTTTAAACGGATTCGGGTATCTGAATCGCTTATTAGGGATTTAGGGAGGATTACATGGGAAATATTCAACCTGAACCTTCAGAGTCTGGGTAAAAAAGGGAAAAAGCCCAAACCTCATCTTCGGAGCCTTGAATTTTTAAGAGAGGCAATTTTTCTATACTCTCTCCCCTCTCCCTTCCCCCCTCCCCCTCTTCTTACGTCACAAACAAACTCTCAACAACGACGGCGAAGACGACGACGACGACGACAACGTATCGAAATCCATTTAAAATTTGAATTTCTTTTTAGCACTTTTTAACAAATCATTTCTAACGAATTAGCAACACTTTGCTAATGCAAAAATGGATCAAAGAAGCGACGATAGTTTCGGTGTTTATTATTTTCTATTTTTTTATGGTCCCAAAATAAGCACCGAATGAAGATCTGAGATCTGGCGATGGTTATTTTTAGGCTACCTCGAATTCGCATCTGTGGCGGGTGTTAATTGATCTCGCCGCCGATCACGTGTATTCAGCGCGTCTTCAAGATGATTTTTCCCACTTCCTAGTCTCTGTTCCTCCGCCTCCCTCCCCCTACCACCCTCTCTTTTCGTCATCCCCCTTAAAGCTGTTTATTTCGAAATCATGTTGTTGATGTTCTGTCGCTCGAGAGTCGTGATCAAATAATAATTATTTTACATTTAAATTAGTCGGGTTTCTCGAATAACAAATAATCATTTGTTGATCGATCGAGTGGATCGTGTTGCAGGTGTGACATTATAATTGATAAGAAAATAAAAACTTTGTTGTGTTTAAAAATTAGTGTAAATAACATCGATTCAATTCTAACTTCCGCAGTTGGTGATTATGTCATCCAAAAGATGATCATGGAGAGTGATACTGTAACTCAGCTCAATGGAACTCGAGTCCCATCTGATGGATAAACTGATGCTTTTGGGGACTGCAATCAAATACAATCAAGACTAAAAACAACTCAAATTAAAGTGAAAAAGAAACAAAATCGAATGAACTTGCCTCAAAATTCACCTCAACTTAATTCAACTCAGTCGAGTTGAGTTCAACCTCAATTAAACTCCATTCGATCAAAGCGAATTCAACTCAGCTCAGTTGTCATTCCTTTCCATGTCCATTCAAGTGCTCAGTCCAAAGATTCTATAATAAAAATGTCCAAATGTCAATCTGTCAGTTAATTAATATTTATCAATATCAAATGCAAATATTTTCTTTTCAGCTGAAACATTATTTCCGAGTTGTAAATAAATATGTTGATATTAATAATGGTGATCATGTTTCTTTCTTCAAGCAACCCGTGTTTATTGTTTGTGTAAAACGGCTGCCGTTCTCCATCGACGTTCGACCGGGCGACCCACCTACCATCTCGTGTAGGTTGGCAGCACTGATGACTGCTGGTCCCATTCAAGCGGGTGTCATAATTATAATGAACAACAGCAATAACAACAACAATGATAACTCAACGACCCAGGAACGCGACACGAACGCGACAGCAACACCACCAACTGGCCAACTGTTTCAGTGCAGTGCAGCTCGCTCTCGCTCTCGCTCCCTCTCTCTCTCTCTCTGTTAACAATTGATATCCTAAACAAACAGCTGTGTTAGTTGATGTTGTTGCTTTTGTTGTTGTAGCTGCTGGCACTCTGTTGTTGTTGTTGTGCATGATGTTTTCATACCTCGTGTATGCGCGTGTTAAGCTGTTTGTTGCATTTGTTCAATTTAATTGCCGTCTGCGGAGTCTGATCGCTGATCGCTGCCCCTCCCCTCCGCCGCTCTGTGAAGATCACGAACGCGCCAGCATGATAAACAAACATGACATACAAACCAGGCAACCGGCTGCCCGCGCCAGTGTGATTAATTCATCAAGCGTTTACTTGGCTATTACAGTAGTTAGCGACTAACGTTTAATGATGGCAATTTTATCGCTTAATTTATCAATCGATCGAACGATTACGATCGTTTCGCAGTCGCCGAAGGAAACGAGGAAGCGTAGCATTCATTTGCATATTTTTATATGGCTGATAGTAAAGTTATTAATAAATGTATTTCTATAAAAAAAAACATTGCAATAAAAATAATAATAACAATAAAAAATAACAACTGATGGTCGTTGATTTTTTTCCATTGAATGAGTTGAAATTTAATTAGATTCCGATTGACTTGATCAAAGTTCTACGAATTTAGTTCAATACGAGTATATAGGAGTATATAATATCATATCTAGACACACATAATGGATTTCTATATATTATTAAACTTTGTTTTGCCAAATAACGATATTCTCTACAATACAGCGATGTTCTCTAAACTACGACAATATTCTTTAAACTACGACAATATTCTCTAAACTACGACGATGATATTCTTCGATGACGTGTTGTTGTTATTTTACTGTCGTATTTAGATTAATCCAAGTACAAGTAGTATGTGATAACCGAAAATAGTGGTTTTAATGGATGATTACAACTTCCACAAATGTCGATACAGGGTCGAAATCATTCCGAACTAAAATCTTAAAAAGAAAACCGGAGAAATTCACATTTTTTCTGATTCTTCTAATCTTATTTTCTCCCCGCCTTCTTTAATGGCTTTTTCGGGTCAACTTTTTATCTCTCTGTAACTGAGTAATTATTCATTTCAATGCGGTACCACTTCAATTCGGTAAACATTTTTGTACAGGTGTCAGGTGTACAATTTAAAGATTTCCAAAATACCAACAACGAACAACTGGAGGATGTTTTTTTTTGTGTGGCATCCTTAAAGTGCCAAGCTAAGTAACGGATACTCCTATTTATTTGGGTCAATCTGTGTACAGACGATGGTTGTAGTTAATGTAGAACGAGAACAACAACAAGAACAACAACAAGAACAACAACAATACGAAGAAGCAGAGTAACCAGACACGAACAAGGAGTAAAGAACGAGACGGAAAAAACACTCACAGCAACCTGACCCAATAAATAGTCGCATGCATTAAGAACCAAGAGTTGTTGTTGTGTTTGTTGTTGTTGTTGTTGTTGCTGTTGATGACTCATACAAAGGATCAGCATCCATCAAGAAGGACTCCGACTCCGAGACTCTTGTGTTCTCGTGGCTTGTGTCTGGCGTTGTGCTCCAGGGCAGCACAATTAGAATGCCGCATGTGGAAGGACTTCATCGTCCTTCGCTGGCTGTCGTCCTGACACAGGTTGGTGTCGCTCAACGGCTGCAGAATGTTTTCAACTCTGTTATCAACCTGTTCGCAGAGCCAACCACCATCTACACTCTCTCTGTCCGTCTGTCCTTCTGCCTGCCTGCTTGCCTGCCTGTCTGTCTGTCTGTCTGCCCGCCTGCATGCTTGTTTGCCCGCCTTGTTTATGTGCTTCATGGATGCCTTGTGTGCTGCTGGTGCTGCTCTCCTTCCTCCGTGTTGCCTCAGGTGTTTCACGTTTCTGTTTTCCTACGCTGTTGCTTGAAAAAAAACGGTTCGAGACACTTTCGAAGATGCACGTTATGAATTCCGTATCGAGTTTAGACAAGGAGTTGCCAGACGTAGATTACTAAGTAAGCTCTGAGCCAAAGATGTACGATTTCTTTGTTCTGCGGTAGAATTTTAGACTAGACTCGAATAAAACGAAGATGGATCTCTGGCTGGATCTCTTCTCTGCTAATCATCTGCGATCCAGCGATCATTACGATCGTTAACTCTTGCGCCATCTCATTGGCAACCCACACTTCGTTCCCACTAATTGGCCACTCAGTTGATGCCAAGACGTCGTTTTATTGTTACGTCGTTTGACGGCCAGCCGACCGATCGATGGACTGATCCAATGCTGACCGCGGTGGCGATAAATAGAACACCTCCAGTCGCAGAAGAAGGCAACTAAATTGTTTAAAGCCAGCTTCGATCCTTGATTTGCGGTGCCCTTCTCTCTCTCGCTCTCTCCTTCCGGCTTCTACCTGCGTCGGTGTCTGTGTTTTTCGTATATCTGCTAGCTTCGATTCTAAAAGCAACCAGACGCCGAGCGCCGCTCGAATGCCGCCTGCTGTTTGAATGGCGCCAGTTTATGATATGAAAAACATGGAACAAAACTATAAACCAGCTAAGAAACCAGCACTTCATTTGGCAAGAGTAACCGACCCGAGTGTTGACTTGATTACTCATGCAAGCAACCCGGTTGGCCAGACAGCATTCACGCAGTCACACTGCGGAGTTCGAGATTCTTAGAAGAGTCGTCCAACAGTGCGTCGAGTGCGTCATCCGGCTACGAGCGAGCAGCATCCGACTGCGAGGGAGCGTTATTCGAGTGACGCTTGCGTTGAACGTCAGGTGCATCAGTGAGTGCGTTTCCGTGTATCGAAGCAGACATCCAGCGGCGTTGAAAGGCCCACAAAAATGAAAGGATTAAATATGGAGTGAAGACGGACTCAAACTGACGATGGGAAGGACGTCTCCCTCCTCCCTTCGACGACATTTGAACCAACTTCTTGAATTATCGTGCATAGCTTTTTTCCCCTAGAGATAACTACATACTTTTTAATATTTTATCCTCTAGATGAAACCTGACACATAAAGTTGCCACGTTTCCTCTAACTGTTTCCCCCTCCCCTTCCCTCGGATAATAATTCTGTATTTCTTAATTTCTTTCATTATTCTTATTATTCTTTTCATAATTATTTCGTTTAATCCGGTGGCAGAACATAAATTGAAGATCTCATCGAAAAAAACATCATGTAAATGCGAAGTACAACGGAGATCGACGTTGGTTGATTGCACCAACACCGATGCACCGCCGAGCGACATTATCGACACCTTAACGCCGCCGGCGACACCACAGCGACCACCGCCACCACCACCGCCGCTGTCGCCGTCGGCCGTGACAAGTTGTGCACAAGCAAAAGTCGGCCAGAAAGTTTCAAGTGCACAATAAAAACGGGTTCATAATTGGCACAACTGCCGCCGCGAGACCGCATTCAGTTGCCAGTCAATCGAACAAATGAACGACTACAGGAACAAACGGACAAATGAACAAATGATGGAATGAAGGAATGGCCGGCATGCCGACTGCGGCGATGATAACCGGCCGGTGCCGGTGCCGGTGGTTGCGGCTGCTTGGCGGGCTTTGCTACCAGATGCGTTTTGACATCGCATTTGTCGCTGGCAACACATGCCCCCAACCCATTCGAACGGTCTGCCGGTGACCAGGGAGTGGTTGCTGGTTGCCATTTTTTTTTCGGCCAGCGTCATCGGCGTCGAATTTGCGTGTTGACAAAAATGCCGTTTTTTGCCTCCACTGCTTGAAGGTATGCTGCTAATTCTGGCTGTTGTTGTTGTTGTTGTTATTGTTGTTTTTCAGATGCCGCTTCCATTTAATTTGCCTCGACTTCGACAGCCGCTTTCAAGTGCCTGCTTCTGTCTGCCTGTTTGTCTCTCTGTATGTCCAATATTCGAGTTTGTCTTCCGAAAGCTGCTCATCATTTACATGCTTGCCAGTCCGTCCCGTTGTCTGTCCTTCTCTTTTTCTTTCCATCCATCTGCCCCTTTTGCCCCCTCCGTCCATCTGGCTGGCTGCGTCTGCTGGCCTGCCGGTTTGTCTGTCCTCCTGGAATTCTTCCTAAATTAATAATTGCTGCGTGCGGTCACGTTTGTCAGGTGCTTTTGCGATCGTGCTGCTTCATCTTCGTGGCTCCGCTTTTGACCCTCATACTGATCGCAGACGGCTGGGACCCTCATTGAGTTGAGGACACATTTTTGAAGTTTCGTTAATGGTTTTATATTGAAATCGAAGCTTTTGTGAGCACGTTTCAATTGCTTTTTAATGGTTCATGAATTTCGCAATTTATTATACAATATTTAATTTTTTGCTGCTAATTCTTCTTCCTCTTTTCTTGCTCTTTTCATTCACAGCAGCTGATCCGTAGTTGATCCCCAATCGATTGGTTCGAACCAACATCACCCTGAATTAAGAACAATTTTTCGGCTTATTAAATGCATTTTTAAGAACATGTGATCTACGCGTAAAATGTTCGGTTTTAATTACAAGACAGATCAGTCAACAGTTAGCACCTGTTTGTTGATCATAATTTGATCACTCTTCAATTTAGTTTTTTCAATTTAAAGTCTGTATATACTTTGCTGAGTTGATCAACTAAAGGACTCTCTTTACTTTAAGGAATCTATGTATTTAAGGTTCTGCAGTTGATGCAATCGAATAAAAAAGGAATTAAAGATATTAAAGAAATACTCTCTAATTTATTATTGCTCTTGAAATAAAGAACAGAAATAAAAGCTACAAAATTACGATATATAAAATTTCGGAAGCAGGAAGTAAAAAAACCCGGTTGTTGTTAAGATTGTCCACCCGGCATCCGTTTATGGTTATGGATCATTAACATTACAACGAGAAAATATGAATCTATGCCATAAATTGGGTGGAAGAAGAACTTGAAATTCCCAAACACCCACCCTACCCACCCCACCCCACCCCCCATTAACGTCATCACTGCAGGGGTCATAAAGAATCAGACGTGATGAAAGACTACAGTTTGGAGGAGGGGAGGAGGACTGGGAAGAGTGGGTGGAGGAAGGAGAGGAGGAGGAGCATAAAGGACAAGAACAAAAACTTTCACTATTAAAACACAACAGAAAAAAGAAGAAAAACTCGATGAAAGGGATTCAACTACCTTTTTTTTTTGTTTTACTACAAAGTAATGTAAAGCAATAAAATTGTAATCTATCTGTATACATACAGGGTGATGTATGTACAACAACAAAATTGATTTATGATCATAAAAATGTCCCCGATGCTTCCTGCTGGCAGCTTTTTATACGTTGTCGAGCGACGTCGATATCCATGAAGTATCCAAAACAAAAGGAAGAAAGGAAGAAAGGAAGGAAGAGAGCCAGAAGAAGAGAGAAGGAGAGTTAGAGTGAGAGAGGGTGAGAGTGAGAGAGACTGAGAGGGAGAGGAGGCGAAATAAGAAAGGACAGAACTTAAAACATAACCTTTCGAGCAGAAAAATGAAAACAGAAACGACAACAAATCACAATTTAGTAAGAACAAGAAAACAATAAAAACAGCAACAACAAGGATGGCGATTACAAGATATTTTCACCAGTTTTTGTTGTTTTTTTTTTGGTTTTGCAACACCAACTGAGCGACTGGCGCCATGTTAATGAACTACGCCAGACATGGCGAACACAAAAGGTTACAACAACAACAACAACAACAATAATAACAACAGTCACTCGTACGCATAAAATAGAAATACATAAAATAAAATCCAAGGAAACGTTTTCGTTTTTATGACATCGACAGTAACAACAGTAATGACAACAACAACAACAACATCAACGAAATGACCAACAGTAAAATGCTGCCAACCATCCAGTCAACCTGTTCAATTGGTTGATCGTCAAGGTAGCAGACTGAGTCGACCGACAACGCTACCTACGAACACAACGCAATTTATTAGTTGCTGCCAAAAGATGCTAACGGTTTAACTCCTAATCCTGTTAGGAATGAACTCACACAAACAAGCGGATACACGTTTGCATGCATCACATACACATACAAACATTCACATGTTTACACGTGCTCAAGCCATCATGTGCCAAGATACTTAAAAAAAAAGTCAAGCGAAGAATGTTTGCCAAATTGATTGTTCATCGCACTTCACATCTGAGGTTTGTAAGAAACAAAGAAACAACAACACTAACAACAACACCAACAAAGTTTCCTTTTCTTTGGCCAACTTGGCACTAATGTTTTGTATTTTTAATGCATGTGCAATAAACAACAAGAAACGTTCAACTCGAACTATAATATAAAAAGTATTGGAGATGTTAATCTAAAAAATATCGCAATGACATTTTTATTTTTTTTATAAAACCTTGACCCTAATCTTAGCTGGGTCCAACTGGAAAACCGAATAATAATAAACATTACTACATATATAATATGGATATAGCGATCTTCTATTTACTGCCATTGATATATTGTTTGATAGAATAACGGGTGTAGTAATATATGGGATAGGGTATATTTTAGGATTGTTTAAACTGGAAAGTATAGAATATACATAGGTTAGAATTCATGATAGGATAGGATTGTAGGATTGTTTAAACTTTAAGGGATAGAATTCAGGTTAAAATACTATATATGATACGATAGGCGACATGATAAGATAAATGAGATAAGAGATGAGATTTATAAGATAATATAGGATAGGATAGAATTACATTATTACGTATTGCATGAATTATAAAAACTTGTAATTAGGATAGGATAAGGATATGATAAGTTATAATAGGAAAATTTTTCACAGAATAGGTTAGGATAGGTGTGGGTGGTGGCGAGGTGGTATATGTTTACACTTATCACACGTCAATTACAAAAACCTTCTCCAAATCCATATTAAATTTTAAATAAATATTTCATTTTAGTTTCGTTATTTCAATATATTGTACATTAAATTCATTTCGTTACTCTTTATTTTTTTTTGTCAGAATACTCGATAAATTTACACTCCGTTGTAAGAGGAGACAATTTTTTTTCGAGCTTCAAGCCGACGTTTTAAACAACCTCTCGTTAAATTCTTAATGCTTGCATTTTAATTTAATAATCCTTTGGTGACGTGATTTATTATCTCTTCTTTACTTTTTGATCTTGTTTTTGTTTTTTGGATTTTTGTGTTTTTTTTTTAAGAAGAAGCCTTTCGCCTTTTAAGGATTAACACGTTTTAATTTTTCCCTCGTTTGGAGGGCTTGGAATGGATTCTTTTGCTGCTTCTTCTTCTTCTTCTTGTTGTTCTGTTGCGATTGTTGATGTTCTTGTTGTTGTTGTTGTTATTGTTCAGTCGAACGTTTTAACCTTCATTCAGTTGGTCGGTCTGCCCGGCTGTTCGGTTGCTTGGATGGTTTACTGGTTGGCTGGATGGCGTTGGTACATCAGCTCAGGTGTTGGATTAAGTGTTGCTTGGCAGTCCGTAATTGGAATTCAATGGCAACGCCGCCGCCGCTGGTGCTGCTGCCATCGTCATCATCACTGCCGCCAAACGCTGTGTGTTAATGACGCTTCGTCGACTGATTTGTTAAAACGTGTCTTGTTATCATCAGGAATGCCAACAGCAGCAGAAAAACCAACTGCAACAACAATAACAACAACAATAAGAAACAAGAGAGTATAAAAGCGAGAGGGTCCCTTGTATACCTTCGATACCTTGGAACATGTGATCAACGTTTTAAGTGTTCTTTGTTGTCGCCTCGTTTTTCAAAGTCCTTTTAAGGTTTCCTCCACTTACGCGGATTTTCTTTTTTATTTCCTTTTTTTTTCTTTGGTTTGATTTCTTTCTCTTCTTCTTCTTCTTCATCTCTTTGTTTGTTGTTTTCTGTATGAGATTCAATTTTTAATTCCTGTATTTTTTCCCTGATTCTTCTTTAGGTTTTCTTTCTTTTACCTTCTGCAGGTGTTTTTTTCAAAGGATTTTTTTATGTTTTTTTATTTTTTCAGTTACCTTTTTACAGTAAGAGAGAGATTAATACTCTCGGAGAGATGACAAGTATCTGTGGTTAAGCCGGGGTGAGCTAAGCGGAAACCGTTATTGATATAAAATTTAACGGATTTTCAAAAAACATATTTTTATTACAAAAAACTTTCGAAATTTCGAGAGCTTCATAAAGATTTTCATGAACATTTAAAGTTCTCAAAAATTTAAAGATTCTTCTTTGTCCGAAACGTGTAATTACCGAAATATAAATATTCTATAAATATTACATGAAAAAATAATCGAAATCATGCCCCACCTAATCAGGTCCCTCAAGCAATGTAAATAGATGTAATATACAAGATAAAAATGCTGCAAGTGCAACTACTTGAAGTTCCTAAATTTAGTTTCTTAGCTTCTAACGAATTTGAGTAGCTTTAAATAGATTTCATGGATGACTAAATGTGTCTTTACTCAAGGCACATTATTGGAGTGGTAAAAGAGTGGATGCTTCTGTTACTGCTTCCACAACCATAAAACGTGACACGCATGAAAACACAACCAAACGACCTATTTAAAGCCAAGGGGGAGGTCGTTCCAGCTGCTTAACTTTAACACTTCATAGAATAGAATAGAATGAAAACGTCATTTGAAAATCTGAGCTCCAGCGAACCGATTTTCAAAAGAAGACAGGAGACAAAAATACCAACGCATGCAACGCTAATGAAACCCAATGAAACGAGACGAGATGAGACGAAACGCTCCCACGATATGGAATACGACCACACTGACGACGCTTAGGAGCTGCTTATTAAAAACGTAACAAACAATCGTTTTGGAGTTCGAGAAAATAAAGAAGAAGAAAGACGTCAAAGTATCGCTTGAATGACGGCCCATCGGATCGGATCGATCGCTTTCGGCGATCTCGATATTTCCATTAACAGATCTACAATTTTATGATTATGATGACGATGATGGCTTCCATAAAAAAAAGATACTGGACAACGGACAACAACAACAAAGGAAATAAAAACAACAACCCTGATCACCGCAGGGAGAAAAGAATAATTCATCGAAAATATAAAACAGTAGCTGTAAAGATTCTGAAAAACAGTTCGACAAACAGTAGCAACAACGGCGGACATCAGACAACAACAACAACAACACCAACAACAACAACAATAACACTGAGAAAAGGGTGAAAACCTCGGGGGTGTTTCGTGGTGTCTTGTGTGAATTTGACCGTGTAATGTTAAGCGTGGGAAATCGCTGCCGGTCGATGCACGTATTTTGGCCGAATCGGAACTTTTAACTTGACTTGAAAGCTCTGGCAAAAAAGGTAGCGAAACTGTGCTGGCCTAAGAAAAAAAAGAACGCATCGATCACATCATCGATTGCGTGTCAAGTCGAAGGAATATCAAACTTTTGATGGAATGCCACACCAACGACTCGGGCTTTAAGTGGGGACGACGAACGAAAAATACTTTTGATTGCACAATAATTAAGCGGATCCTGAGCAACGATCGAATACCAGCCCGTCTGTCCGCCTGCGTGTCTGTCTGGGTTTTTGCATTAATACAGCTAGCCATGGAGTGATTTTGGTTCTAATTGTGACTCGATCGCTAGCTAATGTTTGGTTACGATCGGCAGCGGTTGCATGCGATCGTGCGGCTGCAGCCATCGATCCTTGATTGCCCCAATCCTGGGGCTGTCACGTTGCCGACTCGGAGCTAATTTGCGAATGCGGGCGTTTGGGGCTGTAAACAACTGATTTAATTGAAGTTTTTCGAGTTTTTGACGATCCAGCCACTTGACCATGAAACCATACAAAGTCTGTGAAATGGACAACTAATCTGTTGTGGCTCATGGTGAAGATGGTGATGTTGGTGGATGGATGATGGTGGATGGTGGATGTGGCGCTGTTACGCAGTCCGTCGCTTGTATTGGCAACTAAATTAATTTATGTCCCTCGGGTATTTTTTACCAACATGTTTCCCTGATCGATCGGAGGTTCAGGTGGATGATCGGTTCTCTCCATAAGTGAGGTAGCTAATTTCTATTTATGCTAATCAGTGTCTGCGGTCAGAAAGTCGAAGGATCGAAGGTAATGTAGAGACCTGGCTAAATTGAAAATGAACCTTCTTTTTCTTTAATCTCCCATATTATCTCTCTGATTAAATTTCTAAAAAGATGAACCATCAACCGGATGCAATTTAATAAATAATATTGAAATTTATGCAAATACAGACTTTTATGTGTGTTTATCTATTTTATTATGCAGAACCCAGAAGCTTTGCTTTAAATGTGTAAAAGTTCCAATATAATTACTTCTATGTACACATGATAGCATGATTTAAGTACTCAAATCAAGTTTAAAGGACTTTCTTCTTTTCGACAGATTCCGAGATTCTATCCTGATGATTCTAAAGAATTAAAAGTTTCTTTTGATCCATAATGTCTGTAATATCTTTGATTTTAATAGGGAAATCAATGGCATTTATTCATTTCTCTTTCTTCACTTCATTATATAGAAACATATATTTAATATTGTATATACTCCATTCGACTGAAGTAAAACTTTTCAAAAAATTCAAATTTAAATCAATCAGAATCAGATGCTGGCACACATGTTGTCGATGTCCGTCCGTCCATCCATCCATCCATCCACCACAGATTTCCCAGATCCGAGAGAACAAAGCATCAAAGAGCAGTTTAATGCTTCCATATGCATGGGTAGTGAAACATCTGGTATCAGGGTCTGCATACATTTTCACCAAATGTGCTGCGAAGCAGAATGGTTGGCAGATTTTTGCAAATATGACAAATGTATGTGTTCGAAAGATTCCCAAGTTTATTTATTCGTTCCCATCAGCGAAGGAAGTCGGGCGGCAGCGAAACACAACACATGGCAGTCCGGACGAAGTGAGTGAGAAGACAGTTTGACGTCGAATTCGAAGTCGAAGTCGAAGTGTAGCTTGAGTACACACACACACCAACACCAAGGAAAATCCCACTCGAAGGTCGTTACGATGCTGCTTCCGTCACTAGTTTAGCTCTGCGACTTCACTTCTGGTGACCATGTGTGTAAATCGCGCTGGCTTTTCCATGAAAATAGCAGAGTCTTGTTGCCGCCGCTCAAGGTCCTTCCTCGGAGCCGCTTTGTTCTGCTGCTGCCAGTGAGATTGCGTTGTCGTTTGGTCGCTCCTCATTTAATTGAGTGTGAAAGTCAAGCGATGAGGAGAAACACAATAGGAACGCTAGTACATGTGTTGCCAACTGGATGTGGGTCTCAGTCTGGGTCTTGGTCTGGGTCTAAGTCTGGGTATGAGTCTGGGTCTGAGTATGGGTCTGGGTCTGGCTCTGTGGTGTTTCTTCCGTCGGCGTTTGTATGCACGACGACGCTTAATGGTTCAAGTGTTTCCCCGACAGCGCCTCGCACCGAACACATGTGCGCTACTGGCCTCTTCCAAGAGGCATCTGAGAACGACGCTCGCCTGCTTCCTGCTCCGAGGATACGTTGCACAAACAATCCTTTGATTTATGTGTGGATCTGCGGGTGAGAATGTGTTGAATGTTTCGAATGAGGTTGGGATTTCTTCGCGACCTTCCGTCGGTCGGTTTTGAAATATGGTACGATGGTTATTTAGTCGTGGTTCTTTGGTCTGGATTCACTTCGCCTCGCCGTGTAAGCAGCGTCTCAGATGTTAAACAGATTGCGACAATTAGTCTCCAGCGCTGGATGCGGATGAGTTGACTTCTGGTCTTCTGAGTTCTCTGAAGCGGAAACTAGGTATGAGTGCTGGATGTATTTGCGTATGTGTGGATGACATGTTCATTTGTATGTAAATAAAACAAACTAATTTGCTCCTGACAAATGTGTGAAGAGATGAGTGAATACTTGAGGTCGTAGTGGAACTGGGGCAGGGACCTGGGATACTTTCAAGTTATTTTTGGCCGATCGTTTTTTTTTTTGGATTTTCTTTTGTTTTCCTCTGCAGCCACAAGGAGTTGAGGAAAGGAGCAGGGTATGTAAACGCACACTCACGTGCGCACGTCCATATGGACGCGTGCGCTAGAAAATTTTTTAAGCGAACACGGCCGTGTGCGCGTGCGCTTAAAAAATTTTCCAGCGCACGCGTCCTGTTCGCTAACTGACTCACGTGCGCTTAGCGCACAGGACGCGTGCGCCAGAAATTTTTTTAAGCGCACGCGCACACGGTCGTGTTCGCTTAAAAAATTTTCAAGCGCACGCGTCCTGTTCGTTAGATAACTCACGTGCGCTTAGCGCACAGGACGCGTGCGCTAGAAAATTTTTTAAGCGCACGCGCACACGGTCGTGTTCGCTTAAAAAATTTTTTAGCGCACGCGTCCTGTTCGCTAATCGACTCACGTGCGCACGCGTCCTGTTCGCTAATCAACTCACGTGCGCACGCTGTTGTGTGCGCTAAAAATATTTTTTTGCGCAGGCATTCTCGGCTATATTTTAATGAAAAATATTGGTTCACAAAAAGAAGTGAATCCATACTTCAAAACGAAAGGTTGAACTGTAACAAAAAATATATTAAAAATAATTAGATTGATTGGAACAATCTACATATGTAACAATATACTAAAAGCAAGCGTATGTTTGTGTAAAATGAAACGCAGAACCGATTTTAATGTAATTTCAACATCATCTCGTAGACTTTAATCGCAAATAACATAGGCATTTACGACATATAAGACGACATTTATACCAAAAAGATACCGCGAAAATCATTAACCTGCTGAAATTGTCTTTTTTTAATGAGCTGAAATGTGCGGATATAAATATCTAAAAAGTAGGTATCACAAAAATTACAATGTAAATTTTTTACTTGTAATAATACAAAGGCCATACTGTGTAACCCTTTCGATTTTTTCTGAGAAACCATCTTACAATAGCTAACGTAACCACTCCTATAACAGTTCATTGTCTGGATTTTATTGCTTAATTAGGGAAAATCACAAACGCCGTATACAGTAGCCTAAGGACGAAAGACTCTTCCTAGACGAAATATTCCACTTCCTAGAAGTTTTTGTTTTTCAACAAAAAACTTTCCGGCAAGAGATCGGCAGGTAAAAATGCAAGCTGTGGAATGCATTTAATGCAGCCCTCTACCTGGTGAAGACATTGATAACACATGGTCATAAAACAAAATCAATAATATTATTTTTCTTGTTTCATTATTAAAATTTTATTTAATGCATTGTCTCCATAATCACCAATTTTGACGAGCAACTAACTCAAAAGTAGTTGGGTTTTTTCATTTTTACAAAAAAAGGCTTTAAAGAAAGTCTCAAAATGTATTGGCTTATTTTTTCAAACTATCTATTATTACCAAAAATCTAGCGGAGAACGCGTGCGCTACAAATATTTTTTTAAACATAAAGAAATAAAACACAAATATTTTTAGCGCACACAGCAGCGTGCGCACGTGAGTCGATTAGCGAACAGGACGCGTGCGCACGTGAGTCGATTAGCGAACAGGACGCGTGCGCTAAAAAATTTTTTAAGCGAACACGACCGTGTGCGCGTGCGCTTAAAAAATTTTCTAGCGCACGCGTCCTGTGCGCTAAGCGCACGTGAGTCACCTAACGAACAGGACGCGTGCGCTTGAAAATTTTTTAAGCGAACGCGACCGTGTGCGCGTGCGCTTAAAAAAATTTCTGGCGCACGCGTCCTGTGCGCTAAGCGCACGTGAGTCAGTCAGCGAACAGGACGCGTGCGCTGGAAAATATTTTTAGCGAACGCGCACACGGTCGTGTTCGCTAAAAAATGTTCTAGCGCACACGTCCGCGCACGCGCACATGAGTCGACCGCGTGCGCTCGTGAGTGTGCGCTTACATACCCTGGAAAGGAGTGAGAGAGAGAAACTTCATGCCAGGCACACATGACAGCTGGAAGTAATCTGCTCGTAAATCTCACATCTGGCTACAATCTCAAGAATGTTTTAGATTAATTTGAAAGTAGATTGTAATCTATGTTTACTCTTCACCTCGTTAATTCGGATGAGGAAATTAAAAGGAAAAACAGAGGAAGCATCTTTTAGATGACTTCTATGCAGGTTTTGCATCGTTGTTAATCTAATTAATGTTGCTTTAATTGGAATGTCTCATGTACAGTCATTGAGGGGGAGTATCAGACTTTTAATACTGTTGCAATTCTTTTTTGCAATCAGCTTAATGAAAGCTCTCGTATATCAAATGAAATCAGTTGTTGAAGTGTCATATTTTTTCTATATCACGCATTTCATCCCTTCTGATCGACTTTATGGATACAATTGTATTTCGGAAACACGACCTTTCTTTTTAATCTATCGCTCACTTATTTCACATCTAGCAATTTATTCCCTTCCTTATTCTCCCCCTTTTCTGTGCCGGAAACTTCAAAAGGCTTCCGAAATTTCATTTCCTGAAAATAAATTATCTTTTAATGATCCAGGAAAGAGTATAGAAGATTTGATTTGGATTAAATACAGGCTCAGGTGTTGCTTTCGGACACCTGCTATAAATCGGTTATTAAATCGCAATGTTGTCAGGACGAACTCGACCCCCTCCCACCCTCTGAGAATAGAAACAACAATAAAATGTGCGTGTGTTAATAAATGACATTTTTCACTTACAAATTTGTGAAACCCTGAATTATCAATACGGCGCACAGTGGCCGGTTTTTCAACTTAGCGGTCAAAAATCCATATCTTTTGACTCTCTTGGAATTTTTTATTCCGGTTTTTTTTGTTGGATTCTTCTAATCTTAAGCTTCAATGTGAGACTAAAATCATAAAAATCGATCGTTGAAAACCAGAGATATGAGAGTTTCAATCAGGGTACCTACTAAAATTTTCTTAAAAGCCTCAAAAAAGAGATTATAAAAATAATACATTTCTTTTTATTTAATGATTAAAGACTTTTTATTATCAATAACGAACATATTAATGAAATACATTAATAAAAATAAGGTAATAAATAAGGAACTACTGCAAATTAAACAATTTTTTTAAAACATTCATTGATAGAATTCCGCTCATCTAGTAGTAAATTTTGTTCATCACTATCTAACTCGATTGAGCTAGATTTCCATTTTTGGCGGATATTTGAAATATAAGGATGCGATGTGCACAGCAAAACTGCAAGCAGATCCTCATTGGTACAATATCTTGAAATTTTCCTTGTGTTGTGTTCACGAAAGAATCTGTAATCCTTGTTTCTTTTTTCTTGAGCTTTTTCAGAAAGATCACCAAGTGGAAGGAGACTATTTTCAATAATTTGCTCGCCATGATAAAGAATTTTATGAATTGTTGATGGCATATTCTTCCAGGGATATTTTTCGTTGTAAATTTCTGCGGTTTTCTTTGCATATTCACCAAATTTTTTGGCATCAATTATCCTGCTGCATGCTATAACTTTTATTATTATTTTGAATTGCTTAATTAGTTCAACGTCCACTCCTGTAATGAAAGCTGCCATCTCAGTATCTGAGAAAAATCTTCTAGCGGTGTTTCCATCATTCGTATTTCCCTCTCCTTGTTTTGGCTGGTCAATTATTAGCCCTATTTGACGATATTGTTCCTGTATTTGGCTTTCTTTTAGCTTCCGTTTCTCCTTATTCACTGCATTTTGTCTAACCGTTCCTGATGCTCCGAATTCTAAATCATAGCCCAATTTGAGTATATGTTCCATGCAACGAATTCTAGTGTGAAGAGGCAACAATCGGAATTCGTATGCCTCTTCAGAATAATTGGCATCTGCTGGTGCCTGACTTAGTGTACTCGCGGTTTGATGGCATATAATACAGCTAGAGGATGGCTTAGTATCAGTTAAGGATTGTTCGACTTTTCCATCAATCATGGTCAGCAGAAGTTTGAAATCTATTTGAATAATATGGGCATGATACTCAAATAGCAGCGGCTGAAGTTCATCAATTTGCCTCCTAATTTTATTAACTTCTTCGATTATCACATCTTTTATCACATCACTTACAAAGGCCAAGACTTTTCACATAATTCTCTTTCAATGAAAGCAATAATCTGCTCATATTTACAGTACATATGCAATAAGAGCTAATTACCTGATAATTAAAAAAACCCTAATTACTGCAAACTATCCCAGTACCTTTCCATACTTTGAAATATATATATAATTTGAAAGAAAAGTGTAACACTAACAAAGAAAAAATAACGGAAAACATGTTAAAAACGTTTGCAGTGTGTGACTTTGACTCATATAATGGGCTCTAGCGCCCGGTGGGGCAAACCGATGCAAAAAAAATTGGTATGGGCTTTTAGAGGAAACTTCCAGCTTTACAATGGTGTAAAATTTGTTTTGGAGCATTCTGGAGCGCAAAAGTCCTGCTCCAAAATACGACGAAATTTAACCAAATTTGGAGCATTTCTGGAATTCTTGTTACGTAATAACTATACCACAGTTTTACTCAATTGTAACAACATTTGACAACGAATATATCCAAGAATTTAATAAAAAAAACCGGAACTTAATATCTGAAATATTGACAGAGATATGGATATCTAAATTTGTGAAAAATTGAAAAAATATGCTTATTTTAGTTGAAAATAAAAAGTGCTGTCTTTTATTGCATAGTTACTAATGAAATAATCAAGATAAAGCTGTAATTTTTTGGCTCCCTAGGTTCTCAGGTTTCTACTTTCATATGACCTAACCCATTTTGAAATCGGGGACATTGAAAAAAATGATTTTTGGCCGCTAAGTTGAAAAACCGGCCACTGTGCGGCGCCAGAGGACTTTAAAACAGAACCTGATGAAGTGGAATGAAGCGTCCCCCTGACGCAGCATCGCAACACGGTTGCCGCTTGTCAGCATCTAATAAAGTTTCAACCACCGCCTGCTGATGGTGATGCTGATGCTGACGTAAGCGTAACCTTCACCGGTGAAAAATAGCAACAACAAAAACACCAGGCAAATCATCCCTCATCGCATCTCATCTCGACTATGCTGGAAAGTATAAAATTCGAAAGAACTGAGAACTGATTACGAATTTTTTTACTTCGTTTTACAATCAGAGGCAGATTAAGCAGCAGGAAAAGCAACAACATTAGCAACTGACACGTGACACATCATGTATGCAGCAATGCACACACTCTAGAAGAGGGAGGGAGAGAGAGAAACAGAGTGTGGAGAGACAGCGAAGAGAGAGCGAGGGAAAGCACGATAGAAACGTAACTCGAAAGTATGGGAAGAATCTACGACTAGATAATGTTGCTGTTACTGTTGCTGCTTCTGTTGTACACACTTTACTCATTGGCAATTATAAGTCGGCCGCCCCTTGAAGCGTCCCCCTCTGCCATGACGTCACAAGCGGCAACATGTGCATGTTACGCCAGTAAGTGTGTCCAAACGATGACGCCGCCAACAACGGCTGCGACTGAGAATATCTCAATGTTGCTGCTCTTGTTGCTGTTGTTGATGCCTTCCAATCTGGGGGATTATTTTGTTTAAAGGGGATGCAATTCGAACAGATAGGAAAACCGTCTGCCTGAAGTGAAAACAGGGTGGCATACAGCCGTATCGCCCTGCAGCATCAGCAAAAGCAGAATGACACAGAAGTCGTTCGCTTTTTTGCCGCCTGGCAGCCGGGATTCAGACAGACCGCCGGACGGCCGTCTGTACAACGTCGAGGATTCGGTTTCGGTTTCGGCACCGGATTCGTTTTCAATTTCATTGCTGATTTGTTGTTGTCTGTTCATTGCTGCTTGTGGGTTGAATTCGACCGCCTGCGCTTACATCATCATCCCGCTGGGACTCTGAGGCCGCAACGAGGTGAGCCGAATGCAGCCAGTGAGATGCGCAATCAGTCGAAGCTCGGCACACGCGGTGGCCGCATGTGACTGATACTGGGTGTGTGTGCGTGTGTGTGTACGTGTGTGTGTGTGCTTCTATTTACTCATCGATGGTGCGTTTGAGTGTGCATCTTGCGTGCGGCGGCTTCAATGCTGCTTCGTGAACGTGTTTGGATGGCAGCCAGCGGAGGGATTACAAATTAATTGTTGGGTAGTCGTCTTTGTAACACCACCGCCCAACTACCCCTCGCCCACTCCCAACCCTGTCACGGTGCACAGCACACCCGGTCGCTGAAGCTTCCAATGTTTTGCCTCATGTGTGCAGGGCTCTCTTTCAGTGTTTCCGTCTGTCCGTCTGTCCGTCCTTCCGTCTGTCTCGAAACTCGGAAATGCTTTTGAATTTGTTTGCTTTACTTGAGTTTTATTTTATTTTATTCTGTGCTGAAGTTGAATGAGTCCTCTGAGGATAGAACACAAATGTTCCTTATAAGTGAAGCAGGGTTCGTGGGTTGGCCGGAGGAATGGCTTGCAGTGGAGTGAGGGGCCTTTTTTCCTGGCTGTCTTGACCCTAAGCAGAAAATTGAACTGGATTCTTTTCGAATACTGTACGAATATCTTAATTTTGATCACGGAGCAACTGACAATTGACAATCTCAATTTTCGGATGCTGGAGAAAAGAGAGTGAGAGTGAAACTGCTAGAAGTCACGTACGCAGTACAATTTAAGAACCGGAAAAGCGTCTAATTTATTTGGGGACATTCTTTGCTTCGTCCTCCTTCCTTCCTCTTCACCTTCGAATCTCTTCCTTTCATTCCAATTCAATGTGATTGTGAAACTTAATACTCGTATGTTGATGCCTTTTATCTCTAAAATCATTCCTAAACCCGGAATCCACTTCAAATATCTATCGAATTATGTTTATAGTATCATCGGATTGACCGATGCTCACTACTGAGTAGCCACCCTTTTGTCATCTGTTCTTTGTCACTGTTTTTTTGTGACAGATGTTCGATAGCTTTTAGGGAAAGATTTTTGACATTTCACGGAAATGCAACACTGTCCATTTTGTGTACTTTGTAAACTTAAGCAAATATATACTTTAGACTTAGTAAATAATGAGAATAAATAAACATTAAAAACTACTTTAAATTTTTAAAAATTTGAATGGGTTCCTTTTTGCACTCTAGAAATCAGATTTAGAATCAACTCTTGAGCGATTGTTCTATAAACATTTAGGGTTCTATTAAATCTGGAAAGAAAGAGTCGTTGTCCTAAATTAATACTGGAAATCAGAGTTCGGAGTTCGCGAGTGAGCCGCTCAAAATGACTCTCTGAATTAAGTTCGTGAGTCAAGATTCAGAGAGACGAATTCTCTGGCTCACAGCTCGCGAGTTCAGAGCCACACAAAATGTTCGTGGATGGTAGCTCTTCATAGGGCATGATATAGAAAGAGGTACTTAAGATATCCTTTCACCTTCGGGTGTAGAGTATAAAAATTAAGAGTAAAACTTATGTTAAGCTTCGTCAAGTCCCAAATAACTACACTAAAGATGAAAATATTAAATAACGTTAATAATCGAGGTAGTAAAAAGGCTGTAATGCGGTTATTAAAGCTTAGCATTAATGTCCTGGGTAACAAGGTAAGGCGAACACTCACAACACAGCTCAGTTCGGTCCGGTTCAATTCGCTTCAGTTTAAACCAGACGAGTGCAGACCATAAATTAACCGCATATCAACGGCTGAGCTCAGGAACTCATCGATAAGAATCACCTGCGCCGCACATGTGACCGCAACGAGGACTCAAGGTGTTGCGGCATCATCACTGGCAGCAAAGATGGCAGACTCGGCAGCATTCATTGAAGCAGACACAAAAGCCACTAAAAAAACCTCCTAAAACATTTCGTATTTCTTTTTTTTACCATTAGTGCATCTGTGTATCCATGTGCATCTGTGTATTTGTGCGAGTGTGTGTGTGTGTGTGTGTGTGTGTGTGCGAGTGTGTGTGTGTGTGTGTCTCTTTTGTCCTAAAAGATGCAGATGCAACCTGAATTCTCGTCACTGTTAATTATAGAGTCCGGAATTTCTTGCTTTTTCTGTTACGATCACTCATTTTATATCACTTTAGAGGATTTCGTTGTTGTTTTTCGTTTCTTTACTCTTTTGACTGTTTGGTTTCTTACTTAATCAGGTGCAGAACACTCTGCTCTGCTCTGCTTTGGTTTGCTTTGCTTTTTACCTGCTTTTTACCTTCTTATCTGCTCCGATCGATCGATCCGTCGATGGTTCTTTTCTAACTCGCGATATTCTTCGCAGCTGATCTTCAGCTACATGATCCTTGACTCGACTCGATTTCGACTAAACAAGCACAGCTGTGGCGGTCGGCGAATCGACCTGCTGAACTCCTTTCTTAGGGAGCGGATGTCGATGACTTTCGACTGCTTGATCCTCGGTCTGGATCGTGGTCCGGGCTGATTTATGTGTGGCCTCATTTAAGCTGAATCGTCTGGCTGGTTATGTGTCTGGGTCGCGATCTCTCAGTCTGTCTGCTGTACCGCAGTCGATATCCTTACCTTATCCTCGTTTGCATTAGCTAACAACTAATTCAGAATTTTGTGCGGATATTGAAGACAAAAAAATACCTTAAAAATTCACTTTTATTTTCATTTCCGAACTCTTTGGTGGATTCTACAGCGTGGTCTGGTGAAGGTGAACAGCAGCTGGTTTGCAATGACGTCCGCGTGGCGCAACTGCAGTAGAGGGCGTGGCCACACCTGAACACAATTCGTGTGTCAGCTTAATTTTTCGGGTATTCTTAGAGTGGGTTGTTGGTCGTTTGTTGATTCTGGAAACTACGAAATTTTTGAGCTCAATTAAGCTGGCACATCAATCAACGAGATGCAATTAAGGCGAATAACTTCTAATTCCTGTTTATACCTTTTTATACCATTTTATAACTTTTTATACCTATTTATACCTTTTTATACCATTTTATCTTTGAACTGACCTCATAAATTACTTTTAGGATGCTACGTGATCACTGTAAAGCCACAGCAATTGAATGGACAGGGCTGAAGGGGAGAAAGGGCCCCTTACTTCTTTATGCCAACGTAAAACCATTAGAAAATCTCTGTCTCAATCTAAATTGTATATAAAATATATAAAATAGATAATAGGGAAACCTTTTCCGGTCTTGGCCCTTCTCACTTAATAATTCCCAGTCCTAGTCCATTTCACTTAATTGTCCTTAAAGATGAAAGTGTCTAGATTGAGCCCAGAAAACTAACGATTCAAAAGATTCACCATGAGTGCATCACATCAGTTCGATGGGTACTCCAGTTCATTGCTAGGTGGTCATCAATTTCAATAGGTATTCATATTTACTAATATTCTCCATCACATTAGTATATATATAAGGTTCTCCATTGTGATTAACTCCACAAATTAATATCAAGTTACCTTAAAATTGGGCGTTTTCTATCCGCATAAATACCATTTTTAGAAAGTGACTTCATATTCTAGATTTAATTATAAATCAATTAACAAATATCAGAACCAGCTAATCGACTCTTTTACAGTACAACTAAACTAAACGTGAAGGCCATAATTTTGGTCATTCCGGAAATTTTTCCTCCTAACTAAAGCTAGAGTGGAAAACCCGTGGAAAAACCATCGTCTACGATCAATCAACAAGAGAATTATATGGCGCTATACAACTGCAGCTTCTAATGATGAAAGATTACAGGAACAGGTACAGGAAAACCAGGTGCAAAGAAATCAAAGCGAAGGAAAGAAAAGAGAACACAAAACACTGAAACCATTTAAAAATAGGTGTCTAGAAAAAAAGGCAACCCAGCAACAAATCACGAGAGTGGTAGATGGTAGAGAGACAGGTAACATCGATCGATTTATTATCGTGGATGGAGACGCGGAAAAACCCTGAAAACTGCAATGAAATGCAGTTGAGTTTGGCTGAAATTCCAAGAAGTCTAGCAAAGTCTCTAAATATGCCCAAATAGCTATTAAGTGTTGGAAGCATGTAAAGGCAGAGAACTCGAAAGTACACAAAGAGATACAGGAAGTCACGGAAGACACAAAGAGATGGAAGCAGACATCAGGAGACATAAGGTAATTAGTACAGAGAGACTTTAAAGAAAACAAACAAATCTTCAGACTTTTGGTAACATACAAAGACGCCCTTAAGAAGGAGAGAGAGGAAAAGAGAAAGGGAGAGTGAGAGAAAAATAGAAAGAGATAGAGATAGAGGAAGACAGGGAAAGGGACAAATAGTTTAAGAGGTACACACGAAGAGAGAGTGGATAGAAACAAAATATGCAGATTACTTAAAGCCAAACAAGATCATGGTAACGATCTATTGTATCAATTCAGATGTGCCGAAAAAATGAAGGGCAAAAAATTTAACCTCACCCAAAAAAATAGTGGCGCTTTCATCACTTTATTAGTATTTTAAGCACTATACTCCTCCGTATTGTGTTACATCAACGTGGAGTAATAAAAATCACAAAATCCTCCGATGCATATGATTCTTCCGGTCGATTGTAAGCCGAAACCAATTAGTGAAGCGCCGTCATATTGAAGTCCTGCGTCTGATTTATTTTAGAGGTCGGTCCAACGACAGACAGTAGCACGGACACAGTTTCAGGTCTCATATTTTTTGAGCAGAAGCCAAATCAATAACTGACACTTGAGTATTTTAGCTGCCCAAACTATCAAAAAACTCCTAAACCGGGGACAGAATTCCTCCAGAAGGGTGTGTAGGGGGTGAAAAAATACTAATAATGATCAACAAGTTCGAAAAAAGTTCTGATCTTCAAGATAAAGTATCGTATTACGGCGAAATGCAGAAGAGTGAAAAGAAGAAGCGAACGGTTTTTTCTGTGTTTTTTTAACGCCAAGTTTTACGTTCCTTTCTTTTTCTGGTCATCGGTGGGATAGGAAGGTAGATAGGAAGGTAGGATGGTAAGAAGGTAGTAAGGAGGTTAAAAGGGAGCGCAACAAAAACGACAAAAATGAAGCAGTATCCTTGAACTTCACGTTTGCTTTAGAATTTAAAAAAAGAAAAGCGACTAAAATACGAAAGACATAAAAGTTTAAAGATGATGATGAGGGAGGGGGGGGGGGCGGGGGGGGACAAAGTCAATGATGAAGAAGGAAGACGAATTATGTAGATGAAGAAGAAGGCGTCGATTCGAAACTCCGGTGCGGGTTGCATCTCCCGAAAGAGGCGCGATTCGACGCGTCGCTACTCAACTGAAGGTTTCTTTGGTCCACCTCGACAGATCCACGTCTACCAAATCTTCTTCTTCTTCTACTTAAATGATCTCCTTCTTGTTATTCGAAAAGGGTAAAAGGACATTAAAAATACAAGCAATCCTACAAAGAAACTTAAAGTCATCATTCAAACTACTGCCTGGCTCTCTGCACAGCTTTTCTAAGACTGCATACAGTGGATTTCGTAGACACTGGAGACCAAACGACCCGAAGGAATTCTTTATTTTAAATGTTGTGTTTTTTTCGACTTTTATAGCGTCTTCTGTAGCTGTACAACCGCGAACATCTGCTTATCAACATGTTGTGTCCGTAGCTGTGGTTGTTTATTTTGTTTTCTCCTTCACTCCGCTGCTGTTTGTCTTTGCCAGTCTGTCTGTCTGTCTGTCTGTCTGTCTGTCTGTCGGGTTGGGACACCTTCTTTCACTATCGATTTCTTTTTTTTTTTTTTTGGTTTTTAAGCCTTTTAGAAGGAGGTTGTTTGTTGTATGCATGTCGGTAGTTAGAATTTAGGTCTCGATCAGCGTTTTCAATTTCGATTTCGATTCAGTTTATCTGTCTATCTATCTGTGTGAAATTTCTGTCTGTCTGTCTGTCTGCTTGTGCGCCTATCCTCGATTCTGAGTGCCTTTTGAGCCTTAAGTAGGCATGATTTGACGATTTGAAGTGGCTTCTTAGAAGTGGTCATCGTTTTCGGATCACTTCTAATGAGCCGCTTCATTTAAAGTAGCTTTATATCTACATTTATACGTATAACTACATACATATATATATATTTACTTGTATATATATTTTTTTTTGTGGTTTTTCCGTTCATATCTCTTTCAATATTTTTATTTCTAATTCTTCATCGCCGTAAGGTTCTTCAGTAATGTTGAGAGATCTCCGTTAATTCTTAACCCCGTTAATAATGAATTGCAACCTTGTTAATAATGAATTGCAACCCCGTGAATGCAACCAAATAAGTAGGGTGGTGAAACAGCAGGATGATGACAGGGATGGTAACCCTTTGATGAGGTACGTTTCACATTACATTATATAAAAACTGTATCTTAAATCAATATTACACAATGTATTGTATATAAATTGGTAACATTTTTGTTCTGAAAGCACTACCCCTTTCTTTGAGTCTCACCCCCTCCCTGCCCTCCTCCCTTAAGTTTTATTTGCTGAAATGTGCATCAGCAGCATTTGCATTGTTGCTGTCCGCAAAAATGTGCCCCGATATTTTTCACCAACATACTTGGCATTGATGACATTGCAATGAGACCCATTGAGGCCCGCACACCCACACACGCACACACACACATGCACTTAGCACACATGCATTTTTTGCATGAAGCTCACTCACTCATGCGTCTGCGGATTACGTGCTGCGACGTGAGTGCGATTACAATAGAGAGTAAGCCCACGGATTCAATCAACATGTCGGCCTACGCTAAAACTTAACGATTGAACGGCTGGTTGACTCAGCTGGTTGATTGGATGGCTGACTGGCGGAGTGGCTGAGTGTCTGGTTGACTGTACAGAGTGACCAGCAGACCGAGTAACTGGTTGCTTGACTGAGGGACGTACTCAGAAGTGTGTGAATGATTAACTATTTGAAGGACTCAATATCTGAGATTTCCTTGCATCTCAATGGTTGTTTTGCTGGTGCTGCTCTGGGTTCTTTGAAGCCACCATTCGCTAAACCCGAAGAACACTCACAACGACCCCATCGGGGCCAAAAAAAAAAGCAATTGTTATGAACCGCATGAATGACGCCAGTTTAATTCCGCGATACAAATCGTTGTGTGTGTGTGTGTGTGGCGTCCAACGAAACAAGATTATCCGCTGCTGCTACACTCTGGGCCGCGCACCGGAGGGCTCTCCACAGCACAGTGATTGCCATGTGCTGCCATTCTGAAGGAGTCACTCGATCCGCAAAGTTTCCCTTCTCAGTCCGCAGGCGACATCCTCCTCAAACCATCACCATCCATCGTTTCGAGTGCTGCATGCTTGACTCCCCGCCTGTTGGCATGCTTGACTCCCTGCTCGGCTGCTCGATTGTCTTCTTGTGGAGGTGGAAGCAGACCCAGCTTCGCATCTGGTTTCGTCTGCTGTGCTCAGTGAAGTCATGGATTGGATTCCCCGGTCGTTTTGCTCCACGCACTTGTTTTCTACCACCCGACGAGTACGACGACGCTGTTGTCCCATCTCATCTCCTTCCATTCGATCTTCTTTCCTTTCATCTCACCTCCTCTCATCACTCACTCATCCCATTCACTCTCCCCTCATCGCAGACCATCCCAGAGCATCTCTACTCGCATCATCTCCTCTCCTCTCCTCTCCTCCCCACTCATCTCATCTCTTCTCCCTTCGCATCCCCTCTCGTTACGTCTTCCTTCACCCCATGAGATCCCATTTGCACCATGTGGCACCAGGGTGTTTTATAGCCGTCCATTTGACGCACACGTTTCACTTCTCGCAGCACAGACAGCAACCCAGAGATGACACACACTCGCTCTATCACTCTCCCTCTCTCTCATTCGCTGCTCTTATTGTACTCTTTCTCGCTTTCGCTCTCAGTTGGTGGCATCCACTTCAGTTCGCGCTGGATTCTCTTCGTTGTTTCTTCGTCGTTTGGCTGCTTTCATTGTTGTTGTTGTTGTTGAGTGAGTTGTGGCGATGGCGATGATTCGCACTTTTTTAGGCAGGCAAATTTTGCCAATCGACAGGCAGACAGGCTGAATGACCGTCCGACCGAGAGACCGTCAGTGTTGGCCGCCGCACTGATTGCGGGGTCGAGTTTAATCAGTGTGCATTGAAGGTGGATCTGATGATGCGACTCGGCACACCTGGTTGATTACATCGGACCGCATTTGAGCGCACGCTGAATGCTGGACACTGTTGCTGATATTGCTGATGATGCTGATGACGATGATGCTGATGACGATGTTGCTGTTGCACAGTCAGAAATTAAGGAGTGATCATTTTTCATCACTTATTATTTGAGAGTGAAAAACTAACCGCAAATCGGCTGCTTCGTCGCCTCACTCATCAAAATGAAAATCATCATTATTATGATTATGATTGTTCTTCTTCTTTACAGAGTGTTCTTTCACTGCATCACCGTCGTTGTTGTTGCTGTTGTTGTTGTTGTGGCTGTTGCAACATTTCATCCGATTGAATGCAGTTGATTGCACCGACAGAATGCGCTGCTTGTCTCCCTCCGCACCCGATGTCGATGCTGAACTGCGTGTGGCTGGCATTCGAGTTAACACGACGTTTTGCAGCGTCGTCCGCCGTCAACGGAGATGCTCACAAGTGGCAGCGACAGACGACGTGTCTTGCTTTTGCTTTGCATGGATCACTGCAAGTTCGAGTGCAATAAAAAAGGTTTGAGGTATAAAATGAAAACTAGTCCAACCAGGATGATGATGATGATGACGATGATAATGATGATGACGATGATGATGTTGCATGAAATGTCGCATAGCCAATTTGAGGCCGCTGCGGTAGTCAGAGGTGACTACAACAGATTATCATCGTCACCGTCATCGTCACCGCCATCGTTAACGAGGTTGCGGCTTGTGTTGTTATCGTCTAACAGTGGATCACCTCCCAGTGGAGCTGTTGATGTGGTGAAACCTCTTTATTAAGCCATTTCCAGAAAAGCCGGCTGCCAGATTGGACTGCTTTTGAGATGACTACTTTGATGCCTTCCCCGTTATTTCCCCCTTTTTTCGCACCCTCCTTCATCATCACTTCATCATCTCTGTGGTTAGTTCTATCTCTCTATCCTTCTTTCCCGCTCCGTCCTTCTCTATCTTCTTCGCCCTCTCTCTCTGTCTTTCTCTCTCCTTCACCCTATTTCTATCCCTTTTTCCTCTCTTTTTCCTCTCTCTGTGTCCCTCTCTTTCTCTCTCTTTCCCTCCTTTTCCCTCTCATTTCCCGTTACTTTTGTTTTACCTCAGCATCCATGATTTTGTAGCGTGTGAAAACTTTTGTTTTTTACGCTGTGGCAACACTTCTTCGATTGTCATCAATCATCAGCATTCAAATGTTGGTTCAGTCCAACTTTTTTCTTAGGGCGGTGGGGAATGAGGGGGCTTATGGGAGGGGGAAGGGTATTGTTTACGAGTTTTTGAAATCTTCATTCAAATTTAAAGCTGAATACATGGCAATACAAGAGATCTACATAACATTTATTTTTATAGTAAAACTGACACATCTTTTGGAATCTACTAAAAAATATTAACAGGTTGTTTGTGTTGTTGTTATTGTGGTTGTTGTTCCTATGGTTGTTGTTGCTCCCCTGGTTATTGTTTTGGTACCCATTCGATGGTCGATTTTTTTGCCATTCTTCGCATTGAGTTGTTAAGTTTTACAAAATATTGATATTTAAAGCGGAGATAAGAAACGTGTTTCTGTCTGATTAATAATCCAGCTCATTTGTCCATTCTTTTTCCATTTTTTGTCTTTTATTGTTACATTTTTCAACTTTTGTCCATAATGAATTCATAACTATTTTTAGTTTAACTTTAAACTTTAACTAAACCGAAAGATTGAAAGCGTTAATTAAGCAAAATTAAAAAAATAATAATAATTCAAAAATACTGCTGAATAAATTATTTTGAAATGTGATCGTAAATGTCAGAGGTCAATAGAAACAAATCAGCTTCTGTCCTTCTGTTCATACAATACGCAATAATTATGTAATTCTTAATTTCTTTAAACGAATGTTTTATTTAATATGAAGCATAAAAATACTTTATAATTTCCCAGAGAAAAAGCAAATATGAAAAAAAACAAAAACAATTACATGCGAATAACAACGAATTAGAATAAAATAACGAAGTGGATACGAGGACGTCCCTCGCTTGTCGTCTGGTCTTCCGTCATCGGCTTCATTTTCTTCATCGGCTTCATCTTCGTCATCGGCTTCGTCATAGACATCGTACTTTGACTTTCGGGTGTGGAATGAATGGAATCCTACCAACAAAATACCATGTCAATGATTTACACTACACGACGCATCGTTGACGTCATCGCAGTCGCTGTCCTGAAGCTGCGTCATCAAAACTCTGATACAAACGCAACTCAACTCATTTTCACAAATGACGTCACTCCAAACACACACATATCCATGTAATTATCATTATTTTCGGGTTTCCCTATGAAATCGATTGTGGTCTGTGAAATCCTTCCTCCTACCCTCTCCTCCCTGAAGGATTTTCTTATCTTTCCTTCTCTTATCTTACTTCTGTTTGAGTTGATGTGTTATTTTATCGTTGTCGATTTTTTTCTACACACACATGTTGATAAGACACACTTTTTTAATGCATGAGTATTTACATTTACATGACACGAGTATTTGACTGAATATATACTGAAAATAATGACACGGATCCCATCTGTTGTGGGCGATCATAAATTTTAAACTCCGACATACTATGATAATGACAAAATTTAGATAAAATGTAGATAAAATATGGATTAGAATTGAATTACTTTTAATATGTGTTTCTGACGATTCTCTAGTTTGGCATTAAATAAGTTTAACAACAATAAATAAGGACATTCAAGGAGCTTCGAAGCAGGCCACCTGCGAGAAACGACAACGCAACGAATACTCTGATAAGATTCGAGTTTAATAGAAGCTTTCAGTTGAAACTACGGATTGTTTTTGTAATAGAATACTTGAGGAATGTCGGGGACACACACATACTTCCCCATCCACCTCTACTCTGCTTCTCCATCACTTCATTCGTCTTTCTTTCCTAACCTCAGACCCCCTCTCTCACTCGTGTTCGCTCTCTTCCTCTCTCCCTCCCTCCCTCAGTTGAATTTATCATGTGCCGCACATGCCACAAGAGTGTCATTCAGCCAGTTCACTTGGCTGCTCAAGCAAAGTAGCGGCTACTTTAAGCGACAGCACAGCTACTCTGCGTCTTCGTTGGACTTCGGATCACCTTCTGCACCCTCCTCCACCTCCTCCCCCCCGTCGGTTCTTTGTTCTTCCGTATGCAACAATATCGAGAGCCGCCACCGCCACCGCCATCAGCAACAACAACAACAACAACAAATAAAAGAGTACCGCCGACGCGGCTCGAACATTTTGCAGCCCAAGTAAACACGTTTGCGGAATTCGATCCCATGCCGCCGATCCGAGTCGTGCTTCGCCTCCTCGGACCCTCGGACCCTCGGAAGATGGAGCGTGGACTCTGAACACTTTTCGGACGGTGCATCGTTTGCATGAAGCAGGCGACAGCGACGCGGCATTCTTTCGTGCTGCTTCGCGTTTTCTGTTGTTGATGTCTACCGTGTCGTCTGCCCCCGTTGAGGGGCCCCCTGTTGGTGAAAATATGAACGCAAGCGCTGGCGCCTCATCGGGAAGGAGGACGAAGTAGGGAGTGGGGGGGAGGGTGCGAATGAGGTACACGTACCACTCACGTTATTGTTGTGGACCGCGCGGAGAGCAGAGAAACAGACGGCGAGTGCCAAAGAGAGGGGGGGGGGGGAGAGGGAACGAAGAAGTGAGAGAGAAGAAGTGTGAGAGAGCGAGAAAGAGAGAGAGTGAGTGAGAAACAGGCGATGTAAACAGGGTAGCAGGATAGAATCAGTGTCAGCACTGCGTCCATGAAACAAGTGAGAGCGAGAGAGGATGAAACCGAGAGAGTGAGAGAGAGCGAGTGAGACAGAGTGAGAGATGAAGGAAGGGTTAAAAAGGGTTTCGCCAGCATTGAAATGGAATGAAATTGAATTGAATTGAATTGCAACGAAGTAGAAAAAAAAACCAACTCAACGCAATTCAATTCAATTCTCTCCTGCTTAACTACAAGAATGACATACAAACAAATATTCATGCATGCACATCGTTTGTCTGCATGCAATCGAAGGTTGAAATGATGCAGGGTCGGGTTAAAAGGGAGCTGAAAGGGTGAAGGAAGCATTGAAGCGGCCTCTCCAGGGACGGATTCATTGCTGTTGTTGTTGTATTCCCCCTGTCGTGGTTTTGTTGGTGGTTTTTTCTTGGTTGTTGTTGTTGTTGTTGCTGTTGTTTTCGTTGTTGTTGTTGTTGTTGTAGCTGTTGTTGTTGTTTCTCTCTCAATAATAATTCATGCCATCAACTGTTCAAGCGTTTTGTTCTTATATCGTGACTGTTTTTGTTGTTGTTGTTAACGTGGGTTTTGTTGTTGTTATTATTGTTGTTGGTGTTGTTGATAGTTTTTATCCACCAGAGGGCGCTGAAACATTTGCCAAGTTTATGAGATAAAATCGCAGCGCTTGAATGCAAACTCGAAGGATTTCGCTTCACCGCGAACGCTGTTGTCGTCTCTGTAGGTGTTGTTGTTGTTGTTGTTGTTGTTGTTGTCGTTGTTGTTGTCTCTGTTGTTGTTGTTGCTAGCTACCATTTGTTACACTCGCGTAGTGTTTTTTTTTGTATTCTTGCTCGTGCCACTTGCGACTCTTCGATTGCTTCTGTTGCTCCTGCTGTTGTTGTTGTTGTTGTTATTTTTACCGATTCCTGTGAGCTTCTATTTTTTCCTTTATTCGTTGTCTTCTTCGTTTTCTTCTTCTTTCCTCGTTTTTCCTTCGCTTCTTATCCTTCAGCGATGATGCAAATCAAGTTTTTTTATTGTTTTCTCAGGCGCTGCTGTGAACACTTTCGTTGATTTGATATGCGTAAAAAACTGGGAAAGACGCGACTGCGTCTCCTCACTGTCCGTCTCATCGTCTTATCGAGTGTCCGTCTGATTGTCTGTCGGTTTATCTGACCGGCTGTGCACTTGGAACGCTTGTCATTTGATGGGTGGGCTGGATTTCCGAAAATAAACTGAACTGAAATGAAATTCGTGAAAAAAGGCAATCAACTCGAGTTTAGAAATTGATATAAAAAAGTCCACTTTTTTAAACTACAAAAAAGCATCCAAAAGAAGTTGAAATTTCTATAAACAATTAAAATCAAATCAAACATCATCAAAGAGTCTATAAAAGTGGAATAATTAAGCCAACAAAATCTCGTCTAATAAATAAAACGTCGATCGTCATTAAAGCGATAGAAAAAAGTTGCTCGCATGGGAGATAAAAAAAACAGGCATGGAAATTAATTTCATTCATAAAAATTAAGACAACAAAAACAACAACGTTCATGATTTATAATAACACAAGCAGCACACAATCAAAAACAACAACACGGACAACAAGAACAACAACCACAACAACCACAAAAACAACAAAAAGAACAAAAACAACAACAAGAACAACAACATTAATAGCAACAATTAATAATAGCAACATCAATCCGTGCAACACCAACCGTGACAACAACAACAACAACTGCGCCGAACCTGCAACAAGTCAACTCAACAAAATCTGCAACAAAAACATGTTATTAAATAGATAAAAAACAAAATCGAATTAAATACAAGTTAAACGCCGGCGAAGGTGTGAAAGAAAAGTCAAAGAAAAACAGCAGGAACAACAAAAACATTAGACTCCAAACATAACACTACTAGCGCAATAACAACAACAAAACAATCAGCAACGTAAATAGTAGAACCGCATAAACTCGATGATCCAGCCGAGAGTAGTTCAAGCAGAAGGCGCCAATTGGCGAGAACAACAACAACAACAACAGCGACTAGATGAAACACATGGCGCGCTGGTTTAAGAACAAGAACAAGAACAACACACACCTTCAGCTGCAGAACCAACAACAACAAAGTTAATATCAAGCATTTGTAGTATAAATTTTATACCCGTCTCTCAACATGCAACATGTTGCGACTCGTGTAGACGAACACGACCGAGTCGATGTTCGTGGTGTTTCGTCGTCTTATCGCTCAAACATTCGGCAGTGTTTCGATTTCCGTGCAGTCTGACGACGACTTTGCTTGTAAACGGTTGTGCATCGTTTTCGTTGAGTGTTAAAAGCAAAATCAAAAGAATAGACTTGAGAAATAAGAATAAATAAATAAACAAATTTAGAAAAAACACACAAAACAATCATAATAAAATACAATCAAAAACATCGAACGGTTTCAAAGATTTTGAAAGAAAGATTAAATAAAAAAAATTTTACAAAAATTAGTTTTAAAGAAAAAAGGAGCAGACTAAAATTGGTTTGTGAAAAATTTGGTATCTTCAAAAAAGAATTGACACCTGGTAGTTAGTGACACCAACAAAAACAACAAACAAAGCGAATCTCCTGGTTAAGAAATTGAAGTCAGTTAACTTGTTAATTTGTTTGCCTGCCGCAGCAGCAGCAGCAGCCAACAGAAGTCAGCAGCATTGATCAGCAATCAACCAATCAATCGTCAACCAACCGACTCAAAAGTGTGTCTTAATTAAAGCAAACGCTAAAATTTATTTATAAACAAGTTTAATATTTTGTATAAAAAACAGACAAATTAATCAATCACAACAAAAATCTATCCGTATAAACTGTAAACCGCTTTGAAATTTGTATGTGCATTCAAAAAAGATTTCAAAGAGTGAAGAAAACCGCTGGTGTTTTTTTATGAAAACTGTCACCTGTTTATTACAACAACAACAACAATTGACAAATTAAAACATGAAAAATATTCGTGTGCGAAGAGAAGAGTAAAAATATGAATGAAACTCTGTAAAGAAGAAAACATAAAAAAAACCAAAAATTGCAACATTGTAAGCAATCAAAATTGCCACACTTTTTTGGGATTTTATCGCTGCCGCTGTTTTTATTATTAATATTGATATCACTGTCGCTGGATTAACGTCACTTTAGTTACTTTAGTAACGTAGTGGATTCTAACGGAGCGGCGCAACACGTTTTCCAGTGGATTAAAATTATTTGGCGCAACAACAACGCAGCGGAGAGAACGAGACGAACGCACGGACAGGCGGACGTATGTACGTCATGGCTGAGAAATCGTCAACCGTAACATCCGCCACTGCGCCGGAAAATCTTTACATGCAACTAAACGCATCCGAGTTATCAGCAATCATTATGAAAGGTGAGAGATACAAATACAACTGTAAATAGTACAACTACAACTACAATTAGAACTACAACTAAAAGTACAACTACAACTAAAACTATAATTAATCTACAGGTTTAACACACTAAATTATAGTTGTAAAGGGGTTTTCTTTTTGAAAGAGAAGCAAATTTAAAAAGAAACCAGCCGATGGCCCATCCTTTACAATCATAACTTAGTTACTGTATTTAGTGTTAAATGTTGAACTTTAATGAAAGCCGATAGCCTAGCTGCTAGTACTGTATAAATGTTTATTATAATTTTGGATTACAATAAATAAATAATACTACTTAATGACAAATCTTCTGCAAAAATTAAAAACAAACACACAACAACTCATGATGTGATATTTTAAGACATTCGGTGTCTATTTTAGCCATATCAGCATCGCTGATTATAAGCTCAGTGACTTGAGTAACGTCACAAGTGATGTGGGCAGATACGAAGATGGATATTGAGTAGTTTTCAAATCTGTGGACCTGCAAGTGATAAGCAGTGCTTAGAGACGTTTCTTTGGCCAGGCAGATACGCGGCACGATGACTGGATTGGTTGTTGGCCAGAGGAGCAGGCAGGCAGGCGGGCAGACAGACAGGTAGACAGACAGACTGACAGCTGTTTCGAGGCGTTCTTTTATTGTTGCTGCTTTCTGCTTCTTGATTTGTTGACAGTAGATACGCCGCGACAGTGCTGTCATTTTGTTATCTATTCTTAAAGCTTAATATTTGCTTTATTTGCTCAGGTTTTGCAAACATTTTTTTGCGTTTTTGTTTCTTTAATTCTTCTTAATATCATTTCTTTTGTTTCAGTTTTCAAATTTTAGAATATTTCTTTAATACAAAAACTAAACAATTAAAAACACTTGATTTCCTTTTTTTAATTTAAATACCTTTAATTCTGGAATCTTGATTGAGTGATTTGAGAATTGAATTTTATAGATTTATGATTTCTATGAATGCGATTCGAATCGTATGCATTTTCTGAAGTATTTAAACCTTGATAAGGTTGGAAATTCAATTAGCAATCGAATTTAGCAACTAATTAGTCTAATCTTTAAGATTAATGAACCTTGAAAGATGTACGTTGTTGAACCCGTAACAAATTCTGACATTTCTAGAAGGACGTCACAAAAAATTTTACTTTAAACAGTTTTAGATTGGATTTAAGTTAAAATTAAACTCTCTGAGTCTCTGAAGACTCTCCCAGAATTGATTCTTTGCATTTAAATTTCAATTTGATGACCATAATCATCAATATTATTCAGGCTTCTTTCTCTTTCTTAGAGTATCTACGAATAGATAATTCTTTTTCATGATTCTATGATTCGTCTTCATCTCCATCTTCTTCTTCATTGTCTTCTTCCGTCTTCCTGTGAACAGATAATTTTTTGCAGATAATCTAAATTTTTATATAAATACAATAATAATAAAGTCTTTATTTAGATGGATGGATGGAAGCTTTAATTTCGTGGCTTTTTTTTCTTTCTTCTCTTTTATTTTCTTTACCTGTTTGTCTTTCTTTAAAGGTGTTAAAAATGGTGGATGTTGTTTGTGGATGTCTTTTTTCGGATAGATGTGTTGGGTTTTTTTTCATGTATCGTTCGTCACTCTCACTTAAATCTCACTGAAATCTTTCGATGCTGTTGTTGTGACTGTCGATTTTAAGGTGTTATTTTTTCATGGCCTTGATAACAACACAAGTTTTAGGTTTGAGATGTTGTTGTTGCGGTTGTGCCTCATTCAAAGCAGTTTTATGGAAAAACCCGCCAAAGATATTTGATATTTGTACTTCGAACTATAAATATGCATGTACTATATATACATTTTCATAGACTTCGTAATAAACAAGAAGAAGGATTCTTCCGTGTCCCTCTCAGCGTCCCCTCATTTTTTTGGGAACTGCAGAAAAAACATGCAAATCAAAGCTCATGCTAAAACAACTAAAATAAAAAAAAACTGAAAACGTATTCAAAAAAACGAAACAGCAAAAGAGGGAGAAAGAGATGGATAGAGACGGGAGAGAAAGAGGAATATGGGAAAGAGTGACAGAGACAGAGAGTGAGTGAATGCGAATTACAACACACAACGTCGCACATGCCAAAAAATTTTATAGGCTGTCAGTATTTTTTAACAAAGGGTTAAAACCGAAAAACAACAACAACAACAGCATTTTGTGTAAGCAACACAATTTTATTTTGTTTTTTTTTTCTCTCTTTTTTTCGTCTGGTTTTTATTACAAATTGTAAGACGTGCCAAAAAAAGATTAAAAAAAACCCAAGCTTAAATACGCAGACAAGAAAGTAGAAGGAGCGGTAGAGGGGGAGGAGGGTGAAGCAAAAAATGCATTTCAAAAGGATCAAATTTCTCCACAATTTAAATTTTTGCGTTTGCAAAAAAAGAGCACATTTTATCGGTCTCCAAGCAACAAATTTTTCGAAAATAAAAAATACTAAAAATCAACAAAAACAACAAAAACACAAAAAAAAAACCACACCAACAACGAATCAAGGTTTAAATTTTTGCCACCTGTTGAGATCTTTTGATTTAATTACTGGTGTTGTTGTTGTTGTTATTTTTGCATTCTTTAGCTTTATTTGCTTTTATCATTTTTATTGCTGTGTGTGTGCTTCTTTTTGTTGCTCGAAATAATTTAAAAAAAGTACAAAAAAAGATGAGAAACAAAACAGAAAAAAAAAATCATCAGCACAATCGTTGAGTTGATTAGCGTTTAAAATGCTTCAAATTATTTTTTTGTTCCTTTGTTTGTTGTTGTTGTTGTTGCTTTTCAAACAAATGATTTGCACGATTTTCTTTGGTTTTTTGGTTTTTGTATTTTATTTATTTTTTGTCGCCGTTGTTGTTGTTTTTTTGTGAATTTCGATGCAAGTGCAAATAATTCAAAATTGAATTGAATTGAATATGAATATTGATGGTGTTGTTGTTGTTGTTTTTAAACGTTGCCTCTTAATTTCTCGCCTTCTGATGACCTCTCATCCTCAGACAACGTATAAAAAGTGAACAAACTTTTTAAAATTTTACTTTTATTATTATTATTTTTGGTTGGGGTAATTTTCGAGTTTTAAAAGGTTTTTTTATTGAAGTTAGTGGGTTGTTTTTGTGGTATTTAAATTTATTATATTTTGTACTTTATTTGTTTTGAGTTTTTTGTTGTTTTCTCTTTTTTAGGGGAAAACGAATTATTTTTTGCATAATTTTGAATCTGTGGAATTTTTGCATATTTTAAAAATTGAATTTTTGTATTTTTTATTCTCTTTTTAATATTTTTTAAAAATTTTAAAGTATCTTATTTTATTAAATTTTTTTTAATTTTTCTTAATTTTGTTTTACTTTTTTGGGGTCTCGTCTTAAGTTTTTTTTGGCTTTCTGTGGTTCATTCAACGTTGCACTGAAATAAAACGTTTATATTGAATATTAAAAAAATCTTTAAAATAAATACAACAACAGCAAGAATGACAACAACAACAACAACTCGAAGAGACCCATAATCAGTCCATTTTTTAAAAATAAAGCCCCACTTTTTGCTCTGTCTTCGTTTTTGTCGTTGATCGCGATGTCGCAACTGTTTTGAAGCCGGGTTTCAAATGTTTGCAGACTTCATCATTGAAATCCATCAACCAGCTACGAATACATCGATTATTAAATAAAATAGAGTTCTTGTTTAAAAAAAAAGAAAAAACAAGACAAACATTATATCATCAAATGTCTGGCTTTTCTATTCATTATGTTTCTGTTGTTATATTTTCTGTATTTCTGCAGAATTCTTATATTAATAAATAATGTTGATATAATAACAGCTGAAGTGTGTTTGTGTTGTATACGTTGTTGTTGTTATTATGGCTGTTGTTGTTGTTATTGTGGTTGTTTCTAAGGACACATTATAAAAAAAATGTTTGTCAATATAACAAAAGCAAACAAACATTTACAGCGAATTAATAAAACATTAAAATTGCTTTAAACTTGGCCTTGTAGTTTAATTGTAGTAGAAAAAAACGTTATTATTTAGTTAAATGTTCCAGAAACATATTCTGATGAAAAACCCCCCAAAAACAAATACAAACATTTGTATAGCGACGATTTGCAAACACTCAGAAAACCCTGAACTTCTCTTTACTTTAGGAATGTTTAAAAAACTAGAAGTTTTAATAGAATTTTTCTAGGTTTTCTTTGATGATGATAAAAATTAGACGACGTGGCAACGTCAACGATTTGCCACCGATATTGAAATCGTTTTGAAAAAGAAAAAAATTTTTGGTTTTACCGTTAAAGCAGCGCGGACTCCGATTTATTTATCGCATTCACAGTTATTGTGAACTTTGACCGCAACTGAGACAATTTTAATGAGGCAAAAATTAATTACTTCAACTGACAGAAGCAGTCAACAACGACGACAACAACAACAGATGCTGATGACGCTGATGTCGCCGTCGTTCATAAAACAAACACTCAGAAGAAGAAAAAACAAGAACATTTGCAAAAAAAAGCAATTTTAAAATCTGTGCTCTCAACAGTAAAAAAGAAGAAAAAGCACAAAAACAATATAATAAATAAAACAAAATAAAACAAATAAAATAAATAAAATAAGATTTATGCACGGCTCACTGACAAAACAGTCTGATGGTGTTGTTGTTGTTGTTATTGTTGTTTATGGTGTTGTTGTTGTTTTTGTTGTTGTTGTTGTTGTTGTTATTGCTGACGTTGTTGTCTTTGTGGTTGTTTTGGAGGGTGTTACAAACAGCAACGTCAACGATAGTAATAACAATAGTAGCAACAACAAACAGCCAAAGAACCACATTGAAAAACAACAACAACAACCGACAAAATAACACCCTCAACTGTTTACAAAAAAAAACAAAGCCACTAGAAATGTGAGAAGTGAGCAGCACCAACAACAAGCATATTATAGTTGTTGTTGATATTGTGGTTGTTATTATTATCGTTGTTGGAGTTGTTGTTATTTTTGTTGTTGTTGTTGTTGTTGTTGTTGTTGCCGTTGCCAACTGGTAGCCTTGAGGGACACCCACTAATTAAGCATTTCATTTCAAGCTGCTCCAGTTCGGCATTTTTTCTTTTTTTTTTCTTTGAGTTTTCAAACTTTATTTTATTTTCTATTCTAGACAGAAGCAAAAGAAGAAAAAGAATAACAAAAAATTTTAATAATGCAACCCTAAAAACAACAAAAACAACAACAACAACGATTGTTGACAATTTCTGTCTGTCGCGTAGTCAGCAGAAAACAGACTCTAAAAATTAAAATCAGTTTCAGTTGTTTTTTCTGTTCCTCCTCCTGTTTTTTAGATCGTCTGCCGAGCTTCTGCCCATTTTTTAAATCCTGAATTATTTATTAACATGTTTTTTTATAGCCACAAACAAATCGGCGCCAAAAGACGTCATTTGAAATGCACACAAATTCAAAAAATTAAATTTAAATATACTCGTAATACTGATAAAGAGATTCTGTATCTCTGCATCTTTAAAGTTTAGCTATACATTATAGATAAAAAGTCAAAGATTTGATACAAATAATCGTAGATTAGATTAAATAGAGATTAGATACAAAACTAAAGTAATCAAATCTTGATTGACTGTACAGGGCTCTGTCTATAAACTTAAAGTTCTCCTCAAGCTTGTTATCATTGATTTATAGAAAGTCACTCTACACTTTTCAATCCTAATTACACTTGATTCTTTCATTTTTTCACGATATTTCTTTGAATCTGATCGTATTGAATCTGATACTCGAATATTATTGATTCTCTTATAGTCCCTAATCGTATTACTTTTGATCCTTTGGGTTGGGTTCATTTGTTTCCTCACTTAGATCTTACTTTGATCCAAGAATTTACTCGTATTTTTATAGACCCTTTTAAACTATAAGAAAGATATCTAAACTTATCCATTGAAAGTAGACTTTGTACCGATTTTAAATGACCCCAGATAAAGTGAGCCATGATCTCTTTTAATAGTAAAATAAGAAGCTTCTTCTTTATTCATGTCGAGCTTGCATTCAATGTTACTCAGTCATGATCACTCACGAATTCAGTTACCTTGTATTATTATAATTAACTCGATTAAATAGGTTTTTCAATCACAGTAGAGTGGATAAAGTTATTGGGATTTATTTCTTAGTTTCAATAAAAGTTATCCATTGCTTTAGTACGAGTAGCAGTTAAATCTCTGTGGTTCCTTATTTGTAACAACGTCAAACAATCCAGCGAAGTCTCTTAGACTAGATGACGGACTCTCTGTCTGTTTTGGTCTGTCTGCCAACCTGTCTGGATGTCTGCTTGGATGTCTTTTTAGTTAAATGTCATGAAGGATGTATTTCTGTGTTTTGCTCTCTTTTCTGTCTTTTGCTCTCTCTCTCTCCGTCTCTCCCCATCTCTGTCAGTATCAGCCACTCCCCTCTCTTTTTCTATTTCTATTTCTTTCTTTTTTTCTTTTCTTTTCTTGAGTAAAACGAGTCATTTTGAGTTTATGGCCAGCGACGACGACGACGACGACGTCGAGAGGAGGACGAAAACCGACAGGTTATCAAATACTTCTTAAGTACGTAGCAACTTTTAATTGATTACTAAAGCACGCCGCTTTTATCGGCTACCTTTTTTGCGTTTACTTGTCTATTTTTAAATCTACTGGATGGTGGATGGATTCTTTTGTATTACTAAAGATAGAAATCGATTTAAGTCGACTTTAGAAACAACAACAATGATTCCAAAGCGTGGCGCCTTTAGTTAACTTGATTAAATGCCACCAAAGCTGCTTATGATCAAGTTTAAAAGTATCTGTGGATGTATCGAAGGAGAGATGGATGGATAGATGGGTGGAAGGATGGATAGACGGATGAATGGATGCAGAGATGGACCGTCCTCATGGAAGGAAGATTGAATGAGGCAGAGAAGGCTTTGAAAACAAAGACTGGTCCAGTCAAAAGTGTTCGAATGCTGTATGTATCTGTCTGTCTGTCTGTCTGTCCGTTCATCTGTCTGTCTGTATGTCGGTCTGTCGGTCTGGTTGTCTTATACACTACAAGTAAATACCATGGCATTAAATACACGCTATACACGTGAGCTTTATTGGTATCTGAGTTGTTGTTATTATTGTTCTCCTGTTTTGATTTGGTGCGAAAGGCAAGGAATTTCATTTGAAGCCATATTTGTGGGAATTCCTGAAGGTACATAAGAAGCTATACCAACAAAGTTTAGATATCGTGACTATTGACCAGGTTGGCCAACAATAATAACAACAGCACAGTAACAACCTCGAAACTGCATACAATAGAAATGAACGATGGTTAATTTAGCGATTCTTACTTGGAGAAAGAAAGAAAGAGAGGGAGAGAGAGAGAGAGGTATAGAGTAGTGGAGGAAAGGAGAGCGATATATGTATAATGTCAGTTGTTGTTGCTTTAAGCTGTCACTTTTTATTAGTTTCACTGCGTCGATTTAGAGTTTGTTTTGAGCTCAAGGTTCTTTCGTGTGGATGGTACCGGGTGGATGGTAACCTTTCCACAAAGTCTATGTTGATGTTGATTTCGGATAAGATCAAAATTGATCCACGGTTGACATTGCGATTGTCAATTAGTTAAGCAACAACATGTGACGACAGTGCGAAATGACAGTAGAATGAAGAAGCATTTGAAAAGGTTTGACGTGGAAAAGAGAGGGAGTTTAAGAGGGAGAAACATACAAAGAGGAAAGTAGAAAGAGGTACAGAGAGCGGGAAAGATAGGAAGAGAGAGAGAGAGAGAGTGATAAATACTGAGTGAAAATATAGGGCACTATATCTGCTATCAGGGGGAGAGAGGGAATTTAGAGAGGGGGAATTCAGAGAGTGGGAATTTACAAAGACCCTGATAATCTTCATCTTTCAATATCCTTTCCTTAACTTCACCAAAATTGAATGCTTCTCCGCCAGGATTGTTAGCGATTTAAAAGGTAAAATGAAGCAGATGAGGGATCGACTGACATGACACTTCTGTTACATGCTCTTGAGATAGTTTACATCTCTTTATATTCACATCTTTGCAGCTTAACATTTCTCATGATCACCGTTCATAGAAAGGACCTGCTTCACGCTCTCCTGTCCCTCAATTTTGACAAACTCGGTTTTAAGTTCATCTCGAATAAGCGTTCAATAAAAGCGCCCTCCTTTGACACTGAAGTTGTAGACATTTTTTCCTCTCCACTTCTTCTGTATTTTTTGCACCTCTATTCTTTTTCTATTTTCGTTGTTTTCTTTCTATTTTTTTGGTACCACACTTTTTTTTGGTTCGGTTTTAGCCATGTTTTCGCTGCCCGCGGTGCCGCTTCTGGTTATGATGAAAATATTCCACAGCAAAGTAAAAAAATCTCACGTTTGGCGCCATTTGGCCATGCTTTTCAGTTGCTTATTTGTGGCTTTTTCTATCTGCGAGTGTCTGTGTGTGTATGTGCCGGTGTCTTTGTATGTATGTGTGTCTTTTTGTGTAGATGAGTGTGTGTGCATCCGTGCTTTTGTTGGTCTGTCTCTAGTCTGCGTTAACGCTTTCATGCTGCTTTCCTTGCTGTCGTCGTGTTGTCATTGTTTTGCACAAATTTTATTTGCTACTACCATTTTTTTTTTCGACTATTTTGTTTTACCACTTTATTTTACTACTCTTTTTTTATTTACAGTTTTTTTTTTGTATTTTTTATTTTCTACTTTTTTCACCTCGTTCTGCTTTTTCTCCTTACCATGATATTTTTACGATTCCTTTTTTATGTGCTTTTTCATGAGCACGTTGTTGGTGGTGGTTGTCGCTATGATTGTTGTTGTTGTTGTTGTCGTCGTCTGTCTGCGTCTGAGTTTGGTTTTGATTTTGCGTTTGTGTCACTGTGTGTCTCTGTGCTTACGTGTGTGTGTGTGTGTGTCTTTGTGTGGGTTTTCGCTTTGGCGCCATCTGTTCGATAAAATCCAACGCAAAACTTTGTGTTTTTAAAATGTTTTCAACATTCATCCATCCGTTTTTTTTTTTATTTTTTCCTTCTCCTTTGTTGTTGGTGTTGGTTTTTTCTTCTTCTTCTTCTCTGCTATACTCTGTCTATCCACCCATCGCACAGCTAGACTTGGGTCTAATATGTGATTCACGCTTAGATAGTCCGTGGCTCTGCTGATGCTGAGCTCGTTGCTGCTGCTTATTTTGTTGTTGTTGCTGTTGTTGTTCATACTATCGTGAGTTATTTTCTAGGAATCAGAGAGACAGAAACGCACCCACCATCGTCACCTCCACCTCCACCGTCAGCGCCATCGACATCATCAGAAACTTCAACGAGTTGGTTTTCGTAGTTGTTGAGTGTTGAGTGCTCAGTATGGATTATTTTCCTTTTTCTACTCTTTGCGAATTATACTCTTCTTTCTCTCTCCCTCTCTCACTTTCACTCCTCATTCTCACCCTCCTCACAGCTCAATTGTTCCTGCTTCCGGACACGGCGATGATTGAACAGCAACCGATTCTGTGAGGGCGTTAAAAGTTCGTCTTTCTTCGGTGTGGGTGGAACATGAGCAGGAGTAATGATTATGATGGGAGGGGAGGAGAGAAGCTGTAAGTTGGGAACAGCTGGCGTGTTTGTGTCGTTAAATGCGATTCCAATAAAATCTTGTTGTTGAAATTAGTTTTGGTTTTAAAGCAGAATGTTTCGATTTTCAGTTGATTGAAAAATGAACAAAAGAAAAAAAAACAAAGAGGAAAGGGTGAGAATAATTAGAATAGGATGTTGGAGAGAAGTTCAAAAAAGAGGATGTTAGAGAACACATAAAAAAGAAAGGAAGTGGGGAGAGAAATCGAAAGATTCTCCCAGAAAAATTATGCAAAATTGTTGCAAAAGAAGAAACGCCCCAAAAAATAATGTTTTTTCTTTGCATTTTTATTTATTTATGTTCTTTTGACTTATTATTATGCTTTAGCATTTAGCTGTGTTTCCTTTTTGAGAATTGATCTTGAGTTTAATTGAGTAAAATTCGTGTATCGTATCGAATCACAACGAATCACTTTAAAGCAATAAATAATAAAAATTTCCAAACACGCGATCGTTCGATCGATCGATCGTAACGTCTCAATATGTTGACAAAAACAACAAAAAGAGTAACATGAAAGTAAAAAAAAAAAATGTGGCAACACAGTGCCAATTTAGTTATTGCTGTTGTTGTTGCTGTTGTTGTTGTTGTTGTTGCTGGCAGTTATTCATTTTAATTGATAGCGCCATGCAAAATTAACATTCATTTAGTGTAACTCGTCAATAATGAGCGACGTCCAAACGTACGCGTAGATGGATCGATGGATGGATGGAGGTATTGATTGATGGATGGATGGCGCGATAATACCAGCTGTTGCGGTAGTTTTTTTTCTCTTGTTGTTGCTATTATTGATAATATTATTGTTGATAATTGTTGTAGCTAATCAAGTGGCCATTATTATGGTTATTATTATTGTTGTTGCTGTTATTATTATTATTATATTACTATTATTTTTTTAATATGTATTTGTGTTTATTTTTATTCATTGTGTTGTGTGTATTTGTGTGTATGTTTTCTATTTTCTTACCCTCACCTCATTGAATTTTAAGTTTTGATTCAGTTGTATAAATAAATTGGTTCCTTTTGCACGTCGTCGTCGTTGTTGTTGTTGTTGTTTTTGTTGCTGTTGCTGTTTAGTTGATCGTACTAATTGATGTTGTTGATTTTGCAGTGTTTAAGTTGTTGCTGTTTGTTGTTGTTGTTGTTGTAACTATTGCCATTTAATTAACTTATCAATTACGAGTTGGCGTCAATAATTGTATTTTTGCTTTTATTGTAACACAACAAACAACAGTTGTTTTTGGCTTAAATGCTATCAATTACTGGCACGTTATTGCGCTGTGTTGTTGTTGTTGTTGTCGTCCAGGTCAGCCATCAAACGACATCACGATCTGTTTTAAATAAAATTCAATCATTCTCAAACTAAGTGCAGCAACGAAAAAAAGAAAGAAATATTATACAAAACATATGTTTTTTTTTTCGTAATATTTATCAGTCGTCGCCGATGTCGTCTCTGACGTTGACGCTGACGCCGCTTTTGACTCTGTTTGTTGTTGGTTTCTGTTTGCTGTGTGGTTGCTTGCTGTCGCCAGCACATCGCACTTCAACCGTAACGACCTCATTTCCTTGTTGTTGTCGATGTTGTTCGTGGTGTTGTTGTTGTTTTGATTGTTGTTGTTGTTGAACAACGATCAAACAATGACTGCTCTCTGATGATGTTGTTGCTAATTCTGTTGTTGTTGTTGCTAATTCTGTTGTTGACGCTGATGATGATGATGCTGCTGCTGCTGCTGCTACTTTTGATCAATTTATTATGACGCATTTCATCAGCAGCTGCACCAGCAGCGACAAAACAACAACAACAGCAACAACAACAACACATCAGTATCAGTATCAGTGTCAGTAGCTACTGCAACAACAACAACACATCAGTATCAGTATCAGTGTCAGTAGCTACTGCAACAACAACAACAACACTTTTATTCTGTTTGTAGATCATCAACATATGGTTGTTGATCGGTTTTTCTTGTTGCTGTTTATTTGTTGTTTTTTTTTTTTCTTGCGCTATTATTGCTGTTGTTGTTTTTCGTACTTGTGTTGTTTTTGTTGTTGTTATTGTTGTCCTTATCAAGCAGATGCGCAAATGTTTGTCTCAATTTCCGGATTTGTTGTTGCTGTTGTTTTTTCTTTCCTTTTTTTTTTGATAATTAAATTTTATATAAAAATAAAAAAGTTTTCGTAAATTTTTGTGCTTATTTTCATTTTTGTTGAAATTATTGAAATCTGTTCCAAAGTGAAGAGAAAAATTATTGAATAATGGAAGGGTATTTTTTCCCCCTCTGATGAATGATTGAATGAATGAATGAGTTTGTTGATTTTTGGATTTTTTTAAAATTTTTCTTAATGTATTATAATCATGAACCTTGTAATCATGAATATTCAAATCATTGTATATTCTTATATACTCTCTCTCTTTCTCTCTCTCTCTCTCTCTCTCTCTCTCTCTAAGAGGTCGATTTTATTATTCTTCTAAAAACACGTGCTACAAAAATTCACAAAATCTGAAAGCAAAACCACAGTAAAAAACCCCTTATAACCATAATAGTGCCTTAAAAATAATAATAATAATAAAAATAATAAGAATAGGAATAGACAAAAATTAAGTAATCACCACTTTAAATTTAGAAACATCATTTCATGGCTTCATCCGCGTTGTCCACGCTTCGGAATTCATTCATAAAACTTTTCTATAATAATTTAAAACGCGCAAAATTAGTATAGAATGTAAATCGACACCCATCGTCGATGTCGCACTGATAACAAATGAAAAAAGGAGTGGTGGAGGGAGTGGGAGGGGGGGGGGGCAGGAGGGAAGGGGGACACACAAACTTGCCAGCAGCTTTGATCCGATTGCTCAAGGCTACAGACAAGCGCCAAGCGTCTTTATACAGTCATCTCTTTGATAACCTTTAACATTTAATACGAGTTCGAACGCTTTCCGAATGATATTAAATTCTTAATCATTTATTCTGTTCTCTTATTATTATTATTACGTTTATTTTTATTTTTAAATTAAAGAAGTATTCTTATTATTAAATCAATTCGAAATAAACGAGGTTTCGCTTATAATAGTATTGAAAATTGTCTTTTAACAAAAACAGACCAAAACTGAAAGCAAGAAAAAACCGAAAAACCATACAAACAACAAAAAATCCACACTATAGCATCATTATAAGGATCGATGTGTCTCTTCTTTAATTTTCAGAAGCGGTGACTTCTTTTGTGACTTGGTTTCTTTACCCCAACCTTCGCCCACCCCGCACCCTGAACATCTGTTAAAACCGTTTCATTTCGTTCTCAATTCTTTGAAAATTTATCCGAAATGAGAATTAAAAAAACAACACCAACAACAAGACAAGCATCAGCTATACAGTGTCCATTTCGGTGTCTGTTTGATAACCTTTTCGGTTTTTTAACAGTAGCTTCTTTAAGCCAGGTACAATGAGTATTATTATGGAACCTGTTCAGAATAAAAAAGATCACCTGAAAGCAGAAGAAAACCGAAAAACGAAGGGAAGAACACAAAAAAGATAACGTGTAAAAAATAGCAGGTTCCATTTTTTTGTTATAAATTAATACAATTTTTCAATGAAAACTAATAATAATCAAGAAACCCGAAACACTCGGAGTCACATGGAGAGAGAGAGAGGGAGAGAAAAGAAGAGGTGTAGAGAAAAATAGGGGGACAGAAAAGGACAGCGGGATCAAGAGCCATGTAAAAAGTTAGGGACAAAGGACAACATATCAAGATTTAAAAGCAATAAAATAAAAATTACGAGGGGGGAATAAAAATCAAAGTCAGTTAAAAGAGATTAAAAAAAAAGATCACAGGTAGCTCTCGTAATAATTGTTCTCAAAGGTTCAACACTTGTACAGAATTTTATTTCGATTTTCTTGTTCAGTCTGGGAAACTCGGTGAAAAATCGTCAGGTTGTCATCCTTTTTCCCCCCACATAACAGCTGGGCAAGATTACGAGGATTGTTACGTTATTTTTTTTAATTTTTTTATTAATATTTTGCTTTATTTATTATTACAGTTTTTCGTAATAATTACGTGAGGTATTCTTTTTATTATTCTTTAAATACTTTTGAATTTACGAGTATTTTCTTGAATGGGTGAATGATGTTGATAAAAAGAACAACAATATATTTAATATCTCTTTTGAAGGGTTTTATTCGTCTTTCGTTGTGTCTTTTTATTATCTCATACAAACTATAAACATTTTATTTCCAATTTAATTTATTGCCAACAAAGTGTTTGAACATCTTTCGGATTTTTATGACTCCTCGACGAGCGGACTCTTAAATTGACTTGATTTGACTTGACTTTGACTTGATTTTAACGATTCTGTAAACAACTTGAGCTCGCAAGGAACGATTTAAAATCAATTAAATTTGTTATCGAGTCTATAAAAATGCGAAATCATCTTTTCTCTTTCTGTATCGCACTCTGACTCGCTCTGTCATCGATTACATTCTCTTTCGCTTGAGTTTTGTAAACATTGTTGAATGATATTTTATTTGAGTTAACCAAAGAAACAAAACAACCTCTCGCTTTCGATCAGTATTGATTCGCTAATCGATCATTCTTCGGTTGTTGAAAGATAATGAGAAATAATGTTCACGATCGGGTGTTGTTGATCTTTGATATGTACGTGTATTTTTTGAATGATATCATTGAACTTTATAATTCAGAAATTTATTTTGATTCGTTTTTAGTAAAAATGATGCAATTTTTTAATAATTTAAATAAGTAACCTCTTTCAAAGTCGCAGCTGTTTTGGGAGCAGCGAAAAAACCTCTTCCCAACCCTTCTACTCCCTTGCTACATACATCCCAATGGACCATCCCCCTGCTCCCTCCCCCTCCCCACCGTGCCACTTCCACTTTCGCATTCGTTTTGCAAACGCGCGCCGCATCAAAGTGATTCGCTCTCAGACATGCCCAAAATAAGAGCCGCGAGTCAACAACGACAACAAAAAAATATACAGATAAAAAAACCCAACAACAAAAACATTATCATGATGCACACAAACAACAACAATAAAAACAGAAAGAAAAACATATCCAGCAGCAGTAAAAAAAGGGTTCTCCTTTGGGTCATTTTACATTTCAGTGAAATTCGTTGGAAGCATTTTTCAATGCTGTCAATGCGACTGCCACGAAACTCAGTTGATGCCGCTGCTGGTGCCGCCTGATGCTGGTGTCCCTTCTTCTTGATCTTCTTCTTCTTTTTATGCTCCTCCGGTCCTCTGATAATGATAATGTTGAAATGTAGATGATGATGATGGCGATGACGCTGCCGCTGCTGCCGTTGGACGGGGCAGCAATCCAACAATGAATGAAGCGCGAATGAACCAAAATGAAACACGATTTGAACTCTTCGTCTGCGGTCCTTCGATTGGTTTTTTGTTTCTGTGTTTTTTCATGGTCATCTTTGGTGGTTTTTTCTTTTTTTTTAAGAGCTTCTGGCTATTCTCGTGATGGGATGTGCTGCTAATCCGCTTGTAGTTATATACGACTACGTTCACAACGTTCAGTTGAGGTTGAAAGGTTTTCTGATGGTGCGCCTTCTGAAGGAAAGAGTGTTGGTCGAGTGGGACGCCGATTGGTCCGGATGGAGGAGGAACGTAGGGGGGCGAAATGGTGTAGAATAAAGGGTAGGGTGTGATGTGAAATCGAGTAGAGGGAAATGTTTGAAGTGTGCAGTGAAGTGAAGTTGAATTGAATGAAACGCAGCGGAGTCTGGATGCGGTTTTGCATTTTATACCAGTTTCTTGGCTACTCTCTCTTCCCCCCCCCTCCTTCTCTCCACTGTTGGAAGAAAATAAAAGAAAACACAAAATAAACTGTGGCACGTTCACTTGTTGCTTGGGTGTCTCCGGTGATTCAAGATAAACGTCAGGGAAGCTCCGGAGGCTTCTCCAGAATTATTTATGAATGCAGAGAGGATGGCTTCGAAGAGGTGCCCCTTCTTTCTTTGGCTTTAATATGTTTTTTATAATGTGTTTTAATGCATTATTGCATCTTTTGCTTTGGTTGATTTTAGACGCCCTTTTATTTGGGGGAACCGTTGAATGGTAAATTTTAAAGGTATTAAAGACCAGAAATTTTTCGGAAATGTTACAAGTAATTAAGTGAATTTTTTACTTTATGAAGCCCCCCAGAATTCGATGAAAATGTATACAATATAATGTACAAAGGATCCTCGTTTTAACTGTCTATGCAACTCATTGCATATGTTTTCTAAATAGTTTCTAGTATGGTGAGCCATCTGTTTAGCTTCCCTCTGAACTAGTTTTAAATATTGAATAATTATTTAATTTTAACTTTTATAGCCAGCTTAAAAAGAAACCAGCCGATGGCCCACCCGTTATATTACGGAAACATCTTCTAATCGTGTTTATTTTCTAAAAATAATGCATCCTAATGACTTTAATGTTTCTAGGCTAGTTTTGAGATCACTTTTTGTACTAATTTCATTGCATATAAGAGTAAAAAAATAGATCAATTTAAAGTCGTGTTGTTTTACAGCCATATGAGGTGATTTAACGGAAATTTGTATTGATTTAATTACCACTTTAAAGTGCACTTCTGCCCCATCACCTCAACCCCAATCATGACGTTTAAAGAAATTGATTTTGTTAATAAAAAGTGTTGGTTAAGCCGGCGTTTAACTTAATTTGTGTAGTTTTTATTCACCAGCCTGCGAGTGAAGGGAAGGGGGTCAGGGGAGGGGGTTGAAGCTCTTTTAATGAGGCGCCTCTATGAATACTTTTTTATGGTTTTTTTAATAACCATTTAATTCTATGCATTTGAAGTGTTTGAAGTTGAAAGTCAGCCACTCAGTTTTTTCCTTTTTTTTTTGCAAATGCAGCTGGAAGTCGCCATTCGTCGTCATCGGCATCATTTGTCATTTGTTTCTAGTTTTTTTTCTACATTTAGATTTAACAATAAAAAATAATCTTTAATTATACGCTTAAGTAACCTACAACTATTAACCTTGTGACCTTATTTTAATTACATGCATTATTAAAAATTTTCTGGTTCATTTTTATTTTTGTATTTGGTTTTATTTAATATATTTTCGTATTTTAATTTTAATATTAATTTTAAAAAATTAACATATTTTATCATTATTCTTAATTAAGTAACCAGTTTTTCTGAATGACGGTTTTTTAAGTAACCGGTTTTTTTCACCTTCTTGTCCATCATTCAACCGGCTGCGACGAGAGGCGTTTTGGGCTGTTGTTGGAGGTCAGTTTTGAAACTGAGGATCAGGAAACAAGTTCATTGTACTTAAAATTTCTTGATAAAATTGTACTTTATTACAAAAAGAAGTTCACTCGGAAACTGGAAGCGGTTTTTCCCTCAATCTGGTACTCGAATTAAGCTTCTCGAGGGTTTCGGGTTAAAGTTTCATTGGTTCAACTTTGATAGTGTATCGTAGAGGGTTCAGATTTTGGTTTCAGCTCCGGTTTCGGGTTCGAAATGCTTAACTTTGGGTTCGATGAGCATTATCGGTGTTAGAATATTATCAGTGGGGGGATAGATTTGGTTACCGGAATAATTAAGTTTAATTTTAGTTCTATTTTTGGCTCTGTACCAAAATATTTCAACGTCAAACAACGCTTTATTAATTTCTCAATGTTCAAAAATGATTAAAAACAAAAACACCCATAAATTAGCATAAAAGACAAGAAATGATTTTGAACTTTGAATTTTGATTGTTTACAGGTGTTTCTTTTACGCATTTCTAAAAAAAGTTGTCGTCGAATCGTTACACCGACGATTTTCAATTATTTCTTTAATTTTGCAGTTGTTATTTAAGAAGCTTTAATTTTTTTTTCATTAACTTACACACAAGTGTTGGCATCCATTAAAATATCATCTTTAAAAGTTGTTCAGTGTCCAGAAATTATTTTGGACATTTTTTTTTATAAAGCTTATCTAGAATGTCGCTTGGCAGCTCAAGTTATTCCAATTAATTCTGTCGTTTATTATTAGGTTTTAAATTTATTATAAATTTTTTGTTTTATTAAAAAATGCGGAACCTGACCTGAAAATTCAGGTTTCCATGCGAACGCGTAGGCGTGGCCCAGCCAATTAATTGTTCTCTGAAATATTTTTAAGCCATGCAAACCTTATTTACATACATTTAAGTTATTTCTTTAAATATTTTTGACTTTCGAGATGATATACACACCCGACATAAGAAACTCATGCTAATCTATTCTCTTTTTCTCTCTCTTGTAGGCTCTCCGCATTCGAACGATCGTGATGCCGGCTTCTGCTCTGGTAGCTCTGAAGGCGGCGATGATCTTTCCATGGACCTCTCCTCTCGTCTTGATCCCAGCAGCCCCACGGACGCCTCCGAGGACTCTGTCGAGGTCAAGGTCATGCCCATCGGTCTCCTTCGCAACAAACGCAAGTGTTCCGAACCCTCGAAAGTGATCTGTGAGCGTGAAGTGTCGACGGCGCCGCTAAAGAAGCGCATACGCTACACCTCCAGCGCTGACTCCGCCGTCGTAGCGGTGACCCCGCCCGTGGCCCACACCTCGCCCGCGCCTTCCTTGACAACAGTGAGAGCTGCACCCTGGGAGCGCCTGCCGCACGAATTGATGCCCAACCCGGCTCAGGTTTTCGTGCGACATCCCGGCGTAACCACTTTGCATCGGTTACCGTGGGCTTTCATGGAGGATGTGCAAACGGAGCCCCTCGCGTTGGTCAAGAAGAAAGTGGCACCCTTACCTACTCCTACCAGCAGCAGCAGTACCAACAGTAGTACCAACAGTAGTACCAGCAGCGGCCAAAACAGTGGTACGAACAGCAACAGCCACCACGCCAGCGTTACGCCCCTCAAAAGCACTGTGATCTCGCCCAGTCCACAAAAATCTTGCTCTCCGCCCATCAAACTTGAAACCGACAACGCGTTACTGCTACCGCCTCCGCCCCGCCCCCAACCAGCGCCCTCTGTGGCATCATCGCACGAAGACGAGCGATTCGCATCGCAGCAAAATACCTCCGGCGGCAGCAGCTCCGGCACGCGACCGCATCAACGCAACTACAAGAACATGACGCGTGAGCGACGCATCGAGGCGAACGCACGCGAACGTACGCGTGTCCACACCATCTCCGCCGCCTACGAGTCGCTGCGCAAAGCGGTGCCGTCGTACTCGGATGCGCAGAAGCTGTCCAAGCTGTCGGTGCTGCGCGTGGCCTGCTCGTACATCCTGACGCTGAGTCGCATGGTGGGCGAGGATTACAGCGAGGACCAGAGCAAGCCGTCGATCGCGTCCTGCTTCGAGGCGGTCACGGCGACGATACAAACGGAGGGCAAACTGCGCAAGAAGAAGGACGAGTGAAGGAGCGCTCAATCTCGGAGGAGCGCAAAAGACTACAGCAAACATTGATTGACTGAATGACAGACACAACGTCGGAGTCCTTTTTAGTTCTACGCATTAGTTATTTAAACAACAACAAGATAAAGCTTTAGTTAAGCTCTAAGCGAAGCCACAGCAAGCCTGCGTAAGCGCTGCAAGCGTTTCTCCCTCTCTTTCCCTCTTCAGCTGGCCCGCAAAAGCTTCGAAGCTTCAACAACGCAACATGCGCACAGCTTACTAAAGCTCATCATTAAATATTAATATAAGAGTTAAGTGAGATAATTTTAAATTATGTGATGTTATTTAAACGAAAAGAAAAGGGAAATAAATTTAATTAGAAGCATAAGAAAGATATACCTTAAAAGACAGCGGATTTCGAAAGCTCAATAAGTAAACTTAAACGAAGTACAAAACTTGATGACGTAAATTATTCATTTCTCTCCGATTCCTATAAATTTATTGTATCTACTAAATTTTTGCCATACTTTAAGCCAACGAGACATGAAAGACAATAAAAAGTAGTATTTTTATACAGCGAAAGCAAAAGAAACGCAAGCTTAAGAAGCTTTAAAGCTTTCCTCACGAAGCTCAAAGACACGTCGATACATGATCACGATGACAACACCGGAGGACAATAAATTTTATTGGATATTTCAACTCGTACAAAGTAATAATCTACACAAACTGAATTTTTAAAAGTAATTCCTGCACACATAAAAACAAAATCCGTAAAATATACATAGATTGTAATATAGTAATAAAAATATGTAAAAATTGTATATGTAATCTTTAATTTTAAAAAAGTTGTGAAATCTCATTGTTTTTAGTTTTTAAGCAAAAGTGCCATAAATGAAAAAAACAACAACAAACTGTATTTAAAAAACAAAAAACAAAAAAAAAACACAAAACAGATATAATAAAAAACTAAAACATTTTGCGATTCAAAAGTATTATAAAAAAAATATGCTTGGTTTCAAGATGTCCGAATTACATTGTAAAAAAAAAAATTAAACTGTCTTTTTATTTTACACTCTTTTGAAGAGTTCAGATCGGAGGTGGTATCGAGAGAAGTTCAGAGTACAACCCACCTAAAATATGGATCTCCGAGTAGTCAGCAAGCAAAATTTTCCAAAATTAGAAGCGTTTAAATTGTGAAAATACAATAATAAACTGACTCAGAAGATCTTGGAACAGATCAGAACAGATCATAAGAGAAAAGTCGAAAGAGATCAGAACCTTGTTGATCTGAGCCGACGTGACTCGACCTGACTTGATCAAAATTCACTGTACTCAGAAGACAAAAAAACCAGACTGAAACGGATGAATATAGAGCAATTACTTGATGTAATAGTAGAGTAATTGACTCTAATGTACCTGAAGCACTGTATTTTCTTCCCCTACAATTCTTCATACTGAAATCTGAAGACTGAATTCGAAGCTTCGTGATCGAAGTGAACAATACTGAAACTGAAACTAGGCCGTAATAAAGCTTGTTTAGGAAGTGGACCCAGATAAGGCTAGCTCAGGATCAGATCAACTGAGATTAGTTACAATTACTACATTATTATGTTAACTTTAAAACGCATAATGATAACACCTTGATGACTTTTTTTGCAAAAACAGATCTGTTATTTTATAATAACACAAGCATAAAGCTATGAAAAAATCGAAGGAAATTTAATCAAGCGATTATTTACTACATTCAATTTAGTAGCGTGGGTTTTCCCTGCGTCTAAAGATTCCTATGATTCCTTTGATTAAATTTTATTCAAATGCATCATACTCGTAGTTTTTTCTACTTCAATTCAGATTCTTGCGAGTAAGTTGCATCCCACGTTTCTGTATTCTTTCTCCTCTTTACATGGAAATATTCTCGGAATTCACTTGAGAGCGTAATCTTTAAAATATTCAAAGTGTTTCCCTGCTTCGCACACACAAACACACATCTGAATAAATCAGAACTACTTTTTGACGCGTTACTATTGTATTTAAACTGTATTTAGATTTAACATTATAATAATCTGAAATTAATTATAATAATAAATGGAATGAAAAGCTAAATTAGAATAAAATCAAATGTTGTAAAGACATCAAGAAATTGCATCAGCCAATTTTACGCTTAATTAATCATCTACAAGTCAACTATAATAATTATAGAAAAAACAACAACATCAACAACGCCAGCAACAATGTTATTAATAAACACTTGTTTGATTTTCTTGCTTCTAATACTCGCGTTCTTAACAGCTGCTGCAGGCGAGGTTGTTTCATTTACAGGTGGCAACTCCATATAAGCACATACTCGTATATGTGCATGTGTGTGTGTGTGTGTGTGTGCATGTGCATGTGTGTGTGTGTTCTAGTGCCCAGCCTTTTTTTCTGTAAATGCAATTAATAGCTATTGTTATAATTTCCTTGATCGACTGAAAAATCTTGGATGGATTATTTTTCCTTCGAATGAAGAAAACCTTTCATAAGATGATCCCTTTCAGGATAAAAGCAACGTCATCTCTCACAGTGATTTCATTGTAAATGACTCCATTCGATTATCTGTCTTGTTGAGTTCTGTACACTGCACCCAAAGAAAAAAGAGTACACTTTGTTGATCGTTTCGTTTAACCCTTTTAATCCAAGACAAACACAGAGTTTTTCAAGTTCAAGTTCAAATATTTCAGGAACTTTAAGCGTTATTATTCAAGCAATTTGCAGGAATTTTACATAAATACATCCTTTTGAATATCTCATTATCACTTTGCGAATTATCACTGCGCGAAGTTTCATAGTTCTAGCATTATATTTACGGATTTAATTAATATACACTATTCGCTCTGTACTCTATAGTCTATAGTCTATAAAATGGACGTAGAATTCATACTTTTAACATTGCCTATCATGAAAATAAGTTCGATAAGATTTGCTATGATGAAATGTAATATTTAACCTTCTGAACTCGTATCTATGTAAGTATGTAAATAGTATTTTATTAGAAACTGAATGTGCAATTTATTGCCTGTTATTATAATGCTCTATATTTGATGCCAGTGTCAAATTAGTTAATTAAACTGCTTCATATACAAAACCATGAACACCTTCGAATCATTGGACTTGGAAATCGTTGTAGACAAATGTTTTTTATTGGCATTGTTCAAGTATCACCTAACTAACTAATCTACTGATTGACTGATTGACTGACTGATTGACTGACTGACTGACTGACTAACTGGTTGACTGACTGACTGACTGACTAACTGGTTGACTGACTGACTGGTTGACTGACTGACTGGTTGACTGACTGACTGGTTGACTGACTGACTGACTGAGTGGTTGACTGACTGACTGAGTCAGGAAACATAAAACGATGACAAAAAAATCGAATTGTCACACACTCTGTATTCATTGACTAATGAAGCATAAAAAGTGTAACTAACAGTAACTCAGACTTAAGAATTAGCATCAATAAATGTCAGTTGTGTTTGCTTTTTATGTTGTGAGCCATTCGGAATGGAAATCGTGTCATTGAAATCATGTCATTTGATATGTCAATCACAGCGTACAAAAGGATTAAAATAATGTGTTTAATGATCGTAGACGCGTTAGTTTTTAGCTTGGAATAACTAAGAATTATTATAGCTCACCTGTGTGACTAACTGAAGCCAGACAGACAGATAGATCGGTAGTTGAATAGAGAGTAGTTGAATAGATAGACACTAAGCCCGTGACTTCATTGTCACCGTCCGCAAAAAGATCTCACAAGTTTATTTCTTAATATTTCCTCTACAAACTTCATTCAAATGACTTCAATAAAGTGCAAGAGTTTATTTGCTTAAATCATTGATTATAACACCGTTCATGGTATAGTTAACTAATCTCAGGTTTCCACATGACTCAATATGAGCACCTGTTGAAGTGCGATCTGGTTGGGTCGATGATCTCGCCGCACTCGAGAGATGTTCAATTTTACTACGTTGCTTATTTCGATGATATTCGAATTCTATCCGATGTGGATGTGAATTGAAATTACTTACTTTCAGAAGCGGTTTAATGGCGGTGACAGGCTTGGGGCGTGGGGTGTGTGTAATAAAGCAATAAATTCACGCCAAATAAAAGTAGACAATCGTCGCGAATAAAGCTGAACTTTCAGCGATATGCAATAAACTCAGATTATTACATCAGCTAATTAAATGCAAGAAACCAGATTCGAACGAAATCAAAAGTCGATTAGTCGATGATCGCGTTGCCCACCCGTTAATCAGGTGCGCCGGCGAGTCGAGTCGCTTGCAAGTCAGTCGGCCAACATAAGCAGTGAGTGTGTCGTCCGTCGCCGGTCGGCTGGAGGAGGTGCTCGACTTAGCAATGCTCGATTAAATTAACTCCACATCTAATCGATGCAGCGATCAATCGACCGATCGCGCTGCCGCAGGTGAGCAGCACTGGAAGGCGAGGCGAGGCGTGGCGCATGTGATTAACGGCGCATGTGTTCTTGAATGACAGACCCACCAGTTGCTAGACTTGGACGCATGCTCCTCTGTGCTTCGTAATTGTTTTGCTGTTACACGATCACGCTTCAGATGAGTGATCGATCGAACTATCAATCGATTATGTGACCCGATCGATAAGACCGATTGTCGATTTAATTCCGATGTTCGCATTTAATTTCTTAATAAATAACAAGAGTTTATTATCTCTTAATGAGCAGTTCACACACTCTGTGAGTCGGTTTTTTCGTTTGTCTTTTTTTATTATAATGCTGACGATGTGATTTTAATGAAATGTCGCATTCAAAAAAAAAAGGAAAACACAACAAAGAAGACACGGCAAAAAAATTCGTATAAATTACCGTCTTTCTACGCAACTCTTGCCACATGCTTTGTGATTTCCTGGAGCTGCATTAATTTAGGCCCCGAAAAGTTCATCAAATATCAGTGCAATAAATTTCTCCAAAATCAATGAAAGAATGACGAAGAAGAAGAAGACGATGAAGAGGAGGAAGGAGAATAAAATCGACATGGGGAAAATGTAACTGAAATCAAAAATTCAGAACTAATTTATATTCCGCGAGCATAAAATGCGCCGAATTCGACTTCTTATATTAATAAGATTTATTTGCACATCAAAGCGTGGACAGCGACGACGACGCTGATGATGATGACGAAAAACATCGGTGATGGAAAAGTCGTCCATAGTGATGCTGAGGACGACTCTTTGAGCATTCAACTCGAAGTCAATTTTTAACTTGTGAATGAATGAATAACGGAAGAGAACCGCATTAAAAACAACGGCGGAGAGAAGCAATTTCAAGCCCCCCGAACCCAAGGGACTGGAAGACCACCAAAAGTAATTTTGAAATTAATAAAGTTGGAGGAACACAACAGAGAATGAGAGAGAGAGAGAGCATATTCCGAAATTAAGATTATGCTACAAAGGAAGGAAAATCTTTTCTACTACTTAATTTATCGTTAGATGGAGTTACGATAGATCAGAAACTATTATCAAGAGGGTTCTAGTAGATGGGCATCTGAAAATATAACCAGGTTTCAAAGTTATTCCAAGAAGATTGTTTAAAAAGATCTCTATTTGCATAATAGATGATCAATCATAGATAACAATGATTATAATATCATCTCCCCTGACGATTGTCTTATCCTGATCTTATACTCTCCCTCTTCTGACTCCCGTCATAATTCTACTCCTCTGTAGATGTGATCGGAGCAAATCGAAGTCGTTCAAACTTCAAATGTGATGAGATCAAATTAAAATGTGATCATTTTACAAACATTTCGAACAGCAACAAATGAAATCATTCGATTTTGTTTCTATCCTTTTGCAATCTGTTAGCTTAAATTTTTATTGCTTACCTTTTCTATGGTGTACTTTAATACTAACAATCTAATAACTTAAATATGTGCATATTTTTCGGCAATTTAAAAATTCCAATTTAACAGAAAATATCTAAAAAACAGAAATTAGCAACCAAATAATCATCATGAATGACCGAATTATGGACATAAATGCAAAATATATTGCAAACTCGGGTCATGTTCATGGTTCAATGAATACTTCAAGTGTTGAACCGCGTCAAGTGATGGGAATTTAAAGTAGGCATTTAAAAGCTCTTCCTAGTATTATTATTATTATGAAATTTAGTAACCGAATTTAGTAACTTCTTTAGCAACACTTGCAGTTACTGACCAACAACAATCGAGGGTACATTTTGATGAACAGCAGGGAAATAAAATGTGTTAGCTTTATGGACAAATAAGATAAATAAGATTTGTTACTATTGTTGTTGTTGGTTTGGTTGTATTATTGTTGCTGTTGCTAAATATTGCTCTTAAAAATTTCCACTTTTGATCAAAAAGCAATGAATGAGCTTTAAATCTAACAGATTGATGTTAATATTAAATTTTCACACAATTTTTCTAACATTTTTTATATTCAACACTTCAACATTTCATAAATATTAAAAAGTAAAATAAAATAAGAAAGAACGAATATCAAAGAAAATAAAATAAAATAAAACAGAACTTAAGTAAAATAAAATTCAATGAAATAAAACAAAAACAAAAGCAACTCAAAAACAATAAATAAATAAATTAGTCAAAGAAAATAAAGTTTTTTATTCAAAACTGAAAGCTTGAAAGTGTTGAAAGACCCTTTTTAGTGATCTTCGCGGATGAGGTTTCAGTTTTGATCTGTCATAAAAAATGCTGACCTGGCATTCATCACGCTCACCTTCAACACGCTTCAAATCGGCAGACATGCTCACAGTCAGGTGTGTAGCATTCCCCCCTCCCCTCTCCATCCTGGTCCTGATTTAAATCTTTACGCGCCAATTATTTAAGGTAACCGAATTCTATGGCGATGCATTGGCAACAAAACGATTTCAGAGATATTTTCAGCAGATGTTCGGCGGACAGAAGTTTCAAAATATTTGTTTCAAAATTTATATTCTCATCAGCTTGTTTGCAGTCCGGCTGTCTGCCTGTCTGGCTGTATTTCGGGCGATAAGCTTTGCCGCATACCAAAAATTAAAAATATTTCTATAGTTTTTGTATATCTTTTTATGTCTGTCTGCTGGCAAAAATATAAACAATTTGAAATACATTATTTATGGGTGGGTAATTAAACAAAAAATGCAGCCGTTTGTTGCGGCGAAAATGACGAGGAAAGGCGAAGACGATTTCGGGGTACCGTCGTCTGGCCGAAACGGCGAATATTTGAATACGTTTTGTGAATTTTCTATTTTTAATTAATTTATCTATTTTGTTGCTGTTGTCGTGGTTAATATTTTGCAATTTATAACAAAATTAATGCACATTAAGAACAAAAAAACCCCAACACCGTGTGATAGCAGTGACGGTGGGGGGGGGGGGGGGGGTCAGGGGAACCAGCTGTTGGACCAGCATCTGTTGCGATATAAAAATGAACATTTTATGCATTTCATTTATTATAGTATATTTATACTAATTGTAGGCAGTGCAAAATCGAGGCGCGTCGTAGATGTCGCAGCAGTCGTTCGAACAGTTTTGAGCGTGGCCAAGAGAACACTTTTTAATGGCCAATAAAGTGGTTTGCGTCGCATTACACAGACACACACACACACACACACACACACACACACACACACACACGAACAGCTGCCGCCGGGTCGTTTGCGCGCTCCTGCCGTGTCGCTTTCAAGCCGCCGCCGATGAAGCGCCGCACCGCGTTCGAGAAACTAATAAACAACAACAACGATTACATTGCAACATAGTTTGCAAGTGACCGAAAAATGCGCCAATTTTAAGAATCCTCTTTCTCGAGAAGGAAAGAAAAAAAATTGCTTTCTTTTTGCTTTTTCTGTTTTTTGTTGTTCTGTTGTTTTATTTCATATGCTTTGGGCGCCAAGTTTACTTGCGACGCGACACGACGCAACACGCACGCGTTTTTTCGCGTCTCACACTCCCTCCCCTCACCCTACCCCCCCCCCCCCCCCCCCCCTCCACCCCTCCGCTGTCTGAAGCATTGAACACCTCAGCAAGTGGCACGGCGCGGCGCGGCGCCTTCTAATGCGAGTGTCAATGAAAAGACGACGGAAATCGTGAGTGCGTCCACAGCAACAACAACAACAACAACAACAAAGACAACCATCATAACAAAAACATTGAACGAAAATATTTTTTTGGATGCATTTCAAGAAAATCCAAAGCCAATCAAAGTATTCAGAGCGCAGCAGCGACTATAAAAAAGAAGCAGAAGCAAGAAGAAGAAGAAGAAGAAAAAAAAAAAATCACAAAAATTTATTCTGGCGATAGATTAAAAAAGATTCTTGGATGCAAACCAGCTGTGAGCGTTAATTTCACTTTTTACGAGCTTTTTTTCATTCTTCATTTTAGATTTTGCAATCACGTTGTTTTTGTTGCTGCTGTTGTACTTTGTTGTAGTTTGTTGTTGTTGTTGTTTTTGTTAAAAACAAGAGACGTACTCTTCACGGATGGAGCCTCGTTGTCCTCAAGCGTTGTCACAGTTGTCACAATTCTCAACAATTGTCATAAATAATATTTATTTGCTTTGTGGTGTTTAAAATGGCGCTTGTTTTTAGTGGTGATTGCTGTTGTTGTTATTGGTATTGTTGTTGTTGTTATTGATATTGTAATTGTTACTGGTGTCGTTGTTGTTGTTGCGGTTTTCGCTTATTACTGTCATCTTGTGTCAATTTATATCGACAGCCTTTTCTTGGCTTTTAATTTATTTTTTATTGCATTTCAGTTTAATGCACGTGAGTCGTCAGCGTTGTCACGACGGTCATCGTTACCATCATTATCATAATCGACACCTTCATCATCTTCATCATTCATCATCATCGTCGTCGTCCGTTGGTGAGAAACTGAAACTTTGAAGTCTCACGTCGCGTTTCGAACGGCAGCTCAAACTTGTCATTTCTCAAGGAACCAAGAAAGAGAGTGAAAGGGTGAGGGGGTGATAGAGTGAGAGAGAGAGGTAGAGTGGTAGAGGGGCAGAGAGAACTTTAACTATACTCATAAGCAACCAAAGATAATGAATGACTCTAAAGAATGGTGCTGCTTTGTAATGATTTCATTTTTATACTCGTTTCATAACTTTTTATTTTTTCTATAAAATAAGTTATTAAATTATCTGAAAAGAATATATTTAAATATCTGCTGATTACTCATTCCCCATAAGAGTCTGTTAATCTTTAAAAAGGCTTAAAAATACAATTCGTTTCGGATTTTATTACCATTTAGTTAATAGTTTATGGATTACTATACAAAAAGATAGATTTTCCAGGAATTATTTGCTTAAACGATACAAAACTAAAAATTATTATAGAGTTTTATGACAAATTTTAATTTATTTTTAATCTTGAAAAACATATTTTTTCCAATGTCTTCTTTTACCTTTTGCCATTTTATTTAAATAACTTTGAAGCAAATGAAATAATTTCACATCTGTTCTATGAAAGAAACAATAATTTTCTGATTTGCCATAAAAATAGTTAAAAAACACAGCGACAACAACAACGGCTAAAAAGGCATCTACTAACACTGAACTGAGGAACCTTTAACACAACCTCATCAGCAGCTTCATTATCAACATCATCATCATCATCATCATCATCATCAGCTTCACCGTTTTAAAATCGGACTTTAAAATTAAACCGTTGTTTGGAAAAGGGCGGGGGGAGGGGCGCACGTCGCTGGAGCCCCGTCAACAAAACAACTGTTTTGTATGCAAAAAAGTACTCAATTAAAATTAATATTTTTAATTTAAATATCCATATAAAGCAAAGGCTATATAATGCATGACATACAGAAATATGTATATAAATATATATACATATACCATACATATATAAGCATGATCTATGACGCAAAATTGCACAGTGTAACGAGAGTATCAAAAATGTACATAAAAATTGAATCCTTGAAGTGAATGATTACAAGTTTTACGGTTTCTATTTATAACATGTGTTTCTATAATAACTGTTTCTATAATAACTGTTTCTATAATAACAGCTTCTAACATAACTGTTTCTATAATAACAATTAATTTTATACAATTAATCGTAGTTTTTGGTTATTTTATTTTATTTATTGAGAGGTTTGGTTATTATATTTAATTATTTATTTGTATATGTAGTTAATTTATTTTTAGAAAATTTTTATGAACTCTATATCGAATTTTAACCACTGTCTGTTAGATTGCATGCGAATTGTTACGAATCTTTGTTGCAGGTTGTTTTTGGTTTTGTTTTCGTGTTGGTGTCTTTCTAACTTTTGACTTGGCGCCAACTTTTATTAGCAAAATTATATAGAACAAATGTTCGTCGACAAACGAATGAACGATCAATTGTGGAGCACGGAATGGCAGGGGCAGGGGCAGGGGCATGGGCAAGGGCAGAGGCAGTGGCAGTGGCAGAGATGAAGTGGAAGTGGAAGAAAACAATTGGTAAAGAATTGAAAAATGTTGTTGCCGATTATGAAAGCGCAATTGACAGATCTTTATCATTTGCTGTTGTTGTTTTTGTTGTTGTTATTATTGTTGTTGCTGCAATCATGCAAACAAATTATTTTGACATCATAAATAAATTCAATTGACGTGTGTCACTTTTTATGCGAATCGAATATGAAAGCCATGAGAATGCTTCCCTGGACTTCGACTTCGACACCTTAAAAGTACATCAACAAAAGCCGCAACACAAAAAAAAGGAATTTAAAGAAAGACGGAAGGGAGAGCGAGGGAGAGAGGGGGGGAGAACACTACGAAACGAACATCTCCTCATCAGGAACATGAAACACGATGGCGCCTTCCTTCCTTCATACTTCCAAAAGGTACGAATGACGCTTTTGAATGACACTCATTTACATTTGCGGCTGGAAGGGTGGGTTGTCATGTCGTCGTCATGATCCTGCGCTGGCGCCTGCTGGAATGCCTGAAATTTATTCCTGCAATTAAATGAATTTGAAGTGCGCACAAAAATAACTCTGAATTGATAGTGGATCTTGATAAACAACATCGTACATTAATTATTATAGAAAATTTGTATTAATAATCATATATATTGAATTATATATATTCAGGAGTTCGATCTGACTCAGGTACTCAAACATCCTTAAAAACTTCTTTGAATTACTAATTATTACCTTGTTCACATGGATTACTATTTTGTTCCTTCGTGTGGGCGTGGCTTACGCAGATACAATAGGGTTTTAAAGGTCTATAGGGGGTTTAAAGGGGTATGTAATGACTATTTAAACTTTGATCCGGCTGAAAATTACACTTTTTAAGGGGAGTTCAATAAAAGTACTCAAAGCTCGTGTATAAAATGCGGAAAGTGGCAACTCTTCTGTCTTTTACCATCTCTATAATGGCACTATAATTCCAATAAGTCAGATATAACAACAACAATAACAACAAAACCATTTACAAAAAACAATGAAAAACCATTTAAATGCTTGGTAAGTTAGCAAATAATTACATTGGGCAAGCATGAAGTTCGGTTGACACAATCTTGTAGTCTCTCACCAGAGGCGGATCCAGAATCAAGAAGACTCATGATGAAGAGAATCGAGGTTGCCTGATGGCTCCAGTGAGTACGGAGAAGTAATTTTTATTTACTTTTAAACAGCGAATTATTTACTACTTAAAATTATTAAGATTATAAATCAAGTCATCAAATCATTAAGGTTTGTGGGATGAATCAGCAATGGAGTGATGGTGTGAGAGAGGCGGCGAGGGAGGGGGGCGGGGGGGGGAGAGCTTATGATCATCAAGAGTAACCTTGTGGATGAGGCTCTGAACGTATTGACGCTGTGTGGATGGAGCATGTGCAACACTCTAGTGTTATTGTTGTTGGCTCCATTTCATTGTTGTTCTTCTGGTTGGTGTCATTGTTGTTGTTGTTGTTATTGGTTGGTGTCATTGTTGTTGTTGCTGTTATCGGTTATTGTTGTGCATAAATTGTCACTTGGCGCCAAAATAATCTATTGAAATGACTTTTAATATGACGATTAGGTGACAATAAAGAATTTTATGGCTGGCGTTACGACCAGAATATCAAATTTTATGCTTTTAAGGAGTTGTTGTCAAGAGAATGCGTGCAGAAAATACGTGGTTCTTGGCATCGTATGGTGAGGTACCACCACAAAATAATATCAGTCCTCATTCCTCCTCCTCCTTCCTCCTCATTCTCCACCACTCTTCTCTAAGTGTTTCTTGCCACTGCAATTATTGAAATTGAGGTGATCCGCAGAGAATCAAAATACAATAAATAAAAACAATAAAAGAAAAAATCGAAATAAAACCAATCAACAGGCACCGTTAGTTTTCTTTTTAAACTCTCTGGTTTTTATACCCATTTTGAGGTATCTTAATTAAATGCCGCCCTCCCTCCTCATTACTGCAAATAATACTTAAAATGTAGGCGTCGAATTTGAGGCCCTACTAAAGAGTCCTTCGTTGTTGTTGTACCTGGATTAGAATCGGCGGCGGTGGCGGCCGGCAAAATATTTTGAGCCAAATTAATTCGTAGAGGAGATGCGATAAAAAACATTCGAAATCACGACTGAAATCGCAGAACCACCGATTGTCCGGCAATCTGTCTGAGTGACTAACTGATGGTTAGTTGGAGGGATGCGTGGATGGATGCGTGGATGGATGGATGGATGGATGGATGGTTGGATGGATGGAGGGATGCGTGGATGGATGGTTGGATGGTTGGTTCGTTGGAGGTGCACCATTCAAGCCTACCGAAAAGTACCGAAATAATTTCACTTCGCTTTCAGTTTCATCTTTTATCGGTTGCAACACCGCATAATTAAGCAGCATCAGCGTGGTTTTGTATTTGTTTTCGGGGTTCCTCGATTTGAAGCCGCCTTCCACCAGCTTGCGGCCGGTTGACTGGCATCCCGCGCTGTGTTCCTCCCTCGCCAGTTTGTGTGGCTCACAGTTCGGCTCTGAGTTGGTTCACTAAACGGTTTTTGTGTGTGTGTGTGTGTGTGTGTGTGTGGCACTTAACTGCATTTGATAAACGTGCGAACGGTTTATTTTTTGCGTGCAAGAATCTCGATTGAGGATGCGTGGCTGCCGGTGGATGGATCGGTGGAGGCTGGTGGATGAATCGGTTGCGTGTTGATTGTGTGGGCGTTTCACTTGTCTACGAAATGCTAAAAATTCGCAGAATTGCTGCGTTTTTCGCGTGAGTTCCAGAAACATTTAATGTGTATAATTTTTTGTGCAGATTTTCAAGAAGTTCAGAATTTCAAGAAATTAAATGATTTAGTGTTTAGTGTCGGAATGTATGCGTTCCTCTTTTTTGCCACTCCCAACAAATTTTTATAAATTCATAAAAAGATTGTCTAGATTTAATAATGAGGGGCGGAAGAAAGACTATCTTTCTGAAAGTGTATATAAATCGAATTAAACACAAAATTTCTCTCATTCTCATTTATTTCAATGAATGATTTTTGTAATGAAAGTCAACGTTTGATTGGGTCTCTGAGACCCCTGCGTTTTTTACATGATCGCTTCACATGAGTGATCATTGAATAGTAATCAATCAATTGTTGAATATGTATCAATAGTTTTTTGTTATTGCTTAATAATGATCGCGTGCAATGTCAATCAATCAATTCGCAAATCCTTTTTATTTGCGTTTCTTTTCTCTGTGAATTTATAATTAAATGAGTGTCGAAAACCAGGCGGAAAAACTGTCAAAACTCTTTCGAAAGAACTGTCAGAAGTCTGTCAGAAACTGTCTACAGAACTGTCAGAAAAGAACTGTCAAAAATCTGACGTAAAACCTCTCAAAAATGACGAAACTTGACGAAAATTCTGTCAAAATAATGGTAAAAAAATCTAGCAATAATCTGTTCCAAAAATCTGTAGAAAATCTGTCAAAAATCTGTCAGAAGCCCGTAAAAATCTGACAAAACTTACAAACCGTGCCCAAGGAAATCTGAAGAAAATCTGTTAAAAAAATGCAAACAAAATCTGTCAAAAAACCGCATCATGTTGATCAGTTGCTCAACCAGCAGCTGGTAGCAGCGAAGAAACGCTAACGAAGACCGCGTTGCCAAACAAGTGTAAATCTGCCATTAAATCAAGCAGCAAAGACGGCAGTCATGCGGACAGACAAAACCTACAACAACACGAACAACAACAAAAACATGAACAACATTAGCAGCAACAACCGCAGACCACCAATCAACAAACACAGGCATCTAATACGAGTACCACGTCCAACGTGCGGCGCCAACTCTGGCAGCACTGGCAGCGAACTGGCAACACTTTTGATGCGCCGTATTCTGCCGAATAGCATTCATTTCACTTAACTCCCTGCTGCATGCAGCCTCACCAGCTGCAGTGAGCGAGAGTGAGTGAGAGCGAGTGAGAGAGCAATCAGAGAGGAAGCAAGAGAGGGGCTTCTTGCTTGTTTGCCAGCAGCCCGCGTGCAAATGGATTAAGTCCACCTACACGTTGGCCAACATTCGCCATGCCAACGCCACTCGCGGCGTTCCGTGCGATTTTATCACCAGCCAAGCATAATTTATACAAATGTCGACCGCGTTGCCATTGAGCCCAGCTGTGGCTGCGACCGGCTGCGGTCTCCACGCTGCTGCAGCACATTCGCTGCATGCCGCCGCCGGCCTTCGCGACGTGCTTCGAGTGTTTCGCGATTCAGTCCTCCCTTCCGATGGAGGGGAACACTTTCTATCATCGGGTTTCCATGTTAGGCTACTCTTCTGGCCTCTCCTCTCTTCTGCGTCTGCTTCTGATTCTGGTTACTGTTTCACTTCACGCACCGAGTAGAAGTGATGAAGCGCGGAGCCTCGTCGAGCTTGAGCCCTATGAAATGGTGCACGTTTTAACTACAGCGTGTCGTGTATTCGTCTAGCAAGAAGAAGCAGCATGCGGACAGCAGCAGCACCGACGACGACGACGGCGGCGGCGGCAACAGTAACCAACCATCGTTTGGTTGGCGCCTGGCGTCTGATTGTCCAGCGCTTTGGCTGGCGTTTGACTGGAGCTGCCCTCAAGTGTCGCACTTTGAAAACTTTGCATTATGGATGGCATAAAAGCGAAGAACAGCAACAACAATAGCAGCAACAACAATAACAACATCAACAGCAGAAGTGGCATCAACAGCAGCAGCAGCAACATCGACAGCAGCCTCTGGAGCCCATTTGGCATTGTTGGCAACTCTAACAGGGTCGAGCGTTTGTTTGTGTGTTTGTATGTCTGTGTTGCTGTGTGTGTGTGTGTGTGTGTGTTTATAGCCCAGTTGCCTGTTCCAGCTTCACCATATCTGCGTGCTCCAAACTCCAAAAAGTTGGCGGTAAACTTGTTTCGGTGCCGATTTACGAGTATGTACGCCGCGCCGTCGTTGAAAGCATTCAGCGACACGGGATGCATCACAGCAGCAGCGACGCTCAATTTGTTAAGGACTTGTTTGGTGCACAGTTGTTTTTGTTGTTGTTGTTGTTATTTTGTTCTCTTTCTTCTTCATTTTCGTCTTCATTCTTTTCTCTGTGCTTTCAGTTTAGATTTGAAAAATAAAAGTGGAAAGATTGAGTTTTTGTTGAGTTGAATGTAAACAGCGTCTTTTCTTAATCGTAGAAATTCGGGGAAAACTTCAGCAGACCATAAAAATGAAACAGCAGAAAGCGAAAGGAAAGGAAAAAAGGAAAGGTGAAAGGACGAAAAAATGTTGCACAAAAAAATGTAGTCAAAAAATAACCACATACTTAGGAAACCAGTACTTAAACTAATCACTTAAAGTTTTGAAGTGGTTCGGAATTATAAATGATAGAGAGGTCATTCTTTCGATAGAATAGAGTAATTTTTAGATACCGTAATCTTTGGAAATCATTGTGATCGATAGAGAGGACATCACTCTTTAGAGAGAGAGGGAGACAGAGATAGATACCATCCTCATTTTAGTTCTATCATCTCATATAACCTTAAAATCTGACCTTAAGGTCTCTCCATCAAATTTTATAATAGTACAAAATAGTAAACGATTTCTTCTTGCGGTTTCTGTGATAGTTTTTCACATGTCCATCAAATATCCCGAGACACTATCAAGTTAAACTGATCACACTTATTTTTATGGTCCTTCTTTTCCCCTTTTCTTAATATAATGGTGTTAAAAGCTCTTTTAATATTCAAGTCTCCGAATAAAATCCCATGAGATTCTATTAAAACTATTATTATAATGATAGAATATCACAAAACCAGAGAGATCCGAGTCCTTACCCTCAATCATTTAAGTAATTGATCTCATAGACATAAGATTAAGAGCTGGGCCACAATACGGCAGCGACAGTGTCAGTGTTTCTCTCACCATGCAAACCTTATGGGAAAAAACACTGCCGAGTAGTGGAAAAATTATAGACTCTAGTTCGGCAGTGAGCAGTGAAATGAAAATCCTCTCATTTTTTGGATAAAAGTGTTGCAACCCTTTTAGAAAAAATCTCACTTATTCTATAGGAATGAAACAAAACAAATACTCAAACAAATACAAATGTGAAAACAAATGACAAATGACAGATAGCGCTGCGCGCTGCCACTGTTTCCATTGTAGGCTGACAGTGAAAGTGAGAGAAACACTGACACTGTCGCTGCCGTATTGTGGCCCAGCTCTAAAGATAGATACTATATTATGATGGAAGAACGACATAAGTATAAAGATATAATGTGATGTAATAAAAATATTGTAATTATATTTCAGTAGCAGATTGAAGATTTCCCATAGAAGACTTGAAGCAATCCTGTTGTAAACTTGAAGCGATCATAATTATTAAGATATCATAAAATCACGTGATCACTAATAACTTTGAATTAATTATGTTAATTTATTCATTTCAAGCACTATATATTGTATGTAAAGAAAAAAATATTATTAAAATCTTCATTTTTATCAGAGAATCAAGTGAAGCGTCAGACATTATAATTCGTGTATAGGATCAAATCAATCGAAATACCAATCGAATTAATATTGATGAAAAAAACTAACACGAAGATAAATAAAATTTATAAATCTCTGGAGGTGTTCATGATCAAATCGGTAGATCAAATCAGTGATCTAAACCACCGATCAATTTAGAGTGCTAATAATAAATGATTTTTAGATGGTGTTTAGATACTTTAACACTGATAATGTTAACAAAAGCATTATTGTTAATGTTGTTGTTGTTGTTGCGTTGATGTCGTTGATGATCACCAAACACACAATTTATTGAGCAACCAAATCGTGGCGACTAATCACAGCTGCTGTCATGATCACCCATGGCGATCCCACCGCCGCTCCGCCCCCCTCTCCTCCTCGGCATCTCATCGTAGTGTCTTGTAGAAGCATTGCATCCGATTATATGACGCATAAATTTCGCAAATGTACCCATTTGTGTCCAAAGTATCGTAGTTGCTCCACGCACAGCACTGCGTCGTCCAAAACTGAATCGCTATGAAGTCGTGATGCGAGGATCATTAATAAAAAAAGGAAAGAACCACAAAACGAACAAAAAGCAGCGTGTTAAATGTCTGGCAACCAGTTTCGATGGCGAACTTCGAATGACGAAAGGACGGAGGGACAGATTGACTGAAGATTGCATCATTGATGCAGTAACAAATACGATAGATTTTGTAAAAGTTAATTTATGCAAATTGAACGCTCCACCACGAATAGCGATCAGGTAACCGGTTACGTTAGATGGCGACAACAACAACAACAACGAACACGTGCGTGCGTCACCAACGATGATGATGACGATGACGATGGTGCGATTCTTCTGCTGATGGTGAATTTGAGATTCTGTGCGAAGTGATTCGCAGTGTCTCAATCATAGATAAGAGTTGTAGTACATCAGCCACAGGGGTGGCGTTAAAGAGGGGACGCGGGAAGGAAGGAAGAAAGGAAGGAAGATAGAAAGATAGAAAAAAGGGGGTTCTTTCGAAAAGATAGGGGAGTTCGAAAAGAACCTCTCTTAAGTTTTACGAAAAATTAAGTGCTGAGAAACAACTCCCAGCGCTCCTAGCTGCCCCCTCGCCCCATTAATATTCTCTCTTTCTTGCATTTCAATTCTTCTTTCCTCTTTTGTTTCGTTGCAAAGGACGCGCCTCTGGTTGTCTAGTAAATTTATCGCGTGCGATCTTCGTAATTGAAATGAATTGAATTTTTCCATATTAACACCAGCGCTGTTGAGTGACGGCGTTGCCACCAGGCTGATTAGCCACAAGGTGATCTCTGTAATTTCGAGGCGGGGGATACTTTAATTTACAAGCATATTAAAACAACAACAACAATTTATGAGCCATTTGTAGTGAGTTGTTAGTGAGTGAATGATGGACAACGAAAATTGAAAAATTTGTTATTGTTATTGAGTGACTGCCTTATTGATTGACTGACTGACTTATCGCCTGACTGATTGACTGACTCACTATTGATTTTCTGACTCGTTGCAATGCAAACCTGTGCAAATTGTTGGCGCTCAACAAAAAAGGCGCTTCACCCAGATCAACATTTGATCAAATGTTGGCCCCGAAAACAAAAACAAAAAAAAAAGCAAAAGCAAAAAACAGATCGACTGTCATTCAATACGACGCGACGCGACGCGACGCGACGCAGCGTGACAACAATTTGCGGCGGCGACATGCGACAGCGTGCAACGAATTGTTATCGCTTGTCAGGCGTCGGCAACAAGTTGCAAAACATGCAGCAAACAACCAGATCGATATACTTTCTGTTAGTGCGCCGCGTTGGTACAGCAACTCGTCGATGCGGTTTATATAAAGAATAAATAAGATTCTCCGGCATCGTATTTAAATAACAATTCCACAGAATGATTGCCAAAAACGGGCAACTGGGCTGGCGAAAAAAAAACGATGACTTCTCATACATGCACACATTTTATATATTTATAGATACGCCGTTCCTGAGCCAACCCACCGATCTCATGGCCAGGACCATTTACGATTTTGAACTGGAAAGCGGCGCATCGAGACGAGAGTCGCGCGGCAGGGTTGGGATCGGGATCGAGTCGAGCTCATGTTGAATTGAGTCCGGAGTTGAGTCGGGCTTCCGATCAGATAAGCGCTTAAAAAGCGTTCAACTGGCATACCTGATGGTCTACCAAATTTGGTTACACCGCACAGTTTGCAGACGCAGACGCAGGCGCAGACAATCGATCTGCGGCGCGGCGTTCCGATCGCACGATCGATCTGGTTCGGTTATTTTTGCCTTCATTACGGAACCTTGCAGCAGTTCTGGTTACTGATCGTTGTTGTTGTTGCTGTTGCTGCTCTTGTTGTTTCTGGTATTTTATTTGTTTTTTGGTTTTTATTTTCGTTGAGGTTTTAAGAAGGTTCCTCGTTTGGTTGTTGCTGATCGTTGGTCGGTGGTCGGTAGTAGTCACTGATCGCCGGTTTCTTCGTCGTTCGTTGGTCAAGTTCAAAGCCTGGTTTTCGCGCCATTCTGTCGCCTTTTGGCTGCCGTTTTCCGCTTGATAAACCACTGAAAGGGACCGAAATTCAAAGGCTCTGCGGTGATGCTCTAGAAACAACAACAACAACAACAAGCATTTTGGGCCACTTCACTTGCTGTCAATGTAAATCTTTGTCTGTGTAGCAGCTACGTTTGTGTGGCTGTGTGATTGTCCTCATGTACCACATCTGTGTGTGTGCGTGTGTGTGTGTGTGTTTGTCTGTCCGCAATAAAACTCTGCCCTGCGTTCTTGGCTTAAATTTATGCAGGCCGGTTCGCCATTTCTTGGAATATCGCCGAGATCAATCTGTGCTTCTGATTGCATTCTTTTTGCATCGCGACGCAAGCAGCCGCCTCTGTTGTGTTTCTCAGCGACCCTACCCTCCCTCCCTCCCCCCCCCTCATTCCCTTGCTCACCTGTTCTACCCACGTACCATCCAGCTTATCACCTGACTTCTGTGCGATGTGGTGTGGCTGCTGTGCCGCTCTGGTGTCGCATGCGTGGCGCGTTTTATTCGGTGCGCAAGACACTCATTTTGTTGCTTTTTTTTTTTGCTGCTCTTCAATTTCAAGAGCCAACTTTTTAGTGCTGTTGTATGCATATATTTGTGTAGATGTGTATTACTTTTAAAAAAACTATGCTTCTGTTCTCGAAATGAGAACCCAAAAATTCAAATTCGTTTTTTTACATTATCCGAAATATAATAAATCTCTATCTTTAATATAACATGCATTATTTTTTAAGGTTTATAATTAAATTTCAGGTACTTGTATATGATTACAATATTTTTAATATTGATGGAATGATTAAGTGAAAATTTTTGTTGGTTTTTCACTGCAGCTTCGAAAAAACCCAAGAAAACGCTTTGCGACTCGGAAGTCTTTCTAATTTCTTCTCCATCTTCTTATTCTGGTATTCCTCTCCTCTTCTTATTCTTCTCCATCTTCTCCTTCAGCTTCTTTATCGTAACATCTTCTTTCCTTTATCTTTTTTCCTTCTACTGACTTCTATTCATTTTCATAATGGAACCTTTGTTAATATCACTTTCATTATCCTGCCTCCATTGTCATTTATCTAGCAATCCATCCGTTCCATCCATTCCTCCATCCATCCATCCATCCATCCGTACATCCATCCATCCATCCATTCCTCCATACATCCTTCCATACATTCGAGGCGTTGTTGTTCCATCCCGGTTCCCAGAGCAATTTGGTTGATCATTTCTTTTCTATGCTCCCAACTTTACACTGATCTCTGTTGTCAATTCACGCGTATGGCAGCGCGTAATTGATGTTGACATTTTTTCAACTTCGCAGCTGATGATTGATCCTGCGTAGCTTGCGAATATTTTACACGCCCCCCCGCCCACCGGATCTTCCAGCCGTATCGCAGCCGATCGATGAGGATTGACAACACGATCTGGCCAACAATTTGCAGCTTTTGTGGATTGTTCACTGAAAATAAGTGACATTTGTAATTGTATCTGTCTATGCGTCTGTTTGTCTATCTGTCTGTCCGTCCATTCGTCAGTGTCACTGTCCACCTTGAAGCCGACTGTACAGCCACCAACTATTTGCCGAAGTTTCTCAATTCGCGTTGACAGTCTTTTTTTCTGTTCGTAGCATTTTTGGTAGAATGATTGTTTTGTGTGAATTGTTGTTGTTGCTATTTTTGTGTTGTTGCAGTTTTCGTTGATTCTGATTTTTTTGGACATCGCCATCCGTTTGGGGCGTTTGCGGCATACGGCAACGCATATGCGTCAAATGCGCCGAATCGCTGCCGCCGCAGCCGCAACATGATCGATGGGATCAATCGCACTGAATCGAGCGGGTCGATCGTTCGGTTGATCGGACACTAGTGCACTAAAGTCTGAGCAGGGGGTGGAGGGGGGATGGGAGGGGTGCATTATCGGGGGAAACAAGTTGCATTCCGTTGACCATTTTGTTCATTTTTGCGGTATTTTTTTGGAATCGCAGTCGCCGAGCGACACAGCTGGAATATTGATAAGCCGCTAATCGGTTTCTTGTTGTTATTGTTGTTGTTCTTATTGCTGTTGTTGTTCTTATTGCTGTTGTTGTTGTTGCTGTTGTTGTTGTATCGGCTCAGATGTTGCAAGTAGCTGTGAGCTGTTGTTTGGTGCGAATGCATTTGTTACCATTTTTTAGCCTCATTCATGTTGTTGTTGTTGTTGGTGGTGCGTTAAGGAAATCGTATTTATATATTACTTTATATATTGTATAGATGTATGTATTGTTGTTGTCGCAATTATTGCTTCTAGTATATTTAAGGTGATATTTAATTACGTTGACAATATTTTTGAGTTGTGTTGTTTGTCGTTGAATTTTGCTGCAAATTGTTGTGGTTGCTGTTTAAATGCTGCTATTATTAACAAGAATTTGATTAATTACCCAAAAATGGCAGCGTGTGGCTGGCAATTTATTAGCACTGCCGCGGCGGGGTGTTCAAGAGATCGAAAGATCATCAGGTTTCTTGCTAAAATAGCGCAGTTGAATATCCGAGTTGTTTTGGTGTTGTGAACGATGTTTTTCTAAGATTTTTTAGATTTTTCTCGTTTTTTTTAAGATTTCTTCCGAGTTGTTTAGATATTTCTTTTGGGGAGTGCTTTAACCGTAGACGCACGTTAGAAAAAACTTAAGAATCATACGTTTGGGTCGATTTCGACCCCTCATATAATTTCTGTCCAAATTAATAAATCTTTTAGAGAAAACAGAGAAAAAGAGTAAAAATATTTATTTATTCTTTGCAAGGCAGGCCAGACAAACATTCCTATTATTGTCCATAGCAATGTTTTGGCCTTTTAGGCGTTTAGGGCGTTCAACTAAATCCAGGACAACTCTTTGGCCTTGATTTTGCTCTGGCTTAGCTCTTGGTTGCTTGCCTAAATAGGGTTCTACGTTTCATACATAATACGTTTTTGAGCAAACCAGCACCCAAAACTTAATGTCATACCTTTCGGGCTTGCTTGGAATATACTGACGAAAAGAGCATCGTCCGTTGAAGCCCAATTGCTCTTCCACTTTTACATATTCGCATGGATTATAGAACATTGGCAGAAGTTCGACCCATCTCTGCCAAAGTGTGCGAAACGGACCAAACTTGACGTTTAGAGACATATTTTGGCGGCGAGTGAATGGGTTGTCGAAGCGTAAAATAGACGTAATTTGAAGGAAGGTTTCTTTCTCGTAGAGCAAAAACATACTGAATTGGTTTGATGCAAACTACGGACGTCCAATTTTTATAGAAATATTATGTCAATTGAATTTTAATACTTTGAAGTATGTATATATTTTCATCAATGAATTACGTATACGCCGGCCAGAAGCAGAACTCCAAAATATGCATGGAGTAAATCTCGATCTATTCGTCTGTGCTTTTCTCCGCATTTGCATTATATGCATTCTTCATTTGCATTATTCATTAGTATTTTGTAATACAATATTTTCAATTGTAGTCGGGAAAAATAGCAGAAAAGAATCTTTGATGTTTTTGACACGTGAAGCTGAGTAACGCGTTACCCCAGGTTGTAAATTTAAAACGTTACAGCTCTGTGCACGACCTGATTCCAGTTTTGTGAAAAATATACAGTAAGATTTATATCTTTCAAGTGATATTGACTGAAGAGGATTTTGATGTAAAAAGGTGATCCACTGCAGGGGATCCACGTTCCCTTCATCTGAAGAATTGCTTTCACTTTCCTCGTATTGTTCTGATTGCTCTTGGCTTGGCTCATATTCTTCATCACTCTCATTAAATTCATCGCTTTCGCTTTCCTCTGCAATCATTTTGCAATTTATTCTTCTATTGGACGCGACATAATTGTTTCACACAATAACTAAACATACCACTTGATTTACGCATAACCAATAACGGTAACAATTTTGACGTAAGCTGAAATTAACGCAATTTTTTAAATTTTAACGCCTTTGTGTGCTGGCAGACCAGAAAAAATATGGAGTTCAAATTAAACTCTAAGATTTTACTTATTAATTGAAATTAATAAAATAAAATCAATATTATTGTACTGGGGTCGAAAACGACCCTTAGCATACTTAATTTGTAATTGTCGATTTATTTTTTTTTAAAAAAAGCTTAAAAAGCAAAACTAGTAGATTTATGCTTAAACTCCAAAAAAATTAAAAGTCAAAAGGTCTCAGTTGCTTATTCCCGTTAATCCATTAGTTATAATACTTTCAAATCGAATTTTGGTCGAAAACGACCCCAACGTGCGTCTACGGTTAAAGTGATTCATTGAGAGAGAAAGAGAGAGAGAGAGATAGAGAGAGAGAGAAATGGAGGCTTAAGTACTGTCATTTGGGAGGTCAGGCTATTTTTATATATTTATTTGCGGTGGAAATGTAAAAATAACTTATAAATGCATAAAATAAATAGAGGAAAACATCATCCATAAGTTTAATTAATTAATAAGTTAATAGATCAAAGATCTTCAAAGATGTCCATTGTTGGAACCATTTTGAAAGACATCTCCTTACAAAATAAATAGAGGCACAAAAAACAGCCTTCTCAAAATAATAACTCGAAAAGATTCTTTAAAAATGACACAAAAATAAGTTGTACAAGAATTCGAAGAGCGCCCAAATTGATCGCTCCAATGAAGTCATCAAGATCACCCATCAAAGAGAACCTCTTGGATCTGACTGCATGAACGAATGACTGCATGCCTGACGTATGGACGAATTGCTGCAGGTTGACCGAAATATTTACGCAATTAACGCAGTTGGTGAGCACAAGAATATGAAATTAATAATTAATAATAATAATAAAGAGATGAACAGCAAACTGAAGGCGACAGACGATCAGACGGAGAAGAAGAAGAAGCAGAAACCCACAAGAGCGATCCTGTAATTAAAACGCATGCGTAACGTCGGCGCATCGGCTGCATGCAGACATGAAACATTGTCCGCTGCGGGGCGTGCTTTCGAAGGCGACATTGACGAATGTCCGTCCGACGGCTGCAGCACGATCGGTCGTTAGTCGGAGTCACATCGACTCCGGGGACATTTAATCAAACTGCAAATTGCAACATTTTTTTGGGGGCAGAGCAAAGAAATTTTAATTGCAGTGCGGAGAAACAACAAATGAACAACAAATAAACGAGGAATAACAATAAAAATACTGAATAAAAATACTGAATAAAAATAAAAATAATGAAATAAGAAGGAGAAAAAGAAATGAACAGGGAACAAAAATAAATCAAGCGCACGCATAATTAATCTTGAATTTGATTAATAATGCATCCGTCTGTGCATCGATCTGTCTGTCCATCTGTCTGTCTGTCCATCTGTCTGTCTGCCATCCACCCGTCTGTCCCTTGACCATATAAAGTCAACGCATTACATCACATTTCTGTACAAATTTCTATGCATTTTTAATAACCTTGAAGCTTTCGTAATAACTCTTTTCTGTTTTCTTTGCTTCACTTACGTTAATAATACGTTGTCGCCTGTCATATTTGACATTTCGATGAGCCGACAATAAAGTTGTTCGCCGTTTAAGCCGATGATTCGCGATGATCGGTGATCGTGTGCATGTTGCAAGATCGGCGCGATCACGCATGCGAATGGAGATCCACGTGATCCCATGGAAGCATCATGCATGGAAGCATCATCGTGGATCATCGTCTGCTTGTGCAACGCAAGGAAATCTGGGCACAGACGACAAGCCAAACTTTCATTTTAATGCAACGCTTTGACAGCGATAAATTCGGAGACATCCTGTTGTTGGCGGCTGAGTCGGCGGCTCCATCTTCAGCTGGCGGACTGCAGCAATAAATTTATAGCATTATTTTGAATTAATTAAATGCGTCTGCTGGGGATCTGCTGGTGGTCCCGCTGCAAGGCGGCTGGGAGACCTTCGTTTTTCTTATGATGTGAAAACGAGTGAAATTTTAGCCTAAAATAATAGCGTCCGAATAAATCGCAGCTGAAGAACTCGCGTCTGAAGAAATCGCGTCTGAAGAAATGCAATGCGTTTCGTTTTTAATCGAAATACACGCCCCTCGTCGCGAGTGTTGTAATCGATCGCTTATCGAATAATTGAAAAGAAAACAGATGATATTTTCATTAACTTTTTGTAATTTATTCACTTATACTTAGTATATTGTATGTTCACCAGGTTTTTATTAACTTTTCACTTTTTCATTAACTCTTATGTATTGTTTTGCATGTCTGATGAAATTGTTTCGGTAAAATATTTAAACCTGCGAACTGATCTTCGTTTACAACAATAAGTAGTCTCCGAAATCTTAAGTATAGCAATCTTCAAAATGTCCACTGAGATTCGGTCTTAGATCCATCACTTCTCCGGAAATAATGTGAAGAGTTCCCTATCCCTTTCAGACCTAGAAAATCGTTAACAGATCTCAAAGAAATTTTGCAGACTAGCTGTTATATTTAATCTAAAGTAAAAAAAAAATAAGAAAAAAATGTCACTACGTCAGGATTCTTTTAGAAAGGCCCCGCACAATTCTCTTAACTGCTTAAGTGCTCTTAACACGCTTGGATATGAAATGTGATTGTAAGAATTTTTTTAGTCTAACCCGCACATTTGTGTACGACAGGCCTGAAAGGGCTATGAGAGTACTATAATTAAATCTCTCGAGGAATTGAGAGAAGCTCGATGAGATCTCATTTCGGGATTAACACGAGGATAATCGAGGTTCCCTACTTCCCAAAAAATATTCAGGTGTGGATTATTATTCTGGAAAACACCGTGTTATCATCTGCTCTAAGATGATGAGATCTTTCCCATCCTTAATATTCTATGAAAAGAGGTGGGCGCCAAATGAGAAACACACGTGCTCATGAGAGACACACAAAAGAAATCTCCCAAAAAAACGAGAGAAACCACTGAAAATCCAAATCATTATGTCGCCCCACGATGTACAACAAATTTACGAACGCACGGAAGAACCGATGTAAGATCACACATAAATCATTGTAAAAATATGTATGTATGTGTGCGTGTGTCACCGACTGAATGACTGACTGGTGGACGGGTAGCGGCCGCCGCTAAGGAAGCACACAAATCATTCCAATCGAAAGATGGACGGATGGATGGATCGTCTCCATGGATCCCGATGGATCGACGGGTTGATATCTAAACGGATAGATGAATTAATGAATTCATTTTAAGTTTCAGTTCATTTTTGAGTTTACAATTAAAGCAATCAACCAACAGCAACAACAACAGACACAACTACGACGACAACAAAACAAAAGATAGCAACAAAAACAAGAGAACAACAGAGAATAACATATGTAGAAATACACACACATAAATCGAACACAACCGCAACTCATAAACGTCAAAGAAATGTCATTAAAGATGCCCATTTTTAGAGTGCTGACCGGGGGAAGATGGAGCTTCTGTAGTTGTGGAGATGTGAAGTCGGCCAGGTTGCAGGTCTGTCAGTCCACGCATCCACCGATAATGTCCTGATGCACACACACACACACACACATATTTTCGCAAAATAACTTGAAATCGAAATCGATTATTAAAAATGATAATCGATTAAAAAAGTGCGCCTGTCACAAAGCAGGCGACTTCTCTCTGTCTCTCTCTCTCTCTCTCTCTCTTAGTCCGTATCTCTCTGTTCATGCATCTGTCTGTGCGGCTGTCTGTGCGTCTGCAGAAGATTTGTGTGATGTACGTTCATCAAAACATAGCAAAACATATGACGGTAATGTCTACATGTGTTTGCAAGACAGTTGACAGTTTTTGTTGGTTTATTTGGCCGCCCGTTTTTGTGCTTCCATCATAAACAACAACAACAACAAGAAACAACTGTCACCAGTTCTCAAGGATGCGATCGCTGGAGCAAATCGTGATCGCGATCAAAATTCCACAGCACAGCAGCCGAACATGCAATCGTACAGCGCCGCAAACAAATGTTTTCATGCTCTCCCAATATCCCTGTCCTGTCCTCATCCTGTCCTGTGCTCATCCTGTCCTGCTTCTCTCCGTCCGTCTGTCAGAATTTCATACTTTTATTTATTTATATACGATGTCCATCTGTATAAATATATGTACATATATTTGTTAGCTTTTGGTTTCTGATTGTGTTTTATTGTTTTTCTTTTGTTTGTTTTTTACCAAATAGCAGAAAAAAAGAGTATTATTTATTGCCGAACGTGCAGCGCATTTTTGTTTCTTTCACTTCTGTGTGCGCAGCATCTTTTGACTGCGCCTGCGCACGCTTCACTAATAAAGAAGTTCATCATAATCAAGAAAATGTTGAAAAGCGTTTCAGGCATTTGAAGCTTTAGCGTTCTGGCCGCTTTGACACTGGCTCCCGGTCTCGGTCTCAGTTTCGTGGCGTAATATAATTAATGAGCTACTTGAACTACAACAAGAATACACGCACGAACACGCAAAATAAACCAAAAAGTTTCGCCCTGGCTGATGATTAAATACCCTACACCCTTTGCTATGGCATATGGAAAAGTATGGAGGGGCGGGGAGGGGCGGGGAGGGGCGGGGAGGGCACACCTACATACCTTTGGAGGAGTATTTGCCATAATATTGTTCCCAGATTTTGAAAATATTCAATTATTTGATACAGGAAGTGACGCTGCTCAGGAATACAAGGAGGGCTATAAAAGGTATAGGATATAAATATGGAATATGGATAAACGGAAGGACAAACTTAACCTTCAACTGTAGGTCGAACAAGTTTTCAGTTCCCTAAAGCAAGGAAGGGGATTTGCTCCTACCTTGTAAACCTATTAATTGTCCATTATATCATATTTTAAGATAATGTCTGGTATTACAGTCACTTAACCCAAACTAAGTGACTCCCAAAAGCAGATATATACGTCGGTATAAATATTGGTTCGGCGATATTCATAAATGGGTCCAATAGGTTCTCCGTCATTTTAATAATAATTTGAGAAATCTTTAAAACCGGAAAATCGAATGAATAAAACCAACATATGGTCATTCTATTAGTTAGTATCTCCTATAATTAGAAGTACAGAGTGCAGAATACAGAGTCCCCATGAAGATGCATTCGAGTGTTCGTGAGACACACCAGTGATCGCTTCGAAGTCTTCTTCTTCTTCTTATTCCTCGGTGGCGGTGCTTTTATTTCTTTTGCACCATCAACGTCAACGTCAATTTTATTCTCCTTAAAAAGTGCTCTATAATCGTCGACAGACGCGTCCTCTTCGCCTGTAGGAGCGGCGATACAGCGATTCCTACACCTAATCCCGGAAATAAAATGCACGCTGCTGCTGTCGCAACTCAACGGCGGCTGAAAACATTTATTTTTAAATCTTCCATTTTATTGTCCACATTTTCCAAAGTTCTATTTTGTTTTTCACAACACATGCATATTCTAAATATACTATCTACACACACACACACATGCATCTCTCAATTTAGCCACGATGAATGCGTGACAAATTTTTTGTTAGCTGTCTCCGTTCGAGACTGCGAACAGATGTCTGTCTGTCTGTCCGTCTGTCTGCATAACTCTTGCTTTACTCTTGCTCTCCCCTCTCCCCTGTGTTCCCTGTCGACCCCTCTGTCTCTACGTCTCTTCTTCACGTACGATGTCTATTGTCGCCAAAATGTTATTCAACTTTGCATTCAACACGAAATTTAGTAAAATAGCAACTCTAACAAAATATACATAACTAAATTTCTGTTACGCTTCGAATTAAATACATCATCTTTCGCGCTCGTTATGGATGAATGCGAAGATCCCCGGGATGAATGCCGTGGATCAGTATTTTTGAATGAATTTCTCTTTTCGCTCTGACTTTTGAGATCATGCTGCGGGCGCTACGCTTAATTACAACAACAACTCAGTTCTGCCTCCTCAATAATTTATGCCGCAATAATTATGTATGTGTGCATGTGTATATGTAAATGCGATTTACATAATCGTGGTGTCTGATATATGATGAGTCTTCTTCTTCTTCTTCTTCTGTCTTCGGGTGCTTCTTCATCATCTAGTAAATTTCTAGTACGCCGGCCGTCCTGAGTCAGCAACACAATTTGTCGTCGTGCGAAATGCATGAATGCATAAATAAAAGTCTCTCGTGTGAGTTACTGGAAATATATTTATTATTTCCGGCGGAAGTTGGCAACTCCGAGTTGCCAATTAAATTAAGACAACTATGTAGAAACATAGAAATAGAATTCACACAATGATGTCCCATGAATATGATGGATTAAGAGATTCGGTTTTGAAGTTTTCACTGCCAAAACTTAAGATTTACAAGCGGAATCAATAAGAGTGAAGAGTGGAGAATGAAGAATGGAGAATGAAAAATGGAGAATGAAATTCGAATCGGATTAATAATTTAAGATCAAAGTGATTGGGCATGATCTCTATCATACTCCATGCCCATCTGAGAACTAACCTATGTACTCAAATTTCAAAGCTTCCTTGTCACATATAAATAATACGTAAAAAACTATTAAAATGGTTGCAATATAATTATTACAGTTTATTTTTATTTCATTAAATATAGGTATTTTAATATGTATCATTATTAATATAAATATATATTATATAGAAATGTAAAATATTAGTCGATTATTATTTGAAATGGACACTTGAGTGGTGTTTATTGGATTAAACTTGCAAACAAGACCATTTTAAATACAAAATTTCACTCGTACTTTTGATTTTACAGATTTTACTATATTCTCATCCGAAATAAATTTCTGCATATAAAAGATTTTGATTTTCAATACTGTTTCGATGGGCGTTTACATTTTCATCGACTCATCCATTATGTGACCTCTTCTGGGTTATACTCAGTCTGCAACACTACACCGAACATATTGAAGTCGCCCTGTATGAGGAGCATATCCATGAGTTTCAGAGGCATACGGTGCGGGAACGTCAATATCAGCTCCCCGCCTGTGTACACTTCGAATTGCTTTTTGCAATAGACAATGTACAAGGTGAAGCGGCGACCTCTTCGCAAATTTGTGTCCCATTTCAGCTCAACCCAAGGATCTTCGTTCCACTTCCCTTTGGTGTAGTAACTACCAATAGCTTGGTCACGCCAACCCTTGCTCTCGACGGCGAAACGTGCACTGAAGAGGAACACGACCTCAGGCTGCGGCCAGACATCTTGGCTGTGCTGCAGCGACACTTGCAACGAGTGTGCCACCATTGAGATCTGTCCGTCAATCTTCAGGCAGCGCCCGACTGTGAAGTATATCGGTAGCAGGTCCCCATAGTAGGGTATCGGGATGTCTAGAAGTGGGATGTCCATCGGGCTAATGTTACGGGTTGGATATCTGTTGGTGGTCCCAGGCCCCTTTGCGGCTGCAGACGAACTTGCAGCTTTCTGCTCTTCCTTCGGATCATACTCAACTTCACACGGACACTTGAAGTTAAAGTCGCCCACGGTGGGGATTTGCTTAGGCAGCGATTGCGGCCACCGCTCGGGATAGTGCTGGACAACGACTCGATCCACGTTCACCTGCTCGATGTCACCCTTGATCGCTATGCATTTCACCAACTTGTAAGGAACTCGATGGTTGTACCTGCCGAGGTGAAACCCATTCGCCGCCATCATGTAGCCGGCGTCTGTGATCAGTATCTCAATGGAGAAATTGGACCCAGGCTTCAGAGGATCGTGTTTGGACTGGTACGCCACCTCATCTCCCCAGAAATCCCGAAATTTTGTGTTGCAGAGGAAGAGTTTGATGACTGCGCGCGGGTTGAACAGCAAAGCGTGATCCTGCGTCTTATTGTCGCAGATTAAGTGTATAAAGATGCTGGTCGACATGCAGGAAGTGCGCAGGAAAGTAGAGCATGGAAAGGAGGAATAAATTGAAGCTACGGCACAAATAACATGTTAGTCACCTCTGGAATGTAACACCTGGCTTCGTGGTGCCGGTGATAATCAAGCTGGTACCTTCGCGGAGATCCTCGAGTCCGGCATTTTTAAAGAGTACCGGAATCGCAGGTTCGTAGAATATTTCCTGAAAGAGGTACAGAGAGAGGTACAGAGGTCATCGAATTCAGTACGCTCAAGAACAGGATTTACTTTATCGGTCCGTTGTGCAGATTTTTTCTTTTTACAACACGAGCACATTGAAAATTATTATATTTATTTCAGTTTTTGTTAACAAAAAACAGGACCAGCGAATTAAAACACTATAATTGGAATTCAGAATTTTTATTTATTTTTTTTTTATCATAATGACAGATGAACGAGTAAAAAAAATTACATATCTTGATTGTTTCTTGACAGCTCTGTAGTTTTCGGAATTTTTTTCTATTTTGAGAGAACTTTTGAAAACTATTTTTATTTACTAAATATTATTTAAAAAAATTTCTGTTTGGCAACAAAAGAAACAAATGTCTACTGACGATTGTTGAATTGTACTAGAATATAATAGATTTTCAGATATCGGAAGCATAAAAATATGGCAACTTCATAATCTGGCGTTCTTTCAAATTTCAAAGTCTACGGTCTACGATTCCGTAAGGGCATTAATACTGCATACTCAGCTGTCCTTATCTGCACCAAGGATGGACAGCTCTGTTGTCTCAGTGCTCGGCGTTTGCAGCAATTAATTCTTTGTAATTTTTGTTCGAAAAAAATGCACTATACAGATTTAGATCACCCTCTATGAGCACCATATCAACAATACCCGGATCCATGTTATATCCAACCTTCGTAATCATTTTGTGATTTGAGTACACCTCGTAGCCCTCCGCACTGGCAACTATCAGAAGATGGAGGGTCATGCTTGGCATGAGCGAAACATCCAAATCAGAATATTCCTCTTTCGACCACCGACCATCTGTGTAATAACTGAGACCCAATACTTCCGTTTTTTCACCTTTGATTTTCGGGGAGTACAGGGCCCTAAAGCGGAGAGCTACAGTGGGATGAGGCCAGACGTCCTGTCCTTGTTGCAAACTAATTGAGAAGGAAAACGGCAGCATTTTAACGCAGCCCTCGACTTGCACATAGTGTCCGTCAATGAGACCGTTTGGCGGTAGTCGTCCATAAAAGGGAAGCGAGAGTTCCGGTTCGACCGGGTTTCTTTTCGTACATGTCAAAGAAATTTCCCTAGCTTCCGTCGAAAGCAGTCGTTCTGGATAACGCGTAACATTCGCGTAGTAGACTTTCACATCCCGAATCTGATTCGAGAGTAGAAGGTAGTTTACCAACTGGAAGGGCATCCGATGGGTGTATTCGGCGAAGTGTTTCCCGTTCACGGCTATCATATAGCTTTTATTTGTGATAAGAACTTGAAGGGTGAACTTCTCGTCATACTTTAAGGGGAAGCCTTGCGCTGACCATGTTTCCTCCTCCGCCCAGGCGCCATTAATTTTGCTGATGCGGCCGATGGTTTTTTCAGCTACACACGCGTTGACCAGCAGCGCGACATCAGCTACGCTGGTTTCGTTCGACGCTAAACTGACGAAGGAGCTGTCATAATTGAAGGAAGTAAAGCAAGTGCAGGATAAGGTTAAAAAAATAGCATTCAGGAAGGGATTGTCTACTCAGAGCACCTCTTGTAAGTAGGCTGTAAGACACCAACGACTTTGAACGTGAGGCCTTCCTGGACAACTTCGAGTTTCTTACTTTTCCAGACTACTTCTTTTTTTGGAGAGTGTGTCTAGAAAATAGTTCAGAGGAAGTGTTGCGATTATTAGGCCAACTGGTGCCAACTTCAGAGAGTTTTACGTATTTCAGCCTTTTGGTAACTGCGATGCCTCTCTGACCCCGACAGCTCTTAAAACACATTATTAGTAATTTTTTCTTAATTTTTCACTATCATATATTAATTTTGTTTCAAAAGAAGAAGAAAGGAAAACTGATAAATATTGAACACCGACTGAGTTTTTAGAGATAATTTTTAAATCATTTCATGTCGGAAGAACGATATTGCTTAACCTGGGAAGAATTTCGAAGAAGCACTTCAAGATATCGACAATTTATTGCCGAACAATACGCTTCGCAGATGGACATCGCCCTGTATGAGGACTGTATCAACTATGTCCGGGTTGAGGCGATACGCGAACCTATCAATGAGATTCCGATTCAGGTACACCTCGTACCCCTCCTTGCCAGAAACGATGATCAGACAAAAATGTCTCCTCGCAAAGAGGCTAGAATCCAGGGCCATGTATTCCTCTTCCGACCAGTGGCCCTTCACGCAGGCAGTGGAAATGATCGTTTCCTTCTTCCGACTGCCGCCCTTCGCGTAGTACTGCGGCCGGAAATGGAAAGCGACGTCGGGCTGTGGCCAGATATCGTTGCCCTTTTGCAAACTAATGGAGAAGGATTGTGGCAGCATTTTGACGCATCCCTTGATTTTCACACAGTGTCCGTCGGTAAGACTCTTCGGCTCCAGATGACCGCAGTATGGAAGCGAAAGTGACGCTTCCATTTGTTTGGAAACCTTTGAGCCTTCCGTTGCATATATAAGGTCCACCGTAGGAATTGCCGTTCCCACTGTCAGTTGTTCCGGATAGCTTTTAACCTTCGATCGTGTAATCTTCACTCGTTCCACGTCGCCCTCAACCTCAATGCATTCCACCGACTTGTAGGGCAGACGATGGCTGTACTTGGCAAAGTGCTGTCCGTTCACCGACAGCATGTAGCAAGCTTCGGTGACGAGTATCTCAAGCTGGAAATCTGAGTCACCTCTGAACGCAAACGGCAGCAAGGATGTCATCTCCTCGCGGCCCCAGGCACCATTAATTTTGCTATTGCGGATGATGCACCGTTGACGTAGACGCGGACTGATGAAGAGCACAGTGTCGCTGGTCTCATTTTTCGCAGTTAAACTTATGTTGAAGCTGTCGAAATCGCATACGAATATATTAAGTAAGAATTTCAAGTCGGTGGAATGGAATGAATAATTCTGATCACCTCTCGTAAGTAGGCACTAGAAATCCAGTGACCTTAAAACACACTCCTTCGGAAATGTCACCGACATGTGATAGCTTGGTGACTGGACGCCCTCTGGCATCGTAAACGTCCATCTAAAAGAATGAAAAGTGGGAAGAAGAAAAAGCGATCCAACACAAGCTTAAAGATTGATTATTTGAATAGTCTTTGATTGAATATTTACTTCATTCGCATCGCGTCTTAGGCAATGAAACATTGTCGAGTGGCGTCGTAAACGTTGATGATTTTTATTTATTTTCTTAAGTCACATATTTTAATTTTGTTGATTTGCTGTTTGAAGTTCCATGGCAGTGTTCGTTTTTCAGTTTTGAAACGCGATCAAACCAGAAGCGACGTTAGTGACGTTGTTACCTGTTCGTTTTGTTTCACTTTTCAACGAATGCTGTCAAGTAACTTCTAATACATATACACATACACACAGACAATATATATTGTATAGAGACTACTACAATATAAAGAGTAACATTGCTTTTAAGGACTTCTGGAAAACACCAACTTAACTTTGCCCCACCAGGACGCTCCTTAGCTTTATATCACCATGTATGTAGACCGTATCAGCAATGCTCGGATCCATCTGATACGTGAACTGCACAATCCGCTCGCCGTTTAAATACACGTCATACGCATGCTCGCCGCAAACGATGAGCAGCGAAAAGTTGTTCATTGGCAAGAGTTCCCTGTGCAACATGAAACGCGTCTCTCCCAGCAATCGGTCACGCCAAGCATTGCAAACGATGACGCTCTTCAGACCAGAGTGCTTTTCGGAGTAGCGTGGGTTGAAATGAAATGCGACCAGTGGTTGTGGCCAGACATCCTGGCCTTTTTGCAGCTTAATAAAGAAGAAGATCGGGAGCATTTTGACATAACCCTCGATTTTCAGATACCGCCCATTCGTCAGAGTCCCCCGTGACAGTCTTCCGTAATACGGAACCGAAAGTTGAGTTCTTTCTGACGACACGGTGCAATCGCCATTCTCCGAATTGAAAGCGTCGACACTACGAATAACCATCATCTCGTTGAATCGCTCTGGATAACTTTCAACATATGAAATTGTGGCGTGAACTTGCTGAACGTCTCCCTTGACATCCACACAGTTCACCAACTCGTAGGGCAACCGATGGGCGTACTCAGCAAAGTGATATCCGTTCACAGCTATCATATAGCAAGCTTCGGTGGTGAGTATCTGTATACAGAAGTTCGAGTTTCGCTTCAAATTGAAAGGCTGCCAGGAGCCTATCTCCTCAGCTTTCCAGACACCTTTGATTTTACTACTGCGGACGATGTACTTATACGACAGATTCGGGCTGAGTATCAGCTGAATGTCACGGGGATCATTGTTTGAAGATAAAGATATCAGGAATCTGTGCAAACGGTTGAAGATTGTAGAAGATGATGAAGGAATAAAGGGTCAGTATGGTTGGAACATCGTGTACAGTATTACTTTTGTTTACTTCTCACTGGTAGCCGGTAAAACCCCAGTCACCCTGACGGATGCACCTTCGCGCATATCCAGGAGTTTTGTATGTGTAAAAACTGGGCGTGCTACAGGTTCATAGATCGCTATCTATAAAGAAACAAAACGGAGACAAATTGTATATGTAAGTAAAGTCATCTTTTGGTATAGAATTTCAACAAAATGTTGGTATTTCGACGATTGATATTTACATCACTTAATTTGCGATCCCGTCTAAAGTAATTTAGAAGACTTGACAAGTTTAGTTTACTTATTATATCTCCTCTTTCTAGAATTAGGAACAGGATCATGCTGAGAAATACTGAAATGCGAATAGTATTTTCCAGCTTCATCCTGATCTATTGAAGTCCGAACAAATGCACTATATTTTGTTTTTTGGAGAATTTTGAATTTATGAAGACCTTTCAAACCCGTGAGACACTAATAAAATTCAATTTTATGTCATGTGTCAAACCGTGTTTTCAAATAAGTATGAAGTTTCTGATAAGCTACTCCCTATAAACGTTGCCATAAATAGTACCGGTTGATCAAAACGGTTAGGTTCTCAGTTTCGAAGAGTGATCTTCCTCTTTATATCCACAACTGCTGCTACTATGCTTAAACTCTTGGTATTACTTATGGACTTAATATTCAATGGATCAGAACTCGGTGTTGGGCTTGGTGAATATCGAGAATGTCAAGTATCGTAGATTTGTATCAGATTAGAACGAAACCTAGAACGCAGCTCAGTATTGGCGTATATATGGGCATTTATTTTAAATTTAATTTTTATTTTAAATGTTATGCTTTGCATCCAGTTCACTATACACATTGATGCTGTTCTAAGGGGTTTCCTTATTCTTCCTCGAAACGTTAATTTAAAGCTACCCTTACGTAGCTATATACCACAATAGTCAAACTTTAAATGAATGTATTTTTTTAGTCCATCCTTTAGTATTTTTAACTAAGTCTGCAGCGACTCTAAGAATGATTTTAAAAGCTTGGTCTTCACCAAGAACACGCCCCACAGCCTAACATCGCCGCGTATACAAACCGTGTCCACGATTTCTGATCTCACGTGAGACTGGTACTTCGACGTCAGCCTCCGATTTACATACACCTCGTACGCGAACTCATCGTTAACGATGAACATACTGAAAATCCCGCCTGGCGGCAAGTTTAGATTTAAATCCGATCGGTTCTCTATGGACCACTGCCCGTCATACCAGGCACTACAACAAACGATGTTTTTGTACACTCCTTCAATCAGTTCTTTGTATCGAAGATTGAAACGGAACGCGATGACGGGATGCGGCCACAGATCGCGCCCACATTGCAAATCAATGCTGAATGAGCGTGGCAGCATTTTGACACGCCCTTCGATCCTCAGACAGCGTCCATTAGTGAAGATTTTTTCCGGCAATCTTCCGTAATAGGGCACCGGCAGTCCCGACACTTCTTGGCGCGATAGTAAACTTAACGATTTCGGTATCGAGTTGGGTATCACCTTGAATTCTGACGAGATTTCAAGGACATCCGCATCACTTAATTTCTCCACCAATGGAATTCTCAGAGCATGGATTTCATTCTCCGGATAACTGATTGACTGGGCGTACTCGACCTTCTGGAGCTCGATTTCGCCGCTGACTTCGACGGAGGTCACACTTGAGTAGGGAACGCGATGTATGTACTCGGCTAAGTGATCTCCGTTCACAGATATCATGTAGCAGTCCTCCGTTATAAGAATTTCAATGGTGAACATTGCACCACGTTTCAGCGAGAAGGGCAGCGTAGTGGATATCTCCGGGGTTCCCCAGATGTTACGGCCTCTGTTATTGCGAACGACGTAGTGCTCCAGGAGATGTGGACTGATCAGCAATGCAATGTCACCGGTGGCGTTGCCCACTTTAAAGCTAATGCAGAATCTAGCGATATCGAGTAAGTTGAGGATGGGACGGAAAAGGGTAGGAAAAAAACACAGAAGTATAAGTTTAAATTTTAATATGATACCACCGACCGACTCACTTCTCACAGGTAAGCTTTGTAACGCCAGTGAATATATAGGTCAAACCCTCGACGAATGTGGGTAGATTATTATTTTTAAAGATTGGATTTTGTGCGACGTAGAATTTATGGAATCTTGTCTATACCCATAGAATTAAAAAGGACGAGACAGGGAGAGAGAAGAAATGAACATTATTCTTTAAAGCTTAGATCAATCCCAAAGACTCACACTAACACGCCGCCCTTTTTTCTTCTTTCGGCGGTCCTTCTTAATCACTTTCTTCTTTTTTGGCTTACAGCAACCAAAGACATTCCAAGCCATTGACAGCTTTTGTGTCTATATTTTTTTGAAGGAAAAAAATATACCAAAACACTAAAATATGTGGAGATTTTCAACAACATTCAATACTACAAAACAAATAGAAAAGCTTCAGATGAAATGTCATGTGAGACATGTTTTGACTGATTGTTATAATTAATAATAATTATTTTTCGATAAACAATGAAAAACAATAATGATGATAATAATAATGAATAACAATAAAGAACGCACGAACGATATATGTACATATATATCGATCTCTTTTTAATTTAATATTTTAAATAAATCCTTGTAATGTAATTGTAATATAAATTGAAATTTTAAATATTTCTAATTTATTTATTTTATTTTAAGTATCAATTTTTTCTCCCAAAAACTGCGCGTTATTTTATGCAACTTTTTTCATAATTTAAATATGATAAAGATGTGGTTTGTGTATTTACTAAGTTTCTATACGAAGTTGTGTTTACTAAAATTCCATACATGAATTTTATTCGTACTGTACATACTGTGTAATTGTTTGCACAGAAACTGAACCCGAAACTCTCATTTCTTCATTTCTAACTTCCGGTTTTTTTCGCAAAAAATACAAAAAAAGTTTAAAAAAATGGAGGAACTCGGATAAAAATACAACAAAACGGTATATTTTATAAGAATTTTATTGACAAAACAGATGTTCATGGTATTTCTTTCATACAAAGATAAATTGAGTATATAAAGCGTCTTCATTTAGGAACAACGCTATTGAAGTATTTAAACTAAAGACAGATTAACCAATAAAATACCAACACCTTCAGAGTTGGGCTATTTTTGTTATTATATTCGATTTAATATTCGATTTAGTTGCTTTTTTGAGGCTGATTAGTAACGAATGCTAGCACTTTTGGCACTTTAAACAGAAAAAAGCATTGTATATAAAAATCTCTGTTAACCTTTTTCAAATTAAATTTCTTTGACATATCAATGAGAAACGACTTTTGTTTTAAATGTACATATTAAGTTATGAAACTGGATTTGGTTAATTAAGCGTGGTTGCATATGAATTTAATAAATGTTTATGTAAGAATATTTAAAGAAATGTTGAGCTTTTAAATATTAAATTCAACTGTCCTCTGTTTGTTCTTTTTTATAATCGTATATATAGTTAAGTTATGAGTGAGTTTCTGTTTTTTTTTTTTTAGTTTATATTATAAATAGTCAAATATTTGAATATATTCAATCGATCAATCGTTTTCTGGTTCTAGAATTTATTGCTAAACTGTTTTAAATCGATTTTAATTATTGTCATAAAAATTTAGTCGCAGACTAACTTTGTAAAGATTGTGTTAGAAAATGTTATTCGTATTTCAACATTTTTATTTTGACTCACTTTTCATAGAAGCTCTATATTTATAATTTTATTTTATCTTAAATCATAAACTAAATTACGTGGTAATTAATACAAAACTAGAAAAAAACCATCTATCTTTGTGTTTTGAAATACATTATGATGCAATACAATGTAATTATATAAAAACTTTAAACTTAACTTTTAAATATATAAATTTTAATCGTGTTACGCATTAAATTAAACCTTTTCATTTTATAAATGTTATTTGGAAAACTTTTTGCCTTAAAACTAGATAACTAAATAAGTCGGTATATATTTAAGAAATATTGGTTTAAAATAATTTGGTTTTGTGTTTTTAAATCGCTTGACTGATTTTGTGACTACTGTATAACAAATCGCTTGAGATTTCGAAAATTTATGATGTAGATGTTTACTATAACTTAAAAAATTGTTTAGAACTGTTTCCACACTTTAATCGCATTCATCGTTATACGCAGGATTCTCATAGATTCTGCCCTCGGAGACCTTCTTCACCAGCAACACGCTCCACAGCCTGATGTCACCTTGTATGTAGATGGTGTCCACGATGTCCGGCTCGATGCGATACGTGAAGCTTGTGATCAGTTTACGATTGACATACACCTCGTACGCTTTCGCCCCGGACACGATGAGCAAACTGAAAGTTTTACCTGGCCGAAAGTCAGTATCCAGCTCGGAGCGTTCCTCTTCCGCCCACCTCCCATTGTGCCAGGCATTTCGACAGACGACGTGCTTGCCGACGCAGCCGCCCTGCTTGGAGAAGCGCGGATTGAAGTGGAATGCGATGAGAGCGTGTGGCCAGATGTCTTGGCCCCGTTGCAAATTAATGTAGAATGAGTGTGGCAGCACTTTGACACGTCCCTCGATCTTCAGACAGCGCCCGGCTGTAAGAGTTTTCGGCGGCAGTCGACCGTAATAGGGCAAGGCCAGTCCCACTTGATCCACCTCATTGGCAGAGTTAGCGGGCGATCGGCCCTGTCGGGGTATCAATTTAAAGTCGGCCGGGATATTCGAACCGTCCTCCTCGGCTTCATTGAGGGTATCCACCAGAGGAATATCCTTGGCCTGCGACTCGGGCAGTCGATCGGGGTAGCTGCGAACGACTGCGCGTTCGAAATTCACGTGCTCAACGTCGCCCTTCACCTCGATGCAGTCCACCGATTTGTAGGGCAACCGGTGGCCGTACTCGGCGAAGTGGTGTCCGTTCACCGATATCATGTAACAGGCATCGGTGACGAGTATCTGAATCGAGAACTTGGAGCCACGCTTCAGCGAGAAGGGCAGCGGCGAGGTGACCTCCTCGCCGCCCCAGACGTCTTTGACTTTCGTATTGCGGACGATGTAGTTATGAGGTAGACGCGGATTGATGTGCAACGCGACATCGCGGCGTTCGTTATTTAAAATTAAATTAATGGAGAATCTGGAGAGAGGGAGAGAAAAGACAGAGAAAGAATTCGATTAGATTGGAAAGCCCTTTGAATCAATGATATTCTCACCTCTCGCATGTCAGGATCATGTAACCGGTGACCGTTAAACTCACCCCTTCTTGAAGCGGACCGATGTTCTTATTTTTGTAGACTGGGCGAGTTTCCACGTATTCATAGAAAGTCGACTGGAAAGAAAGAGAGGAGGAAAGTTAATGAAATGATAATAAAATAAATAATAACAAAAAATAGATTTAATAAAACAAAAATTATTGACCCATGTGAAAGTGAGGTAATGTTAATTAAAAGTAAATTACTTTAAACATACATACATATGTTAATGAATGCGTAATAAATATGACTTTAATTAACATGATTAATTGAACTCTGACAGGAAGAATTCTTTTATGCATTATATACAATAATCGAAACAACTACAGTCGGCTCGCGATAAGGTGAACATCCAATTAAATGGACATCGAAAAAGGTGACAAACTTTTTCCTGTTTTAGTTTTATTTTTTTATGTACATATATGTATATGTACATATTTATATTAATTTGCAAACTTAGCGAAAAAGAATTCAGTCCGGAAACAAAAAAGTAACAAAGAAACAACAATGAACCTTGCGATGAACGACTCAACGACTCAACGATCAACGGCACTTGCGATGACCTACAAAAATTATGATTACTCGATCGATTGATTGATTGATTATTAAACCCAAGTTAATTAAACCCAAAACTTTATAAAAAAAGGGCAAAACTTTTAAATGCTTTGAAATTGAACACATGTTAAAGTCATTTAATGCTAAGGATAAAAAGCTGTTAAATATTATTTATGGTATTTATATATTCACATATAAAATAAAGTTTGTTAATCAAAAATTCATCAAAAGAAAAATTTGAAAAAAATTCTAAAGTAAAGAACAACAAATAAAAAAACTGAATTCATTCAATAGTTTAGAAAATCCAAAGCTAGAAACTCTGATAAAAACAATCACATTAGCAACAAAAACAACGCACAACCTCAAAGCAAATCACTGAAAGATGTCGTCATCCCCGCCGATATTCGTCAAAATTCAATAACAATTTCAAGTACAGCAACAAAATCAGCAAGAAACAACAACAACAACAACCTTCATAATTTATACGCTTTGCTCAGTTCTCAAAAAGGAAAAACGAACAACAACAAAATATTTCGTCACACAGATTATTCATTGACATTCATTCGAACCTGCAATCAAAATGATTTCTAGTTAGTAATACGAGTTAACAAAAAAACAAACAACAACAACAAAATACTGTCTGGAGAGAAGCAATAAAAGAAAAGCAAAAGCTTCAGAGGGTTAAAGCTGATAGAGAACTCAGAAAAGAGCCATTTTTAATTAGTGACCGATGACGACCACGTTTCTTGGCCACTTGTGATGGGGTTGAAGAAACTATAATGAGAGCAAAGAATCCAGAGTGGCCAACAGTTGGTAAAAAGCTTTTGAAGTACTATTGTACAAAGAAACAGAAAAACAAACTTCCATTACATTTTATTTCCCTAAAAAGGACCTCAAAATAACACAACACTTCATGATTTTCTGATTTATTTTGTTTGCAACTTTATAACTCTGATTTTTGCTTTTGTTTTTGGAGAAGATTTAAATATTTATGCATTTAAATACGCAATAAATAAAAGTCAAGTTCGTGCAACACGATGCACGCAATTTAAAATAATATGCATGGACGGACGAGTACCAATCAAGTGGGGCGAAAACAGCAACAATAAGAAGAAGAAGAACAACAACAACAACTATGAGAAACTCACCTCATTAAGAAACTCACCTCATTTAAACCGCCACCCTTCTGTTTGCCGGTGCAGCAGCAGAAGAAAGCTTTATGAAAAGCACGAAAGCACATCGTTTGTGCGTTTGTATGTAGCTTAAGGTGTGAAGAAGAAGAAACCCAACACCACAACAACCCGCAATAAGGATATCTACTTTATAAGTGGGTCGCCGGTACACGAAAATGGATCAACATGATTGACCTTCTATCGTTTAGTAGTGTTGATAGGATCTCCGTTAAACTGTTAGTGTTGTTGTTCAGGTGATTATTTTTGTTGTTGTGTTATTGTTCTTACATTAATTGGTACATTTTTTAACCATTTAGTTTTTTTCGTATATGTATATAAATATTTTTGGTTTTAAATTTCACATAAATTGTTCATAGTTTTTATTAATTTCTGTGTATAAAATAATTTAAAAATTATTCAAATAATCGAGTTAATCTATTTTTATTAAAGGTTAATTTTTATAAAAATAAAAATTTTAAATAAAAATCACTTTTCATTAATTTAACTGAATATGTATTTAATTTAAATCTGCATTTAAAGTCATCATTCCGGCGACAATTCGAACCGTGCTTTGAATATATTAACCCGTGCTTTGTTAATTGAAAATCGTTCAAAAATGTATTTTAAGTGTGACTGATGATGAATCATTTCATTTGCAATGCTTTTGTTTTTAATGATTCTTTGTTTTTTAAAAAATTTTATACTTTTTTATTATATCAACATATGAAGAGATAATGCAAGATAATCGAACTCGTATCTTATATCTATTCGGACAGATTTCAACATTTTATTTACACATTCCTTTGTGTTAATCATAGTGTTGACTCAATTTGAATAACAAAGAAAAAAAAACAAATATATTTAAGCTTCACTTAAGCATTCACTTAAGCAAAACAAGTTTGTTTATTTTAGGTTTGTTTTCCATCTTAAAGCTCAGGTTTAAAACTTTTTTTTTTGCGATTTTTTTTGTTTCTATTTACAAAGAATAAACAACAACAAAAAAATTGTTGTTTTAGGCGTGTCTTTAAATATGTATTAACAAGCAATGAAAAATTCTTTTTTCCGTACACTTTCCTGAAATTATAATAGTAAAATTTTAAATGATATTATTTATTATTTTATTATTTACTTATACGACAAAAAAATCTTTTTTAATTTTCTTTGTTTTGATTTGAATGTTGTTTTTGTGGTGGAATCGTTTTACCACAAAAAATAGTCTAAACAGAAAATAGAAATAACTTAAAATGTAGGCAACAAGGTATCGTTAACGATATCGTTTCGTTTTTATTACGTTTCCGTTTTTACGTGTTTCGCTGTAAAAATACCCGACTAAACTGAAGAAGTTTGTATACTTTGCTGAGTGAGCTCACAGACAGACAGACAGACAGGCAGCGTTGGCAAATTAAATGCTGAACAAAAGAGCTTTCAAGTCAGAGCTTTGAGAGTTCTTTACTCTGAATATGATTTCAAGCGGTCACCTTTTTCATATTTTTCTGTGTTTAACTAACTTTTTGGAATCCTTTTTGATGAACGAAGAAAAAAAGAGGGATGAAGAAAGAGGGTTGGAAAGGAAGGAGTGATACTGAGTAAGGGGTGAGTGTTAGAGTAGGTAAAGGGATAAAGAGGAAGAGAGAAAGAGGGTTGCTGAGTGAGAGTTTTAAGGCAGAGGAACAGCTTGAAGGATAGTAAAATACTGAAAAGGGTAGAGAAGGACAGAAGTCTTAAAAAATTCCATGTTCATATGTGACTCATTATACAGCGCGTTGTATTAAAATGTTCCTTATTTGTTGTGTTTAACTGAATAATTCATGAGCTCAAAATGAGTTCATATTTAGTGTGAATCATGTATGATTCAATAACAGTGATAAGAAATAAATTACCACGGCAATTTATTAAGATAAGCATGACAAACGAACCAGGTATTGGGAAAGGGAAAAGAGAGAGAGACAAGATTGAAAGAGAGATATAAAGAATGGAAGGAATATCAAAGGGAGAGGGGGGACGAGAGAGAGAAACAGGAACGATAGCTAATATTCGAGATAACAAAAGCTTAAGATACAATTTCTTCATGTCAAAAGAAGTTCAAATAAAGATTACAGTGACAAAAGGGCTACTCGTAGATTGTATTTACATTGAATTCCGTTCCGTTGATGACCTCGATGTTGCCGATATCCTCGAAGCGTTCCTGTAACTCTGAATGGAATCGATTCGTCTCCTCGTCGCTACGCAACTCGTTCTCATAGGATTCGGCAGAGGCTTCGATTGCGGCAAAATCAATGCCGGCACCCCGTTTCAACATTTTGGCACTTTTATCGGTATTTATCATGTCCGTAACGTCACTTGGCACTTTTATTCTATTCTGTAAGAGTTTTCTTTGCACAGTTCTAATATCCTCTACTGTATCCTCCTTGTAGTAACCACGCCACACTTCCAGACAATATTCGCGAAACAGATATCGGCGCCGTCTGGCCTGAAGATAGCGATAACTTTGTGAAAAATTAAAACCGCTGGCCACCAGCACTTGTGTCAAATCGTAGAACAGATGCAATGCATCGCAAGCGTACAAAGTCAGTGCGGCCATAATAAATATGACAGCGAGATACCCGTTCACAATATTCTCAAGGTCTTTTTATTTTTATTTTGCTTTCTATAGTGTTGACTTAACCCAGAGATAATGAGATAGGACACTTCGAATTCGCTGTTTCAATACATATGCATTTTGCTGAAATTTCACTAAACCTATGACAAAAAAACGTGTGCGTTGTCCTCTCATGTGTACTTCGCCGCACAAAATCGTGTGCTTTGTCCTCTCATGTGTACTTCGCCGCACGAAGTGTACTTCGCCGCAGTATCACATGCACGCATGCAATATTGATTTAACGGGGTGTCTTTTTGCAAACGTCAAAAATATATTTAACAAAATAAACTTTTGCTTATGCTCAGATTATATACCTAAGATATCTAACAGTTCCTTATAATTATAATAAATGTATACTTTCAGATTTTACATAGTATTTGTTGATTTATTTGTTTATATTTAATTGGTATAAAGTTGTCGTTGTGCGAATATTTGGCTGTCAGTGCAAAGTTGTTCGAATTTTCACAAAATAAATTAAGATTAGTAACTCCAGAATGGTCGCATTTATATATTTTCATTTATTTTCCAATATATTTGAAAATTATCTATTGTTGATCCAATATATTTGTTTACATATGGTGAAAAATTAATGGTGCTAACTTTTTCTTCCAAATGCATAGTTGTTCGCCTTTCCACTAAAAAAAATTACGATTACTTACTCCAGAATGGTCATGTTTCTTCCTAGGTTGGACAGTATTTATGCAGTAATTAAGAAGAAACTAATATAGCATCATTTATAATATATTTAATTATGTATGCATGTAATAACAATTTTTACTTTATATATACACATGTTATATTTATAAATCTTATGGCATGAAATTGTATAGATTGACTTAAAAACGTTCTAATCATATATGTTTTCTGGTCGCAGCAGAGTCAGCAGTATTTTCTGGTCGTGTTGACACTGTTTTGTTTGCATTTGGCAAATATGTACCTTAAAACGGAACTTAACACTACATAATGAGTAGCTGTAGCAAAGCCGATCTGCGGTTAAAGAAATTTTAATCATATTTGATTATATGTAATTTATAAATACCAACCTAATTTTTCAAACTGTCTATCCGTAAACATCATTCCTTCTACCATCATTGCTTCTACCTTAAATATGAAGCAAATAAGAATTCAGTTTTTAATCCAGATATTTACATTACCTTGTGTTGAGCCTGCAGTAACAATTTTCCATCTTCTGCAATAGTTTTACAATCTACTGTTTCTCCTATATATCTTCTGCGTACAATGAGTAAACTTATTATCTTTATTACAATTACACACGATTATCCAAGGTTCGTGCTTTAGAAGAGGTCTCAAATATTTTTCTTACTATAAAATACTTCTGCTGCTTTAATCAGCGTATTTATTGGCTTACTTAATCAGTTTTTGTTATATTGTAAACAGTTGCAAGCAATAATTTTACTACATGAAAACGTGGTGAAACATGAAACAGCTGTTTCTTTTCAACATACTGAAAGACAGAAAACAAGAACAACAACATGGTAGCGCTCACGTATAGTGTACATGATTTCAACAGATCATAAAAAATAGACGTCAAACCGATTTTTGAAGCGGCGAATTCGAAGTGTCCTATCTCATTATCTCTGCTTAACCTCTGCTTCTGTATTTTGAGGTGAGTTCGAACCGATCTGACAGAAGTGACAGCCGTGCGCTCACCATGCACATGTGACGCAGCTGCGAAGCTCTGAGTTTTATGAGGCAGGGCTGCCAAGTCGTTGGCAATTTCCCAAATTACGTGGAATTCATTATCGTCTGTGAAAAAGTGAATTGGCCGATAATTTCAGGGAATTTAATAGTACTTAAGTGAATTGTATTATTTGTTTTGTTTGGTAAAGTTTGTTAGTTTCTCTTTTCTTCTTAAAAATATTTTTTTAGCACTAAAGAAGCGGTAGAAGAGTTTATAGTAGGGAGATAATATGACTAAAAAATTTAGAGTAACGTCAGATTTTTAAGCATTATGAATCGTTTCCAGAAAAGAATCGTTAGTGCTGCGTACTCCGAACATTGGCAAAGATAATACTAGTGAATTTATGTTGGACAAACAACATCAGTTTCGAATTAACATTGGACTGCTCGATGCAGCTGATCTTCGTCTGGTTCAGTGCTATCATGATTATCATATCTTCACACGATCCCCAATTAGTTGATGTACGCCTTTTCCATCACTTTTCGCGGGTGATCCAATTTCCTGTAACTGTTTTATGGGGGGACGAGTTGAGAAGAAAGTGTTTGAGACAGTGGCGCATGTAATAAGAACTGAAACCCGTTCAGTTCTTTAGCCCCTAGAATTATCTGCCAAACTAAAATGCTTTCAAATCGTTTGCAATAATTAATTTCCATACCAAAAGCTTGGCAAGCTTGTTTATGTTGAATTTTAAATGTTTTTGCTTGCCGAAAACTATTTAGTAAAACCTAACAATTGTTTCGTATTACCCAAAAATATATTTAAAATTTTTTAGATATAAATATAAGTTTAATTCTTTAGTTGTTTGGAATTATTTATTAGTTCACCACAAGATTTATTAATAAATATAGTGTGGGCCATCGGCTGGTTTCTGTTTTCCTTCGAAACCACGCTATATAAAAGTTTTATGAATGATTATTTTATGTATGATTGTATGCTATATACTGTATACTTTACCCTTCCACAGATGCGTGTTTTAACCACTTCTTGAACTTGAATCTCTTCATGGTTATCATTTATGTCACACTTTGATTTGGTTTTCTTTCCATGTATTTCTTTGCTCTTTTGAAAGCAGGGCATTTTTTTGCACAGAAACTTCACTTCACTTCACTTTATAATAAACACTGTGCATTTCTGAGTAATGCTTTCTTTGGTTGATTTGAACTTTTTTAAAATTATCGTTTATGAATGATAATGAAAGCGTGTTAATAAAACCTCGAACAATAATTTTTATCTTGCTAATTAAGATGTATATGATTAAAATTCAATCAGTTGTTTAGAACATTTATCGTAAATGAAAAGGAACAAAAATAAATAGATTTAATTCTTTTATGTTTTCAATACTTTCATATGTATACGTATAGTATATGTACTATAATATGTGGTATAGTACATATACTATATAATTTTTATTTTACGATTTATGATTTGTATGTACTGAGTTTATTTTAAGAATTTTTCATCTTTTATAGTATCGTACAAATAATTTCATTGTTTCTGAGAAATCTCCAAGGTCAATGAGAAAATTGTACTTAAATAAATTTGACTGATCTCTCGTATCTAGTGTTTTATTCTTTTCTTCTTTTGTTAATATTAATTAATATATTAAAATGAAATCAGGATCTATAAAATTCCAATTTAATCTCCTAAAATAATAAATATAATTTAATTGCAATAATGTAAAAATTTATTATTAATAATGTTATTGTACACTTTATTAATTATTTCGTTCTTTATTCCTTGTTTTTTATTATTTTATTATAACATATCATTTCATTTAACAGTTTATTTATTGTTTCTATTGATCACTTTTTGTTGTCCTTGTTTTTTATTTATGTTCTTTTATTTCACTGCTTTTCTTTTATTTCATTTCTTTTCTTTGAAGAAATTGAAATTTGCACTGTTTCAAGATTTCTTCGTTGCTCTGCCAGATCGCCAACATTTCAGCTCGTGACACCAGAGGGCGACGTTCGTGTTTTGTTTCCCTCAATTTTTTGTTCTTCGTTTCTTTAGTTGTTTGTTTTTAATTTTTCACCCTCACCGTCATCGACGGCTGTAGAATTTGCACTGATTTCGAATTGTTTGTTGTTGCGTATTTAAGATTCATCGACTGGTTGTTGAGGTGTGTTTTTGTTTTTCTGTTTCTTGATTTGTTGTCTGTTTTTGAGTGAAAGTACTCTTGGAAGTAGCTGTTGTTTATTTTTATTTTTAAATTTTCATTTTTCATTGTTGGTTTTTCTTCGCTTGCTTACATGACACGATTTTGTTCCAATTTTTAAAACCAAAAACACAAATGTTTTAACCCTTTGGTGACAGCTTTTAAGCCTGTGGTATTAAAAATTCGCAGTGTTGCCGGATATAATTTTTTACCCCTAAGCAAGCTATTTATAAAATTTCAAAGCCCCATGTCCTTCTTGGGAGGTCCTGTGAAATGTTGCTTATAAGCAACACTAAAGTCAGATTTCACTAAAGCCAACACCTTGGCTCCAAATAAATTCATAAATAAAATAACTTGCCTTTATATTGAGACATGGTGTCAATTTTAGTTCTTTGACTATTATCTAAATATTAAAAAAAAATTATTTTCCGCGGCACCTTTTTCGTACGTGTTGTTTCTTACTTAAGTTGCATTGAATAACTTAACAAAATGAAAGAACCAACAGAACTAGAACATTTACTCTTGTGTCATTTTACTAAAAAAAGATCGATCTTTGTATGCAATTTGTTATAAATCAGAGACTCCAATCTAAACTTTTAGAGCCGTAGATTTAAGTAGCTTATAAGCAACAATTGTCTTCAGTGTTAATTATGGATTTTCTATGAAGTGAAACCCCTATAATTTCACTTATTAAAAGCAAAATGTCAAGGAGGAAGGGTATAAAAGGGGAATTATACCTTATAAATGTCACTCAATCCTGGAAACAATGGTTGAATACTATAACAAAACTATGATTAGTTTCATTAACCGAATAATAAATTACAATCGATAAATGTTCTCCTGCGGTAGTCACATTAATCGAGGGTCGGACTGTAAACAAATAAAGATAATGTTGCGTGTGAAGCTAAAAGAAAGAACAAATGAAAGAATTATTAGCAATTTAATCTCGATAAATTCGAAATGTGTAGAAATTTGCCCCTAGATGAATAATCCTGTTGTTTTTTTTTAATTCATGATACCAGTAATAGGTAGATTTTCTAAAAGTATAAGATTCGATAAATAAGTACAGAAAAGTTGTGATGCTTTAATTTGCATCAAACTAACCCACCTTCGTATAGGAAATGTCATTTTTTTTGTGTTGTCGAAGTTGTCAGCTGCCTGATGGCAAGCGTTGAGTTCTCTGTGGATTAGTAGCGACAAGAACCCCAGGGTAATAAATAATAAGGGAAATTTGAAAATAAATGCCCGGTAAAGCAAAATGACCAACTAGCCATGAACTCGAGTCTGGAGACATGAGCGCCTGATACCCCTGAGGCTTCAGCGATGCTATACTGGATTTGTTTGTGTGTTGTTAAGGAGTTCAAATGTTCAACCGTCGGTTCAGCTCGATCTTTCGAGAACATAAATTCGCGAAAGCGGGAAGTTTCCTAAGAATAAAGAAGAAGAAGATAGACCGGACCGAGGTTCGAGAGAAAAGCAATAGAGCGAGATGAGGATTCGGCTTTTGACTTGGCAACGGTACGGACGTGCAAGGTCCGAGGCAGACAATTTCGTGTGCGCAAATTTAAGCGTGGAATTTATTTTATTGAATTCAAATAAGTAATTGAAAGTTAGAATCAAGAAAAGAAAAGTTTTCCGTGAAAAGAAAGGAAAAACCAGGGAGTTCCGGAGGCGTTGATTGGTGCTCAAACCCGAGCCGTTACGTGCCCGTTGCTGGTGGATCACCAAAAAGGCATCCAGGTCAGGTCAGTGAGCAGCAATAAGGGTCAACGAGCAACCTGGCGAAAGTTCCGGATCAATTCTAGTAAGTCCAAGCTATCTAAATAAATTATTTGCTGGTCTCTGCTGTCGTCGGCGCCTAAGATTTAACCACGTGTAATGGCGGTCACCCGTGCATGAATTTATAAAGAACTCCAGAATGGTTGTTGTAATGCAAGTTGCAAACAGTAGCGTTTGAAGTTCGGCCGCACGAAGCGTTAATAATTACACACATACTCAAAATTGGGGTGAAGATCATGCTGCTGTAATACCATAAGAGATGAGAATCTGACGGGCGAACCATAAAAAGAAACTGCCGTGGAATGCCGCTGAAAGACGATTTGTAATTACTGTATATGTGTAATAAGTGATGATGTAATAATTTTGATGCACCGATACATAATTTAATCTAAATATTAATACATGCTTTGATATATGTACGTAGACATTAAGGTTGATAAATTCTTCGATATATGATTTTGATACATAATTTAATCTAAATATTAATACATGCTTTGATATATACGTAGACATTAAGGTTGATAAATTCTTCGATATATGATTTTAATACATAGTTTGATATAAATGTTGATACATAGTTTGATATAAATATTGATACATAGTTGGATATAAATGTTGATACATAGTTTGATATAAATGTTGATACATAGTTTGATATAAATGTTGATACATAGTTTGATATAAATGTTGATACATAGTTTGATATAAATGTTGATACATAGTTTGATATAAATGTTGATACATGTTTTGATATATACAACTTGGTACATAATCGATACTTGGGTTGATATCTATTTTGATATATAAGTTGTGGCATATTTTGATACATAGTTTATGTATGTGAATATATATGTAAATACGCATTTATTTACATATATCCAGCCTATAACTGGCATTCTGTAAAAGTTGAAAATAAGATTTATACAAAGTAAGGTTGGGGGTGAATTCCATGGTTATGTAAGGGGGCGGAAGGAAGGAAGCGGTAAATTTCGATGGAATAAGTTTCGGTTGGTATAAGCGAAAAGGTCCGTCTCTGAAGAGCTCTTCCGGGAGGGTTTCGATGCTTGATGCGTCGAGAAAACAGATATTCGCGAAACGATTTGAAAGGTGCCGACATTGCGCCCTAATTGAAATAAAAGAAATAACTGCGAAATTAGTTCCAAGCCCAGATTCCACCCATACCCAATAAACAAAAGTAATATTTTTCATTCTAATGTATTTCAGTTATATATATATATACCTATATATGTCATCTCAAACGTATTGAAAAGAAAAGGAAATCGTGTTATATTTCCTATAGAATTTAAGTGAACTAGTGGAACTGGCATATAACAAGCCAGTTGTAAATGAAAATTAGTTTTTTTTGTAGAATAACCGTGTTTCTAAACCTTAACCCTAATAGGGGAATAAATATTGTAAGAATATTAAAGTGAAAATTATAATGTGTTAAATTCTCTTAAATGTCGGAAGGAGGGGAAGGGGTACAAGCTTGAGGATTGGTTCGCTGGGCATTCACCCGGGCGGCAAAAGGGGTTAATCGTATGAATGTGTAAATGTGTGTGTGCGTGTGTTGGGAATAGAAAGCAGGAAATCGCGTGGTGGAGTTTAATTAATTTAGAGATAATTTAGGAGATATCTGACGACCACCACAAGTGGAAGTCAGATTATTGTTCCCAGCTTAGGGAACGGCATGGCGGGTCGAGAACCGCGACCATTGACGGATGAGCTAGCCGAGGAAAACCATGCCGGATCCGGAGGAGAGAGAGAGAAGCTGTGGTAACAATATGGCGCCCAAAGGAAAGCAAGCCTTGCGGTTTATTCTGGGCAAGGTTTCCCAAGCTGGACGGCTTGGACTGGCCAAGCAGCCTAGCCCAATTGCTCGTGCGAGGGGAGCGTTGCTCACAAGCAACCGCAGGCCAAAGAAGTGGCAGTGTATTTAGTGTAAAGCGGCGCCATAACAATATGGCGTCCGATCGGAAGGACGGCTGTGCGGTCTCTTCTCCGTAGAGCCCCCAAACCATGACGGCTTGAGCTGGCAATATAGTCGAGCTCAATTGCGCGTGCAGAGGAGGCGCTACGGACAAGAAACCGCAGGCCAAGAATGTGTTGTTTAGTTCATAGGGTTTTGGTACAAATTTATTTACAATGACGCCTTGATGGTGGGGTGTCTACGGTAGAGCGAGCTTTGCGGTTCTCCTCCGCAGGGTTTCCAAGCTGGCTGGCTTAGACTGGCGGAGAGCTGAGTCTAATTGCGGCGGCGAAGGAAGCACTGCTGATGAGCAACCGCAAGCCGAAAGGTAATTCGTTTTTTTTACCAACCGAAGTGAGCTTTGGCGATTCTGTCTTGCCGGGTCTTCAAGGCTTGATGACGTTGAAGGGCTGAAAATAGCAACTTCAAATTGCACGAGAGGCGGGGACACGGTTGAGAGCGAATTGCCAGAACTAGGTTGTCAGAATGAGTGTGTTAAAAGAGTACAAGCGTTGCGGATCCGTCGCCGCGTGCCTTCCAGAACAAGTTGGCTTGAACCGGCAACAAGAGCCAAGTTCAACTGCAGCAGTGTGGATGATGTGGCTAATGAGCGTCCGCATGCCAAATGAAGAAACGTACGTTGCAACTTGGTGGCTTAGATTGGCATAGTAGGCCGAACCTAACCGCACCAAGAGTTTTTTTTGTAATTATAGAATGAATGTGAGAATGAATGAGTGAAGTTGACCCTGAAGTCAGCGTGTTTTGTCTCCTTCCCTACCCAAACCCGACGTATAATATTCTCGTTAATATCAACAAATATATTCTTTTTGGTTAAGCTAGATATATATTCTAAAAATATTGAGAAGTTGTGAATTTTTGAACGGAGTAGTGTTTTTTTTTTTATGAGTAGTGCAGAAAAAATTCGAAGAGAATCGTCGAAACGTAGACATATACGGTTCGATTTGAACCGTTCATCACCGCAAGTTAAGTGCGCGAAGTACAACACTCCGCTAAGACACTTAAATATGCCAGGACATACATCACCACCAGATGAAACAGTTACGGAAAAGGACCTCACGATAATAGACATGTCACAAACCATAAACGTCCCGCGAGACGGGAATAAACAAACGGGAGTCAAACCACAAAGTAAAGGGGCCGTTCCAAAAACTAAGCAATCCGAAACATTAGGTCAACTTGGGGCGACCGGTTTAGCTACTGAAATGGAAGAGAATTCAGGGGTAGTCGGTATTGTTAGCAAGGTATGCGCCTCAATGAAAGACTCTATGGACGCTTCTATTAGCAAACAAATTCAGGAAGGTCTCAAAATGGGGTTAGAAGATATAATGGAAAAATTGGGGAGTACTCTGCGCGTCTCAAAAATTGGCGATAAAAATCGCGCGAATAATAAAACCAATAAGAACAATCAACGAGAAGTAAACAACCATTTTCAAAAAACAGTTAATAGAAATGCTAATTTAGATTGGAATCAGAAGAATAGTGAAGGTCAAAGGGTTGCCGAGTATCAGGAAAATCAAGCGCCAGCGGTTGCCGGTCAGACCATGAGAATTGATAATCATTTTTTGCAGAACGCTTCCAAACAGCAAATCCCAAATGAAAGAAACTGCGGTATTCGTTTTCCACAAGTGCAAGAACAATTGCAATGTATGGGCGGTCAAGAGAGGTCATCGATAGGGTCGTCTGAGGGTAGACAGAGTGGCAATGGTTCAGAAATTCAGTATATGAAACCCAGCGTTTGTACGCTTAAAATCGGAAAATGGGGGTTGAATTTCGATGGTAGCGCGAATAATTTGTCTGTAGAAGATTTTGTATTTAGGATAGAGTACTTGCAGGCTCAGTATAGTTGTACATGGAATGAAATAATGCGTGATTTCCATTTATTATTGACGGGGGAGGCCAGAGACTGGTACTGGTTGTTTGTGAAAACGAATAACGTGCCAGATTGGCCGAATTTGCGATATGCGTTAATGAGGCGTTATCGAACAAGTAGAACTGACTTCGAAATTATGCGTGACCTAGTCGAGAGACGGCAGTTGCCAAGCGAATCAGTAGACACATTTTTCCAAGCGGTATGGAAGTTGCGATCGCATTTAGCATATCCGGTTCCGGAACATGAAGTAATTAAAATAATAAAACGTAATTTGAAAGATTATTTAGCACGTATAGTTTACGCCTTACCAGTATACACTGTCGAACAGTTGAGAGAAGAGTGCATGGAGGTAGAACGCAGCTTCCAGCGGCGGGAGATTCGCACTGCTCCTCCGACAATGCCTCGATATCAACGACCAGTGAGTGAAATGTTGGTAGACGTAAATGACCAAGTGGTAGGTGAATCTGATCTGGAAAGAGTACAGGAATTAGCAATGTTCAATGTGTCGAACGATGGAAAAGGGCAACAACAAACGAAACAAATTGTTTTATGCTGGAATTGTCAAAAACAAGGTCACACTTTTAGAGAGTGTATGTCACTGCAACGTAATATTTTTTGCTTTAAATGTGGAAGAGCGAATGTCATCACGCCAAAATGTCCTCAATGTGCTCCGGGAAACTCCAACAGGAACATGGTAGCTGCGGGAGAACCGTGCTCCAAACAGATTCCCGCGAGGTCGCACAAATAAAAGAAGTTCCAGAAATAGCCCAAGACAGCGAGCAGGTAGAGGTGGAGAAGAATGAGAGTGAGCCTGAAAAAGATAAGAATATTAGTATTTTGAAAAATGTAATAGGTTTCAATAAGAAGAATAGTTATCATGAACAAATTAAACCCTATCAGCAAAGAATTTTAGAGTATGTCGAAGCTCGTGAACGAATATTTAACGACGGCCAGCTTAATGGAATGCGCATGGTGACAAGAAAAATTCAAAAGGCTCGAGAGCGTTACAAACGTAGGAAAATAATGCGCAAGTTAGTGACGGCGGCGATAAACAAAGTAAACGATGAAGATCCGCGAGCATACGCAGAAATATGTATAGGAAATAAAACAATGAATGGATTGCTCGACACCGGTGCATCAGTGAGTGTACTTGGAAAAGGGTGCCGTGAGCTGATAGCGGAAATGGAAGTCCCAGTGTTACCATATTTGTGTCTAATTAAAACTGCTTCAGGTGGTAAATGTAATGTAATTGGAAAAGTTGTTCTGGAAATAAAATATAAGAATATTAAGAATAAGATACTGTTTTATTTATGTCCCTACCTGGAACAAAGTCTTTATCTAGGTATAGATTTCTGGCGAAAATTCAACTTGGCCACGGATGTGATCGGAATAGCCGAGATTGGCGAAGAAAGCGACGCTAAATCTCACCAAGGTGAAGAAGCGGATCCTAATATGCATGATTTAACTCCTGAGCAAAAAGATAAATTAGAATTAGTGAAGAAACAATTCAAGTCGTATGAAGAAAACGGACTCGGACGTACCCACATAGAAAAACACTCAATAAAGTTGATTGAGGGAGCAACACCAGTGAAGGATCGTCACTACCCGATGTCACCGGCGGTGCAAGACATCGTATTTGCCGAAATTGACATGATGCTTCGTTTAGGGGTAATTGAAGAAAGCCAAAGTCCCTGGAGCAATCGCATCACGGTCGTCCGAAAGCCAGATAAGAATCGGTTCTGTCTTGATGCGAGAAAGTTGAATGAAAGGTCGGTTAAAGATGCGTATCCGCTGCAAAATATCGAAGGCATATTGAGTCGCATCGACTATACGTACTACATTAGTAGCGTTGACTTGAAGTTCGCCTTTTGGCAAATAGAGCTTGAAGAAGAAAGCAAGCCATACACGGCGTTTACGATACCTGGAAGGCCGCTGTATCAGTTTGCCGTGATGCCCTTCGGATTATGCAACGCAGCGCAACGTCTGTGTCGGCTCATGGACAGAGTTATTCCTCAGACCCTAAAATCGCATGTCTTTGTTTATCTCGACGACCTTTTGATTATCGCGGCTGACTTCGAGACGCACGTACGAGTATTGAGTGAAGTAGCACAATGCCTGAAAAGAGCAAACTTAACAATTGGTTTGAGTAAGTCGAAATTTTGCTTCAAAGAGTTAAAATATTTAGGATTTATCATCGGAGGTGGAATTTTGAGAACGGATTCGGATAAGGTAGCCGCAATCGAAAAGATTCCAATTCCCAGGTCGCCGCGAGAAGTGCGTAGTTTCCTTGGAACCGCGGGTTGGTATCGACGTTTTATTCGAGATTTTGCGACACTTTCAGCACCCCTTAGCGATACACTGAAAAAGAACTCAAAATTCACCATCACGCCAGAAGCAAAGGAGGCGTTTTACAGTCTTAAACGAGCGCTTACCACAGCCCCAGTGTTAACTCATGCCGATTTCAATAGAAGGTTTTGGATACAGTGCGATGCGTCCGAAAGCGGAGTAGGTGCAGTTTCATTTCAGATCGACAACGACAAAAACGAAAAACCAATCGCGTTTTTTTCCCAAAAGCTGAACAAACATCAACGCAATTACAGCGTCACCGAGAAAGAGTGTCTGGCAGCGGTGTTGGCTGTGAAACGATTCCGTCCATATGTGGAGATGATGCCTTTCACCATCGTCACTGATCATGCCAGTCTTAAGTGGCTGATGACATTAAAAGATTTGAGCGGACGATTGGCGCGTTGGTCGTTGAAGTTGCAAACTTTTGACTTTCAGATAGAACACCGAAAGGGATCGGAGAACATAGTTGCCGATATGTTGTCACGATCAGTGGAGCCGGTAGAAGTGGTCAATGATATTCCTTTCAACGTCGAATCAGAGGAATTTAAGTCCCCGTCCTATATGGAGTTAATTAAAATTATTAATGAAAATTCAGAAAGATTACCAGACCTAAAAATTGATGATGGCCTGATTTATAAACGCACGAACTTCGATAGAAACGAAATTGGATCTGAGATGTGCTGGAAACTGTGGATACCAGAGTCGTTGACATCCGTACTTATCGCGAAAGCGCATGAGCCAAAAACAACAGCTCATGGAGGAATTGCAAAAACTTTGCACAGGTTGAAACAACATTTTTATTGGCCGGGTATGACGTCTCAAGTACAAAACCACATAAGCAGTTGCATTGTGTGCAAAGAATCAAAATCAACAAACCGAGAACTTCGTCCAGAAATAGGTCGCGAAGTAGTAACGGAGCGCCCGTTTCAAAAACTATATATCGATTTCCTAGGCAAATATCCACGCTCTAAGAAGGGCAATGCGTACATCTTTATTGTTCTAGATCATTTTAGTAAGTTTATGTTCCTTTGTGCGATGAAAGAAGCCACTACGACGAATGTAATAAAGTTTCTAATAAATGAAATATTTTATAAATTTGGAGTACCGGAAACTATACATTCTGATAATGGTAAACAATTCGTATCAAGGGAGTTTGAAAAAATGATTAATAAATTTCAGATTGTCCATATTAGAACAGCGGTGCACTCACCCCAATCGAATGCGTCCGAACGTGTTAACCAATCAGTGCTGGTGGCAATAAGAGCGTATCTGGAGGAAGATCACCGTGATTGGGATCTCTATCTCCCCGAGATAGAATGCGCTTTAAGGAGTTCGATTCACTCATCCACCGGAGTTACACCGTTCTTCGCGTTATTTGGATACCATATGTTTATCAATGGAGGAGATTATAAACTTGCACGAAAACTAGGATCAATGAGCGACAGCGAAATATTAGCATTAAATCGAGAAGACCATTTAATGATGGTGCGTGAAAAGGTTAAAACTAATTTACATAACGCCTATGAAAATAGCGCGCGCAGATATAACCAAAACAAACGAGCTGTTCACTTCGTTCCAGGACAAGAAGTTTATCGAAGAAACTTTGCACAAAGCGATTTCAAGCAAAATATAAATGCGAAGTTTTGCAAGAAATTTCTGAAATGTCGCGTAATTAATGCCGTGGGTAATAACATGTACCGATTAGAAACACTAAATGGAAAACCAATAGGGATATTTCACGCGAAAGATATCAAGCAGTAAGATTGCATTTACTTGTCATGATTCTTCTGTTGATGTGTAGTCCTCTGCCGAGCATAGATTTCTCACTAGTAAATTCCATCCAATTCATTCATCCGTTTCGTTCTGAAATAGAGTAACGTTCTCCTAGAATATCTTTAGATCTTTAGATCCATCTGAAATATAAATGAGTAACAAAGTAAAATCATATAACCAAATTTGGAAATGTATACTTCCCGTATGTTCACACCGTTGGCTGTGCTGAATATGTCGAATTGCCGGCTAGCTCAGTGAAGAGCAGGGTCGTGGGCGAAAGCCTACGTTGGGCGCTGTAAGCAGACGAGCTTAAAACTTCCCACAGCACACTGTGCTTTTCCTTGCAAGAGCGTCCAAGCCCAGAGTTTTGTTGCGTGTGAAGCTAAAAGAAAGAACAAATGAAAGAATTATTAGCAATTTAATCTCGATAAATTCGAAATGTGTAGAAATTTGCCCCTAGATGAATAATCCTGTTGTTTTTTTTTAATTCATGATACCAGTAATAGGTAGATTTTCTAAAAGTATAAGATTCGATAAATAAGTACAGAAAAGTTGTGATGCTTTAATTTGCATCAAACTAACCCACCTTCGTATAGGAAATGTCATTTTTTTTGTGTTGTCGAAGTTGTCAGCTGCCTGATGGCAAGCGTTGAGTTCTCTGTGGATTAGTAGCGACAAGAACCCCAGGGTAATAAATAATAAGGGAAATTTGAAAATAAATGCCCGGTAAAGCAAAATGACCAACTAGCCATGAACTCGAGTCTGGAGACATGAGCGCCTGATACCCCTGAGGCTTCAGCGATGCTATACTGGATTTGTTTGTGTGTTGTTAAGGAGTTCAAATGTTCAACCGTCGGTTCAGCTCGATCTTTCGAGAACATAAATTCGCGAAAGCGGGAAGTTTCCTAAGAATAAAGAAGAAGAAGATAGACCGGACCGAGGTTCGAGAGAAAAGCAATAGAGCGAGATGAGGATTCGGCTTTTGACTTGGCAACGGTACGGACGTGCAAGGTCCGAGGCAGACAATTTCGTGTGCGCAAATTTAAGCGTGGAATTTATTTTATTGAATTCAAATAAGTAATTGAAAGTTAGAATCAAGAAAAGAAAAGTTTTCCGTGAAAAGAAAGGAAAAACCAGGGAGTTCCGGAGGCGTTGATTGGTGCTCAAACCCGAGCCGTTACGTGCCCGTTGCTGGTGGATCACCAAAAAGGCATCCAGGTCAGGTCAGTGAGCAGCAATAAGGGTCAACGAGCAACCTGGCGAAAGTTCCGGATCAATTCTAGTAAGTCCAAGCTATCTAAATAAATTATTTGCTGGTCTCTGCTGTCGTCGGCGCCTAAGATTTAACCACGTGTAATGGCGGTCACCCGTGCATGAATTTATAAAGAACTCCAGAATGGTTGTTGTAATGCAAGTTGCAAACAGTAGCGTTTGAAGTTCGGCCGCACGAAGCGTTAATAATTACACACATACTCAAAATTGGGGTGAAGATCATGCTGCTGTAATACCATAAGAGATGAGAATCTGACGGGCGAACCATAAAAAGAAACTGCCGTGGAATGCCGCTGAAAGACGATTTGTAATTACTGTATATGTGTAATAAGTGATGATGTAATAATTTTGATGCACCGATACATAATTTAATCTAAATATTAATACATGCTTTGATATATGTACGTAGACATTAAGGTTGATAAATTCTTCGATATATGATTTTGATACATAATTTAATCTAAATATTAATACATGCTTTGATATATACGTAGACATTAAGGTTGATAAATTCTTCGATATATGATTTTAATACATAGTTTGATATAAATGTTGATACATAGTTTGATATAAATATTGATACATAGTTGGATATAAATGTTGATACATAGTTTGATATAAATGTTGATACATAGTTTGATATAAATGTTGATACATAGTTTGATATAAATGTTGATACATAGTTTGATATAAATGTTGATACATAGTTTGATATAAATGTTGATACATGTTTTGATATATACAACTTGGTACATAATCGATACTTGGGTTGATATCTATTTTGATATATAAGTTGTGGCATATTTTGATACATAGTTTATGTATGTGAATATATATGTAAATACGCATTTATTTACATATATCCAGCCTATAACTGGCATTCTGTAAAAGTTGAAAATAAGATTTATACAAAGTAAGGTTGGGGGTGAATTCCATGGTTATGTAAGGGGGCGGAAGGAAGGAAGCGGTAAATTTCGATGGAATAAGTTTCGGTTGGTATAAGCGAAAAGGTCCGTCTCTGAAGAGCTCTTCCGGGAGGGTTTCGATGCTTGATGCGTCGAGAAAACAGATATTCGCGAAACGATTTGAAAGGTGCCGACATTGCGCCCTAATTGAAATAAAAGAAATAACTGCGAAATTAGTTCCAAGCCCAGATTCCACCCATACCCAATAAACAAAAGTAATATTTTTCATTCTAATGTATTTCAGTTATATATATATATACCTATATATGTCATCTCAAACGTATTGAAAAGAAAAGGAAATCGTGTTATATTTCCTATAGAATTTAAGTGAACTAGTGGAACTGGCATATAACAAGCCAGTTGTAAATGAAAATTAGTTTTTTTTGTAGAATAACCGTGTTTCTAAACCTTAACCCTAATAGGGGAATAAATATTGTAAGAATATTAAAGTGAAAATTATAATGTGTTAAATTCTCTTAAATGTCGGAAGGAGGGGAAGGGGTACAAGCTTGAGGATTGGTTCGCTGGGCATTCACCCGGGCGGCAAAAGGGGTTAATCGTATGAATGTGTAAATGTGTGTGTGCGTGTGTTGGGAATAGAAAGCAGGAAATCGCGTGGTGGAGTTTAATTAATTTAGAGATAATTTAGGAGATATCTGACGACCACCACAAGTGGAAGTCAGATTATTGTTCCCAGCTTAGGGAACGGCATGGCGGGTCGAGAACCGCGACCATTGACGGATGAGCTAGCCGAGGAAAACCATGCCGGATCCGGAGGAGAGAGAGAGAAGCTGTGGTAACAATATGGCGCCCAAAGGAAAGCAAGCCTTGCGGTTTATTCTGGGCAAGGTTTCCCAAGCTGGACGGCTTGGACTGGCCAAGCAGCCTAGCCCAATTGCTCGTGCGAGGGGAGCGTTGCTCACAAGCAACCGCAGGCCAAAGAAGTGGCAGTGTATTTAGTGTAAAGCGGCGCCATAACAATATGGCGTCCGATCGGAAGGACGGCTGTGCGGTCTCTTCTCCGTAGAGCCCCCAAACCATGACGGCTTGAGCTGGCAATATAGTCGAGCTCAATTGCGCGTGCAGAGGAGGCGCTACGGACAAGAAACCGCAGGCCAAGAATGTGTTGTTTAGTTCATAGGGTTTTGGTACAAATTTATTTACAATGACGCCTTGATGGTGGGGTGTCTACGGTAGAGCGAGCTTTGCGGTTCTCCTCCGCAGGGTTTCCAAGCTGGCTGGCTTAGACTGGCGGAGAGCTGAGTCTAATTGCGGCGGCGAAGGAAGCACTGCTGATGAGCAACCGCAAGCCGAAAGGTAATTCGTTTTTTTTACCAACCGAAGTGAGCTTTGGCGATTCTGTCTTGCCGGGTCTTCAAGGCTTGATGACGTTGAAGGGCTGAAAATAGCAACTTCAAATTGCACGAGAGGCGGGGACACGGTTGAGAGCGAATTGCCAGAACTAGGTTGTCAGAATGAGTGTGTTAAAAGAGTACAAGCGTTGCGGATCCGTCGCCGCGTGCCTTCCAGAACAAGTTGGCTTGAACCGGCAACAAGAGCCAAGTTCAACTGCAGCAGTGTGGATGATGTGGCTAATGAGCGTCCGCATGCCAAATGAAGAAACGTACGTTGCAACTTGGTGGCTTAGATTGGCATAGTAGGCCGAACCTAACCGCACCAAGAGTTTTTTTTGTAATTATAGAATGAATGTGAGAATGAATGAGTGAAGTTGACCCTGAAGTCAGCGTGTTTTGTCTCCTTCCCTACCCAAACCCGACGTATAATATTCTCGTTAATATCAACAAATATATTCTTTTTGGTTAAGCTAGATATATATTCTAAAAATATTGAGAAGTTGTGAATTTTTGAACGGAGTAGTGTTTTTTTTTTTATGAGTAGTGCAGAAAAAATTCGAAGAGAATCGTCGAAACGTAGACATATACGGTTCGATTTGAACCGTTCATCACCGCAAGTTAAGTGCGCGAAGTACAACACTCCGCTAAGACACTTAAATATGCCAGGACATACATCACCACCAGATGAAACAGTTACGGAAAAGGACCTCACGATAATAGACATGTCACAAACCATAAACGTCCCGCGAGACGGGAATAAACAAACGGGAGTCAAACCACAAAGTAAAGGGGCCGTTCCAAAAACTAAGCAATCCGAAACATTAGGTCAACTTGGGGCGACCGGTTTAGCTACTGAAATGGAAGAGAATTCAGGGGTAGTCGGTATTGTTAGCAAGGTATGCGCCTCAATGAAAGACTCTATGGACGCTTCTATTAGCAAACAAATTCAGGAAGGTCTCAAAATGGGGTTAGAAGATATAATGGAAAAATTGGGGAGTACTCTGCGCGTCTCAAAAATTGGCGATAAAAATCGCGCGAATAATAAAACCAATAAGAACAATCAACGAGAAGTAAACAACCATTTTCAAAAAACAGTTAATAGAAATGCTAATTTAGATTGGAATCAGAAGAATAGTGAAGGTCAAAGGGTTGCCGAGTATCAGGAAAATCAAGCGCCAGCGGTTGCCGGTCAGACCATGAGAATTGATAATCATTTTTTGCAGAACGCTTCCAAACAGCAAATCCCAAATGAAAGAAACTGCGGTATTCGTTTTCCACAAGTGCAAGAACAATTGCAATGTATGGGCGGTCAAGAGAGGTCATCGATAGGGTCGTCTGAGGGTAGACAGAGTGGCAATGGTTCAGAAATTCAGTATATGAAACCCAGCGTTTGTACGCTTAAAATCGGAAAATGGGGGTTGAATTTCGATGGTAGCGCGAATAATTTGTCTGTAGAAGATTTTGTATTTAGGATAGAGTACTTGCAGGCTCAGTATAGTTGTACATGGAATGAAATAATGCGTGATTTCCATTTATTATTGACGGGGGAGGCCAGAGACTGGTACTGGTTGTTTGTGAAAACGAATAACGTGCCAGATTGGCCGAATTTGCGATATGCGTTAATGAGGCGTTATCGAACAAGTAGAACTGACTTCGAAATTATGCGTGACCTAGTCGAGAGACGGCAGTTGCCAAGCGAATCAGTAGACACATTTTTCCAAGCGGTATGGAAGTTGCGATCGCATTTAGCATATCCGGTTCCGGAACATGAAGTAATTAAAATAATAAAACGTAATTTGAAAGATTATTTAGCACGTATAGTTTACGCCTTACCAGTATACACTGTCGAACAGTTGAGAGAAGAGTGCATGGAGGTAGAACGCAGCTTCCAGCGGCGGGAGATTCGCACTGCTCCTCCGACAATGCCTCGATATCAACGACCAGTGAGTGAAATGTTGGTAGACGTAAATGACCAAGTGGTAGGTGAATCTGATCTGGAAAGAGTACAGGAATTAGCAATGTTCAATGTGTCGAACGATGGAAAAGGGCAACAACAAACGAAACAAATTGTTTTATGCTGGAATTGTCAAAAACAAGGTCACACTTTTAGAGAGTGTATGTCACTGCAACGTAATATTTTTTGCTTTAAATGTGGAAGAGCGAATGTCATCACGCCAAAATGTCCTCAATGTGCTCCGGGAAACTCCAACAGGAACATGGTAGCTGCGGGAGAACCGTGCTCCAAACAGATTCCCGCGAGGTCGCACAAATAAAAGAAGTTCCAGAAATAGCCCAAGACAGCGAGCAGGTAGAGGTGGAGAAGAATGAGAGTGAGCCTGAAAAAGATAAGAATATTAGTATTTTGAAAAATGTAATAGGTTTCAATAAGAAGAATAGTTATCATGAACAAATTAAACCCTATCAGCAAAGAATTTTAGAGTATGTCGAAGCTCGTGAACGAATATTTAACGACGGCCAGCTTAATGGAATGCGCATGGTGACAAGAAAAATTCAAAAGGCTCGAGAGCGTTACAAACGTAGGAAAATAATGCGCAAGTTAGTGACGGCGGCGATAAACAAAGTAAACGATGAAGATCCGCGAGCATACGCAGAAATATGTATAGGAAATAAAACAATGAATGGATTGCTCGACACCGGTGCATCAGTGAGTGTACTTGGAAAAGGGTGCCGTGAGCTGATAGCGGAAATGGAAGTCCCAGTGTTACCATATTTGTGTCTAATTAAAACTGCTTCAGGTGGTAAATGTAATGTAATTGGAAAAGTTGTTCTGGAAATAAAATATAAGAATATTAAGAATAAGATACTGTTTTATTTATGTCCCTACCTGGAACAAAGTCTTTATCTAGGTATAGATTTCTGGCGAAAATTCAACTTGGCCACGGATGTGATCGGAATAGCCGAGATTGGCGAAGAAAGCGACGCTAAATCTCACCAAGGTGAAGAAGCGGATCCTAATATGCATGATTTAACTCCTGAGCAAAAAGATAAATTAGAATTAGTGAAGAAACAATTCAAGTCGTATGAAGAAAACGGACTCGGACGTACCCACATAGAAAAACACTCAATAAAGTTGATTGAGGGAGCAACACCAGTGAAGGATCGTCACTACCCGATGTCACCGGCGGTGCAAGACATCGTATTTGCCGAAATTGACATGATGCTTCGTTTAGGGGTAATTGAAGAAAGCCAAAGTCCCTGGAGCAATCGCATCACGGTCGTCCGAAAGCCAGATAAGAATCGGTTCTGTCTTGATGCGAGAAAGTTGAATGAAAGGTCGGTTAAAGATGCGTATCCGCTGCAAAATATCGAAGGCATATTGAGTCGCATCGACTATACGTACTACATTAGTAGCGTTGACTTGAAGTTCGCCTTTTGGCAAATAGAGCTTGAAGAAGAAAGCAAGCCATACACGGCGTTTACGATACCTGGAAGGCCGCTGTATCAGTTTGCCGTGATGCCCTTCGGATTATGCAACGCAGCGCAACGTCTGTGTCGGCTCATGGACAGAGTTATTCCTCAGACCCTAAAATCGCATGTCTTTGTTTATCTCGACGACCTTTTGATTATCGCGGCTGACTTCGAGACGCACGTACGAGTATTGAGTGAAGTAGCACAATGCCTGAAAAGAGCAAACTTAACAATTGGTTTGAGTAAGTCGAAATTTTGCTTCAAAGAGTTAAAATATTTAGGATTTATCATCGGAGGTGGAATTTTGAGAACGGATTCGGATAAGGTAGCCGCAATCGAAAAGATTCCAATTCCCAGGTCGCCGCGAGAAGTGCGTAGTTTCCTTGGAACCGCGGGTTGGTATCGACGTTTTATTCGAGATTTTGCGACACTTTCAGCACCCCTTAGCGATACACTGAAAAAGAACTCAAAATTCACCATCACGCCAGAAGCAAAGGAGGCGTTTTACAGTCTTAAACGAGCGCTTACCACAGCCCCAGTGTTAACTCATGCCGATTTCAATAGAAGGTTTTGGATACAGTGCGATGCGTCCGAAAGCGGAGTAGGTGCAGTTTCATTTCAGATCGACAACGACAAAAACGAAAAACCAATCGCGTTTTTTTCCCAAAAGCTGAACAAACATCAACGCAATTACAGCGTCACCGAGAAAGAGTGTCTGGCAGCGGTGTTGGCTGTGAAACGATTCCGTCCATATGTGGAGATGATGCCTTTCACCATCGTCACTGATCATGCCAGTCTTAAGTGGCTGATGACATTAAAAGATTTGAGCGGACGATTGGCGCGTTGGTCGTTGAAGTTGCAAACTTTTGACTTTCAGATAGAACACCGAAAGGGATCGGAGAACATAGTTGCCGATATGTTGTCACGATCAGTGGAGCCGGTAGAAGTGGTCAATGATATTCCTTTCAACGTCGAATCAGAGGAATTTAAGTCCCCGTCCTATATGGAGTTAATTAAAATTATTAATGAAAATTCAGAAAGATTACCAGACCTAAAAATTGATGATGGCCTGATTTATAAACGCACGAACTTCGATAGAAACGAAATTGGATCTGAGATGTGCTGGAAACTGTGGATACCAGAGTCGTTGACATCCGTACTTATCGCGAAAGCGCATGAGCCAAAAACAACAGCTCATGGAGGAATTGCAAAAACTTTGCACAGGTTGAAACAACATTTTTATTGGCCGGGTATGACGTCTCAAGTACAAAACCACATAAGCAGTTGCATTGTGTGCAAAGAATCAAAATCAACAAACCGAGAACTTCGTCCAGAAATAGGTCGCGAAGTAGTAACGGAGCGCCCGTTTCAAAAACTATATATCGATTTCCTAGGCAAATATCCACGCTCTAAGAAGGGCAATGCGTACATCTTTATTGTTCTAGATCATTTTAGTAAGTTTATGTTCCTTTGTGCGATGAAAGAAGCCACTACGACGAATGTAATAAAGTTTCTAATAAATGAAATATTTTATAAATTTGGAGTACCGGAAACTATACATTCTGATAATGGTAAACAATTCGTATCAAGGGAGTTTGAAAAAATGATTAATAAATTTCAGATTGTCCATATTAGAACAGCGGTGCACTCACCCCAATCGAATGCGTCCGAACGTGTTAACCAATCAGTGCTGGTGGCAATAAGAGCGTATCTGGAGGAAGATCACCGTGATTGGGATCTCTATCTCCCCGAGATAGAATGCGCTTTAAGGAGTTCGATTCACTCATCCACCGGAGTTACACCGTTCTTCGCGTTATTTGGATACCATATGTTTATCAATGGAGGAGATTATAAACTTGCACGAAAACTAGGATCAATGAGCGACAGCGAAATATTAGCATTAAATCGAGAAGACCATTTAATGATGGTGCGTGAAAAGGTTAAAACTAATTTACATAACGCCTATGAAAATAGCGCGCGCAGATATAACCAAAACAAACGAGCTGTTCACTTCGTTCCAGGACAAGAAGTTTATCGAAGAAACTTTGCACAAAGCGATTTCAAGCAAAATATAAATGCGAAGTTTTGCAAGAAATTTCTGAAATGTCGCGTAATTAATGCCGTGGGTAATAACATGTACCGATTAGAAACACTAAATGGAAAACCAATAGGGATATTTCACGCGAAAGATATCAAGCAGTAAGATTGCATTTACTTGTCATGATTCTTCTGTTGATGTGTAGTCCTCTGCCGAGCATAGATTTCTCACTAGTAAATTCCATCCAATTCATTCATCCGTTTCGTTCTGAAATAGAGTAACGTTCTCCTAGAATATCTTTAGATCTTTAGATCCATCTGAAATATAAATGAGTAACAAAGTAAAATCATATAACCAAATTTGGAAATGTATACTTCCCGTATGTTCACACCGTTGGCTGTGCTGAATATGTCGAATTGCCGGCTAGCTCAGTGAAGAGCAGGGTCGTGGGCGAAAGCCTACGTTGGGCGCTGTAAGCAGACGAGCTTAAAACTTCCCACAGCACACTGTGCTTTTCCTTGCAAGAGCGTCCAAGCCCAGAGTTTTGTTGCGTGTGAAGCTAAAAGAAAGAACAAATGAAAGAATTATTAGCAATTTAATCTCGATAAATTCGAAATGTGTAGAAATTTGCCCCTAGATGAATAATCCTGTTGTTTTTTTTTAATTCATGATACCAGTAATAGGTAGATTTTCTAAAAGTATAAGATTCGATAAATAAGTACAGAAAAGTTGTGATGCTTTAATTTGCATCAAACTAACCCACCTTCGTATAGGAAATGTCATTTTTTTTGTGTTGTCGAAGTTGTCAGCTGCCTGATGGCAAGCGTTGAGTTCTCTGTGGATTAGTAGCGACAAGAACCCCAGGGTAATAAATAATAAGGGAAATTTGAAAATAAATGCCCGGTAAAGCAAAATGACCAACTAGCCATGAACTCGAGTCTGGAGACATGAGCGCCTGATACCCCTGAGGCTTCAGCGATGCTATACTGGATTTGTTTGTGTGTTGTTAAGGAGTTCAAATGTTCAACCGTCGGTTCAGCTCGATCTTTCGAGAACATAAATTCGCGAAAGCGGGAAGTTTCCTAAGAATAAAGAAGAAGAAGATAGACCGGACCGAGGTTCGAGAGAAAAGCAATAGAGCGAGATGAGGATTCGGCTTTTGACTTGGCAACGGTACGGACGTGCAAGGTCCGAGGCAGACAATTTCGTGTGCGCAAATTTAAGCGTGGAATTTATTTTATTGAATTCAAATAAGTAATTGAAAGTTAGAATCAAGAAAAGAAAAGTTTTCCGTGAAAAGAAAGGAAAAACCAGGGAGTTCCGGAGGCGTTGATTGGTGCTCAAACCCGAGCCGTTACGTGCCCGTTGCTGGTGGATCACCAAAAAGGCATCCAGGTCAGGTCAGTGAGCAGCAATAAGGGTCAACGAGCAACCTGGCGAAAGTTCCGGATCAATTCTAGTAAGTCCAAGCTATCTAAATAAATTATTTGCTGGTCTCTGCTGTCGTCGGCGCCTAAGATTTAACCACGTGTAATGGCGGTCACCCGTGCATGAATTTATAAAGAACTCCAGAATGGTTGTTGTAATGCAAGTTGCAAACAGTAGCGTTTGAAGTTCGGCCGCACGAAGCGTTAATAATTACACACATACTCAAAATTGGGGTGAAGATCATGCTGCTGTAATACCATAAGAGATGAGAATCTGACGGGCGAACCATAAAAAGAAACTGCCGTGGAATGCCGCTGAAAGACGATTTGTAATTACTGTATATGTGTAATAAGTGATGATGTAATAATTTTGATGCACCGATACATAATTTAATCTAAATATTAATACATGCTTTGATATATGTACGTAGACATTAAGGTTGATAAATTCTTCGATATATGATTTTGATACATAATTTAATCTAAATATTAATACATGCTTTGATATATACGTAGACATTAAGGTTGATAAATTCTTCGATATATGATTTTAATACATAGTTTGATATAAATGTTGATACATAGTTTGATATAAATATTGATACATAGTTGGATATAAATGTTGATACATAGTTTGATATAAATGTTGATACATAGTTTGATATAAATGTTGATACATAGTTTGATATAAATGTTGATACATAGTTTGATATAAATGTTGATACATAGTTTGATATAAATGTTGATACATGTTTTGATATATACAACTTGGTACATAATCGATACTTGGGTTGATATCTATTTTGATATATAAGTTGTGGCATATTTTGATACATAGTTTATGTATGTGAATATATATGTAAATACGCATTTATTTACATATATCCAGCCTATAACTGGCATTCTGTAAAAGTTGAAAATAAGATTTATACAAAGTAAGGTTGGGGGTGAATTCCATGGTTATGTAAGGGGGCGGAAGGAAGGAAGCGGTAAATTTCGATGGAATAAGTTTCGGTTGGTATAAGCGAAAAGGTCCGTCTCTGAAGAGCTCTTCCGGGAGGGTTTCGATGCTTGATGCGTCGAGAAAACAGATATTCGCGAAACGATTTGAAAGGTGCCGACATTGCGCCCTAATTGAAATAAAAGAAATAACTGCGAAATTAGTTCCAAGCCCAGATTCCACCCATACCCAATAAACAAAAGTAATATTTTTCATTCTAATGTATTTCAGTTATATATATATATACCTATATATGTCATCTCAAACGTATTGAAAAGAAAAGGAAATCGTGTTATATTTCCTATAGAATTTAAGTGAACTAGTGGAACTGGCATATAACAAGCCAGTTGTAAATGAAAATTAGTTTTTTTTGTAGAATAACCGTGTTTCTAAACCTTAACCCTAATAGGGGAATAAATATTGTAAGAATATTAAAGTGAAAATTATAATGTGTTAAATTCTCTTAAATGTCGGAAGGAGGGGAAGGGGTACAAGCTTGAGGATTGGTTCGCTGGGCATTCACCCGGGCGGCAAAAGGGGTTAATCGTATGAATGTGTAAATGTGTGTGTGCGTGTGTTGGGAATAGAAAGCAGGAAATCGCGTGGTGGAGTTTAATTAATTTAGAGATAATTTAGGAGATATCTGACGACCACCACAAGTGGAAGTCAGATTATTGTTCCCAGCTTAGGGAACGGCATGGCGGGTCGAGAACCGCGACCATTGACGGATGAGCTAGCCGAGGAAAACCATGCCGGATCCGGAGGAGAGAGAGAGAAGCTGTGGTAACAATAATAATAAAGAGAAAAAAACACACATTTTTGATTTGTTTTTAATTCATTTCTATATGAACATTGATTGATATTTATATATAAATTATTAATGTATTATAATAAAAATATGTATTTATTCAAGATGTTATTGTACTATAATCTTTATATTCAATGTGTTTCTTAAATATTTTTACATTGTATTTAAAGTACAATCGCATTTAATTGTAATCAGTATATATAAAGACAATAAGTAAAAAATAAAAATTAAAATGGCAAAATATGATTTTCCTTTGATTTTTTTATTAAAGTACAAGAGATATTAAAATGAACAATATTTGTGTATTTATAGTATATCATGTATGATATCGTGTAAGTACAAGATCTTTGAAAAGCCCGAATATATTTTAAATAATAGAAAATAAAACAACGAATTTCATTCATTAAAAACTTAAAAACAAAACTGCACATTGTTTTAAATAAAGAGAATTTCGATTCAAATTTTTCAAAATATTTAGTATTTATATATCATTCTTTATAAATAAAAATTAAAATTAAATTAATTATATAAAAATTTATTTATACGATCTGATGTATGGTACATTAAAGAGTTTATATCATAAGTTTATTTAAAAAAAATACTATGAAAAGTTTTACTTTCACAACGAAACGAAGCAACGACGAATACGAAAATACATCTTAGTTAGAAGAGAGGCAAACGTTTAACGTCTGCAAAGAGAAGACCCAGAAAGAGAGAGAAAGGAAAAGAAAGAAAGAGAAGAGATGAGTTAGTTCTCGAGTCAATGTTAAGTTCAATGCTTTCCCAATTAAATTAAAATTATATCGTCATTAGAAACATTTGACCGAGTATCATTCCTCCGATTGAGCATAATGAATGAAAATAGTTTCTATTTTTACCGATTCTTGGTGGCTCGACTTCCCGACGGAGAACGCTTCGCTGATGGTGTTCGAGTTGGACTCTTGTAGTATTTGGACATCGTTTTGCTGAGACGTGTAGGGCGTGTGGGAGACCTGAAATAAGAGAGATTCGCCGGTTAGCTAAAGCAACTCGCACCGTCTCGTCGCTGGTCTCTCGCTATCGAGAAAGAAATAAAAGTGAGAACTTACGAGGTTGATATCTCAAATTCCATCTTCTTCGCGGACTCGTCCTCTATTTCGCGCACTCGCTGGTTGGCCACCTGAGCGGCTACCCTCTCCTTCCTACGCGACCTACAATCGCCAACGAAGTAGGTAAGAAAATCCTTCTTGAGGAGGTTGGGATCCGGATCAAAGTCTGGATCTGGGTCCTTGGGTTCCTCATTTCGCTTACGACCGCGCTTTCGACGTACCGGCGTATTTGCGGCGTTGGTGTCCGATGACGTTGTGGTGGCGGAGGAATTGAGGTCTACTTTCTGTGCGTCTTCAGCGTAAGTCGGATTCTCATCTTGATAGAAACGAGTGCTTCTGAATGCAGAGAGAGAGAAAAGAATTTTTTTAAAGTTAATAAAATGGTATTTCGGAAGACTACAGTTCTTTTAACTACTTACTCTTTCGATTTCGCCAACGATTGTGCCTTCATGCGTGCACTCGCATTGAGCTCGGCAAGCTTTTGATCCGTGATAAGCGATGTCGACTTGCGGTTTTTCAACACGGTTGTCGAATTACGCCGGATGTTGGGGATTCGCGTAGCTGTATGAAACTTTTTATCGGACGGCGTCGTCGTCTCTTTCTTCCTGTCCTGCGGCGGCTGCTCTTTCGCGTTGTTGTGCAGATGCAACGTTATTTTGTCGATCTGATCCTCCACGTCGAATTCGGTGCAGCTGGTGTACATGTTCTTCTGCTTCGCCTCGACGAGCACCTCCTTGACGATGCTCTTCGTGGTGGAGTCGGCATGCGCCACCGTAGGTTCCTCGATTTTGGGTCGCTTCTGCTTTGCAGAGGTGCCGGCTGATTTGGCCGCTTCTTCCTGCATTTCAAAGTGGCTATCCACCTTCTGCAAGCCGATGGCTTCCAGCAGTTGCTGCCCCAGCGCCGACTTGGAAGGATTCAGCTTTTTCCGACTTTTCGTGTTTAGGGAAACGCAACTGGGACCCACTTTGACGCTAGAAGTGGTTATTGTGGAGGCGGTTCCGTATGTCTTGATCGGCACTGCTATTTTGTCGGTCGACGGCATCTGCGTGGCAATCGACAAGATCTCTGAGGGCACCTGGGTGGCGGCATGGATGGTCTGGGTGACGTTGACGTTGACAGACGAAATCTGTTGTGCTGACACCACGGTGCTGACAGATGTACTGGTGGAAGATGTCGCCAGCTGTGACAGAGGTTCCTGACAGGCAGTTCCTCCAGAGGCCGTGATAGGTGTGTTGTTGGTGCTCTCTGTGTTCATAGAAGTCCTGGCGGGAGATGCCTGAATGACAGTCTTGCGTCGCTTGATGATTGGCCTGGTGATGAGTGGCACAGACACTTGTGTGGGCAACGGAAAGGCGGACATATGCGTGGTGGACACGCTGCTCGCCGAGGTGCTCGTGGCCAAGCTCTTGAAAGTGTCCGAAGGCGGCTCCTCGTTCTCAATCTGTGGGGCGCGCTCCTCCATCAGTACGATGTCTTCAATGTTGAAGGCTGGATCGCGGCAGGTGTTTGTATGTCCGGCCGGAGTGCTGTCGCGCCGAAGTCCGTGTCCACGTTGCAGGCGCGAGACAGCTGAGCGTTGACGATTGAGCAGTGCAGCCAGGGCCTCGTTAGAGTTGTCCTCATCTCCGGCTGAGCAGATGCCATACTCGGCGAGGAAGGCCGGATCAAGCTCGACATTGTACTTGGACGAGACCAGAGGCGACGACTTGGACATGCGACGCTTGAAATCAATGGCGGCTGCTCCGCTGCTGTGGCTGTCCTGATAAGCTTCCTCGTCGGAGATGACGATGGCGTCGCGATTCTTCGACGCGCCCACTTTGCGCATCTTTTTGGGATGGACGAACTTCGGCTGAGTTTTGTGTACATCACGTTTCGGCGTTTGTGACTTTGAAGCAGCAGTTGGCGGTTCCTCGTCAGCACCGCCGTTCACGCTGATCAGTTGCACTGAGGTTTCCGCTGGCAGTTTGTACGGCATGGCGGTGGATGTCTGACCATCGCTGTTTGGCGCAGTTTCAGCTGGAGTATTTAAGGGTTGTTGCGCGGGTGCTTTGGCCGCGATCGCAGCTGATGCCATGGCCCACTGTTGCTGTTGGATGGCCTGCGCGGCTAAGTATACGGGTGCCAAATAAGGGCCGAGGATTTGCGTTAGATCCATGTCCTGCAACAGATTCGGATCGGACATGACTTCCATAAACTTCGAGTTGCGCAAGCGTTGAATCTGCGTGTCCATCGTCTCCTTGGTTACGGGCCATTTGAGGGCCTTCAGAATGAGTTTCAGCAGATCGGCGTCCCTGATGACGCGTCCGAGGATGATGTCCTCCGGTATACCGAACGGATGCACCGCATGTTGTTGTGCTGCTAGAACTGGTTGCGGTGGCGGTGGCGGAGGGAGTGCAGGTGCAGGTAGCGGCGTCGGTGGCAGTGCCAACGCCATGGAGTGACGGCGTAGAGGAGTTGCTTGAGCCGAAGTACGTTGCGGCGAAGTGCGTTGGGGTGAAGTACGAACTGGAGACCGGTGTGGCGACTTGCTCTTTCGTTTGGCGGCCGCATCAGACGTCTTGTTAACCTGACCTGTCAGCGTTTCAGACACTTGTGTAGCGACGGTGTCTGTGGTAGTTTTAGGCGCTTCAATCAGCTCGCAGCTTTGCTTCTGTGGCGGTGGCGACGCTTCTGATTTCTGTGAGGACTTCAGCAACGACACCTGGCCGTTGTTGTTGGCCAACGCATTCGACACTCGTATGTTGTTCAGAGCCTGCTTCAGGTTTTTGCGCTTCTGTTGTAGAACGTTGGTGCCGGTGTCGGTAGGCGTGCTGTTCACACCGGTGGTGGTGGTCATCCGGCCGATGACGTAGCCACCACTGGTGAGGGTGGTGACCTGCGGTTGCAGCAGTCCGTTCACGAAGTTGATTACACCGGCCGGTGATGACTTCTTGGAGGACTTGTTGGCAAGGCTGCCAGTGCTGGCAGTCGTCTTGGGCGTACTTCCGAAGGCCCGCTGAGCGATGGACTTGGGCGTGAACTTTGAATCCAGTGAGTTTTGGCGCTTCTGTGAGGCGTGGATCATTTTATGCGAGTTCTCACGCGTCAGCGGGTCGTTTATGGACACATTGACGATCACCTCGTCCTTGTGCATGAGTTCTGCGAGTGGGTCAGAGGTGTCCAAGCAATTAATGGCAGCAGGGGAGAGCACGCTGGGGTCAGCCGGGATGGTGGCTGCCGTCATGGCGTGCGGTGGTGGCTCACGAGCGTAGGTGCCGGAGCTCGCGTTGCAGGTGGCGACGGGAGATGTGGTTGTGCTGGCAGGATTGGGTTCGATGCCGATGTTGTAGTGAGCTGATGCAGCTGACGGCTGAAATGTGGAAAATTTATTGTTTATGTGTTCTAAAAGCCACGGAAAGGAACTTGGGACTTACTTTGGTGCAGACCATAAAATCACGAAACACTTTCTGCGTATGTTTGGCAATCTTGGAAAGCGATGCGGTGGCCTCCACCTGACGGAAACAGGTTTTGCAGAGCACCTTCGGTAGGGGATCATTTTCCGAAATCTGGAAGGAAAGAATTTAGATTAGAAAATATGTATTATTAAGTCGAATTGATTTGTTATTAAAAATTGCAAAAAAGACTACAAATCTATGTTCGTTCAAGCAGGTTTTTATTTCGTTCTCTTTCTCTCTTTCAAGTTCATTACTGAGTGACGAGGTTTCGCTTATTATCGCAACACGATTGTTGTTGCTTACGCGGTTGGTTAGCAGTGTAGATGATGATAGCAAATGCTGTTAACAACAATGTTAACTGTTTGGCTCCTTCATTTTTCTGTTCTCTCTCTCTCTCTTGACTCTGCTCTATTCTTCTCCATTGTTTAATACATAGTTGATTTTAATTGAGAAACACATCAATTAAATTGTTGCATTTATTGAGAAGAAATGCTGATTTTCGTCCACACCATGCAATTATGTTCCGGAAACAGAAACACACACACACGAACACAAACGGGCAAAAAATTATCAAGCAGCCAAGCACAAGAGCACAGCAACGATTACTGAAAACAACAACAATAGCAAAAACCATTGAATTCATTTCAATAATGTTCTTGGATTCGCTGTTTTGTCGTTTCTCGTTCCTTGCAATTTTGTTGTTGCAGTTGGTAATAGTGTTGGTGCTTTTTTTATTGCTTTTAGCGAGCTGCAGTTTTCGTGTTGATAGCGGAGTTTTTTTGTTTCGTGGAATGACGCTTGTATTTTTGTTTTATTCTTTTTCTTTATTCATTGTTATGCTTTTCAGTTTCATTTTCAGCATCGAAAGCACAAGAAGAGGAAAACGACAAGGCTAAAGAAACTTAAATGATTACAAGGAAGAACGATTAAAATATGAGCAGCTTTAAAAAATGTTTCACAGAGTGGAAGGAGAGCAGTAAATCATATCGAACGTAACTGTATTTATACAGTAAAGACTCGTATTTAGTTTACGAAGATACAATTTTAAATAAAAGCGGTTTTAGGCATAAATGCAGAATAGCTGCCAAGTTCAGATTTTGTTCATATTTTTTTTACCGTTAGTTGGGACCATCAGGAACGGAAGTGGCTGGTTTTTATCGGGGCTGGTCAGCCATCTTGGATTTATGACCGTTTGAAGGACAAATAAAAGGTTTAATAAAAGTCATTTATCTCATAAACTAAGAGAGGTAGCGGAACTAACGAAGTACTGTTGGAAAGGTATTTTTAATACCTATTTAATTTATGTAATATACATTTTTGTCCATAACATGGCTGTGAAGGAGTTATATTGATTTTTAGAAAGATGTGACAAGTTGACCTTGAAACAACAATTTTTTTCTTCCTACTATTGTAATGTAATACAATAGTAAGTATAACATATTATATACCATTTTAAAGGTAGAGGTACAGTCTTTCCATAACTGTAATTTGTTTTATACCTTAATGTGTCCGTTTGTAATAAAAAAATAGTTGTTTCGAGGTCAACTGGTCACATTTTTCTAAAAATCTATATAACTATTTAACGACCATCTTATGGAAAATAACTTTATATTACATAAATGAAAGGTATTAAAAATACCTTCCCAACAGTACGATTGTTCCGATAGCTCACTTAGTTTATAACATAAGTGCCTTTTATTAGTACCATTTATTTGACCTTCAAACGGTCATAAATCCAAGATGGTTGACCAGCCCCCGAAAAAACATGGAAACTTTCGGTTATAACGATCTCAAATAACGGTAAAAAAGAGAAAAAAAAATCTGAGCTTGGCAGCTGTTCTGCATTTGTTCCCAAATTCAAAGAGATTTTTTTTATGGTTTTATTAATATTTATTATATTTTTTAATTAAATATATAAATTTTAAATTACTAATTAAACGTGTTTTTGAATTGTAAAATTCTTTAAAACTCTTAAAATTTAATAAAAGTGGTTTATTAACTTTTTAAGTTGAAATGTTAACAAATGTTCCAAAAAATAATACAAATTAAGAAAAATTAATCTAATACTGTAGAAATGTGAATAAAATAGGTTTTACAACGTTTTGTTTTTCATCACAGTGACGTTGTTTGTGACTACGTACTTCTATTGAGTGTTTACTGTAAAGAAACGTGTTCTGAGAATGATTTGTGTATATAAATCCATATGTTTGTGTGTGCCTTTGTGTGGCTGAGTTAAATTGTGTCTGTATGCTGGTGGGTTGCTTTTACTTTAAAAGAGCTTGTTTTAGTTTTTCTTTTGTTTTGTTTGTTTTTTTTTTCTTTTTGTTTTTTTTTTTTTGTAGTTGGCGAATGTTTTGTTGTCTGGTTAAAAATGACACAAAAGCAAACATACACAAACAAATGCTCATACATACACATACACACGCGCACACTCCCCCACCATCATGCAAACGCTTCACCCTCCTGCCTCATTCAAAACGAGGGAAGACTGTTCAGAATATCGAGTGTTTGTGAGTTTGCTTGTTTGTTAGTTGTTGTTGTTGTTATTGTTGTATTTTTATGAGGTCGCTGAAATGTTTTCTTTTTCTTTTTCTGCTATTTTACAGTTTTTAGCTTTAGAAGAATGCTTTCGTTGGTTTTTCTTTTTTCTGGTTACAATCTTGGGTTTCTTTCCGAGATGTTGTCTGGTTGTTGACGACGGAAGGAAGGGGGCTGGGCGATGGACGATGGCAGGGGAGGGGGAGATGCACGTTGAAGGATCGAAAGTATTCCAGGAAATGCGTCAGTGGGTAAGATTGTTGGTGTTGTTGTTATCGTTTTTTTGCATGCTCTGCTGGATTACTTTGCTTTTTTAATCCTATTTTTATTTGTACATACGTACATACAACATCTTCAACACAACCCACACTTTGACATTTGATGGCTTCGCTCTTTCCATCTGTTTGTCTCTCTCTCTCTGAGCGCGCTCTCTTGTAGCTTGTCGCACAGAAAATTCACAAGAAAGTCGCACATAAACACACACACACACATACTCACACACACTTATCTATACTTAAGAATAGCTGTATAGGTGTATGTATGTGTATATGATGGATATGGATTCATCATCAGTCACCAACACCATCAAAACGAATGCAGTTGATGAGCGAAGTGTTCTTCATGTGTATGAGTTGAGTTGAAAAGGAGACGAACTCAGTTTCTTGTTGTTGTTGGTGTTGTGTTTCTTCTTCTTCTTCTCCTTAATCTTCTTCTTCATCGTCATCATCTCCGTCTTCTTCGCTGTCCTCTTTTTCCTCGTCTTCTTCTTGTTGTAGTTTGCTTTCTACTCCCATTCAAAGGCAACTTTTTTAGCTTTGTATTTGAGAATCTTGATTTTTTTTAAGATTTCACTGTTGCTACTGTTGTTGTTGCTTTTGTTCTTCTGCTTCTTTTTTAGCTGGTGCTTTTGTGTTGGTGTGTGAGACCCACGGATGGATGCATGAATACGTTAACGTGACTGAATGCGTTGGTGTTGGTTTAAATAAACCAGATCTTTTAGTTGCCTTGCTTCTCAATGTTAGTGTTGTCGTTGTTGTTGTTTTAATACTTTTATCAGTTGAAACAACATTTTATCGTTAGTAGCGACAACGACATAAAAATAGTGTCTTTGTGGTAGCATGGTTTTTGTTTTTATTTTTTCAAAGATAACTTGTAAACTTTTTTGTAAAATTATAATATTTTGCTTTCCAGCCGAGATTTTATATTAAAGAAGTTTGGAATTTTTTTAAAATGTTCCTACAAATTTGATTACTTATGATTTTAAAAAGGATGCATTCGTTTTTTCTTATGAGTCTGAGAGAAGAAAAGCTTTCGGTACCCTTAAAAATGTAGTAGTAACTATAGTAATATAGTAGTAACTATAGTAGTGTAGTAGTAACTATAGTAGTAAGGATGAAGAAGCATGAATGCACCAAAACGTGAACAAAATTTCCGAGAATCTTTCATTCGTTCAACATAATAAATGAATGGGTTGTAATTTAGTGAATCCCCGATTTATGTCATTCTTTCTCTTTCATCAGACAATTTTTGCCGCCTCTGTGTAAATTCTTGCCGTTTCTCTGTCAATTTTTGTCATCTGTGTGTCATGTGTTTTTACTGATTTCATTACGGCGAACGCGCTTTCAATGTAAAAAGGATAAAAGCGAGAAAACCAAGTTTTAAACATTCAAAGATGAGGCAGTCGCATTAAGGAGCACTTGTGGAGCGTTTGCAGTGTTGCACATTTATTTAAAAAGTCTAGCATAGCGGAATCCACAATTTGTGGAACTTTTTATCTGCATTCTGGAGGAAAAATGAATGTTTTTTACGCTTTTATTGATTTAAATCATTGACACAATAAAATATAGGTTTTAAAATTAATGAAAATGAGTTTTTTATTGAAAAGATTTCCTTCTGAGTTAAGATAATTTAGTCTCATACTAATTTTTGACAATTTCAAGCGATAACAATGTCATAGCCGTGAATACACTCGATTTTTATTAGATCGCGGTATCGCGAGTGCCGATTATGGCAAAATAAGTGAAGAATACACTCGGAACACACTGGAAATATAAGAAGACAGATCAGGATATATCGATAAGTACCAGTATTAAATCACACAACAAATCAGCTGAAAGAGTGATCAGTTTAAATCATTCAATTAGAAGTAGGGGATCTTCGATTTTGTTAAACTGTGTAGAATTGTAACTTGTCGGATGTTAAGCTGTTTAGTTGCGTTATATCGATAAAGTATTCTTAAAGATATTGTATTAAAAGGGAATATATTAAAAGAACTACTATTAAAGTGTGTAACTTCCCAAAAAAAAAGCAATAAAGTGAGATGAGGAAAAGGAGCAACGTAACCAGATGACAATAATAAAAACTTTTTAAAACTATAAAGCAGTATAATGAATGTACATATGCTTCTATGTGTGGGTATGTATGAAGATGTGTTTTCCTGTGTGTGTGTGGTTCTCCTTTTTTAAAGAGTGTTTTTCTGTGCATGTACACGGTCCGCTGTTGCAAACACGCAGACACACGCAGTCATGTATTCGTACTTAAAGGCTATAAATAAATAATCAAACTGCTCATACTCACGAACATGGACAAGTATGTGTGTACAGTTTTGCTCACCTCCCCCCCCTCCCCCACCCACACACACACTCATAAACTTATTGTAACTCACACTAATGAGCCTGTCACTAAAATACACAGAAATCTTATTGAAATCTTATTGGAATTGAATTGAAAATATTTATTGCTGTGTTTCTGTTACTCTACCCACAATAAATGTCATTACGCAGAACAATGGCAACCCTGCCACCCGCTGCCACACTAACGAGTAAAAACCTTCTACTTCAATCAACACAACGAAAGAAAGTCTTCTCATCTCATTCGAACTCAACACAACTGAACCCATCCTACCACAACATTTCGTGCTTTGCTCTTTTTTCACCATTCGATGCATTCAGCCCAACAAGCATAAAAAACGCCATCATTATTCAATCAGTTCTGTCAGTTGAAGCGTCTTTCTTATCTTGTTAACAGTTTAATTTTCTAATCACTCACCGTGAAATATAAGTATTTTTCGATCTTATCCTTTAGTGAAGGAGTCCGCAGGATGTAAACACACTCGGCTACGGAGTTCCTCCCCTTCGTGTTGGCCGCACAAACACGACACAAGTATTCAAAATTCGGTTGGGTTTCCATTGCGTTTGACGTTTAGTGTTCAGCGTGTGGCGACGCTGAGAGCTCTGCTTTGCTGTATGTATGTAGAACGACTGAGCTGCTAACTGTGCTTTGCTCTCCTCTCTTCTCCTCTTCGTGATCTTCTCGTAGTTTTCTTCTTCTTCTTCTTGCTGGCTTTTGCTGTCGTTGTTGTTGTTGCGGGTGCTGCTTCGGCTTTTTTATGCTTGGGGATTCAAAATTCGTTGTTGTTGTTGCTTGCTTCTTGTTGTTGTTGTAACCGTTGCTTATGATGCTGTTCCTAATGTTAGTTGTTATTATTATTTTAATTTATTATTTCATTTAAAATTTTGAAACCGAACGAGGACATAAAAATTTTTGTATTTCATTTGTTCTAAAATTTTTCACACTAGATTTTTTGATGTTTGTGTTTTGACAATTTTTCTGATCGTTGTTTGAAGTCGAACTTGCAATCGTTGTTGTTGTTGCGGTTTTTGTATTCCCTTTTATCGTAAATCGTTCTCCAAACAAAAGTATTTCAATTAAAATTTTCTTTTAACCGATTTCTTGTAATTTTTTTCACACAAACATAATTTTTCTGACTTGACACTAAACTTGAACGCGAGAAAAAGACAGACGCTCAAAGTACGTATCGCTGTTTATTTTCTCATGTTTTATTTTTGAAAAAACTTTCGGTTGACTCGTTCGGGTGACAACAAAATTCAACCGAGAAAAACAACGAGTATGTTTGACAGGCATCAATTGTTGCCACTTTGCGTCTGTCTGTCTCACTGTCCGTCAGCCGGCGATGATGAGCAGTGCCGTGATTCTAGTTTAGTTGACGTTGCAGTAGCTGCTTCTGCCGCTGTCGCTTTGGCTGCTTTTCTCTCGTTTTGTTTTTATATTTAAAACTTGTTGTTGCTGTTTTAGTTTTATTTGTGTTTTTCTGGTTTTCGCACTCGTCGAGTTGGCCTCGTGTGCGAACGATGGCGAGTGAGCGAAGAACTGCGAGTGTGTGCGTGTTTGTGTGGATGTTTTTGGAATTCAGATTCATTCGCTTGCACACGAATGCACGAGATTGCTGCTTGCTACGCGAGCGCCACCTCGTGGCGTATATTTGAACTAACTGTACACACTATAAACTGTAAGTTGGCACACCATAAAAAACAACAACACTGCGTGCTGGTGTCGCTTTGTAGTAGGCGTGTTCGTCGTTGTTGTTGCTCAACGCTTCACTTCATGCACCTGAATGAGTCTCGTTCGCGTGCATGAAGAAGAGAACGATTATCCGTTATATATTCACTTTTTGAACACTTGTTTTTCTCTTTCTTTTATCCACATTTTCTTGTGTTTAAGTTGCTCACTTTGTTTCTACAATTTAATGTGATCTACGCACTGCGGAAATCTTCCGCTAACCGGACCCGCTCTCGCTGAGATCGAACGAAAACTGCTGAAAGTCGTCGTTCGTTTGTCGAGGAAAGCAAGCGAGTGCGACACAAACACATGCACACACACGGCCACACACACTCTCATCAACTTTCGCACACTTCCACAGATCAGAAGAACACAAGCAACGAACAACGAGACGAACTGGCAAAAAACAAGCCAGCCACACACAGCAACTCATAAACCCACACACACACACGTCAAAAGGCGGACAGCAAACAGTTTTTATAGTGTGCGTGAAGAGTTTCGATGCCTCTCGATGTGTGCGTGAGTCTGCTGTGTTCATGTGTGCGAGCGGCTGCTTCACGCTTTCACAGAGCAGTTCAGCCACTTTTTCTTGTTTGCTGCTGTTGCTTTGGTGTCTTCTTCTTCTTCGTTTTGTAGATAGCTGGCTGTACGCTGAGCTGCGTTCGTGTGTGTGTGTGTGTGTGTGTTGTTTCTTTTACTTTCATTGTTGGTGTGGTTTTTATATTGTTTTTGTTTTAATTGTGTTTCGTTTCGCTTCACTTCCCTGTTGTTATTGTTTTTGTTGTTGCTTTCATGTCAGCTCTTATTTGTTGTAATATGTTGATACTGTTTGTTCAGCTTCTGTCTAAGTTGTTGTTTTTTTTGTTTATTTTCAATCCCTGTTCTGCTACTCACTCTGCTCGGTTGTGCATTTGAAGTGTTGCTCTGTGCGTGTTTCTTGTTCGCTTGATGGTTGTGTTGGTTAGTTTTTTCATCATTGTCCGTCACCATGACGTCGCTATAGTAATCATCATCACCAACACCATCGCATGCATCATCACTCCGTCCATCCTTTCATCCATCAGCTTTTATTTCACACTCCTGGCCGCTGATTGTGTGTTGATTTCACAAAAGTGCAGAAATCGCACACGCATACATACAAAAATACACACATACACACACACATGCATCCATAAAAAAACAACATGCATTTTTGCTATTATTATTATTATTATTATTATTAGTTTTCAATATATGTATATTTATTAAAAGTATGCAAGATTATTATAAATTTAATTATTGTTGTTCTTATTATTGATTATTATTATTTCGATAATTATTATTCTCATTATTAATATTATTTTGATTTTTATTATCATCAGCATCATTGTTAGTTTGATTATTATCATTATTGTGAGTATAATTATTATTATTTTGTTTATTATTATAATATTTTACTATTATCTTTACTTTATTATTATCAATATTATTGTTGTTACTGCTATAATTTTTGTTCTCCTCTCCTTCAAAGTTCATGTGTGTGTGTGTGTGTTAAACGCAGCTTCTGTCGCTGCGCTGCTTCCATCATCCGCTGCAGCAGGTTTGCAAATCGAATTCCTGTCGTTTTTGTTTCTTTACATTTTTTGGCTTCTTTTGTTTTATTTTCTTTCATTGTTTTAACGAACTGTTTCGTGTGTACGGCACTGTTTCATTTTGTTGTTGTTGTTGCTTGATTTTTCACTTGTTTGTGATGCATCACAGAAGCTTTTGGTTTTGATGATGATGTAACGATGAAGTTGATTTAATGCCTTATAAGGCGTGGCAGTACTAGTTTTTTAATTGAATTATAAAATAACACAACATAATTAAAGAGGCACACATACTTACATAGCTTATATTGTGTGTGTCAATCTTCAATGAAAGACTTTAATTTTGTTCTCATTCTTTGGATTCATCTAAAGAATTCATTCTCATGTCTCATATATCGAGTCAAAATCCGTTGGGGTTTCAATATTAAGTCAAGTTAGTGTCTTAAGTTACTTATACTCATCCTCATAACCCCTATCGTACTTATCTTCATCGCCTTCGTCATCTCCATCATGATCCTCATCTCCACCGTCATTCCCAGCATCATCCCTATCGTCATCCTCACCCTCTTCCTCATCCCCACCCTTCTTTAGATCCCTTCTTTCAAATGATCAAATGACTCCTTAACATGCATGGTGATCGAAAGACGTACTAATAATGAATGGATCATCATTGAAAAGTCTACTTTTGACAGATCAAACTGAGAGGTTTTGCTAGCATTTATTAAGAGTGCGATTATTTATTAGGATATTGAATCTGAATCTAGATTAATTCTCCACTCCTTTCTTCCTCTTCTGTATTGCTTTTTCCTGTTCTTGTTTCAATTCATGCAATGATCCAAATAAACCTCCTTCTAGGACTTTAAAAGTTGTGTCTTTTTTGTGTTGTCAAGAATCGAATCCACTTTAAAACTGATTTCCACTTGAAATTATCAAGAATCATATTCAGTAAGATGATCAAGTATAGTATATTCATGAAAATTATACAATAGATCAACACCATCTTCACGGAATCTTTGACTGGTTGATCCAGTCTTACGTTACATCTTAAGTTGAACTCTCTGTTTTTTTATTTCAAAGGTTGTTGATATTTTAAATGAATAATAAACCATCACACTTCTGATCTTTCTTATTAAATTCGAATTAAATTATCAATTAATTGTAAAAAAGGGATTTGTTGAGATTCTTTACATGGATTTTTAAGGGGTTTTCAGATCTTTCAGGGATTGAAAGGTTTTCAGAGAATATTTTGCACATTTTTAAGGAGTTTTCAGAGGTTGTGGGTTACAAGATTATCAGACGTTCTTCTTTAGATGGGGTTTTGAAGTTGTTGGGTTTTTTAGATGAATGGATGGAGATCGAGTATTCTTACTTAGTTTCAATATTCTGAAGTACGCATCGTTATATGTATGTGTATATGTATTTGTATATGTATTTGCATATACATAAGTACATATGTAAATGCGTATTTAAGAAGAAGTAGAATTCTAATTTTCCGCTTGAGTGACGTGGGGTGGATTATTAACGAAATGTTGTTGCTTTAGAGCAGACTTCACCCCCGAAAGAGTTGTAGACATCATCTCTCTCGCTCTCTGTCTCTCTCTCTCTCTCTTTCCTTCATTAATGTTTAATAGTATTGAGGGACGGAATGAGACTTTTTTATTTTATTGTTTTTTTGTTAATTTTTCGATGAGGTGGCAGGATTAAATTCACCGGCAACGTTACCCTTGGTCAAGAATGCATTCGAACAGTTTAACAGTACACTGAACCCTCTTTTATTTCGTAAGGGCTGTTTTTATGCCCAAGTTTTGTTTTTTCGCACAATTTTTGTATCATTTGATACAATAGAAGTTTTACGACGCAGTAAAATTCTGAACTCCTGCTGCTTTGCGTGTTGTTGTTGTTGTATACAATGCAGAAGTGATGATGATGATAATGTTAATGGTAATTGTAATGATAATGATGATGGTGATGGTTGATCAATGCAACGAATGATGAGTAGAGAAGGTTTTTGTTGTTGCTGTTATTCTTAATTTTCGTCTTCTTGTCATTATTTCGATTGTTTTCTTTTTATTTTTGTTGCTTTTTTGTTGTTGTCGTTTTCGATTGTGATGGTGAGCAGTGTTGCCGATAGCACGAAATTAAATGTGTCAAAATCAACTTCAAAAAAGGGTCCATTTTGCAGCACATGTGTCCATATTTGCATATAAACTTTGTTGATAAAAGATGATTTCGAACGTTTATTTGTAAACACAGAATATTAAATGTGACGAAAACAAGTATTTGAATTCATTGTGTATTCAAAATAATACAGAATAACAGACATAATAAAAAATAAATGAGAGCTTTTAATGACGTAAGATGATAATGATAATGATGCAGACTTAATGAAGATTGTGTCCTCTTCCAGCACAATGAATGTGTCTATGTGTCCACTTTATAAAAATGGACACACACAATATGTGTAGAAACGGCAACACTGGTGATGAGTCACATGATAGAGTGAGGTTAGCGAGAACGTTTATTTACGGGTTCTGAGCGGGAACATGAACGTGGAGGTGAGCGTGTGTGCGTGAGCGTGAACATGAGCGATGTTCTGTGAGTGTGGCTGTGTTGGTGAATAAAGTTTAAAAGTGTATTTTGATGAGTTAACGTGCGATTGTGTGTTTATTTGATGTGAAACTACGTGAATGTGTGTGGGCTTGATTTCTGCTTCTGTGTATGTATGAGTGAGTGTTTTTGGATGTGTGCATGGGCGAGTGCACGTGCGGTTAAACATGACGCAGCAACAAAGTGTAGCTGTGACGCGTTTCAAGCTGTGTGGGTAGCTCGCTCTTCTCTTGTGTTTTGTGCTCGTTATATTTTTGAACATTTCTGGTTGCTCTCTCGCTCTCTCTCCTTTCTCACTCTCTCCTTTCTCTCTCTCCTTCGTTTTTCTCTCGCCATCTTCTCTTATGTATCTTTCTTTCCTTTTCACTCTCTGTTTTCTATGAGCGTGTGTGTTCACGCTGAGTTCTTGAGTATCAAGTGTGAGTCTGACATGTTTCCATGCCTTTGTTTGTGTGTGTGTGTGTTTTGTGCCAATTTTCATGTGTGTGTTTTTGATTATGTTGTTGTATTTATTTGTTTAATTCGAAGTTCATCATTGGCATTCGTGTCTACTCAACGTTCTTCTCGAATCTACTCAACGTTCTTCTTGAAAATACTAGCAAAAAAACGGAGAAACAGACGAAATAAAAAACGGACACGAATTGAAAGAGAATTGAAATGAAATGCAACTCATACACGCTCATCATCAAGCGTCATCAAAACGCACACTCATGCAAAGTGTTCGAGTTCAAAATTTGTTGGAATGTTTGAGGTTATGAAATGAATGCAAGCGACGACAGGAAAAAATGAATAAAATTTATGAATTCATGGATGGATGTTGATGAATGGATGGATGAATGTTGATGAATGGGATAAATGAATCGATGGATGCTGATGAATGATCGAATGTTGCAGTGGATGAATTGAAGGAATGGTTGACTGGTGAAACAGACGGTTGTTGAGTTGATGAATCGATGAGTGAATGCGACGTAAATGAAAATATTTCCAGTAAGCAGAAAAAACAGATAATAAAAAGCACAAAAAAGTAAGAAGAAGCAGAATAACACGAATTTACATTGAAAGATGATGAAGAAAAAAGCTTAGAAATGAAACCCGTTTTTATTTGATGGTGTTTGATTTGATTTGATTTTTTATTAAATTCAAATTTCAAAACATTATAGTAAATTTAAATATTAAAAGAAAGTTGTTCAAATGTTAATACTAAATGCGTATATAATAAATATAAATGAGAAGAATGTTAATTTGTTAAAAAATATATTTGTTTCAATGCTTTTGTTAAACACTATTTATTCATTTAAACACTATGTATTAATTTTTCATTTTTTCTAGTTAATATTTTAAAGTTTTCTATTACTTCTTTGCATATTTTTAGTTAATTTCTTAATATTTCATTATTTTTAGTCAATTTTGTTTATTTGTTTATTAATATATTTAGTTTATTGGTTATTATTATTATATTATTTGTTTATTACTGATTATGTTCTAATATTATATGTACAGCAGTTTGTTTTATGTTTTATTTTTATTATTTATAATATGTTTATTATTATATAATTATTATTGTTTATTAATATTTATTACTTAATATTTTTAGTATATTTACAATATTTTCAATATTTTGTTTATTTTTATTTGATTTTTGTCGCATTTTCTTTAGTTAACTTTTAGATTTGTCAATCTTTTGATTTGTTTTATTAATTCCAAACTTTTCCAAAGAGAGAAAGAGGCTTAAAGCTCTAAGCTCTATCTTCACCTTAAGACCACGCCTCTTTCTTGATAGGCAGCTGGGTATATTCAATGACATACATGCTTATACAAGTTAATTGTTCCCTTTTGTGTCATTAAAAATCACATCAGATGACTTTAAATGGCTGAATTAAAATTAAACCCAGTCACTCTCTCTCTTTCTTGCCCGCTTTTCTTTCTTTTCCCCCTTCCAACAAGAGATAAGGAGAACCATAGAGATAATAAATAAATAATAACGAGCATTTATTGAAATAATTGACATGATGTAATGAATGGAGAGATAAATACATGCTATATATTGTATATACACATGCATGTCATATTTTTGTATATCTATTTGCCCATTTTGACCCTTTTAAAGTCGAATAAATTGGCAACATAAATTTTAATACAAAAGCGAGCGTGTGAGTTCATTTTTTACTCTTTTTGTTCTATTTTTTTGCAATTTTATACCCCACAATCACCACAAGTTCCACCTACACTACACACCATACACAATACACCCTCCACATCCTTCACATCCTCCACACCATACACTCTCCCCCTCCCCCCTACCTCACTCCCCTTCGCTCGGCGCCATCATTAAGTCGAGTGTCCGCCACTTTGATTGCTACACGCATCAACACAAACATAAAAATTGACATCCGCATTTAAAAAATATTCATTTATATTTTATACAACAAGTTTTTCCCATCATGAACAAAGTACAGCAGAACACAAAAACTCATACGAACACAATTGCGAATACACACACGTACATACACACTTACATGCATATACACACACACATATATATTGTAGATATGGTATATTCTACCATAAATAGAGAAATTCTTATAAAACTCTGTTCCAGGTTTTGTTTTATGTTGAGAGGAAGACTGCGCGTGATGTCATCATCGTCATCATCGTGTTCATCATCATTATGAAAGAAGACACCCACACTTGCACACTCTAGCAGAGAGACACACAAACAAACACACTCTCGAACTCACACCTCCATAAATACACGTATTCACACGCCTGCCTGCCTGCATGCATGACTAATCGCTCGTCACTACAGTCGTATGTTTGTGTGTCACTCGAATATATACACACATTCATATCTATCTACATACATACAAGCATACAGACATACATACAGTCATATCCATCCAGCTGCATGCCACACATCAGCGAAGCAAGACGCACAAACTTCTGCCTTCTCATGCTATGAAAAAACAGGCAGTCAGAGAGACATACAGACAGATCTATAGACATATAGACATTGATATATGTATATACTAGCTATATACTTGCTCATATGTACATACAGATTCTCATATGCTACGGTAGATAAGAGTATATGTATATGCATCTATATATTCATGTATGTCTATCGTTGTGTAGTTGTTTGTTGTTTCTTTTTTTTATCTGTAAATTTTTATATTTTTGCTGTTGTTGTTGTTGAGGTTCTTATTTGTTATTGTATTTTGTATCATTTTCTTTTGACATCGTTATTTGTTGGCGCTTCTCTTCTCGCTTGTTTGCTTTCTACGTACGAACATCGTTCATGGTTGGTCTATTAAATGAGTTCGCCTAAAATTATGCAATACTTTTTTACACCGCAAAGTATGCAATGGAATTTTTTCGTGTGCAGTTTTTGAAGCAGTTTTTGCTTCAGAAACGAAGTCATTGATTTGATATTGAACAACAATAAAGATTAATGAATTAATATTAACAATGAAAGAATGATATCGGTTGCGTGTTAAGAAGTCTATCAGAGTAGGCGTGGTCCCTCAGAAAGCTCTGAATCATTATGATTTATGTCATGAGCCATGAATATTTGCGTATGAGTAGAAAAATCACATTTAAAGCTCTGAAAATCCACACAAAAAATGTACCTCTATTTTGTTTGGGTTCAAATCGAAGGACCAAAACAAAAAAGAAAACAAAAGCACTCAACTGAACAACTTGTGTGGCCCACGAAATGAATTTCAATACTTGTTTACTTATTAGTTATGCATTCTAAAATCTGTGAAAATTCGTGCAAACGTGACGTGGTTCGTTGCTCGATGACGGAATTAGGACACATCATAAAATGGGTCACGTCATCCACGAGCAGGGAAAAATGCATCTACGACCAAAAGAATATAGAAATATACCCAAAAAATAAAATACGTACTTCATACTTACTTTTATCTATGATAATAATTTAAATAATAATAATAATCATAAACTATATAATCATATACTATATTCTTCTATATTGTATAAAGAAAAAGCAACCAACGGCTTCGATTTCTGAGGCGCACCTTTAAAACCGACAACAAAAAACTGTAAACCAAGGAAACCCAAAGAAGTGTTCCTCGTTCCCCGCCGCGATGAGGGGTGAAAGGTTGGTGGGTGGTCTGCCAGCGACTCCATGCAAAGTAGCATGAAAATAATAAAAGAACATAAAAACAGAGGGCGCCACACGATCAAAACATGGTTTAGAAAAATAACAACAACAACAGTACAACAACACAACAATTGACAATGGAAAGCAATACAAATAATAATAAAAAAGGAGTAAAAGAGGAATGAAAAAAGGTATACAAAAGGAATGGCTTGTGTATGAGTTTTCTTTTGTTGCTTGTGTTGTTGCAGCTCAGTGTTGTTGTTGTTGTTGTTGTGTCGATTTGATTATGGTCCAAACGTGATTTCATTCACAGGTTGCATTTGTCCCACTTTCAATGAGCGCCGTCGCATCGTGATTCGGAGTCAAGCAGGGCTCAAAAGTCATGGAGTCACCCCAACCATGATTGAAGCATTCAGTCAGTCAGTCATTCAATCAGTCCTTCAATCAGTCATTCAGTCAGTCACTTAGTCAGTGATTCCCTCATATGATCATTTAGTTATTTGATATCAAGTTGGGCTTTTCTCCGAATTTCTTTCTGGTTTCTTTATTTATCCTTGAATTCAATGGATTCTTTCTCTTCTCTTCTCTTCCACCACTCTTTTATAGTTTTTAATACTTTTCATAGCTCTTTTGTTGGACTGTTCGACGCGATCGATCCTAAATTATATGAAAAAATCGATCACTAAAGAAAACATAATCAAAAAAAATTAAAGATATTTGGTAGATTTTTTAAGAATTTGAAGCCTTTAAACATGTTTTTAATAGCCGTTAATCTTTTGACCTTTTAATCTTTCTTTTTTAATCTTTTCAATAGCGTTTATATAACTTTTACCAAAAAAAAAATACATTAAAGATCATCACACCCCAAAAAGCAAACAAAAAGCAAAACCAAATCAAAAACATATCATAAAGAATAAAATTGATAAAATCAACAAACGAAATCTTCTCAAAGAAGTATTGATTAATTGAGAAGAAGGGAGGTCAAAGAGATCAATTATTGGCACGAGTCAGAAAGAGTTTCAGGTGGATAAAACAACAACAACAAAATATCGTCGATTGAACAAAGATAAAGTAAAGAAAAAACTAAACAAAAGGGACAAAACAATAAAAAAATAAAAATTAATGACTGAAGATTTGAGAAACGCCTTTTTGTAGGCGTTGCCACATAATTTTGATGACGAACGATGGTGATGATGGTGATGAGCGCTTCAGTAATCATAGACTGCTTATTGTCATTATTGACAGTTATTTAGTAAATGTCACTGATGCGTTTTTGACATTTTCTAAAGTATTTAATAATAATATTTTAAAACAAATTATAAAAAATATAACAAGTAGTTTTTTATTACAATAATCGGCCATACAAAATTTACATGTTCATATATGATTCAAAGGCGTAGCGATTGTATGAAGTTTGTTCGTTAGTGGTGCATATGCAATACGAATGCCGTATGAATGCATCAAGAATGTGATCACAGTTTGTGTTATACATTCAAACACACACTTTTGTTATGAGTCATATGTGATTCATATACAAAGAATTTGTTATGAGTCACATGTGACTCATATGCAAAGAATGTATTTTACATTGCATAAAAACTTTATTCGCTTGATTACATTACATTTACTGTTGTTTTTACTACTAACTGGTGTTGTTATTGTTCACGATGATGATGATGATGATCACGATGATGATGGTAATGATGTTGTTGTCAATTAAAGTTAGCAACTTGATGTTCATATTTTTTTGTTTCCTTTGCTCTCGACTTCAATAATTTTCTGTTGTTGTTGTTGTATTTCTCTGTTTGTTTACTTTTTTTTCTTTTTATTTTTTTTTTCTTTTTGTGTTTTTTTTGTGGTGTCGGTATACTTTAATTAATTAATCTTCTGACATGCGTCACGTTACATGCGTTGCTTGGGTCAATATTACGAGAATGTTTTCATAGACCTCGTTTTGTTGTACTTTTTCTTTATAGTGAAAGGTATTTATTTAAATTACAATAAAAACAATATACATATAAATCATTACTAAACATAAAATTATTATAAAAGTTTACTCATCATTATTGCAAAACCGAAAACTGCAAAAACTTAAACCAAAAATGTTTATAAAACATCTCAAAATAAGGCGATTTCGAAATTTCATGGTTTTTATTGCGAGATCATCGGCTTTGATCATGTTTTGAGACCGTTTTGAAGGGAACATTATCAATAATATTGTAGGTTTCACTCATAATACTGTTTTCAGCTGTTATTGACGATAATACTGTCTCCTATATTGACTATAATACTGTCTCCTATATTGACTATAATATTGTCTCTTATATTGACAATAATATAGCCAGTTATACTGACAGATACTACTGTCGGCGATATAAACCCATGTATTGACCGCGATATGGTCATCAGTCCATCATTCATCAGTTCCATCAGCAGCTGCTTGATTATATTCATTGTTGTTGCCATTATTCGGCTATTGTTGTTGTTGTTACTGTTGTTGTTTTCACCGAACTCTTCGTGTGACTTTCTTATGTCACTTTTTTGTTTGTTAACAAAAATTAAACCATTCAACACCGTTTTTTTTCGGTGGCGAGAGTGTCACGAATTGCAATTGAACTGTTGTTGTTGTTTTTATTGTTGCTTTTGCTACTGTTGCTAGTGTAACGAATAGCTTTCGTTGCTGTTGTTGTTGTTGTAATGCTATCGTGGGTGTTTATAACACTTTCAGCTCAACTGAACCACATTCAAGTCGCTGCTCCTGCTTCGAGACCCTTTCAAGTAGCCGCCGCCATCGCCGATGCTTCAAAAAGAGTTGGTGTAGCGTCATAGAATATCACAACAACAACAACAACAACAACTTCGCAAACTAAATGAAGCGTTTGAAGCGTATTTTTGTTGGTTGGTTTGTTTCTTTACTCCGACTACGATCGGGCTGATATGCTGACCACAAAAATGAGGCCGCCCGCCCGGCTTTGAGCCATTAAATGAGCCACGTTACTAAAGACGGAAATGTGAGTGCGCCACTTTTCAGCCTCCCCCTCGAGCGGGCAGAGAAGGAGACGGACAGATAGACGGCCAGCCACACGAAGGAGAAAGAAAGAAAATAGAGAAGCTAAAAGTTTTTCGAAAGTTGAATTAAAATCAAGTCAAATAAAAGCGGCGGGCAATAAAAAAATTAAATTGTATAAATAATTTATAGCTTGTATCTGGCCAGCGCATTCTTTCGCTGTGTACCTCAGATATTATGCAATATTTTACTTAGTTTTGCTTATTTAATAAATGCGAATTGTATGGGGGCGGGGGGAAGAGGGGAAGGGAACTGAATAAAAACAAGATAAATGAACGCTCAAAACTGGGCGTATTCAATTCGCTCCTCCTCCTAGCAACAAGCTTTAAAATTTAATTCGCTCACCTTCAAGTGAGCCGTCACCCTTTCTTCCTCCTCCTCCTCCCCTCCACCACCCACAACGTCTGCAGTCTACAAGTTAATGTGCCAAAAATTCAGCTCTGCTCTGCAAGGAAAAAAGAACAGCGAAACATTGCATGCATGATTGTTGTTGTTGCTGTAGTAACGTTGTTTGCTACACGCTGCGAGTGCCATTGGCACAACAACAACAACAACAACTACACGAAAAACATGCACCCTGGTTTTCATCAAACAATGAAAAGTAAAAGTTTCTTCTAGTTGATTTCATGTTTCATTACGTTCACGCAGCCGCAGCGCTGCCGGCGAGTGCCAACTGAGTTGAGCAGAGACAGGAACCGCGGCAGCAAATGCAACCGAGCCGAGATCAGCACCGATTAAACGAGTACCGAGAGAACTACAATAATAACAACAATAATTACGACAACAACATCACTAATAATAACGATAGCTACAACAGCAACAACAACTGTTCGACCATTCGACCCAAAAATTTGTACTTTTCGTGGCCTCGTTTTTGTTTTTGTTTTTTTCATCACTCATTTGTTGCTCTCGTTTCCATTGTGTTTTTCGGGGCAACATTAAAAATGTGTTAACAATTTTTTATCGAATTTAAAAATCAATAAAAATTAAATGCAAATATTTTTGGGTTCATAAATCAAAAAAGAGTACATACATTCATATATTTTGTGAGGTCCGCAGACAGACAGACGATAGACAGACAGACACACCGACTGGACACTGAAATATGAAAGGCGATCGTTTCGTGTGGCTTGAAATCAGTTACGTTGGTTTAATTTTTTATAAATGATCTATATACATACATAATCATGAATTGAAAAGGCGAAGAAACAATGAAATTTAAAAAAAAGGTGCACCAAAAATTAAAAAAGACCTTGAAAACTTGGCGATGAAGGGGAAACGCTGGAAAATATTGAAGAGATTCCATACGAAAAATATTTGGAGTAAAAAGGAACAGAAAAAACCAACCAGACGCCTAACCAGAGTATTATAACTGAAAGTGGTTATTTATTGGTCATCTCTTGGGATATGCAACAACATCCTAAAGCTATCCAATGGATTTTTAGGAAGCTTTGATAAAGGGAACTCACTTTGGACATTTTTTATGAATTTCTCGGTTCATGATTTATTCATTAAACATTCTTTATTATTGCAATATTTACACGTGTATGAATTTATATGTTTTTGTAATTTTAATTTTGTTCTATTAAATATTTATTATTGCTGTTGTTGTTGTTGTTCTTATTGCTCTTGTTATTTCTTTTCTCCATTCACATGTTTTTTCTTGGTTTGAACCTGTCGTTGCTGTATTAATAATTAGCCTGAAAAGTGTCCTTGAAAAAATACCCATTCGAAAAATTAATACACATAAAAGACCGCAACAAATTTTACATCCTTATTTGAAAAAAAAAAACAAGAACATTTTATAAGTGGATTTTTTCTCTTATATTTTGTGCTGATTTTATACGGTTTTTTACATTCTTTTTTATGTTTTGTTTTTGATTTTTTGTTGTGGGTTTTTTACGGAAATTTATTTTATTGCTATAAGTTAGCAATTCATTTTTAGTGTTGTTTTTGTTTTGTTTTTTTTTTTTACATCCGGTTTCATTTGCGTCAACTTCGAAGCAAAGCGTTGCTGGGCGGATGCTGATGTTTTTTTGTTGATGTTGCCGTTGTTGTTGTGGTTAAAAATCGTGTGTAAAAATTGTGGATATTCAGTAATTTTTTATTATTTGTATTTATATTTAAATTAATTAAAATACGATTTCTTTAATAAATTAATTTGTATTTCTTGAATAACATTATTTTTTAATTTTTCCAATAAAAGCTCTATTAAATTAATTAATCTTCTTTATTCTGCACTTAAATTTACACACTTCCCTCTCTTCCCCTCTCTTTTTTTTCATACACAAACCACAGAACAAGAAAATCCGCTCTGTTCGACGACATCAGAGTTTTTTTCCACTGCGATAACAGTTCAGTTGTTGTTGTTGTTGTTTTTATCTCGTTGACATACCACGAGCTCCCCTGACTTCGTGTTTCGTGGCGTGGCGTTCGGTTCGGATTTCGCACTCGATCGTGTATCACAGTCATAAATCAAAATTTTATGATTTTTTCAGTTTTCTTATTTAAATTTTATTCTTCTTTTTTCAATTCTTTTCTTGTGCAATTTTTTTTTTATGTATTTCTGTATAGATTAATACATATTTCATTCATAATCGCTTCAAACGAAGCTAATTGAACAAGAATGTAAATCAGAGGGAAAAAAGTAGAAAAAATAAAAGAAAAGAAAAGAAAACATAAAAAATACAAAAATAAAGAAATAAAAAATTAAAAAATTTAAAAAAAAACAAAAAAAAAAACAAGAAATCAACAGAAACAACAAGTGGAGAATGATAAATTTATAATAAATACTTTTTTATGAATTCTCTTGTGACAAACATGAAAAGTTACTTAATTAATATTAAAGACACTAAAAAAAACATACACAATAATTTGTCACTTGAAAGAATTGATATGTGAAATGTTTGTATATTCAGGGTGTATAGCGGGTGTATAGAGGGTGTGTAGAGAGTGTATAGGGGGTGTATAGAGCGTTCCGCATATGATGCATGAAAACCTCGATCACAAAATCGTCTAATAAAGCCTAAATAACATGCATTTCCTCCCTCCCCCCCCCCCCCCCCCCCCCAAGATTTATTCTTTAGAAAAAATATTGTTTTTATATCCTTTTTACTATATAATAAGCAAACCACTGTTAAAAGACTTTGATTCAAGTGTTAAGGTCATGTTTTTTATAGTGTATCACTGAAATTAAGAGCAAAATTCCCAAAAGTGTAAAATTAAAGAATTTAAATAAAAAAATAGTACAAAAATTAATAAATATTTCAAGTTTCGTAAATATCCGGGTTCAATAAATTTTGAAACCACAGACAACAGGAAAAAATCGAATCTTTATACATATATTACAAAAAGAATTGAAAAAATATTCAAAACGTAGGTGATAAAAACTGTTTATAGCATAATTTACATGAAATTAATCAAAAAGTTTGTATAATCAAAAATTAATATAACAATTCATTTAAAAATTTATCAAAAATACATTAAAAAATGTCCTCAAATTATATAATACTTAATTTAAGTTGGATTTTTTATAAAAAAACTTTAAGTCTATCGAGTTTTATGGTTTATTATATACTTAGCAATAGTTTTCGATTATAATCTAAGAACGATTATAATCTCATGAAGGACTGACAGAATTACGTAGGTTTGGGCTCTAAATTTGTTTCCGATGTTATGAAATCCATTGAGCAGGATGACAACAACAACAACAATAGCAACAACAACAGTAACAACAACCATAACAACAACAACATCTGCAACAATGTTGGTTATAAAAAGGAGTGTAGTAATAAAAACCAGAGCAATAACGATAACAACAACAAAAACTAAACAACAACTAAAAGAGCAACAACAACAACAGCCAGCAAGCAGCAGCTAATCAACAGCGGATGCTGTGATTTTTTAATTAAGACCAAATTTTTATGAGAATTCGATTTAAAGAGGTTTCAGTTGCAGTCGTTGCAATGATGTTTGATTTGTGTTGGTTATTAAAATGGCCAAGAAACGACTGCCAAACAATGAATAACGAAGTCATGAAGTTAAAAAAAGGGGGTCAGTCTGGGGTCACTCTTGAAGGTCGTCGTTCATACACGAAATAATCGACTTTTAACACTTTAAATTAAAAAGTTAAAAAAGTAAACAAAACAGTTATCTAAAAATTCCAAAAAAGTAGCTAAACTCAACAAAAGAGTTTAATTAATTGAATTACAAAGGTTGAAGAAAATTATACAAAAATTTTACTTGAATTAAAATTAAATTTTTGGTAATTCCAAAAAAATTTCATACAAAATTCATTAAAAGTGATAACAGTTTTTTTATTCATCGACTTTTCGAACAGTTAAATTGTGCAATAAAAGGTGTGGATTTTTTGGGGGATTTTTTATTCAATTGAATTCATTTTGAGCAGCGCCATTCACTCATTGAATTCAAGTGATTTTTCACAGTTTTTGTTGTTGTTGTCAGCTGTGTTAATGTTGTTGTTGTCAGCTGTGCTAATGTGGTTGTCGCTGTTGTCGATGTTTTTACTGCTACTGACGTTGTTGTTGTTGTTGTTGTCGATGTTTTTATTGCTACTGACGTTGTTGTTGTTTTTCTTTCGTTTCTGTCGCCTTAAAAAATGGTGCAACTAAAGTTTCGCCTCTCTTTTAATCTGTCTCACTAGGCACGTCCCCACAGAGTCCCTCACCTCCCCCTTCCACCCCCCTCTCGCCGTCTTATGTCTTGATTAATTATATGCACAAACTTGTCTCTTGAATCAGTTCGCAACCAGGTGGCAACGTAACGCTGCTTGCTTGGAGTAAATAAAAATGCTTGATTTAACGATGGTGACTATAATTTTTTTCATTATCTGATATAAAATCGGCTGTTGTTTGATCGGTTATAAAAGCAGAAAATAAGAATCTGGAAGCTGACCACATTTTTTTCTATAGAAATCTATTAAAATTAAATCTGTTAACAGCAATTTTTTGTGATTTTCTGTTTTATACACTATTTTGTGTAATTTTGCGGTTGTATTTGGTTTTTTTTTTTACTATTTTCAGTCTTTCTATTAGGGTTTTTAAACACAGTTTATTTTCGTCTATTAACAGATCTCAGCAAGAACACAATTTAATGGTCTCCATCGGCCTCCCCTTCCCCCCTCCCCCTTTAGCACGTTGTCATTCCATGCTTATAAACATGTCATGTTGCTGATTAATGAGAGCAGCAATAAATCGCTGTTTCTACCAACAACAACAACAACGTTTATTCACGGATCTCCTCCACACGTCCTTCAGCGAGTCTGTTGAACTCTACACTCGGCAGAACTCGAACTCAATCGAAACTTGAGCTGAATTCGCTTTAATTAATGAAGTCAACATCAATTTTGAGGACCACCCGACAGCAGCAACAGAAGTCGTTGAGGAGGACATCGAATTCCACAATAAAATAGGCATAAAAAACATAAAAATATTGCGTTAAGTTTGTTTTGACTGATGTTAAAATGGTTTAAAGTTAAAATTCCGAAAAAGCAACTCCTAAAAATATGCAACACTTTTTTCTTCGTTTAATTCTTTTCCATTGTATGCAATTCTGAAATAACAACAACAAGAAAGCGATGCAATGACCGGAACAACACCAACAACAATCATTGGCAGCCAAAGGAAAAAAACTAAAATTACAACAAGCTAAATTTAAAAAACTATGAGCAATCATTTGGAATCATAAATTTAAATTTAATTCGTGTGATTTCTCAACATCCGAGTTGTATAAATCTGGGGGAAAAAACCAAACCAATCACAAGAAAAAACCAAGCAAAAAAAAGTCTCACAAATCATGCAAATAAATAAAGCAAATCAAAAAGTAACTCGCTGGCTTATGGAAGGAATACTTTGCAGCTCATTTCTTAGGCTTAGAGACTTGATTTTAAGAGTGGTTCACGCCATTAAAACAACAATAACAACAACAACCACTTATAATAACAACAACAACACAAAGAATTATAATACAAGTACAAGAATTAATAATAACCATGAAGTGAAGTGAAGTCCAGCAAAGAGCTTGTGCAACAATAAAACAACAACAACTTCTATCATGGCGTCCTTCTCCCTCCCGCTAAACTTGCATAATAACAAAGTATTAAGGAAAAAAAAAAACAGCATGCATACAACAAAAACGACAGCAAGAACGGAATCGCAAAGCTTGCATACGAGTATGTAGATGATTACTAGTGTTGCCGCTATCACGAAATTATGTGTGTCCTCTGGTCCCGAAAAATGGATCCATTTAGAAATAAATGTATCTTCTTTAAGTAATAAAAAAAAGAGAAAAAAGGGAAAGTGTTCAATGGGTTGTGCGCAGTTATCTCTGTGTTGAGAATTTTTCTTTGCAATAAATGAGAAAGGCAGCGTTTAATCAAATGTGTCCTCTTCTAGAACAATGTATTCATGTGTCCAGTTTAAAAAATGTTTAAAGACAAGTAAGTGTAGGAGCGGCAACACTGATGATTACGACGACTGCACGAGCACACGAACACGACTAGTGAGCGATTTAAATTAAGGTGGAGTGTTGCTTTTTTTCTCCTGCTGCGCCGTCGTTTTCTTAGTGTTGTTGTAATTCTTTTTGCTGTTCGGCGTTTTTTGTTGTTATTGTAATGGTTTTCTTTGGTTAATTTTAATGTTGTTGCTCGAATAAGGTTATTTGATTAGATATTTTCTATAGCAAATTCATGGTAACGAGTATTATCGTTGTTTTTGTTGTAGGTGTAGCTGCTGCTGTTCTTGTTGTTGTAATTGCGCAAATAAATGCTTGTGGATCGCGTATGAAAGACCAGCCACCAGCGAGTTGATCTATTTATTCGTTGTTGTTGCTAATCTTGATGTTGTTATTGTTGTTGTAGTTGTTGTTGTTGTTGTTGTTGTTATCTCGTTAACGCTGTTTTTGCTGTTACTGTGGTTTTTGCTTGTTAATATTGTTTTTATTGCTGTGGTTGGTTTCTTTTATGGTAATTGTTCTTGTGGTCACCCATTCTATCACCTCTTCACCTCCACTTTAATCACTCGTTCTCCCCCTCTGCATCTCGTTTTCCTCTCTGCACAGCTTTCATCAGCTTCTCCTCTTCCACCCGCAAGACTGACGATTACGCAGTCAGTCGCAATGCATTAATGAGACGGCAAGTCGGGCTTCTTATTCGTGCTGCAGAAATCGAATGCGGCCCTGGCTCCGGCCCGGCCCGGCCCGGCCCCGGCGCCACACTTTCAGTTGCTGGGTGGCCCTGGTTTCCCGAAGGTCATCCGGTTGACTTTCGAGAATGTTTCACTAAAAAATACAAAACAAAAAACCGTTCTTTGTTACCATTTTGATTGAATACAATTTGAAGTGTGTTACTCATGTGTTGAATACTGCTGCTGTTGTTGTTGTTGTTGTTGGTGATGGTGCTGGAGGTGGTACTGATGTTGTTGTTGTAACCGTTCTCTATGTTGTTGTTTTGCTTGGTGTGGCTATGGTCGTTTTTTGTTGTTGTTGTTGTTGTTGTTGTACACGTTGCAGTGGTTTTTTGTATCACTTATTTAATGATAATGATGTTGTTGTTGTTGCTTTGCCATGAGGTGTGACAAGATTAGATGATTACAATCCAGTTCATTAGCAATTATTTTAAATTTAATATTCACTTCTAATGTTTAATTAATCATCATTAAGATTTTAATTAATGAATAATTTTTGCATCGTTTTTTTAAATTAATAGATATTTTTCTAAAAATTGATCCATATCTTTAGTTTTTTATTAATTTTATTTATGGATTTATTTATTTTAATATTTTTTAGTTGATTTTTGAGCGAAGTTTTCAGTGACTTTTGATTTGTTTGGTTTTTTGTGTTAATTACTATTATTATTTATTATTATCAATCATTAATTTTCATTATTCGGTGGTTTTTATTGATAATTCTTTGCTTTTATTGTCAATTCTTTGCTTTTATTGGCAATTTGTCAAAATTGCTGCCTGTTCTGCAGCGTTGATAACTGATATCGCTTGATACCCTTTTTTTTGCACCGTTTCGATGCAGAAAAGTTGAGTGATGTGGCAAAAATTAAGGCGAATTTTTAGTTTAGTGCTGTGTTTTAATTTTAGAATGTGTTCCAACTCATGGTTTTATTAACTGAGATCCGTCTGAAGCCAGAAGCGGATACTGAAGCTTGGAACCCGTTTAATTGACTGGTTTAACCTCGATTCGGACTTCCTTTCGATTTTGTTTCAATTTTAAACCCATTTTTTTGTTCTTTCATCGAGCTTGAGTGTTATTTGTCTCGATTAATAAAAGTGGCAACTTTTGGTTCTCACAACTCACAGATACGAAGGCAAAAGTACATAAAAAATGTATACGATATATCAATAAAATGTAATGCAGTTTAAAATTAGTTAAAATTACAAAATAAAACAAAATAAAATAAAATAAAATAAAATCAAATCAAATATAATGAAATCAAAATAAAATAAAGTATTCAATTTAATTAAGGTTACTCTTTAATTAACAATAATAAGCATTTTAAATGCTTTAATAATGCAACATTTCGAATATTTTAAAAACTCGAATCAGATACGCAATAAAATCGAGTGGAGCGAATTTAATTAGCAATGAAAAAATGATGGCGAAAAAAAGGTTATCCAACAATTGAAAAAAAAATAATAAAAAATAATCAACAACGAAATCAATTGACACTTTTTTAATTTCAAGGCGTTTATAGAGCACTCAAAGCGAAGTACTCAGAGTGGTCGATGGAATTCATTCAACATGACTAACGTCATCATCGCAGACGTGATCTGGAGCATTTAAATTGAGTTTTAATGACACAACAGAAACAACAACAACAACAACAACAACCAAACGAAACATGCTTCTGTATCATTGAATGAAGTTTTGGCGCATGCGCAAGTTTTCTTTGTCGCAATATTAAACAATTTTTGTCAAACATTAACGCAAAATAAACCGAGAAAAACCGAAAAAGAAACAAAAGCAATTGAAAAGAGTTGCATTTCAAAGTGTTTCACAAAGTTATTTAACAGTCACATGTTTTTTAATGACTACCTTCTGTTAAATAGTGGGGGCCATCAGATGGTTTCTTTTCAAAAATTGTATAACATTTTAACTTTAGAAGAAATTTTAAAAATTTATATAGAAATCTTTTTCCATAATCATTTGGAATGTGTGCGGTTTTCAGTGCAAATTTAAACTTTGCAAAATATTGAAGAATGTTATTTTTATAGCATTTATAAAAAGAAACCAGCTGATGGCCCACCCATTAATTGAAACCTTAACATAACGTGTTCGGTACACGGTTTTTACATGAAAGATCTTCAGATACAGTTTAATGATATATAAAATCAAAAAAACATGGTAAAAAAGATTTTATTATAGTTGTTGTTTCTTTTCGAAGTCATTAAATAAGTTTGCACAACTGAAGATTCGTTTAACAGAGCAAAATAATAGGTATAAAAAACAGTTGTGATTATTAAGTACCTTAAATGAGAGAGAGCGAGACAGCAACAACAACCATTTAGTGGCGATATGAAATGACGTAATGATGCATTTCATCGCGGAACCAAGAAAAAAAAAACACTTTCTCACAGCAAAGTTTTCAAATATTCAACGATTGAATGATGCATTTTTTGTTGTTGTTGAAATTTTTGGTTTTTTAAAATGCGGGTTTGGAAAATTATATCATTTAAATGATTTATGAGTTCAAAAGAAGAAAAAAAACGTATAACAATTTTTTCATTTATTAACAATAGTTTTTTTTTGTATAAAATTTAATTTAAAAGTGAAGTGAATTGAGTTTTCTGTATTTTTTAATATTTTCATTCATAATAAAATCATTTTAGGAGAAGATTTTTTTCAAAGACAGATTTTTGGATGTATTTAAATTAATTTTTATTTTCGAATCATATTTTATTGTAAATGATTACTAAATGCACTTCTTTTTCAGTGAACAACTCATAATCATTAATTAAATTGTAATTATTTTGTACAAAAAGAAATAAAAACACAAATGTACTTATTTTCATTAAAAACAAATCGATTCAACTTCGATTTTTCGATCTACTTTCGAACGTTTCTGTTAACAAAGTTTTATTAACAATATATTGAATAAGCCAAGAAAACAACAACAACAAAAGCACACCTCAACGTTGTTGTTGTTGTTACAAAATTATTGCATTCAGCACTCAGCAGGTTTCAGGTTTTTAAAGTGTACATTTAATTAAATTTGGATTAAGTAGAGTTTCTTTTCAAGAGCAGTCTTAATCATCATCATCATAGTAATCATTATTATAAACTTCATTATACACCTCAACATTGTTATAAATATTAACAAGATATTTAAATCAAAAATTAAAATATTGCACTTAAACTGTTTTAATTTGAAACTTTCAAGAAAAGAACAACAACAACAACAATAACAAGAACCACACCAGAACAACTTCTAAGCTCAAGAATTTAATGGAGGTGTAAATTAATAAATATGCATTATATACTATATACTATAATATATTGAAAACTATGTACGTATGTTCAACTAGATTTTATGAAGAAAATCCAAGGAAAAAATGTTTCTAGTTGACCGATATCAGAGTGACCCTCTTGAGGCCGGACGCATTCGCACTGATTCGTTGATTCCTGACATGTGACATGGGCCCATCAATCTGGTCTCAAGAGGCTTAGTCTGACATTGGCCGTTGAATTGCAAACATATTTCGGCTGACGTACGAATAGTTTCAGGACAGCGAGGGTGTCTCCCTCGGCAGCAACAACAACGTCGTCGTATACAACGCATCTCTGTCGCATTTCTCGTTCACTGTCATTTTTGTTGGTATGATTTTTTTCCTTCTTCATTCGAAGAAGAGACGAATTCAAACAACGAGTGACGACAACAGAAGCGGCTAATGAAAATGTTCCGAATGTACCAATATACAAATACCACAATTTCAACTGTAGACGTGACTGTGAGTTCATTCATATATTCGAGGGTTCATTTAATCGAGGTAATCATGTAATTAGTTGTTGCTAAACTCCTTCTTTCGTGTATCGCTTTGAAGAGTGTGGCTCGCCCTCTCCTTGTCTGTGTGTGTGTGTGTTTGTGTAATTATGTGCCTTTGACTGTCATTATTTTCCGTTGGTTTTTACAATTTTTCAATGACGTTGGCAATCTCTGTCGTTTTCAGTACCGATTTCAAAATCTTAGTCCAGCCCTTGAAATCAAACAACGCGTTCGTCTTGCTTTAAAAATGTTCCAAGCTTTGATGCTTTGTTGCTTGTTGCTTTAGTGCTTTTGTTGCTTCAATCTGTTGTTTCATTGCTGCGTTGATGCTTTGAGGATTTTCGTGATTGGACACTGTATAATTTAAATGGCTACTTTTCTCATTGAAAGGGAGTGACGCGTGATTTCTGTCTTGTGTTTTTTTCTAAATTTAATTAAGCGATCGAAGCGATTATTGATTTGTACCAAGTTTTGGTCTGAACCCATTTTTTAGGTATTTGTTAGGGTTTTTTTTTTTCATTAAAAGTTTTTATGTTACGTTTGTTAATGGAATTTAATTACCCGAACTTCACTTTTATGGTGAAGAGTTTTAAACATCGTTTTACAGACTCCTCACACTTTTTTTGAACAACCTACTTTAAGATCATCTCAAATAATAAAAATTGCTCCATTTTTGATAATGTAATGGAAAATACTTTGATTAATAGCTTAAATTAATCCATTAATTAAACCATGAAACCTTTCTAATTATTTGCAATGCCACAAAATGAATCATCATAAAAGCGATCATGACACAAACACACAAGTTACCCACCTCTTTCTCTCTCCCACCTCTTTCTCTCTCCCTCCTCCTCCACCCTCTCCAATCCCCGCACCATCATCAACAAAAGTCCATGAAATACCGCAGCGACCAAATTAGGTAACTTAAACGATGTCCGCAACATTTGTCAACCATCTAAAATATAACAACAACGACAAAAAGTTTACGAACAAATGACTTTTCAATACATGAAATGACACAAATCACTTAAGTTGTTGTATCGATGTTGTTGTTGTTGTAGTTGTTACTGTTTTTTAATTGGCCTCGCGCAAAAGTAAAAACATTAAGCAGAAAAAAATCAATAGCAACAACAACAACAACAATAAATCCTCTATCGTCAAGCGAGGTTCTCGCTGTTGTTGTTGTTGTTGTAGTTCTTATAATTGCAGTTGATATAATTAAAGCGTTGTACTTCGATGGCGCGTAGGTTTCATTCTAAACTCGTTCTAAAATCCAAAGAAATGAATCAAATAAATAAAGAAACCAATGAAATGAACAAAGAAATGAAAGACAAAAAAAGAAATCGAATGATCAAAGGAACGAATCGAATGAACAACTCAATGAAATGAATCATACGAATAAACCGAGTATCCAAGAACTGAGTGAAGGACTGAACGAACGATTGAATGAGTGCACGAGTGAAGAAACGATTCCATTCGATTCACTCAAACGAATGAATGAATTCACGGTTCAATCGAATCAACGAACGAAAGAACAGTATTCTTTTTTAATCACAACAATTTATCGGCATCTAAGCGAGAAGGAATGAAATAATATCAACAACAACAACAAAAAACACAGTGTACCATAAATAATCATACCGCGCTTCCGCTTCGTTGTCGCTTCGGATCGAACTGCGGGGGATTTAATAACAAAACAACCACACTGAGCGAGTAACTGAATCATGCTGCGTTTCTTTTCGGTTTTTTGGTGTCTCTTGAATAATATTTCATGTAATGATTTCAAGCCAGAAAGCAACAAGGATGTAGAATGTGTACGTCATTCAAACGGAACTGTGTTTTGCTTGCATTTTTATTGAAAAACAAAATAAAAACTGAACAATATGTTTCCAAATTTTTATTTACTTATCTGTTTATAAATCTCAAAAAATAAAAACTAACGAATTCGTTGGCAAACCATCCCGAAATTTGAATCTTGATCGTGTTGAGAAGCAGCAATCGTTTTTTTAACCTGTTGGCGTCGCCTGGCGTTGAAATGATTGACTGAATTCATTTCCGATCACGACTGACGATCACGACGGACTGATGGACAGACGACGATGAACGGGAGACGACGTCTCTGATGCAGTGCTTCGATTTCAATGAAATGTTTTAATTAATCAGCAGAAAAGACGTCGTTTCTGGCAGCTGATCGCCGGGACGAGTGTCTGTTTTCTTCACCTGAAACATTACTCTGTACACTTGTCAACCAGTCTGTCTGTCTGTCTGCCTGTCTGCCTGTATGTCTGTCTCTCGCTTTGTACATCATTCGTTGCTTCCCGACGGTTTCTTGGCTGAGTGCTTGAAATGCAGAAATGTTGTGCAGAGAATTTTAAGTTGTGTTCAGTTTTTTGGGCTCAGAGGGAAGCGTTGCCAAAGCAGACACCGCGACGCGCATTTTTGTTGTTGTGTTGTTGCCGCCCCCCGCCTCTAAGCGCCCACTTTTGTTACCCATGCAGGGTTACTGAAAGGAGATCGAAAAACAACCAGCAGCATGGAAAATACAACAACAAACAAAAATTAAAATAAGTGAAAAACAAATGTGAAAGATGAAGATAAAGAGAGAAAGAAAGAGACAGAGAGAGAGAGAGAGACAGAGAGAGAGAGAGAGAGACAAATATTACAAATCAAGTGTAAATATTTTGAAAAACTGTAGAAGAAATTTCACCAAAAATTATGCAATATTCGAAATAATTTCAAATCGTGTGAAAAATATTAAGTTGCCGTTTTTAGTTTCGGAATTTGTTTGAATTTTAATGACTGCTCTATCATTGCTTCATTTTATTAAAAATTCGTATTTATTTTTTAGTAAAAATGTAACATTTTATTATATTTGCATAGTTATTTAAAAAACTTATTTAGTTTTTATATTTTATTTATAGATTTTAAAAGTTGAAATCTTTTCTTTCGGTTTTAATTTAGATTGTGTAATAACAGTAAATTAATCATTTATTTCAGTGCGGAGGCCTCCGATTTGACGCCGTTAACATTCTGTTGTGGGTTGCTGTTGAAAACCGATACTATGCAGATAATCCTGAAATAATTCAGACATACTTAAGCGCAATATTGATTGAGTTATTCGTAAAATTGGGCCTTAAACCATCGAAAATGCATTTAAAATTTGGTTGAATTTATACGCTACTCCAAGGCTCCAAGGCAGCTGTTTGAATGAAATTATATTCTGTAACTAATTGTATAGTATCGTCTTTTTAATGCAGTACTAAAATTTGTAAAGTATTGAATGGTGTTGTTTCTGTAGTAATTGTAAAAAGAAACCAGCCGATGGCTCACCCTAGTTTAGATTTCTTTAAGAAAATAATACTTTAATGTACGAATTTAATTGTTTCTTTTATTATTTTATAAATTTAAATTATATAATAAATTGTTTATATTATATAATCTTAGTTTGTTGTATTTAATAATATTTACTAAAACTTAAACTTTTTTATGTAATTTTTTTAATATTCGAAGTAATATTTTAATATTCTTTTTATATAATTTTTTAAATAATTTTTTAAAGTAATTTTTCTTTATAATATTTTCATGTTTGATAGTTTTTTTTATATATTTTTTACCATAATCTATTCAAATTACTTTTAAATGTTAGTACTTTAGTTTTGTTGTTCTTATTGTTGTCTTTGCTGTTGTTTCAGTTTTTCTTTAAACTACATACAATAGTTTTTTTCTGCATTACAATCAGTTTCGCTTATTATAGATTTTGTTGTTGTTGTTGTTGTTGCTGTTATTGCTGTTGTTGCCGTCATATTTTGCATTCACAGCTCTTCAGAGCGTCGCTTGTTTTGCGTTGGCTCTTTTCTCATCCCTCCCTCCTTCCCCGTGCCACCCCCCGCTCGCCCACCGCTTCTACTCCAAATCCACTCTAATTGCGCTTTTAAGTGCTCACTAAGCTGGAGTTTAATTTAACATAATTTAAGTAGCTTTCGGTTTAGTTTTGGTTCCCTCCGTGCTTTTGTTGTTGTGTGTGTTTTTACAGCCATTTTTGTGATTAGTTTTGGCTAAAACTTAGCAAATTTTTCCGTGTTAGAAGCATACAAGCAACAAAAAAGAGGAAAATAAAAATTATTTTAATAACAATAAAATGCAAAGCAAAATATTATTCCATGAGGGCTAAGAAACTGCTTGAGTTGGTTAGGATTACGATTAAAAGTTGGCTAATTTGACGTAATTTCGTGAATGGTTGTTGTTGTAATTTCGTTATTGTTGTTGTTGTTGTTCATGTTGCTGTCGGCGCTACAAATTAATTTAATTGTACTTTTAATACAAGGTTATTTGTTTCGTTTTTTAAGTGAAATCTTTGGTTGAGGGTTTGAAATTATATTATAACAAAAAATAACAAAAAAAAAAAAAAACAAAAAAGAAACGGACAGAAAAAAAAAATAACACAAAAGTACAGTTACAAAAAAAAATACCAAAAAATGTTAAAAAGTGAAAATAAAAAACTAAAAAAATGCTGAAAAGTAAAAATGACCAAAATTTAAAAATTTGAGAAAATGATTGTTTTAATTGAATTAAAGCTTGAATTGAATTTCTTTTATTTTTTATAAAGGGAAAAACCACTTTATTTCAATGATCAAGTTTGTTTCTTAAGTCTTTAGTCTGATTACTATTGAGTGGGCCATCGGCTGGTTTCATTTTGAATTATTTAAATAAATTTAAATCTATTATTTAATCAATTATTTTTAAATTAATTATTTAATTCAAAAAGAAACCAGCCAATGACCCACCCTTTATATTACTCAAAAGCTTTTATTGAAATATGTTTTTACAATTTTTTTTCTTTTCATCGAAAAGCGAGCAAAGACAATATCAATTATAAGATTATTAATTTAATTAAATTGGTATTTTTATGGAGTTTGCAAATTGAATTAAATAAAGCACTTTGAATAGCGTTTCAGTCTCCGACCAGTCTGCTTTTTTTTCTTTTACAAGGTCAACCGCAGCAGCAGCAGCAACACCAACACCAGCAACAACTGCAAAAGAAACCACGCCGCCAACAGCATTCAATTTAAATGAAACGCATCTCGGTACCTAATTTAAACCAATAAAATTAAAGCAATTAAGAAAAACAAAATTAAAGAGATAAAAATCAACGTCTGAGAAAATGTAACAATATTTCGCAATCATAGACCATAAAAATTAAAGAGAGAGAGAGGGAGAGGGATAGAGGGAGATAGTAAATAGCCACAGTTAACATGAACACCAGAAAAATCACCGAAATGCTTTAAAAACAGGCGCAGTCACTTTGCAAAAACAACGAAGGCAGCAACAACAACGTCATCAATGACAGCAACATTATAACAGGAGCAACAACACCATTATTACAAAAACAAACAACTCTTTTGATGGTTTCAATCGTCGTTTTTTACTTGCAACAAATGCTACAGTGCAGCGCAGCGGCAGCACAGCGGCAGAAGCAGCGACGGAAGCAGCGCGTTGACAACATGAAAAACAACAACATGTCATTTAATCACATGTTCACATTCACTCTCACAACAAATCAGCTGCAGGTTGACGTTGAATTCTTTGAAAATAAAAGAAATGAAAAAAATAACAATTAAATTATAAATAAATCTATATATATAAAAATAAGTTGTCCTATGTTCGTGATTTTATAACTCGAGAACCACTCAACCGATTTTCAAACGAGTACATGCGTTGGAAAGGTCTACTTTCACTGATGGTTTATAAAAAAAAAAACATCGAAAAATTTCTACGAATATGCGTTATACGCGCACTTTTATGATGGTGTGTTTTCCCTATATAAAATTGTTTTTTTTTATGCGAATTACATTTTGTCGGTATAAGGCTCTGATTGCTCACGCCATTTGAGTTATTTAATTACTGTGTGTTTATTGATTGTCATTTAAGTTTACAGTGTGAGCATTGACATTTTTTAATTATTGATTTGTAATCTTCCACTTAAAATTAAAATCTTTTGCATAAAAAAACAATTAAAAAAATTATTCAACAATGCCGCGAAGAAGACGTTCACAAATTGGCCGACGAACTCGCCACAGCAGTCAAATATGTTTAAATAGATCTAATCAGGATGAAGAACAGCGATTAGAAAGTAATGAATTAGCAAGGCAACGAATGGCACGATCAAGATCAAATCAAATCAAAAACAAAGAGAAGAACTTACAGTTTCCCGTTCGTTTGGCTTTTGCAATGACTTAATAAAGCTCAAGGCCAGTCGTTGCAAGTTTGCGGAATAAATTTAGAACTTCCTGTATTTTTACACGGTCAACTGTATGTTGCATGTTCACGTGTTGGGAAGCCGTCGTCTTTATTCATTTTTTGTGAAAATGGCAATACTAAAAATGTGGTTTACCACCAAGCTCTGCAATAAATTTTTTCCTTTTTGATGTTCTCACTTTAAAAAATGTATATTATTTTGCACTTCTTTTTCAGGAAAATGTCTATTCTTTCTAGAAAATTTAATTTTTAACACAAAGACGTAAACGTATGTTATTGTATTGTCCAGCAACGCGGGCAGGGTTACTCTAGTATAATATAAATACAAAAAAAACGACATAAATATAAGTAATAAAATAATAATAATGAATTGAAACTAATTATTAACTGCAATTTTTATTATAATTTTAATTCATAAAAACTCTCTTTTTCTCAACTTCGAGTTTCGAGATTAGGAGACTAAAAAAGGCGAGAGAGATTGAGAAAAAGAGAGGGAATTAGAAGAAGATTTGAAGCTTGTCTCTCATCACTTGATTCTCATCTCATCGCAAACACTTGACGCTTCAAAAGAAACGTCTGCAAAATGATTTGTTTTTGTTTCTGTACTTTTTTTGTTTTTTATTGTTGTTGTTGTCGTTTTAAGCTTTTTCTCTCTGTGTTTTTCTTGGACTGTAAGCTTTTCTTGAGTAAATAAGCTTTTGCTTCTCTTTTGAGTTTCAATTAAATATTTTTAAATGAATTATTTAAATCAAAAAGAAACCAGCCGATGGCCCACACTATATACACATATTTAAATGTTTTCATTGGAAATTGTTTTTCAATTTAATTATTTCCTTATTTATCTACATTCTTTCTATAATTTTTAAAAATAATATATTTTTTTTATACGAAATGAAACCATTTGATGTAATTATTAATAAAACTTAATAATTAATGTTGTTAAAGATTTTTCTAAAGTATTTATTGACTAACTCAAGAGTATTTTAATGATTATATTGATTATAATGATTATTTCATCCTTTACAAAGAACTCCCATTGAAAAGACTTCTTAAAGCTGCATAAAAGAGCTCTCGGTCATCACGATTAAGAAATAAAAAATACTGTTGAAGCAGCTGAAATCGAAGCATATAAAATCTGGAGCAGAAGCGGGAACAACAACAACAGTGACAACAATAGTAAAAAACCCAACAGCAGCAACAACAATAAATACAGTAACAGTATAAAAACGACTGCTTTTTTACTGTAGCGTCGCTGCTCTGCTTTGGCAACAGAGGGTCCAACTCGCCAACCAACCAAACAGCTAACCATAGCAGCCAACAGCAACCAGCAACAAAAGCCAACAACAACACCAGCTACAACGCTACCACACAAGCTTCAGCTGTGACTTTGGAACGTATTGAAAGCGCTCCAAACGCGGCTTCTTGCTTGCTGCTGGTGGCTGCGAATTCGATTTCGGTTTCGTTGCTGAGGTTCCACTTAAGACGAGGCGCCGATTTAAGCGCAGTTTAAGAAAAGTGCTCGTGCGAGTAGCACTGAATAAAAACGACCGGTTGACTTGAAGCTGTTGAGAGGAGAAACGGTTGAGGATGTGAAAAGGAACATTTTTTTAACTAAAATAAAATACATCGAAAAAAATCAAAGAAAAATTTAAGAACACAAAAAAAGGGAAACATTAAAAATTCCCAGAAAAAACAAAATTTCGTTTTAATTAAAATCAATTAATTGTTCTCTGTGTAAACAATAAAAATTAGTTTCCTTTCATTTCATTTGGGAAATCGTTTTAAAGCAGGACAGAAACGAAAATGTTACAAGCATCAAAAACTTAAGTTGAGTTGAACAAACAGAAAAATAATTAAACTGCATTAAATTGGATTGAATTTAATCAAATTCAAGGAAAAGCGACACTCACAGAAGTGAATGAAAGGGCGCTCTTCAACCCCCCCTCCAACACCACCTCCTGCCAGTTCTTCAGCTCCTCCGCACAAGAAAGCGTTTTGTTCTTCGTTTCTAAATAATAAAAAAATAATAAAAAAATTGATAAAATATTATAAAAAATTTGATTTGAAAAATTGCATCTTTTTGCAACTGCAAGAAGAAAAACTGCAACAACAACATCATCAACTAAAACAACTAAAACAACTAAGGTGAAAAAAAAGAAAGTTGAACGCATTACTTCAGTATTTATTTCTCCACTCTTTTTAAGAAAATTGAAACAAGAAAAATAAATAAAAACTAACAAAAATGCGCCACTGAAAAAGAAAATTGAAGAAAAACAACAACAAATTAAAGAAAAAGCAAGAAATGAGAGGATAAAAGATGAAATAAAAATATTGATAATAAATATTATTTGTAAAACACCAACAAAATCAGAAAAAACTCATCTGTTATAATAAATAATCGCGTGCAAGATTTTGCTTCATTTTGGTTACTGTAACTGTTGCTTCTTCTTCTTCTTTTTTGCTTCTTCTTCTTCTTCTTCTTCTTATGTTGCTTTGGCTTTGGATTTCGATTTTCATTTTCTTTCAGTTAAACTGTTGGTATCATTATTATTATTATTATTATTACCTTTGTTGTTGCTTTTTTTCTGTTAAACTCTACTCTACTCTACTCTTTGTTGCTCTACTCTTTATTACACTAAAAGTGTAACTGTTCAAGAGAAAAGCGAACACAAGTAAATTTAATCTGTGTGTCTGTTTTCAATTTCAATACAAACAGCAAAAGAAAAGAGTGGAAAAACGAATAATCGAAGTGTTGTAATCGAGTCACAAAAACAAGTGCAAATCAAGTGAAAAAAGAAACCAACAAACTTCAACAGCACGTTAAAAAATATTATATTCACAAGAGAAAAATATTTGAAAGACGAAACATTCAAGAAAGAAGGAGAAAATTTAAAGTTTAAGAAAAACATCAAACTCACGTCAAAAACATCTGCTAAAATGGCTCTTAAACGAGGATTTCTTCTACTCTGGTCCTTTGGATTAATTTACTTCGTCTTAAATACAGGTGAGTAAAATATTTTAAATCACTAAAAGTCTAAAAAAGATGTAGAAACATTTTAAAACATCAAAAAGTAGAGAAACTATAAAAATAACAAAAAAACACTCGCTATCAATGATTTTTTCCAAAAAAGGAAAATAAATACACAATAAATAAAGTTCCAACACAACAACAGCAACGAGAAATAGAGTCCGTTGAACTGTATGAATAATAGTAAGAAGGAAACACATAAATAAATAGAAATATAGAAATAATTCAATATACAAAACAATCTCCAAAGAATCAAGTCTAAAAAATACAACAAAAACTTTAAAATGAAAAAAAAATTCTACAGAGACAAAAATTTTAATAGAGACAAAACTTAACTAAACGTAGACACAAAACAAAAAAAAAAAACAACAACCAGAAGCAACCGAAATAAACATCAAGTTTGTCGCTTAAGTCTTTGGTTTAGACAACCAGCCAATGAATTTAAATATTTTGAAGTAATTAGAAAAGAACAGATAAAAAAAACTAAATATCACAAATAATATTCTATTAAAACAGCTTAAAGCCAGATCCATTCCCGTTAATAGATAAATTAAAATAAATGTTTGCAAAAAAAGAAAGAGAATTCGAATTAAAAATTGAAATAATTAAAATAAATTCAATGCGTTTAACGAGGATCAGAAATGTTTGTAAAAAAACAACGTATCTAAAATAAATAAAATATATATAATAAATAAAATAGAAATATAGTAAAAAACAAATTGAAATTAAATTAATAATAAGCTGAACATTAAAAATCAAATATAAAAAAATATATAAATTCCACTTGAGAAACAGCATTTATTATATACTATAATTGTATATTAATTTAGTAATTATAATCTTTATTTACTCTTTTTAGTATTTATATTGTGTATTATTTCTGTTCTTTTTCCTTTTGATTTTGATCTTGTTTTCTTTTATTATTTTTATTTCAATTGTTAAAAATTTCTTGTTGTTTTATTTTTATAATTTTTGATTTTGTTTTTATTATTTGTTATTGTATTTATAATTGTTTTCATTGTTTACCTTTTTACATCTTTATTATTTTGATTTTTATTATTCTTCAAACGAGTATTCTTTCATTTTACTTATTTTTTCAATGATTACCGTACTAATTGGTAAAAATAACAAATAAAATTAATACAAAATAAATAAATGAAACTAAATTTAAATAAATATGTGAATCGTTGTGATCTTTTCTAAACCGATGACAAACCTGAAGTAGAAGCTGAAGCTTCGATCGTCAACAAGTATTAATTTTGAACACATCAAAGCGTCTGAAGTTGTTAATTTTTAATGCATCACAGCGTCAGACGTTGAGTTAAAATGACATCGTCGTCGTTGTAGGTAACGCTTCTCTTTTTGCTCATAACATTCAAAAATTCAACAGCTTGTTGCTGAGTCGGCTGTTCGTGCAGTTTTTGGCAATAAAATATTTATATATAATTTAAAAGATATCAAAATCTAAATATTTCTTGAATAAAAATGCGAAGAAGTTTCAAAAATTGTATTACATTGTATTGTATTGTTTAGGTTCTGTTATAAAGCTGTTAAAAAGTATCGTAAGAAGTCTTGAAGTTAATATTAAAAAAAGTTCGTAGCTCTTTGTTGTTGCTCTGGTGTAGCTCTGGTGTTGGTTAAAAAGTTTCTTAGTGCTGTTAAAAGGTCCATTAAAGGAAGTCTTCTAAAAAATAGAGAGTTTTTAATAATACTTTTTCGATATCTGTTTGGAAATCCTTTAAACTGCTCTTAAGATGAAAATTTACTGTATTATTGTTAAGTCGGTCAATTTTTTATACAATTTTTAGTTCTTTTAAGTGTTATTTTTATTTACTTTCTGATTTAATATTAATTTATTTATAAGGCTGAGTTAACTGTATTTCGCTTCGTATTTAGTTTCGGATTTAATTTTTCTTTTATTATCACTTTCATTTAACTGATTCTCATAGATTTATTTTTACGTAACAGCTTCTATCCACCTCATAAGTTTGTGTTTGGTTTCCGTTTTCCTTTTCTACTCTTTTGTCTTTTCTCTCTCTTCACGTTTGCTTTTATTTTTGATTTCCAGAAACCTTTTTTGGTTTCTTATATTTATAACGGTACTCAAAGATCATGTGTGGTCGCTGGAATTATAAATCATTAATCATCTGCTTACTAGCGTAACACTGAATAATTAAATTAAAATTAATGTGAAGTTATATTCAACATTTCTACCTTATATGTAACTTTTATTTTGTTCACGTTACGTGTTATGACATCATTCAACTTTGGTCAACAACATGACCACTGAATGAAAAACATCTGAATGGAGAAAGAAGAAGAAGAAGAAGAAGAGGAAGCGGAAGAAACAGTTTTATTAACTTTTTCTGCTATTTAGATTTAAGTCAATTTGTTAAATTATGAACTTTCTAAAGAGCAGCAGGTGAAAAACTGGAAAATCACAAGAAAAATCGTTGCTGCTAATTGAAAAATATTTTAAAACAATCAAGTGAAAACCAAGCATCAGTTGGAACTAATTAAAGTGTAAAGAAATTAGGAAAATTATAAATTATTACGAAGTTAATGTTTATTATTAGGAAGCAGCGATGAACGAGTTTGTTTCTTAAGTCTTTCGTTTGGGCGCTGATGCACTCTTTCAAATCAAAAAAATAGATACTAAATAATTAAAAAAAGTATAATAATCAATTTAAGAAAAAAACAAAACAATCAATCATTCAAATGCAATTTGGGAAAAACAAATTAACTTTAGCTGAACAATTTATCCGTACATTTTATTTAGGCAATTCATTGATTTTTAGAAGATAGAAATAATTATTTGTTATTATTAAGAATAATAAATTAAATTCAATCGAATTCAAATCTCTTTTTTGATTTTTTTTCCATCTCCTTCGTATTCTTCTTCTTTGTCGTGTTAGTTTGACCTTAACAACAACAACAACAACCACCACAACAAAAACCTTATCACCACATTGCAACAATGTATGAGATGCAACAAAAAAAGAGGTGCGAAGAGGTGTGTGTTTGCTTAACTTAACTCAAGCATGTTCACGAAAATTCAACAACATTTTTGCTCTTCAAAAAACTTGAAGCTAAACATTTGTTTGGATTGCTTTAGTGTTGGTTCGTTTAATTTAATTTATGCAAAGTCAGCACTTCGAAGAAGGCGAAAAAACAGAAAAGAAGAAGGAGAAGAAGACGAAGACGCACCTTCAACAGCAGCAGCTTCATCAACAACAACAACAACAACACCGGCTTCAACGCTAAGCTGCACTTCAGTGTTGCAGCATCATCTGAAATCCGAATTCGCATTGCTAAGCAGCTGAAAAAGCATGAAGAAGAAGAAGAAGGAGAAGAGGACGCACACACACACACACATGGACACACACTCACATCTTTAAAGCGATTTATTCACAGACAAACACACAGACAGTCATTGAACTCGTTGCTATTAATTAATCAGCATAAAATAATAAGTTTTTATTATAGTTTCTATGCTTTTTTCTTCTCTATTTTTATGGAATTTTATCCATCGTATTTTTGCAGTTTTTTTCACATAAAAAGAAGCTGCAAAAGTGTTGAAAGTGAGAATTATAAAAAAAGTAGCATTGAATAGAAAACTTTATACAATATTTCACATGAAAATATTTCAAGACGAAGATGATGCATTCAAGAAAATGCATTCAAGTGTGAGTGAGTGTGTATATGTGTGTGTGTGTGAATGTGTGCATGTGTGTGTGTGTGTCTGCCTGTTGAAGTAGCGTCCATTCACCGCATTCATTTAAAGTCAGACTGCTTTCGATAGCAATTTTTTGTTTCTTATTTGTTTTGATTGAGACTGTTTTTTCTTTTGTTTTTGTTTTTGCTGTGATTAATTTATTTTTGTTTTTGTTTATGGTTTTTTTGTAGTCAAATTAAATTGCAGCATTTTATTGAGTTTTGGCATTTTTCGGTCTTCTGTTTTTCTTTCGTTTTCTTTCTTGTTGTTTGCGTTGTTTTAAAATCTTTCCTCTGCTTCATGTTTTATTACTTTGTTTTTTTTTCATCTTCTTCGTTTTTAGCTTGTTTTTCTTTACTCAACTTTTTACTGATTGTTTGTTTCGCTTTTGTTTTGTTTATTTATTTTAGCTGCAGTTGACCATGAAATAAACAAGGACATTCTATCATTTCTCTGGAATACTAAAAGAAAGAAAATACTAAAAGAAACGATATTATTATATAAATAAACAGTTATGCAGAAAATAGTAATAATAATAATAAGTAAAAAGCAACAACAATCAACCTATTATAATAACAACAGTAATACTATAAAATATTATAATAATAATGAAAACAGTTACAACAACAACAACAGTCAATTATTGCAGCACTTTCTCGCCAACGAAAGCGAAATTTTTAAAAAAGAGCCAAGAAAATCAACTGAACGACCGACAAAGCGATCATCGAAGGTTGTTAGGAAGTAAAATTATATGAAAACAGACACAGTAAATACTCACACATACACATACACGTGCATACATACACGAAAACAGACTACAGACACACTCTTAACTTTAATTGTTGCAATGATTAACTGCTAACAACTGATTGTGTATCGGAATACAATAAAAAATACAGCAACACAAGTAATAATAATAAAAACAATAGCAAAAACAATAGCAACATTAACAACAACAACCAGCATTACAATTACGCCACACGCAGGTGTCGCTGTTGGCACGTACGGGCTCGTAACTTGTAACTACTGACCGTAGGGTATGCAAAACCATTTCATGGCTTTATGATGGCGAAAACAACAACAAGGCGTGAAAATCGTCTTCCTGCTTCGTTGGCTTATTTTCTTTTCGTTGTTGTTGCTGTATGTTTATGTTTGCAGGCAGAAAATAAATTAATTATTGACCAATATTAAAAGTTGGCCAAATTGATTCGTTGCTCGCTTTTCGCTGTTGGCGTCACGTTCGAAGCGAGTCTGTCTGTAATTCAGTGCAACTCAGCTCACTTTACCTCAGCTCACTTCACTTCTCCTCACCACACCACACTACAGTTCAGTAGACCTTCCATATTATAGTGGATGAATGAATGAATGAATGAATGTATGAATGGATGGATTGATCGATGGATGGATTGATTGATGGATGGATGGCTAAAGGAAAGTAGACCAAGTTGTTGGTCAAACAGAGGCTCGAACGTGGTCAAAATATTAATTTATTGAGTAATGTTTTTGGTTTTTGTTTAAAACATTGAATCATTTTCGTTTAACGGGAAGAAAGTGAATTTTTCATGAATAAAATCAAAAAAATAAATATATTGAAATATATTATAAATGCATATATTAAAAATATGGCCATAAAAGTTGAAAAATTTACTACAGTTTAGCTTAGAATTTAATTAAATAATAATTATTTTGTTAATCAGTGAAATTTTCTTTAAATAAAACTGAACAAAAAAGTCGTCTGCAGTGAAATCTTTTTATTTTCACGACATCGCTTTCTTTTGACAGGGCACCGAGTAACCTAAAAATTGTACTCTTAAATGTACTTAAATCGAAATTACTTTTGTCTGGTTTTCCCCAAGGAATTCTTTTCTTTTTCTCTTTAAAAACTCGCTAAAAAGTGAGCACTATATAAAAAAGAAAACTTTTATTTAATAAAAACATGTTCTGTATTAAGTAAGATTATTTTTATTTCGTTTTATTTTCTCTTCTTTTAAAGAACTTTCATAAAAAAAGAAACAACAAAGAAAGTGAAATTAAATGAGTAAAAAAAGCACAAGTTTAATGATTGTCCAACTGTGAAGCCTAAAATATTAAGTTAAAATAAACTATAAAAAAATGAGTTTTCATTCATTCAAGAGAAACGACAACAACAACAACAAATGCAACAATGAAATTGAAAATAACCCAAACGATTGAATGGTTTTGTGACGAAACCGAAACAGCAAGCAACCGAAAAAACTTTCCTTAATAAATTCAAAATGAATATTAAAAATATTAAAACTACTCAAATTTATGAGTGTTGCTCATAAAATAAAATTTTATTATATGTTGGTTATTTGTTTTTATATTTTTTATGATGGGTTTTCTTTGTGTTTGTTTTTTCTTTTTAGTTGCTAATTTTTCAAGTTGTTGCCATTATTATGTTAACTTAAGTTAAAATTAGTGACAAGTTCACACAGAAACAGTCTACTTTCAGTAAAGACCTTGTGTGGGTCATCTTCGCTATCGTCACCATCCTCATCATCACTACAATACTAATCCCTCATAATAAGCATAACTATCAGAATCATGAGCATCATCACTGTCATCGTCATTATCATCTTTATTGTTGTAATCAACGGTGTATGCTTTAAAGTGTGACTGTGAAAAATGTTTGACTGATACTCGCATCGATTTTTAGTGTCATCTTTTTTAAGTGTTCTTTTTTAAACCATACATCTTTCCAATATTTTTATTGTCATAGTTTTGAGAATGTTTTCTGTTGTTTATTGTGTTTATATTGTTTTTATCGGTTCCTTTTTTTAGTAGCTTTCTTTTCATTCTACTTTCTTTCTATGGACTAGAAAAAACGTTTTCATTTTATTATTATTACTATTATTTCTGTTCTATTGTTTGAATAAGAGCCATCTATTGATAGGCCATTCATTCGTTCACCGTTCATTATAACGGTTAAGTTTTTGTTTTTATTCATTTTTCTATAGAATCATTTCGAACTCTGAATAAAATATGAAAGACTTAAGAAACAAACTGGAAATATTTAGGTTAAAATATCTTACAGTATACTATGAATATTCTACAATAAGAAAATAAAACAATGGATAAAAATGGAGTGGAATTATTATACTTCATACAATTAACAAAATAAATGACTTTTAATTACAATATGATTCAAAAATTTACTATAAAAAGTATTAATAAATACATTGCACAATATACAGAGAACAACAACATCAACAAGGACAACAACAATCAAAGTAATTGCCACAACGAATTTATTACAACAACAATTCCGACAAATAATTAGACCATAAAAATTATTGCAAAAATGTGCGGCTGAATGCGAATACAAAAGAAAAACAAAGCCCAAAAATTATGTCTAAAAAAATAATTAAACTCAATGAAGCATAAAATTATTACATAAGAATAAATTGTCTACAAAAACAAACAAAGTTGCTACAAAGTTAGCAGCAAATTAAATAATAATAATGCTCATAAATATGACCTCTTTTATTGAAAATAATAAATAAATTCGGTATTTTAGAGTAACATGTCTAAACATATCTCATTAAATTCTCTCAAATTAAAATTTTGACTAAGTTTTCATTGTTCTTTCTTTGCGTCTACTGAAGTTTCTTTGTTGACCAAAGAAAGATGATCTATATGAATGAAATTAATTAAAAATGGAAAAATATTAAAGGAGCCTGAGTAACAAGAAAATTTAAAGCGATTTCTATGCCAGATTAAAACTTATTCTTACCTTTTTTTTTAACTAACTAATGAATGTTAATTTTTCCCTCTTCTCAACTTGAATTCTTCTTCATACGTCAGGATTATTTATAAGCTGAATTATAATGTTGCGTAAAAATATTACGAAATCTTGACAATCATTTTAAGAACATGGAATTGAATTTACATCTTCAAATTAAATTAACTTCTATGCACGCCATCGAACTTCGGTCTATTAATAAAAACCAACAAACAATAACCAAAAACCAACGTTAAACTTCTAAAAAAACATACAACAACAACAATAAGTAAGACTCATGACTTGTGTCTTGCGTGTGCCATAACAACAACAACAATAATAACATCAATTTTTTGAGCCAATCTTTTTGAAGATGAAGCTTTCATCATCATTCGATTTTTAGCAGACGAAGTTTTTTCTTAATTAAATAGCATCGTAAAAATGCATTAAGATTTAATCTGTTGACCAAATATTGAAAAATTGATGGAATAATTGAGTAAATATTGAAAAATGTGTAAAAAATGCAAAAGCAAGCATGAACATTAAGAGTATCAATAAAATAAAACAAAAAAAACAACAAGAATTAATTAATTTTGGTATATTTGTTGTGTTTCTCCTATTTTTAGTATTTTATTTTAATTTATTATTTATTTTTTCTATTTATTGTATTTTAGAATTAATATTCTTAGTGCCGCAAGTTTCTGCAAGTTTGTGTCTTAAGTCTTTTAAGCGAAACCTCGGAATATTTCAATGAAATGAATGAAAAATTAAAATATAATATAATGTTTTAAATACAAAATATTAGCAATAAAAAAACGATTTATTGGTTTTTATCTAAATGAAATTGTGGATCTATAGTTATGTTTTTTAATTTTATTTCATTTTTAGCAAAGAATACTTAAGTTTTCAAAAATTTAAATTATAATAATAAAGTAATAATAATAATAAAACTAAATTCAAATTCATTAAATTTAATATATTATAATAATAATGTTAATAATAACAATGTTTTGTAGTAAAACTGAAATTTTTATATGTTTGTTTGTTTATATGAAACTTTTACTTAAAATTCTTTCATTTTCTTTTCAGGTGAGCAAAAATTTGTGTTAGTTTGGAAGAAATATAATTTAAGCTGAGTAAGTAAGGCAGAATAAACACCAAAATCATAAAATGAACAGTAAAAAGGCAAAAGAAATATAAAACATCGATTGCAAAAAATTGTTTCGTGTTGGTCAATAAAAAATCGCTCTTAAAACTAAAATTTAAATAGTATTAAAACAATAAAAAAAGGAAAACAGGATATGTTCATAAAACAATACATTTTTATAGAATTTCCTTTATTTATTACCATTAAAAGGCAGAATTTAATTTACACTTCTCTGTAATCATTTAACACGCAATGATTTCGCTTTCATTAAAATCCGAAAAAGATATAAAAATCCAAGTGTTGCTAAGAGGAAAAATCGTGTCCACTTAAACAATGTGATTAACTACACTTCAAGGTGAAATTCCTGAGCGTGGTCAGCGTTTAACGCTGCATTTGTTAACAGACTTGAATTTAAAGCACTTTAAAATGGTTACGGTTACGGTTTCTTATCGCTCTCTCTCTCTCTCTTTCTGTCTCTCTCACTCTCTTCTACTTCCTGGTTCATTCATTTTATGTTGCAAACAATTAAATTAAATTGAATTAAAAAGCATATACAAGCAACTCACGCTCATTTTTATTGCCAAATAAAATCTCTTTTATGATTTCAGTTTTAACTCTAGTTTTTATTCAAGAAAAACATTTTTTAAAATTAAGATTTCAAAAAAATGTTGAAAAAAATGGCAAAAATTACAATAAAAAACTGTCGCAATTAATGTTTACAAATTAATTAATTAACAGCATCGTACAATGTTTAAAGTACTACAATTGTTCTGCTGTTGTTGTTGTTAATATAATATAATTAATTTTGTCATATATAATAATTAGTTGTTGTTGTTGTTGGCTACTGGAATCCCTGTTGTTGTTGTTACTGTTGTGATTTAGTTATGTAGTTAAATTATATTCAACTACAACAACAGCTGTTGGTATACGAATCAAGGTCATTCAGCTGATTTATAGCTCAACTGGGAAAATGAAAGGCAAAAAAAAAAAAGAAAACAAAACAAAAGCAAAAACAACAACAACAGATGTTGGTCTGTTGTACGTCGTGCTCAAGTCTCTCAGCAGCGAGGACGATTGCAGCTGCGTTTAATTTGACGCAATCATTTAATTGCATGCATATTGTGGTTGTTGTTGTTGTTGTTGTTTTATCTACAGTTGTTGTTGTTCTCCGTGTGGTCCAAATAGCTTGTATTTCGGGTAAAAAGTCTATTATTTCGGAAAGTTGAAAGCTACTGTTACAGTAACAGAAGCAACAACAACTGACACAACAACAGCTGACACAACAAAACAACAACACCAACAGAAGCAGAAACAATTGAAATAAAAATAACAACAACATTAGCAACAACAACAAAAGCAACATTCAAATTTTTATCTCTGAAGTTTTTCGTTTGCGGAAGACGATTTTTCTGATCGTTATTATAATCGTGTTGTTACTGTAGTAGTGTTGCTGCTGTTGTTGTTGTTGTTGTTGTTTATATCTCTGTCAGCTTAAAATTAGCGTGAAAGTACAAATTAATTTTCCTGAAAATGAATATAATTGAAATGTCTAAATTTTCGTTTATTCAAAGCGATTAAACAATAAAGATTTGTGAACGTCATCAGCAACAATCAACAAATCGGATCCAAATGTTGTTGTCTTTAAAAAGCCTTTTAAAAAACATGTTGACTCTACGAAATGCAGCTGAAACGTAAGAAGAAGGTGTGAAAATTAAAGAGGATTGTCTAATGAATCAAATAAAATTGAATAAATGCGTAAATAAATGAAACTAAAATAAACAAAAAAATAATACTACGAATTTGTGAAAAGTTTGAATTGTTAATTGAGATAAATAAGGAAAAGTAAAATAAAATAAAAAACGAAAATAAAATATATTAAATAACACAAAATAAAATAAATGAAAATAAAATATAATAAAAATAAATAAAATAAAATCAAGTAAAATCATATAAAAAGCAGTTCGATCGAACTCGGTCTTGAATATTTATCAATTAAAAAAGTTGAATGAAGAGAAGAGTGACGAGTGTGAAAAGAATGGGAGAGAGAGAGAGAGAGAGGGAGAGCAAAAAAAAAGAAGACCGGATGAACAACAAAAACCGTTGATTGACTGAGAGCACACACACACACATACACACTATTTAATCAACTAATTAAAACCACTTTTTAGAAAACAAGAGTGAAAAAACAACCAAAGAAGAAACAGACAACAAAAGTGACAACAACAAACACAAAAACAACCACATCGCCTACCGTTAACAAGAGTTTTTTTCAAAGATTTTGCAAAAAAACTCTCGTGTTGCAATTTTAATGCTTCAACTCAATTTAAAGCACTCACAGAAGAGACTCGTTTCGCGAATCTTTTTTGTTTTTGTTGCAAAAGACGATTTTGTTGACATTTTTATTAAATCAAAGCTTGATTTTAAAACGATTTTGCGTTTGTTTGGCCGCTTAAAAGTGATTTATTTATGTAGAGGACAACTTTTTTCTTCTCTTTTTTTCATAACTTTTTTTGTACAAGAAAAATCTGCTTTGAGGAAAATTTATTGTTTTTTTATAGTTGCTATGGGGTCTTTTTTCAGTAGTATTGCTTTTCTTAAACAGCTTTTTGAAGCTTCTCCTTTCTTAAAAGAGTTGTAAAACTTCCAGAATAGAGATTCATTTCCGCTGATGTTGTTGTTGTTTTTGTTGGTTTGTTTTTTCTTCAATTTTCCATTTCTTTCCATTTTTATTTAATAGATATTATTATTCTATTACAACAACAAGAATTTTGAAAAGTCTGTTTCAAGACTCTTTTTATGATGTTTTTTGTGTTTCGTTAGCTTATCAAACAAACTTAATTTACTCAAGCTTTAGAAAAATTGATTTCGAGAGGAAAACAATTCGTAACCGTAATTAAAAGTGATTTGAAAGTAAAGTGAAAGGAGTTTTTTTCTTGTTTGCTCATCCTTTTGCAAGGAAGTGTAGAAAGATGTGTATACTGTATGTGTGAATGTGTGTTGTATTTATGTGTGTGTGTTTGTTCACTATGAATGCGGAAGTATTCAGTTTTCTTTAAAATTTTCTTAAAAAAGAAACAACAATCACTAAAAATTATAAACCACGACTTCGTTATACAACAAAATTTATAAATAATGTTAACACTGAGCTAAAAAATAAATAATCTACTAAATTATAATAAATTCAAAGCATGCAAGATGAGGTTTCTTATGTCAAATGCCACACAAGTTATAAAAATGCATCACCTCATTAACTTTCCGAATTTCAATAAATAATAATTTGTTTATTTATTTATTTTAAACTCAGTACATAAGTTGAACACTGAGACAATTTAATGGCTTCTATTTACGAGATCATAAATCGAAATAGTTTACTTTATGTTATACTCGAAGCTTGTAAAATGAGCTGTAAATAGAGAGTGAAGAAAATTCGATAGACTTTGTTTTAGTGATGATGTTAAGCTTAAAACAAGTCTTCAAAAACCGATAAAAAAAGACAAACGAGTGGATGTGAACAAGCGTTGGATTGTGGGTTAAACTGGGTGAAAAAATTCAACAAAAAGTTAGGAGAGCTAACAAAAGAAAGAATCTACAATCACTACGGCATCTCATCATCTTCATCCTGTATAAGAACATGCCTTCTGTTCTGCTTGTTCTTTCTTCCTTTTGCAACACCTTCTTCATCAGCTTCTTTAACATCTTCTTCATAACTTTTTGTAACACTTTCTTTATCATCGTCTTCTTTATTATCTTCTTTTTCATCATCTTCTCCATCATTTTCATCAACTTCTCGTTTACCTTCTTCAACATCTTCCTTAGATTCGTCATCATCACCTTCTTCAGTCTTCAACGTCTACTTCTTCATCATCACCTTGTTTAACATCATCGCGTTTTTTTCAATAGCAACATTTACTAAATTTTTCAAGGTCGTTGATGGCAAATTTTTTTTGTTAAAAGGTTGTCGTCGCTGTCAGTTTTTTTTGGTTGTTTCGTTAAACGTTCCCTTCATTATCTACCGGTAGTTGTTGTTGTTTTCCATTACCTCCTCCGCCTCCTCCTCTTTCTGTTTCTCTCCCTCTCTTCATCATCCTCTTGTTGCATTGTTGTTTTTTTATTGTATTTGTTAAATCCAGTTACTAAAGAAGTCGCTGGACACGTTTTTAACTTTTACTTTCATTCAATCGTTGGTTGGTCTTCGATTTCGATGATTCGAAAAAGCAACAACAACTTAAATATGTTAATCATGTCGAACTTCTTTGAATAATCAAAAAGATGGTAAAAAGTAACAACTAAACAAACGTCAACAAAACCACGAATAAAATTGAGAACTTTGCCATTCGAACTTAATTTTGTATTGATTTAAAGTAAACTTCATGTTCGGAGATCAACCAACGAGTGAATGTAATAAATTTTCAGTGAAAAGCTACGTTGTCATTAGCGACAAAAGATTTAAGCAACAAACTCGGTTCACTATTTCACATAAGAATTAAAACCAGAAAGATTATTAAAATAACTAAAAACTTATACAAAAATTAAGAAATAACGAATTAAAAAAAATCAATATTTATGAAAAAGGTACATATAAAAAAACAACACAAATAAAAATTTATTTTAAATATTTTGGACTATGTCAATAAAATTTATCATTAACAAAAAATTCATATTAAATTAAAACTTCGTTAAATAAACAGAGGATTAAAATTCTATATAAATACATAAAATATAATGTTCAGCTTAACATTCTAATCAATTGAGTTAAAAAATAAATAATAGTTTAAAGAAATACCAGAAAATTACTAAAAACCAAATTATGTAAAATAGAATTAAAATTTTACTGACAAAAATAGGCAAAAAATAAAAGTTTATATTTTATGTGTATTTTTCTCACCTCTTTAAAACATAAAATTAAATGTTTTTATTATTGAAGATGGTTTTCATGGTTCGTGCTTTGGTTAAGCTTCTTAGTTTTCTTTTCATGTATAAAATTAAATCTATTTGAATAAATTTATTCAAAAGAAGACGACGAAGATTGACATCTGAAGGTAAATAAAATAATTAACCATTATATACACTCTTGAATAGATAAGCAATGAAGGCAAAAAATCGCTAAAAAAAATCTTGATCTTTGAAAACCTGCGGAATAAAAATAAAAAAAAATGTATAGAACGTTTAAGTATGAAAGATTAAATTGACATCGAAATTAAAACCGAAATCGAAACCAAAATTACTAAGAAAAAGAAACCGAAAAATGTAAATAAATTTATTAAATTACACACACATTCAAATTCAGCTTAAATCGTTTTGAATCATCAAAGCGCTAAAGAAAAATTAACTCGAAATGACGCACATTAAATTTTGCGTTAATTTATGCAAAACGTAAAACAAAATATTTTAATTAATTGCTTTATTCTAGAATTTATAGAAGATTTAAACAGAAATGAATACGACATCAATAAAAACTTAATACATAAGAAACAATAATAACAATTAATTTGAATAGAATTTTAATTTGATTTAATATGATAGAAAATAAGAAATAAAAATAATAAAATTATAGCGGAAAAAACTATAAATAGACAAATTAAAAGTAACAACTAAGAAATAACTGGATTCTTAAGAAGTTGATAAGACTTTTAATAGCGTTTTTTCGTGAATTATTCTGTATTCAAGTAGTGAAAATATCACAAGAATTTCACGAATTCAGTGGATACGTTGAAGCTTTTTATTTATAATAATTTCGTCTCTTTTTATTGGTTTTTTTTAGTTTTATTACGTTTTAAATATTCGCATTTTTTTCTTATTTTTTCAACATTTTTCATTTTTTGTTGTGTTGGTTTTTTTAATTATTTTAGTTTTTGGATTTTTTTCATATTTTTTGGGTTTTCCAAAATCAACATCCTCATCACAGGCTCATCATCATAATCATCGATGACAAACAACATCAACAACAACAACAACAACAACTAAAAATACAGCATCATTAAAAAGCAATTAAATTTATCACTTCTGCTGCTTCTTTGATGTATTTATCTTTGTTTTTGGTATTATTTTTGTGTTTATTTTATTCTTCATTTTTCCTTAATTTTCAAAAAATTTCAGTTCGATTTAATCAAGTTTTTTGAAATGTTTTCTTTGAGTCCATAACATCTCATTAACACGTTGACTATAAAAAAATTCACGTGTTTGTTTATCGACTGTATTCGTTGTTGTTTTTGTGATTATTATGATGGTTGACTATACTGACTAATTATTGCATCGCCATCGAATATCGAATTAATGACGGATTGATTAACTGATTTATTGGCAAAGAAATGGATTTAATTTGTGGGTTTTTTTTTTATTTATTGCGTTTCTATTTTTAAAATGTTTGCAAATATTATTGAAATTTCCGAGATATATCATAATTTTGTGGTTGTTAAAATGTTGGCGATTTTTTTATGGAAAATTTGTTGAAATCTTCAATAGAAACATTTTGGATTTTTTTCATATTTTTTGGGTTTTCCAAAATCAACATCCTCATCACAGGCTCATCATCATAATCATCGATGACAAACAACATCAACAACAACAACAACAACAACTAAAAATACAGCATCATTAAAAAGCAATTAAATTTATCACTTCTGCTGCTTCTTTGATGTATTTATCTTTGTTTTTGGTATTATTTTTGTGTTTATTTTATTCTTCATTTTTCCTTAATTTTCAAAAAATTTCAGTTCGATTTAATCAAGTTTTTTGAAATGTTTTCTTTGAGTCCATAACATCTCATTAACACGTTGACTATAAAAAAATTCACGTGTTTGTTTATCGACTGTATTCGTTGTTGTTTTTGTGATTATTATGATGGTTGACTATACTGACTAATTATTGCATCGCCATCGAATATCGAATTAATGACGGATTGATTAACTGATTTATTGGCAAAGAAATGGATTTAATTTGTGGGTTTTTTTTTTATTTATTGCGTTTCTATTTTTAAAATGTTTGCAAATATTATTGAAATTTCCGAGATATATCATAATTTTGTGGTTGTTAAAATGTTGGCGATTTTTTTATGGAAAATTTGTTGAAATCTTCAATAGAAACATATTAATAAATAATGCAAATCTGTTGTTTTAATCGTTGCAATCGTTGCAAAGATTTCAAAGTCAAAAAAAGGTTTAAAAATTCAATGGAAAGGTTTTAAAAAGCGATTCATTAAAAGTGTGGAAAAAACCACAAACACAAACATTAATCATTTCAATCGCAAAAAAGATTAAGAAACTAAACAAAACTAAGAAACCGAGAAACTAACTAAAAAATATTTGATTAAATTACAGAAGGGGGGAAAAACGAACATAAAAATTGTGAGTTTTGTACAAAACTTTCATGGAATGAAAACAATTATCAAAGGTCAAAGAAAAAGAAAAACGTTGTTAATTTAGTCATGGGAACTTTCATGGGAACAGCTTCCGTGAATAGTTCTTTTTTTTCATAATGATTGCATTTCTGTTCATTTAACATTACTTTTACTTTTCTTTGGTTTTCTATTTTTGCAGTATTTAAAAGTTTTTTCAAATTAGAAAAAAATATGGGAAAAATTATGTTGTTTCGCTTAAATAATCAATAAAGATATCATTGCGTAGAATTAACACTCTGTATTGCGCTTGACAGCTTTATAGAGCTGAGAATTTGGATCTATGAGGCTCTCTAGGATTCGGGACAGCTTTATTTAGGTATTCAAAATCTAAGTGACTCTGTAGACAAATCAGAGTGACTCTGAGTAGTTCTGAAGGCTCTGTAACGCTCTTTACAGTTGTTCCAAACCAAATTCGGAATTCCGAATTATGTGGGGAACAAATTTTGTCCACCTTCAGTCCTCCTGCAGCATTAAAAATCGTATTCTTGCTCTTCTCCCTTTCAAGACCTCGAATAAAGGAGAGTATAAAGCAAAAAACTGAAACCTGAAAAATTTACGATGCTCAACTAATCTCGAAAACCTACACAAGGGCGATGATGATGCTGGTGTAAAGAGTTGATATGTTTATTGTTGGTTGTATGCTTCTTGTTGTTGTTGTAAATATTTTATCAGTACTCGGAAAGGTTCACTAAAAGCAACAAAAACAATAACAACAACGACTCAAACAACGACTCAAACAAATCAGCAAGGAGAGGTGTCGAAAAAAGCTTTAGCAATACGAAAAGACAACAACAACAATAAGAAAAGAAGTAATAATAACAACAACAATAAATCCAACAACAACATACAATAACAACCACAACAACAAATTTTTTGAAGTGTTTTGCGCTCAGGCGAAAATTCTTCTTGAGAAATGAAAAAATGCAATAAATTCTCAGCTGCGGAGGGCGTTAAAAAGACAACAACAACAAAAACAATATAAACAACAACAATATGGGCAACAACAATATAAACAACAACAATTTGGACAACAACAATAACGAATGACATCTCCTGCGTAGGTTTTGCATACATACATTAAAAGCTTTGATTCGTCTGCACTGATTACATGCAATAATAATTTGTGTTGCAGAACAGCAACAACAACAATAAAAATAACATCATCAACAACAGCAACAATAATACTTTAAAACAATAATAATAATAGTAACAACAGCAACAACAACAATGATATAAAATGTAATATTTTAAGGTTGATTTTCATGAAGGTGCAAATTTAAGCCGTTGGACAGATGAACAGAAACACAGACAGAAAGAAAGACAGACAGACAGAATGATAGAGAGCCATACAGAAATGTGGGCAAAACGTACAGATGGACAGTTGATATGTTACCAGATGGAGAAGACATTTAAAACGGACAGGCGAACAGCGGATCGAAAGACATGTGGACGCGGAAATCCGACGAACCGACGAACAGACAAACAGATGGACACGAAGATAGAAACAGAAGGCAGACAGCCAGTAGGTGGACCCACGTAAGATAGACACATCCAAAAACAGGGAGCCAAAAAAAATACAACATTTAGTGAAAAAATGCATCTTTATTTTGTGTTGATTACTGCATTGAGTTGTTCTCTTGTTGTTGTATTTGTGGTTGTCGTTGTTGTTCTTGTTGTTGTCTTTTTTATTGTTGTTTATGTGACGTTTGTGGAATTTTTCATTTAACATTTACGTAAGGTCACCACGTAAGCGAAGCCGCACGGACAACAACTTTAATAATAAAAACAACAGCAATAATAATAACAACTATAATAAAAACCACAGTAATAACAACAACAACAACAACATTAAAACAACAATGTAATAACAAAATTAAAAATAAAGGGAGATAACATCGATTTTAAAACAAAGTAAAAGTAAAAAATAATTAAAAAGGAAAAAGTAATTAAAAGAAACAAAAGTAACATAATTTTAAAACAAAAAATTGAATTTCAAAATTGTATTAATTTAGTTTTTATTTACAGCTTTTATTTTAAGTTTTAAAAGAACGGCAAATGCTATGTAAAGCAAAAAAATTTCTTTATTTAAATTATTAAAGACTAAGCATAAATCTATTTATTATTCCTTTGTTAAAGGAATTAAAAATTTTCCCAAAAAGTGTCATTAAAAAAACGATCAAAAAAGGTTTAAAAGATTCAACAAACTTTTCAAATATTCATTAAAAACTTCATATTTTTAAGGATTTATTCATCGTTTCATTCTATTCATCGTTCAACTGAAATATTTCATTAATTTTTTTAATGTTGTTGTTGCTTCTGTTGTTTTGATTTTGTTTTGTTTGTCTAGCATGTCGACTCGGTACTCATAAATGAAAGAATAACTTTTGTTTATTAAAAGACCCACACTTTTCCCATGTCATCATCATCATCGACTTCGCACAGGTTTCATTCACAGGGTGCAGCTCGAACATCAACCTGCACAATACTGAAAAATCTATTCAGAGACAATCGCAACGCGCAGTTACTGTCAACCACGCCTCCCTCCCACTCCCCTTCTCTTTCCTTTAGAACCATCTAGTGTATTACAGTGCAATCACAGCCATTAAAAATTATTGAAATGTTTACAGTGATGTCTAAATAAATTTTGAATGTTAAGTTATTATACGATTACATACAATAATATTAAAAATATCATATGATTCATTTGATGAACTTATCATTTGATGAACTTTTCATTTGATGAACTTTTCATTTGATGAACTTTTCATTGGCTACTTCATCGAAATGTTGTTGTTGTTGCTTTGGGTTGGCTTTGACCTTTTCTTTGTGGTTTTTTTTTTATTTTGTTCTTAGAATCTTAACATGTGTTTCAATCTCCGTTTAAGAAAAGTTGTTGTCATTGGTTAATTTTTATATTAAATATTTTTAAATAAAATTATTATTATTTTTATTATTTTTAATTTAATGTATTTGCATGAGATTATTTTTTAATGCAGTTGTTTTTGTTGCTCTTTAATGCATTTTATTCACCAGATTATTTCTGAATTTGAATAAAATACACGTTTTTTACTTTGCATATTTTTTTCTGAAGTGGAATTCATATCAATTAAATTGATTTCATTTGATTTTGATTTTTTTCATATATATTATTTTTTTTAAATTAAAATTATCTCATTTGTTGTTGGTGTTGTTGTTTTACAGATTTGCTGCTGAGCTCATAAATTTAACTCTGCAGCATATAATTTAATTTTGTGATTTTTATTACCCTTTTCATTAAACTCTGTACAAGCTTCATTCATGTGTCCAAGCGTGGGAAATGTTTTTGTTGTAAACGTGTTGTAAATGTAGTGTAAATTAGTTGAAATTGTTTTATGGTTAGAATTAAATACAAATCAATTTTTTGTTATTGAAAAATAATGTAAAAAATATTATTGAGTTCATGACTTTGAAAATGAACTCGCGTTTATTTTATGATTTAAATCTGCTCTAGAAAAATATACAGGGTGCTTTTAATTTTTATAATTTAATTAAATCGAATGCGATGTGATTTTTTTATAAAGTTTTTAAATGAATTATTTAATTTTCTTTCTTTCTTCATTTTGTATTTTTTTTAAATGCATGTCATTTGATCTCTTCACAGATGAATGATGAAAAAGAGCAGAAAAAAATAATTTTAAGACAAAGAAAAGAAAGAAAATGATTTCAACAACAGCAGCAACAATAATTTTGTTCACTCGCTGCTTAATGAAGCAACAAATTAAATGAAATCATTTTCTCAAGCATTAAAAATTGTAGATCACGAAACGAAGCCACGTCGATGCTTGCAAAAGTGAGTTTAATGTAAATTTTTGTTGTTTTAATTCAAATACGATTCTGTAATATAATGAATTTAATTGAATTTAACTCATTCAATTTAATTTCGAGGCATGAGAGCTTGAGAACTCGAAGACTTGCTGTGTGAAAAACACTTGTGAATAGCTTATAATAAAAGCTTGAATCTGAAATGAACTTGAATTATGATTGATGGAAATTCCTATGCAAATCGAACCTGATCAAACTAACGCCTAAATAACGATAACATTTTGCATAACATTTTTATGCAAATTTTCAATATCAGTGCATTTATAACGAGCATCAAATCCACTGAATTTATAATGAAATCTATCGATCAATCTATAAATTTTGTTAAACTTAAAGCAATGCTTAATAAATGATGATTTATTTCTGTGTAATAATCGAATGTATTACTTAATCTCATCGATGCTTATTAAATGCTTATTATTAGTAACAAAAAACAGAAAAAATAATGAAGCAAAAAGAGAATAAAAGGAAAAAGATTCAGTCAAAAATAAAAAGAAAAATTTTTATTGAATCTCGCCAAAAAACTCCTCAAAAAATTACAAAACCCAACGCATAAACGTATTTCAGTTGAAAAAATATTTTGTCATCTCATCTCATCAACATAAAACAAAAGAGAAGAAGACGAAAAGAAGGAGGGAGAAGCTAAGGAGGAGGAAGATGAAGAAGATGGGAACGCTGTATAATGCACCATCATCCATGCTCACTTTCGGGAGCTTTAACCCTTTAAGGTCATGAAACAATTCACATAAAAATGAAATGACAAAACTGTGCAAAAAATGAGTGTTTATTTATTATTTGTGGATTGTTTAAATGATTGTTTAAATAACAATAAAGAAGTAGCTAATTAAATGACAATTTTACTTAATGAATTGTTCTTTTCTTCTTCTTCTTTTTTGCCCTCTCTTCTTTTACTCCGTTTCTGTTCTGTTTTGTTAAATTTTTCCTTCAGTTTCTGTCGTAGCTGAAAAAAAAGAATTGATTTTTTTATCCCTTTTCTTTTTTTAACATTAAACCTCTTCTTTGATTGTTTTTCTTCCTAATCGATAGAATAAACAAACAAATAAATTGGCATCTTTTGAATCACCCACTCGAACCTCCTCCGACCTGCTCTGATCTCTTCTGATCCGATCTGATCGCTGAGTGACAATAAATGTTAAGCTTTCGACGAGGTTTTAATGCTATTTTCATGTTCGCTCTATTTAAGTGTCTGCTTTTTTGTGCTTGCTGCAGATCCTACACATTAACGTGAGCGTTACCTTGCGTCTGTACTTCTTTTGGGTCTGTACCAGTTAAGTACCATTTGAAGTACCATCATTTGTCTTGGCGAAGTAATGCTAACGAATTCTCCAGAAAATTAACAGCTGTGCAGAATATTCTTTGTTGAAGGTGTAGAAGGCTGGCGGATTCAAAAGCTAACCAATTTTGGGCCCTTAAGAAAAACAGACAATCGTTATTTAATAAAAGCGGCTGAAATGTCAACTAAAATCATAGATTTTAATTGAAATGAGTTAAAAATAAATAAATTGTTAATAAAACTCATTTCGTTTTATAATTAACTTAATATTAAATGATGATTTTAAGTTATAGATTTAAATTCGGTATAATTTTTAAGAAATTAAATAGCTTAAAATAAAGCAGAACAATTTATGAAAATTGCAGTTCGTGTCTTAAGTCTTTTGTTGTTGCCCCAAACTTACGAGAATTTTCACTTTCCAAACTATCAAGAAATCAAACCTGCAAGGAAAACCACAACAACAACAAAGAGTAACAACAACAACAAGGAAGAGTAACAACAACAACAAACAGTAACAACAACAACAACAGCAACTACCACAACAAACTCATCAACTGACTCAAAGTCTGGTGAATAACATTTCTGAGCCAAGATAATAACAATAAATAATAAAAAAAGAAAAGAGACACACCAAGAAAAGGAAAAACAAACCTCTGAAGGTTACGCTGTAATAAAAGAAAGCGAGCTGCACGATGATGTCGCTGATGCTGCTGCTCCTGTCGGTCGACTGAAGTTTTTGTCACTAAGCATGGTGACCTGCTGCTGCAGATCACCACAGCTGTTGCTGAAGATTGACACTGTTGTGTTGCTTTCTTGTTATCGTTGCTGTCTTTTTTCTTTTTGCTGCTGCTGTCTTTTTTCTTTTTGCTGCTGTCTTTTTTGCTGTTGCTCCTTCGACTTTATTAACCAACTTATTGATGTCTTGTAGGATTTTTCTAGTTGTTGCAAATGTTGGAAAATCGCTATTGTTGTTATCACTTTTGTTGTTATTGTTGTTGCTATTTTTTAGTTGTTATCTTTTTGTGTTGTCTTTCTTCTGTAAAACTGAAGACTCTCGCTCAACAACTCGCTAAACAAGAGTTCAAGTTCGCCGTTCAAGTAATTTCACCGGTTTTTCACATTGTTGTTATATTTGTTGTTGTTGTCGGTGGGGAGGTTGTTGCATTTATCGTTGTTGTTGTTGTTGTTGCTTTAACGGTGAATCTCTCAGTTTTCTTTGGCGCAATTTTCGTGATCGTTTAACTGCTTGAGTGAGGCTCCATTCACAGTTGTTGTTGTTGTTGTTTGCTATTTCTGCTTGCAGATGACCAATTTATTTGTCTTCTTCTTCTTCTTCTTCTTCTTCTTCTTCTTCTTCTTCTTCTTCTCACAGTTGTTGTTATTGTCTGTCGTCTTCGTTATTAACTTATAACTAACCAGCTAACAATTTGCGAGACAACAAAAAGTTTTCTTAGCATCCTCTCGTTAAAATCTTGACTTTGGAACTCTTCAGACAGCATGTTTTTGTGTATAAAGCATTAAATTTAAATGTAAACGAGGAAAAAACAACAACAACATCATCAACAACATTATAAAGAAAATGCAAAAAATAATGATTGAAATTCGTTGTTGTCATTCTTGTTGTTGTTTCGTTTGATAGTTTTACCAGGTGACCCACTTGTCAAGCTTTTAAAAGTGGAAAGCTCATTATTGTTGTTGCTTTTGTTGCCTCCTCCACTCATTTTTCGGTAGTCTTCATTGCTGCTTCATTTGCATTGATTGCAATTTTTGTACAGCTGTCAAAAAAGACCTGCGCTCAAGTTAGCAACAACAACAACAACAACAACAATGAAACTCAACTCTTCACAATGTAATAACTTTATATTTATTCCCCTCCTCCTCCACCTCCTCCTCCCCCGCATCTCATACACTTGATTGATGTTTGCGCTTCTTAAATAAAATATTTCATCGTTTTTTTTCAACATTAAAAAATGTCTGCTGTTTCTTGTTTGGTGTTTCGAGTGTTTTGCAGTGTTCAAGTGGCATTGAATGGGTGAATGAATGATTGCTGTTGAAAGTCATCGAATGCAACAACAAAAACTGGGTGCAGTTTTTTATTTTTCTACCATTTTTGGATGTGGACATGAGATGTGGACAATGACTCATGTTGCAGTTATTTTAAGTGCAAATTTAATTCGTGAGAAGTTAAACTCTAGAATAGAAAATAGATATATTTTAAAACTTCTATTAAAGAGAAGAACTCATAGATTTGAATTCGCACAAAAAACAAACCAAAGACTTAATAAACGAATGCGTTTTCAATACTAAAGAGTAAATATTAGTATTTATTTTATATAAAATGTATAAAAGAATAACGATTTAATAAATTTCTGTTGCTTTTGAAACGAATAACTGTTTCTATAAAGACTACAACAACAACAACAACATAACCACGAAGTTTCACTTGCAATCAGCGACTTTTTTCGTTAACGACTCGCTTCAGGTTTGGTTTTGTTGCTACAACAACAACCACAACAGCAACAACAACAACAATAATAAGAATATTTAATTTAACGATTTTATTTCGCTGGTTGGTCGGTTGTTTTTTTTTTTTAATATACGCTTTTATTGCTTTCCATTTCATTCACATCCACATCAACCTCAAGATTAAGGAAATCATTTTTTAGCAATCAAGAGATGGCTTATTTTTTTATCTGTGATTTACTAACAACAACAACAACAACATCATTTATTTGATTGCTCGTAATAATAACCATCATAAGCGTTTCCAAGTCATTTGAAGCGCATTAAAAGTGTATCGCATCAAAGAAGATAAAAGAAACCAACTAAAATTAAAATAAATCATGTAAATACATCATCATCAAAAGTAACATCATCAAAAGTAACATCATCAAAAGCTACTATAATAGCTTTAAATACATTAAAAGTTCAGTTGGTCGGTTGGTCTGTTTTTCCAGTCAGTTTTTCCCATTAAATTTTCTGGTTTATAATGATTGACAAAAAAACAATACAAGAGAGAGACACTAATAATGATAGCAACAACAACAACAACAACAACGAAATTAAGTTGATGATCTAAACTAAAACAAAAACTCTACTTCATCGTTATTGTTGTTGTTGTTGTTATTGCTACAAGAGACAAGTACAATGAAAACCTTAGAAGAATCGAGTTGAACTTTCAATTAGAGTAGCAATAACGACAACAACAACAACAACAACAACCAGAAAACCACAATCACAAGCAAAACCCAGATAAACAACAACAACAACAACAACAACAACAACAACAAGTTTGTCTTACATAAGCTCAGCTCAATCATATTAATTGCATGATATAAAAAAAACTCATACGTTTCTCTTGAGTAAAACCGACGTGAGTGCAACGTGAACGCAAACGTAACGTAAGATAACGCAACGTAGCGCATGCAAGAAACGTAAAAGCGTGCAGCACACAGAAGCTCAAAAACGGGGCTCAAAAGCGTCGAGCCACACCCACCTCCGAGAAGCAGTTGAAATCAGATCATGAGAAAAACTAATTCAACGTCATGCTGCGAAAAAAACACCATATCGTGAGCAACAACAACAGCAACAACAACAACATCGAAAAACAAACCACTGAGAAATAATAAATTATGCATGCTTTTTAAGTGCTGCTACAAATCTAGAGTAGCAATAAAACTAAAGACTCGGCAGCAAGCAACAACAGCAACAACTGCAACAACAGCAGCAACTGCAACAACAGCAACAACTGCAACAACAACATCAACAACTGCAACTGCAACAAAATACTTTAACATGATACTTAATCTTAAAGTGCACAATGTTTGTCTTTTTGTGGCATAATTTTTTAGAATGTTTTCTCAGAATTTTATTTCTTTTTTGATGCTTTACAAATGCTTTGTTTTTTATTATTATTTCCATGTTTCTGTGTTTCTTGTATGTTTTTTTTTTATGAGAATGAAAATGAAAGCGTTTTGTTTCAGTTTTTTTATGAAAATCAGAGGTTTTTCCAAATGAATTTCTTTCAGTGTTCTTTATAAATAATTGTTTGTAATTATTTGTTAAATGCTCATAATAATGCTCTTTATAATGCTTTTTTTAGAATAATATTTTTAGATTGCTTTTTAGAATATTTTTGTTCTTTACTATTTTCTAAACTTAAATAATGATCACTTTAAAAGTTTACATACATTAAAGTGATTATTATTTTGTTATTATTTCCATTTGAATTGTTATTTATTAGTTTTTGTTGCTGTTCTTTAGTTTTTATTATCATAAAGCACAACAGTGAATAAATTATAATTACATGGTTCTTAACCCATTAACAGCTTGCAAATCTACCTGAAGTGCAGATCGTTTATTTAGTTTAGTCGCTGGTGGGCGATTGTTGCACAAAACTTAAGAGCGACCTTAAAAAAGAACGCCTTTGAGCCAATAAAATTGATGACGATAGCATTCGAATGTCCTTCAACATACGCAAACACACACACACACGCAAATTGTTGTTGTTGTTGTTTTTATTGTTGTAATCAATTAAACACAAATATATAAACACTTTTAATGAAAGCTTTTTTAGGTTCACTCTAAGCCATTAAATGTTTTATATAATGTTTATTTTCATTTTATTGCTTGAATTTTGTGATATAGTTTTTTAATATTAATTAGTAGTTATTCAGAATTTTTATTGAGTAATAATATTTATTAATATTTATTAATGTACGAATTGGCGGTCTATAAATCGAGTTCGTTTCTTAAGTCTTTAGTGTTTTTCTTAACTTTTCTTGAAGGTTTAAGTTATTATGAGTGCAGGTGTGTGTGTTTATTTTTATATACATATATACATATGTGTGTGTACAGTATTAATAGCTGTTAATTAAATTTATTTCTTGGTCTCTTTTTTATTAACCTCAGTAATTTTATAAGGTGAGCCATCGGCTGGTTTCTTTTTGAATTCTTTAATAATTTCATTAATTTAACTAATTCAATTAAAATTTATTATTCAATTTAATGTACTTATTTTTAAATTAAATACATATATTACCCCTTTTAAGAAATCTCTTTTCAAACAATTGTATTTCATCTACGAGTACAGATAAAAACCAATTTTATATTTTATCCTCAACGGAACCCTCTTAGTTATACTTTTGTTATGGTTTTCTTTAAATTTATCCACATGTAAGCAACCAGAGTGCCACCAGAGTGACTAATCGAATTCCTTCGCCTTTGAATTTTGTTGCTCGTTCAACGTCAAATGTTTGCAAACAGTTTTTCAATTTTGCTTTCAATTAATGCCAAAAAGTAGAATTGTATGCTTCTGTCATTGTTCTCAATATTGTCATTGTTGTTGTTGGGTTACTGTTATTATTGGGTTACTGTTATTGTTGTTGTTGTCATCTGTTGCCGGCATAATAACAACATATGTTACACAGCATTTTTTACAAGCATTTGATTTATTTTGGTTATAAATTTTTTTCAAAGCTTTCAACAACGACAACGTTTAGCAAACTTCGAGTTCAAATTACAGTTCGAGTTCGAGTTCGTGTCTGAAATCTTTTATTTATTCGTCCCTCTCAGCAATCAATATGGTGTGTATTTTAATTTATTTATTTTTTATTATTGCTGACATGCAAAACTAAGAAAAAAATACAATTTTCAAAAGCAAAATAAAGTCAGTTGGATTGTATTAAATTTATTGTTTTTATTCGATTTTTTGTCTTCATTAAGTAATCATTAAGTATTTAGTTATTTATTTTTAATATTGTAATATTTATTTATTTATTTATTATTTTATTATTTTTAATTTTATTTTTAAGAATTTTATTTCAAATGGAACTCGCTTTTTCCTATCTGGAAAAAATACATATTAAATAAGAACAAGTTAACCAAGTACAACAACAACAACAATTTTATTGAATTGTTTTTATTGCTGTTGTAATTCTTGTTTTTATATTATATCTGTTCTTATTACTTTAGTCGTTGCTGTTGTGATTTCATTTCCATTTTTTTCAAATTACCTCGAATTAATAAATATTAATTTTTTTTATTAATAACGGCTTTATTGGTCAGGCCAACAATAATAACCACTAGAAGCGTGGGCTTTTAAGAACAATTACTTTATTTGGTGTTGTTGTTTTATTATTATTATGGATTTTGCAATAAATCAGAAATGGTAACACTTTAATAACAATTGCAAAACTTTAGCTTGCATTCGTAAGTGTATTTGTATGTGTGTTTGTATATCTTTTAGTGTGTTCTCTACACTCTAACACCTAACATGAGTACAGCATGGGTTTTACTTTTAGTTTTAATCTTAGTATTTGACGGAAGTTTTAAGTTTCAGCTTGGAGATTTCTTTGAAAGTTTGCTGTTGTTGTTTCTGTTGATTCTAGTTTGTTGTTACTGTTGTTGTTGTTAATCTCATTGGTACCTGTTGACCATGGGTCTGTAATGAGTCTGTGTAGTGCTGCTATGGGGGGGGTTGGGGTTTCTTAGGGTAACTTTGGAGTTAGCCTGGTGCTTTAATTAAATTTTGCATCTCGTTTTTCTCCTCGTTTTTTATAAACAAAATAAATCAAAAGCTGCTGGAAGGCGTTAAATATCAGTTTTTAAAAAAGAATATTATAGCCTTTAAAAAGTCTTGATTAAGTCACCAAAAAACCAACCCAACTTTAAGTTTAGTCAGCCAGATAAAATTTGGACTAATTTTTAAATCAATGCAAAAACAATTTATTTATTCAATATGAAAAACGAATCGTTGTTTAAAAAGTTGTTTTGTTGTTGTGTCTAAACGGTTCTCGCCTTAACACACCTTCGTAGTTACAAAATCTAAACCAAAAGCGAAAAAAATGGTAATAAATACGTTTAAAATGGCCTTCAGTGGCAATAAAAGTGTATCGACTACAACAACAATTAAGATCAGTGACTCAGTGTCTGCAGATTCGTCTCTCCGCGCCCTTCACTCCCCTTCTTTTGGCTTTATTTCTCTCTGTTGTGTATGGATTTCATATGCAAAATGATCTCGTTAACCATGAAGACTTTAGTTACTTTTCGGTAAATCTTTGAATCTGTGCGGCTTCTTAAAACAGTTCTTGAAAAAGAAGAAAAAAAAAACTGAGCATGACTTATGTAAACTTAGTTATGGTTATTGTTGTTGTTTTTATTATCTTCTATGCTTCTATAAATCTTCAGAGCCTTTCAATTTATGATCCATAAACGCGATTCTTTGATCCAAGTGTTTTGGACATGTTTTGCTTTTGGACCGATATTTTTTTTTAGCATTTTGGACCAAGTCTGCATTTAATTCGGCAATCGATGGTTGACAGTTCTTCTAAATGAATCCGTTTGTTCTTTTAGAAGCAAAGCGATCTCAATCTTCAGCCTCCTCTAGATTAAGCATGATTGTAGGTGGGACGAGGGCGGTTTCGAGGGCAGGGAGGGTGCGATTTTATGGTCTCTTTTGGTTACTTGAGCTGCACGTTTTCCTAATGTTCAATTCATTGTTCGATAATACAATAATAATTGAATTATTGACAGTTTTTGTGTTTGTTTTTTTTCTTTTTTCTGTAAACTGAACTCGTAAAATTGTGTATGTTGATTGAATGTTGTTGCTGTTATTATTGTTGTTATTATTGCTGTTGTTATTTTTGTTATGTTCTCCTTTTATCAATAGACAACCTTATTAACCACGAAAAGTGCACGTAAATCGTTTTTGGATAAAGATTTCACGATATTCATGGACAAAAAAATAGTTTTTTTAACCAATTTAATTAAGTTGCTTAAAACAAAGAAAAATTCAATCAGACGTCAAAATCAGGCAGACGCAGAGTGTAAAGTCAGAGTGAGACAGAGAGAGTGATCGAGGTTCATTGAGGGGAGAAAGGAGAGGGTGTAAAAAGGACGCATAGAAAGAGCAACAAAGAGATCAACCAAGAATCAGGTGGAGCGACAGAAAGACAAAGAAACAATCCAGAGACAGAGAAGAATTGGCAGACAGAAATATTGTCAGGTATGCATGTATAACAACAACACCAAAAAAAAAACACCACTCTGCAAACAACCAAAAACTGCACAAATGAGTTGGAATTTCACACCGATCAACAACAACAACAAAAAATAATGCTTCCATTAAAAACAAGACGACATTAAGACACTTTGCAACAATAACAACAGTTAGTTAGTGAGCAGCAACAACAACAATAATAACAACTGATAAGCAACAACAACAACTAATAACAACAGCCAACAACAACAAGCATTAACAACAGAAACAGCATTACAACTGCAAGTACACAATTTTGAACAATGAGAAACTAGAGCTAAAGTTTTTGTTGTTGCTTGCTACAGTTTTTGTTGTTGGTTGCTGTTGTTGCTGCTGCCGGTGCTTCAACTTTTCGCGCAATCTTTTCACCTGGTGTCGCCGACATCTTGTTGCATTGTACAATGAAGCAGCTTCAAAGGAAAACCAAAAGTCTTGCAACAGCTGAGATAGCGTTTCGATTTTTATGTATAGCAACAAAAATCAACAAAAAAACAGGGGTGAAAAAAACACAGAAGAAAAGAATGCGAAACAGTGAGAAAAAGTGAAAAAGTACAGAAAAACTGTGGTAAAGCTTGAGCGCAAGCAGAAGCAGCAAAAAGAGACGACAACAAAACGAATGAAAATGCAAACACAAACATTGCAACATGGTTTCAATGTTGCAGCAACAATAACAAGAATAACAACAACAATAATAACAACAACGAAACCAACAACAACAACGAAAGCGTATACATGCATGTATCTCAAAATATATCAGATGTGAACCATAAAATAATAAATGTTTTCAATGAAAGCGTCAGAATTTAAGAGCAAAATAAGTCTAAAAATCATAGGAATCAAAAGGAATCACAAGAAATCTCCGAAAAAACCTATTCAATTCTAATTAATTAAATTTAATTGCAAAATTAATCTAAGAGCTCCATTAAAAGAGCGCGAAAAAAAACGATATTAAAAACGGGCAGTTGATTGGGCTTCTAATTAAATAAAAATTTGTCAGATTTATTAAAAAAAAAATACCCAGCTCTCTAACAACTGATCTAATGATGGAATAAATAAATAAACTTATAAATAAATAGAAATAAATGCACGACAATCGCAACAATCAACAAGGCGGCATTTTTTCTCTGACTCCTTTTTTGGAGTGCATAAAATTCCAAAAAAAAAAACCAAAAAAAACTCCAACACAGAACGAGAAAAAATCTATTATTCAACATTGGTTTTCGCTGATCAAGGAAAAAAAATTCTGTTAAATGTGTTGCACCGAATTTTGTGCCAATCCGAAGTGTTTCGGTATTTTTAGGAAATTTTAAAAGCCTGAGAAAATCGTTTATTAAAGTTCGAAAGCGGACGAAATGTAATGAAAACATAAAAAAATACATACATTAAATAAAGGTTCAAAAAGTCGGCGGAAATTCTTTTGTCGGTTCCAAGAAAAAGGAGACCATAAACAACGTCCACCAAATTTGCAAAAACTATAACAACAACAAAGCTATAACAACAACAAAAAAACAATAACAACAACAGAAAACTATAACAAAAACAGAAAATAATAACAACAACAATACGAACAAAAAGAATAACGAACAACCTTTAAGTTCATAAGAACACCAAAATGAATGGTCTACGAAACCATTTAAGATTATCTGAACATTCATACACGACACCGTTCACCGTTCGGTCCACACAGAAAAAAAGACCGTCCCATTTTTTGGACCGCAACCCAACCGCTTAATTTTAGTGGCTCGCCATCCAACACGAAGTGAGTTCAAAAAGCAACCAAAGCGAAGTTAAAGTTACAGATTGAAGTTTGTAGACTCTCTCTCTCCCCCTCTTTCCCCCCTCCCCCACCCTCACAACCTCCTCTCACTCTTCTTTTCCTCGTTGCTTATGATTTCGCGGTGGTGACTAAGATTTGACAGCAAGAATTTGACCCATTTATTGGCCTAAAATAATACTCAAAAAGTCACAAAAAAGTGACGCAATTTCGTTAGTAGTCATTTGCTGTTGTTGTTGTTGTTGCTATTTTTGTTGTAATTTTGTGTGTAATTTTGTGTGTAATTCTTCTCGTGGTGTGGTTTTTTATTTGCAAATTAAACTCAACGACTTCTCTTAGAGACTGCTTTAAATTCGGTTTAAAAACCCACTCGTTTCGGGCCACGTTTATCGCCGAATTAAACCAACTTTTCTTCTAGAAGGTGTTTAAATTATTTCTGTTTTTTCTCTGCTTTTTTTGAAATAAATCAGTCACGTTAAACGACGAAACAGGCGTTAAAAATATTTACGTGTTGCACTCCATGCGATTCGACGATCTGTAGTCTAATTTTTTTTTTTTTTTTTTCTTGTGGCGACGGTGGCTGTGATGGCGACGAATTCGGCGTCTGTTGATGGATTTTTACGCTACTTCGTCAGTGTGTCAAATCGAACATTGTTGATCCTCAGTATTTATTTTTCTTTACTATTTTTTTATAGTGATTTTTTTTTTTGGTGATTTATTTTTAGTGATTTGTTTTTGAATTAATTTACAGCGCAAGATTTTATAACGTTGACAAGCATTTTTATTCCTTTTTGTTGTCATTTGCTAGATGCCACGCCCAAAAACGGGTACAACAGGTAAACGTAACATGAAATGAGGCGATAGTAATAAAAATATATTCATTTAGATCTTAATATATTTTGCAAGCTATTTATTCATAAATAAAAAAATAATGTTGCATATTTTTGGGGAAACTTCTTTGTTTTTCATATCTTCTAAAGTTCAAAAAGAGTTTTCGGAATTTCATAATAATTCATTGAACTGAAATTAAAAACAAATTACATTTTATTAATTCCATCATTCTTTTACTTGAACGCTTGAATAAATAACACAATAAAATTTGTTTTTATGATGAATTTTGGAGAAAATGGTTTCAAAAGAAGTATTATATTTAATAAATGTATTTATTCAATGTGTTTATTCAATGTATTTTAATGTACGATATATTATTCTGTCCTCGTCTGTATCAAAGGCAATAACAACAAATAAAAACGATGTCCATCATCAGCAATCCTCTTGTGATGCCTGCTTTTTGTTGTTACTGTTGTTTTATTCGTATGCGTTCATTTATTCAATATTTTCAATCATTTCCAACGCATCTCAATCATATCACAATGATAACGATTCATTTCCGCATTCATTCATTCATTTATCGGGAATACTAAAAAGTAAATGATATTGAATACAACGCAACAACAATATTTAATAACGTGCAAGCGAGAGGGAAAAAGAGAGACAGAGTGATAGTGTAGTAAAGAGTGGTAAAGTGAGGAGTGGAGGGGGAGGGGAGAGAGGCGTTTAAAGACATTATAATAGTATAAAATATTTTAGTTTCTGAATTCTAAAGTTTCTCTTCCTGCTTGGCAATGAAATTCAATTTATTTCACACCAAATGAATTACAGAATGAATGAGTGAGTGAATGAGTGAGTGAATGAATGAGTGAATAATAGAGTGAATGATTGAGTGAATGATTGAGTGAATGATTGAGTGAATGAATGAGTGAATAATAGAGTGAATGATTGAGTGAATGATTGAGTGAATGAAAGAGTGAATGAATGAGTGAATGATTGTGTGAATGAATGAGTGAATGAGTGAGTAAATGAAACGATAAACGAACGCACACTGACTGAAGCTCGTGACTGAAGATCGCTTTTTAAAAGATAACCAACATTTTTGTGACCACTGAACAGTTTTTTTTCTCTCTTCGACTTCCGCGAGTGTATAAAAATGTAAATAAAAGCTTTTAAGTGAACATGTTGCTGTTGTTTTGAAGATGTTGTTGTTGTTGTTGTGATTATTGTTGTTGTTGTTGTTGTTGCGATTATTGTTGTTATTGCTACCGATAAGCGTCGCAGAGCATCGCAACGCATGCGTAGGCAAACAGTTAGTAGCAATTCGACGTTGTTGTTGTTGTTGTTATTGTTGTTGGTGCTTTTTTAATGTCACCCCGTCTTCGTCAGTTTAAAGACGCTTTTTACTACTTTCTGTGTGTTTTGACATTGCTACTGTTGTTGTTGTTGCTGTTGTGTTTCTTCTTTTTATTACCATGAAATTGTAGTAAATCGTTAAGGATGTCATAAATTCAAATGCGTTAATACACCAGAAAAGCAACAACAACAACACGCTAACCGACTTCACGATGATAGCAATAAACTTAATAAATTACTTGTTCACGTTTTGCACATTTAAGCAAGCGCAACTAATGCAACAACTACTTTTACTACTTTTGCTACCCGTTTTTTTGGTACTATTTTGCTACCCGTTTTTTGCTACTATTTTTTTCTCCTTTTTTTAAAACTACTAAATTTTGTTTCCAAATTTTTTACTACCATTTTTGTTGCCCACTTTTTGCTATTTTTTTTGCTATCCACGTTTTACTAAATGCTGCTTTCTTAAATTTTACTATTCTGCTTTGATTTCTTTTCGTTGCTTTTTTGCTCTGTCATTTTAATAATTATTACACTCGATTGCTGCATAAATAAAGCGGCTGCATTCATTCATTTATTTTTTATAGACTTCGATTTTCGTTCGCTTTTATTTATTGATGTGCTTTTTTTCCTTGCAATTCACCAAAAATTATGATTCGATTTGTAAACAAACCATTCAACGATTCTTCAAATGAAGGTAATAAAAATTAGCCCCAAATTTGGGCAGAAATATTAAATACAACTTTCATTGAATGTGGAAAAAGAGTTTTCAAATAAAACACACGATTTTATCACCTCAATTAATCAGTCAGAAGATCAATCATTTTAGTTTTTAAATAAATTTCGTAATACGTGCATTTTAAATACTTTATTTTGTTTAAAAACATCTAAAATACATTAAATATAAAGACATGTTCTTAAATATACATTTTTTTCATTTTAAACACAATTTTTCCGTAATTAAATTCTTAAAAACTTAATAAATTGTTAAAGTTTCCCAAAAACCGAGAGAATTCCCATCACTTTGGAATTATTTAAGATTTCATTACTTTTTTAAATTTTCCCATCTTCCATAATTTTTCCCTCATAGTAAATAATTAAATAATCTTTTTTGTTTCTTTTTATGATGAATGATCTTTTCATGATGACCGTAAAAAAAAAACAAAAGAAGCAAATCTTTGGAAATATTTAATAAAGAAATCCTGTTTTATTGTTTAACTTATAATTTGCCATTAAAAATAATATAAACATAATTAAGTCATAAATACTATGATAAACATCAGAGCAACAAAAATCTTTGAGAAAGAAAAACAGACTACAAAAACACAGAAAAGACACACAAAAGCAAATAAAAAAATTAATTATAAAAGCAACATCATCAAAAAAGAAGTAATAACAACAACAAGATCCTTCCTTTTTAAGTTGTATTATTTTATGTATTTTGGTCACTTAAAGAAGACTTCACTGTTGTTAGTGTTGTTGTTTCGCTGCTGTTGTTGTTTTCGCTGTTGTTGTTGTTGTTGTTGTCATCAAGGTCGTTGGTGCCTTTCGATGGCGACATTTTGAAGCTATACTTCTGATTGGTGTTATTTTTGAGATTTTTGCATGTTTTGCGGTGTTTTTCGCGCTTTTATATTTTGATTTTCTGTTTTTTCGTTTCATTTCGCATTTTCTGTAGTTGCTGTTGTGGTTGTTTAATGTTGTTATCGTTTCTTCTATTGTTTTTTTTCAAAAATATTTCTAGTAAAACGTACAAAAGTTAAAAAAAAAAAAATTGATTTGAAATTAAGCAACAAAAATGAGATAATAAACGAGCTAAAAATGAGATAAAAATGAGTTAAAAACGAGATAAAAACAATCGCTGATAGAATATTCAATGCATCATTAATAAAATTCACACGTTCTCTTGTTAAATGTATTTAATGATTGAATGACAATCAACTGTAACTGCTCATTAGCTGTAATAAATAATAAAAATAAAATTAAAAAATTTAAAATTACAAAAAAAATCGACAGCAACAAAAAATGTGTATCAAAATAAACAACAATCAAAGAGTGACAACAATAAACTAAACAAACGCACAGAGCAACATTCACAAAACAACAACAATAAACATGAACATATGAATCACAACAACGAAGAACAAACCTCAAACATGACAAGAAAAGCAAAGAAATCAATCATTGAAAAAATACTGTCAATCGGTTAAAAAATGTTACGCTTTTTCAGTGACAAAAACAAAATATTGTAAAAAATCTTAAATATTGAAAGTGGAGCAACAAGCGTTGTTGTTGTTAATGTTGTTGTTTTTATTGTCTCCGAAAGTAAACAGGAATAAAAACAAATGAAAAATAAACAATAAAAATTGTTTAAAACCTGACAAGAAAAATCACAACAATTAATGAAATGACAGCAAACTAAACACGGTTGACAGCAACCACGTTAGCAACAACAACACCAAACAACAATAATAACAATAACACTGAAATAACAACAATAACATTAAAATAACAACAACAATATTAAAGCAACAATTACAAGAGCAACAGCAACAACAATCAGTACCACGAAAACTATAACAGTTATCAAAGAAACTGCATTGAAAAAAAACCTGTAAAAACTGGAGAACTGGATAAAAAACTTGTCTCAATTTGTGTGGAATTCGGAGCACTTCTGTTGGGTGTACAAGCGAATAAAAATTCCAAAATAAACACAATTAAAATCCAAAAAACAAACACAAATTAAAAGGCACCTGTAAATTCTTGTCACATTTTTAATTGTATTGATTTACCTTAAGAATCAATAATGACATCTCTCTCAACCGACAGCTACGAGTAGTGTTACGAGCTGTGTTATGTAACTGGAAGCCATGGAAGAGCCAGAGTCCGTTTGTTTTTATTTTTGCTTTTAATTTTGTTTTTGTTTCTTTTTTAGATTTGATTTCGTTTGTTTTTCTTGAAAGATTTTTGTATGTTGTATATTTTTATTCTGTTTTTTTATGTGTATTTATATTTTATATTATAAACCCGCCAATAAATTTATTTACAGGCCAATAAATTTAAAATTTGCCACTCAACTTTAAAGACGATTAAATTTGCATCGAATTTTTTTAAAATTCTAAAATTTTTCAATTGAATTTTTATGTCATTCTTTATGTCATTCCTGACATCAATCCTCATCTTAATTCACTTGGTTTTTGTTGTTTATCAACCATCTCATATCTTTATTAAATACAACAAAAACTCTGACATGTCTTGCGTTGGCTTAAAGTAACTTTTATGATTTTTGTTATAACGGCCTAAAAATACTCTAAAATTGATATATTATAATTACAACCATAATTATTACGCTTTACTACCGCTTAATCGCTCCGCTTTGTTTCTATTTTGATGATCTTCATAGATTATTTTTCGCCAAAACGCTAACAAACTGCTTCCACCTACGCACGGTGTTCGGGTTCTGCTGTCATCTGGAGCTGTCATCTGCACTTGAAGCTGCTGCCTGAAGTTCTGTCAATTGATGTTCGTCAGGTTTTCGCTGTTTTTTCACAATTCAAGTCAAATCAAAAGCTAAGAGCTCGAAAATTTGCATTTGAATTTGTCTTGAATTCTTCTCATTTCGTGTCTGTAGGAGACAACCAACGATTTTCCATTCGTCGTAACCGTCTCATTTGCGACGACGCGTGGGTATACTTTTTAAATGGTACACTTTTTCAGCAGCTTATTTCAGCTTACTTAATGCTCTGTTTTTGTTCTGTAAGTGGGACGGAAGTCACACAAAAGACGGTTTCGATTCGAATTTCAGATTTCAATATTCGATTTTTTGCTTAATATTCTTCGAAGCTTTGTAAATCACGTTTGATGCATAAATCAATAATGTGGCTCGTTGATCTTATCGGGAGTCTACTGTACTGTAGACGTATGAGACGACTTCCAAAAAAGTGGCTCGTTTAGTTGCCAAGACACGCATTTAATCTGAATTTAATTTGAATTTAATCTGCATTCGAGATCGTTTCATGCGAAAAACCGAGCGCTGAATTCAGAGCGGAGCAGTTTTTCCGCCGTTGGCAACACTTTCTGTCAGCAATTCGTGTCTATCAGTAGCAATACAGGGTGTGAATGAGCCCGAGTGTGTTTCTAGCTGGAGTATTTGTGCGTATCGAGTGTGTGTGTGTGTGTGTGTGTGGTTGTGCTTAATTTTAATTATGACAGATCGCTTTGTTTGTTGAAACACGTTTCCTTCATTTGTTACAATGATTTTATCTCGGAAAAAATATTCACTAATATAACAACAAATTATGCAAAAATGCAGTTAAATTGAAGCTAAGAAACTGCTATACAAACAGATGATTATAGGTAAATGAATAGATTTACATATGTATGTGTTGTATATCCACATATAATATATTCAAATGTCTAATCTTAGTTAAAGAGAGTGTGTGTGTGTGTGTGTGTATTTAGACATTGTTAACTACATTGTAACTTTTTTCTTAATTGTTTTCCTTAATTTAGTGCAATAAAAATGCAGCAGGAAGAAATCGCAGCGTTGTTTTTTTTTAATTTAAATTTTTCTCTTTCCTAACTCGACGTTTTTTCCTTTTTCTTATTTAAATTTCTTCACTTTCTATTTATGTTTTTTCTCCTTCTTTAATTTTGCTTTAATAATTTGTTGTAAATATTTTTAACTGTTCGACTTCGAATAACGATGAATTTCTTTTCTGTTTTATTATTTATAATTGAATTGAATTGAATTTACTCTCATGCATAATTTCTGCACTTATGTCTCTCCTTCTTCCTCTCTCTCTCTCTCTCTCTCTCTCTATCTCTCACACTCTCTATCCCTCCTCTTTCTCTTCTCTCAAACTGATCACTGGATCGCCATTCAAACGATCGATCGATATCTTTTGATCTACTTTTTGTACCATTTTTCATTCCTTTTGAATTTTTAACGAGTGCCTGAATCTAATCTAAAAGTTTAATTGTTTAATCTAAATATGAAAGTTGTATTGCTTTAAGGAGTTGGTTTTATTATTGTTTTTGTTTTTTAAGACGCTTATCGCTATTTGATCTAATGTAAAAATATGTCTCAACTGCATTACATTAAAATAAATACAATGCCATGAATCAATTCTTTATAATTACCCTCAATAAAGTTAAATGAAGTGAAGCTTGCATAGATTATTATGAAGAAAATTTATATTGAAGAATATTTCTGAAGACTCTGAAAAGGTTTTTTCTTAACTTTAATCTTTTTTTGAACTTCCAATGAAAGGGTATATAATACGACGTCTTCTTAAGTTCTGCCAAGTCGATTATGGGATTCTTTTTATCATGTACTTTTTAAAGCTTACGATTTGGCCATCAAAAATCGCGGCATTAAAACGCAATCAAAGCTTCAAAATCAATCAAAAGGATAAATCAATCAATATGCACATGTTTCGTGAAGAATAACTACTACAGACTCCATTGACCACTTGTTATGTCACAATAACGGGGAACTTATGTCGAACTGTCGATCGTCTGTTAAATTGAAAGCACTTTAATGTCTTCGAAGACTAACTAACATCAGATTAACTAGCATCAGATACGTTTAATAATAATGCATTATTTTGAAGCAGTTTAAAACAAAAAGCAAGCCACATTCGAATGTTACGAATCAGCTGTCATAAATCAGCTGCTACAAATCAGCTGCTATGAATTAGTTACGAAAGAGAGAGAGAAAGAGAGGGAGAGAGAAAGAGAAGAAATGCAACGATTAGCGATTTTCGATTTTGAAAGCAACACGATTTGTTTAAACTCTTTAATCACTCGCTCATTTGTAACTCGCGCGAAGACAGACTAAAGGAAGGAAAGAAATATATATTCGAAAGAGAGTGAGAGAGAAAGACAGACTAACAGACATACAGACAGACAGACACATGCTAACACATGGAACATACTGAAACATACAGAAATGTGAACAAATACTGATGAAGAGATGGTGGGGTGATTAGACAGGAGGAGAGACACATGTACAGAGAGACATATTTGAAGTAAAAAAAAAATGTTTGGGGTACAAAAACTTCAGCAACTTCAAAGAAATCAGTTCAAATTTTAATTTAAACATAGAAATCCATAAATTTTCCTTTCACTTTTCACGAAGGCAGAAAAAAGCATACCAAAAAAAAGGCACACCAAAAAAAGGCACACCGAAAAAAGCACAACAACAAAAAAGCACACCAACAAAATATGTTGGCGAACAACGCGTGCTCAAAATTCGTGTCTGCGTGCAAAAATTTCAAAAATTGTTAAATATATTTTAGGAGTAGGTACACTAAACAACAACAACAACAGCAACAAATCAATGCATCGTCGACGGCAACCGTCAACACTCCACAATCGGTACTCGTTTACCCAAAAATATTTGGCAACAGTTTTGACCAAATGGGCAAAAATCTGGGACACTTTTGGCCAGTTCGAGAGAGCTTTATTGATGCCGGAAATAAAGCGATTGACAGGTGTTTGTTTATAGTATATGAGAGTACATGTGAGTGTGCGTGCGACTGAGTAAGACTACCGATATGATGCGTGTGTGTGTGCGAGTGTCGCGCACAGTGTTGGGGCACACGTTCGTGAGCCCAGCTGAGCACACGTTCGTGAACATGTTCATGAACACTGATTCACTGTACAAATCGTGTTTAGGGGGGGATTCCAAGGGGTTCTTTGTATGTGTGTGTGTGACTGTGTGTTTATATGCATGTCATGATGTGTCTTAATAAATTTGTATTTGCTTTTAGCTGCAGCCACAAAATATATATGACACGTTGGCAACTCAACACTGTATAGCAATCATCATTCCAGCTCCATTTTCATGTCACTTTTTATGGCTCACTTTAGTTATTCTCTTTTCTTTTCTTCTCTATTTAGCATTACTTTCAGTTTCCCTTTGATCGAACTTGTGTCCGAAGTTGTTTTGATCGCATTCATGAGGTTTTCATCATCAGCTTTGGATCACCTTCGCAACGGCGATGACAGCAGGCAAAAATAACGGGAACGAATACGAACGAGAGTACGAGACAAAAAGGTGGCGACAGGCTGCTTAACAACCATGAAACTCATGGGGACCAAAACACAATAATGCAACGCTGAGCATATAGTAAATTTCTCGCTCCATCATGGCCCGTTGTTGAATGGGGGAAAATATCACATCACATCATGTCAAGTGTTTGATTTTATTAACACTGAATGCGTTGAGGGAGGGGGGGAGCGGTGACAGACAGATTTTACTCAGAGAGGTTATGATCTCAAATGACAATAAAATACTTTGCTATCTTATCCGAATATTCAGTACTCAGTTCGCTCGGAACGTCGGAGCCGTTAATAGTTCTTCTCTTCAGTTCTTCATCTTTTAAAAATTAAACCAAAAAATCCCTGAACCTTTAAAATGGCATTCATTAATAAAACACCTCACCGTCTAAACGAAGGGCAATCAACACCCTAAAATTATGCAGAAGATAAACAGAAAACAACAACAACAACAGCTATAATAACAACAACACAGGGCATCCACAGAAAACTATCATAAATCCATCAAAAACTAAAGAAATCTACTAAATTAACAGCGAATAAGCAAAAACAAAACTGCGAATAGAATGCATCAAAAAAGAAGACAACAACAAAACCATCAGCAATACATAATAACTGGAATCACAGATAAGATGGAAATTCGACCGACGCTGTTGACCCGACCCGGATGCATCTGCGGCCATCCATTTCAGTGATCAGCCGAGAGAAACGAGATGAGACGAGACCAGATGATCTCTGCTGATGTCTTCGTCGTTGTTATCTTCGCCCTCATCTTTTTCTTCTTCCTCCTCTTAGTTTTCCTATTTTTCTAATTTTTGTTTTTCTTCATTATCTTCCTCTTCTTCAGCTACTCTTTCTGTTTACTTTTGCCTGTTTTTGGATCACTTTATTTTGTCTGTTGTTCTTCATGGTTGTTTGATTTGGTTGTTTATTTGAACGTCTTTCGCAGTTTGCAACTCAAGCAGAACCACCGCCTCTGACACCTTCACCTGCCGTTCCTCCCAACCTCCCATCAGACCTTCTGTCAGTCCATTCGTAAAACCATCATTTATCAGATTGACCCCTCAAAAAGTGACTATCATCATCTTGGCCATATAATGGACACCTTGACCTGTACCCTGGCTAATCGAAGGCATTGTTTCGAATTCTCTGTCTTCGTCTTCCTCTTTTTTGTCGAATATTTCATTTTTGCCTTCATTGTTTTTTTTTATTACAATAATTTCTCAGATTGAAAGTGTTGTTTAGAAGCAGTTGTTGATGATAATGATAATGACAATAATGATGATAGTGACGATGACAATAACAATGATGATGATAGTGATAATGACAGTGATAATGGTGAAGATATTGACAAAGATTATAATTTTGATGTTGCTATTGATGATGCTTCGTCTTTATTATATTTTATATTGTTTAACAACCGCAATCAGTGCATGTTAAACGGTTTTAGTTTTTTATTTTTTGTTTATTTTTTGCTTTTTTTTTTGGCGCCATGTCAAAACATTCAATAATTTATCAAAACATAAAAACAAATTATAATGAATGTCATGAATGATGGCACTCAACATCGTTGTTGGTATCACAAAATGTCTTCTTTTCATTTTAATTGTTATTGCTGTTGTTATTGTTATCTTGTGGTCTTTGCTTTGATTGATTTCCTTCTATTTTGATTTCCTTGAATTAAACTGACTAAAAACTAAGTGTAAACACCTTTATTTTTAAATTCTTAAAGTAATTAAATTTTCGTTATGAAACAAAAACCGAACAGAAGAATATTCATTTTTATGGAGTGACTATATAAAATTTGACGACGTCAATGACCCTGAAGAAGAAAAAGAAAGTAAACAAAAAATTATGGAATTTTATTTCATTTATTTTTCCTCAGAAGAAAAAAAGAAGAAAAAGAAAAATAATTGCAATACAACACTTTCTTCAAAGAAAATAGGGAAAACAAAAGTACAGCTATGAGAAGAGGGGTGAATAGTGAAGAGAGAGGAAGGAAAACTTTAACAAAACTGAATGAAGGGAAGTAAAAAGGTAACAACACCAAAGAAGAAAAAAAAGGAAGAGAAAAGAGATATTCAAATACAGTAAAGCAATGAAAAAATAATCACTTAGATAATAAAAATGAAAACAGGAAAAATCAACAACAGAGACCAAAAAAAGTATTTATTCTTTAACCGAAACCGAATAGAAGAATTTTTAATATTCGTCTCTTCATCAGTCAATCAAACTGAGTTTTCCCCGGGTTTCCCTGACTATTATCGAGGGTAGACTGTAGTTGAAATTATTTAAATTACAGTACAATTATTTTGCATTTCACGAAGCCAATCAACGACTTTTCTTTGAACACTTTTTGCTAATATTGTTGTCGTTGTTGTTTTTGGCTTTTGTACCGATGTGGTTATAGTTATCATTGTTGTTGTTGTTGTTATTTCTGTGGTCATTATAATACCACGTCATCGATGTCATAATAAACTCGGCGTGGTGCCATAAAAACCTCAATAAACGGAAAAGCGTATAAAATTATAGCAGAAAAAATTCAAATCTACAAAAAAATCTCTTCCTGTGTGTTGATTATAGCTCCAAAAGAAAACTGAGCGATATACGATGCTTTTTCCTTGAGGTGAATATAAAATTATTGTCAGCAAAAAAAACGACTTTTTTAACATTTTTTTTTGTGTCTCATTAAAATTCCTTTGAAAGGAGAAAAAGAGGAGATTTAAAGCGTTATTCAAGCGTCATTCAAGCACGCTTCGTAGTTCGTAGATCGCTCGACCCCAGCGAATTACGCACGCCGTCGAAGTCACTCATTAAACTGGAGCAGCGCCATCTACGGGGATCTACGAAGAAACTCCGCTTGAAGTCATCGTGCGGTCGCGATCGCCATCGCCACGAACCATCGATTGTGTGTGTGTGTGTGTGTGTGTGTGGTTGTATGTTTGGTCAACTGTTTGGCGAACTGGTTGACGTTCACCGTCAATCGCGTGGACATGAGGCGGGCGAGCTCATGAGCTTCATGCGTGGCCAGCGAGCGAGTGATCGATTTTGGATCTCAGGCGTGGTCAGCGGTGGGTAGAGACCACGAGTCATGCAGGCAGGAGTCAGAGAACGTGATGATGATGGTGACGGTGATGGCGATGGCGATGGCGATGGCGATGACGATGGCGATGGTGACGGTGATGACGCCACAACAGCGACAGCAACAGCGACAGCGAATTCAATTGAATTGTGCAAGAGTTGTTCTTGTTATTTCGATGTCCTTATTTATTGGTTATCTGGCTGTTGTTGTTGTTATTATTCTTGATATTATTTGTTGTTGTTGTTTTTATATGTGTATCTCGTACTTCTTGTTTGTGCTCGTATATTTTTGTGGACATTCACTATTGCAACAGCGACATCAAAAGCAACATCAACGGCAGCAGCAGCATGTTGTTGTTGCTATTGTTGTTGTTTTTCCTGTCATTTTAATTCACATTTCTTCACCCAAGGATTTGTCATTTCGTAGTTTTAAGTAAAGTCAAAGAAAACCCCCTCAAAAAAAAACAGCAACAAAATTTCCACATTTTTGCTAACGATTTGAAGCGGAGACAAAAATCACTGAAATGTAAAGTGTTGTTGTTGTTGCTATTATAAACAAATCCTACGAAATCCTAATAAATCCCCATATAATCAATATTTTAATTAAAAGTTTCGAATTGAATTTTTTTTCTATAACAAAATTTAAGACAAATTTTTATCGATTGTAGTTTTTCTTTTAGTTGAAAACACTATCATTTTAATAGTATTCTTATTATTTCATGTGTAAAAAAATGAAGGAAATTTTATAAAGAATTCAATTTAACTTGAATGTCTTCAGAAAATCCATCAGTTTTTTTGGTCTAATAAAAAGTTATCACTGCAATTTAATGTGTAGAGACCACAAAAAATACCACCTCCACCATTTTTACTCAGTTTTTATTTTTATTCTCCACTTTTTCAGTTCTTTTTTAGGTTTTCTTTGAAAGGGTCGCCTTCGAGCGCTGTCAAAACTTCGACATTTTGAGTTCAATTAAATCATTGGCAAGAATGGAAAATTCTATGTTTACTGCTGTTGTTGTTGTTGTTGTTATGGTTGTCGTAAATGACATTTTTGGAATGAATATAATCTATATGAGCAACCTAGCGCACGCCTCCGCCTTCAAGGCTCACTTTGGCCACATTTTCCACGACTTTGACACACCTCGATGCAGATTTCATGTCGCAATAGTTTCAGCAGAACACAGCCACAACAACAACAACAACAGCGAAAGAATGGCGCAAAAATAGCATAGCTAACAAAAAAAACAAAATATACTGTAGAACTCTAGAGAATGATTTATCGATGCTTTCAAGAATGAAATGAAAACCATTGAAAGTCATAAAAAGGTTTTTGGACAGAAAATTTTAGCGATTTCTTTAAAGTAAATGAAAATAAAATAATAAAATAAAATAATATAAAATAAAATAAAATAAAATAAAATAAAATAAAATAAAATAAAATAAAGTAAAATAAAATAAAATACAATAAAAAAACTAATATGAAGTAAAATTAACTAAACTAAAATAAAATACATAAAGTAAATAATAAATATAATAATTAACTAAAATAAAATGGAATAAAATAAAATAGAATGCAAACAGAAATAAAATTAAAATAAGGATAGAAATGAAAATTAAATATTTTCTATCAGTTTTTTTAATCCAGACAAAAATTTGTCTTCAAAAAAAGTTTTACTTGTCCCCCAGAATTTGCATAACTTTTAAACCTCTTTCAAAACTGTTATTTCATCGGATTTAAATAAAAATGTTAGTAGTTCGGTGTTCCGTATTGAAGCATACTAAATTAAAGCCTCTGAAAATCCAAATCTTGCTCCCCGGGCCATCGAAACGCCGACACCTGCGCAAGCTTCACAGATTTCTTCACAGACGACCAGGGTACCAGGGTATCAGGGGACCAGTGGATAAAAATTCACACACACACACACACAAACACACACTTCATACTCTGGGTTCACTTCGCTGGTTGAACTCTCGTTTTTCACAATTTCAATTGAAGTCGTTGCAAGTGAAGAAAGTGAAGAGCACTCTATTAGAAGGGGTAGAATGGAAAAGAGGAGGGGGGGGGGGGAGGAGGAGTGACAGCAACACTGTAACATGTGCAACATGTGCATGTGCAATCATGCTCCAGTTTGATTTCATTTCGAAGCGTGGTCGGCTGTCGTTAAGCAAATGAATGAACTTTTGTACACGCGAATGAATGAACGAACGCATGCAATGAAATAACAACAACAACGACGACAACACCATCATAAGCTGTGAACTGGATTAAAAATATTTACAGGGTCCTTCACTTTATTATGTAGAGGAAAAAACCAAACAATTCTCAGAGAAAATTGAACTTTTCTCAAGAAACAAACACGAAAGACTTCAGAAACAAACATCTTCGATGATGGTGGTGTTTCCTTTGCACCCTGTAAATTCAAAAACCCCGTAAAAACTGTGATTTCTATGCGCTTCACAGTTCAATGAATGCGCGTCGTTTATGTCTGTCGCTCTGCCTCTCGGCCGCTTCACTCACCATCCGCTGACACACAAATAAACTGAACTAAATTCGAAAATCAGCAGGCTACAAGACAGAGCTGTCGACTACGGCGGCTGTCGACTAAACGACAGACAGACGGATAGGAAAAAAAACGTGGCTGCAGCGTTCAACGACCACTCGACCACTCGACGTTTGATAGCCACAAATTAAAATGCAGCCGCGAGTTGCGATTATTTTTCATTCGTTTCAAAACTTGCGCTTTTCTTCGATTTCTTTTTCATGTTCACTGGACACTGAACTATCTTTTAGACCATAAGACAGCCGAACACTCAGCGAGTCAGACAGTCAGTCAGTCAGTCAATCCGCCTGCTAGTCAGCCAGTCAGCCAGACAATCGCAATAACGTCCATGATGTCCATTAGCTGCAAGCGAGCTACCTTGCAACACAGACACCGCTGCGTCGGCTATCGAAGATTTGAAGAAAGTCCAACAGCAATAACAACAACAACAACAACAACCTCACAGCAGTCAATTGAAAGTGGAGCATTCTTTCTGTTTAAAATGCATGCATGTGTTACGTAACAATGTTTTAAGTTGCAAAAACACAACAAAAACAAAAAACCAAAAAAATGGATATGAAAAAATGTATAATAAAAAATATAAAAAGAAAATACAATCATTATATAGTAAAATTTAAAGAAAACAAAGCAACGAGCACAGCGAAAGAGATAAAAAGTGGTTCACCGCATATTTCCTGATCGTGGTTTTTCCCCCCCTAAGACACCATGTTGTTGTTGTTGTTGTAATTGTTCGGTGGTGTTTTTATTGTCGTTTTTGCTTGTTGATGCTTTTGGTGATTTTATGATTAGCAATCGTTTTTATCCCCTCTGTGAGTTTATCTTTATTTGCATATCTCGCGATTGGCGAAAAAACTTCTCATTTTTAATGCAAACTAAACTAAAAGTAAAATAAAACATGCTCAAAAGCAATGCAATCAGAAATGCAATCAGTTTATCAGAATTTATTTAAAATAATTGTACTTAAATTAATTGTATTTTATTGATTTATCGACTATTATTAAACATTTATGTAGACACTTCTATTTCTGTAAAATTCTTTAGAAAATTATACTTAAATTGATACAAAACAATTTAATAATTAAAACACTTTAAATTTAAAGATTGATAATTAATATAATTAAGAATACCACGACCTGTGATTTAATTTGCATTGATTATAAAATTCTTCACCAAAAGTCTTAAGAAACAAACCTCTCTAAAAGACTTAAGAAACCTCTCTAAAAGACGTAAGAAACGAACCTCACCAAAAGACTTAAGAAGCAAACTCGATATCATGACTTTCTATGAATTCTTAGTTTTTTCTTTCAAATGATAAGTGTTTTAAATGCTGATTAAATGGTATGATTAAAGCGTTTTTTTTTTTTTGCGGACATCTTAAATAAGAATAAAAAAAATTTAACGTTGTTGCAGTTGTTTTTCATTGCATATACATCATTTGTTTATCCTTTCACTTCTATAATATTCGACTTCCTCAACTCTTCTCGACTTCTTCTTACTTAGTAACTTCATTCAATTCAACAACATTCAATTTTTCAACATTTAGCTAAGCATGTTTTTTTCAAAAGCAGAAAAAATCTTTACAAAAAAGCAAGAAATCAGTGAATTTTTCTTATATCTTTGCTGCGAATAATAAAAACAAATTTAATTGCAGTCGTTTAGGTTTTAATTAAAACACGTTGTGTCGCTGCTTCAATTGGCTTTAAACTGTATCTCACTTGGGTTGTTTTTTCGTTTTAATTTATTTATTAACGCAGTACGTTGGGCGTGCGTGCGTGTGGCTGTCTGTCGCCTGTTTCTTCGTTGGTGTTTCTACATGAAGTACACGTGTGTGTGTGTGTCTGCGTGTCTCTAAATCTGTGTCTCACAAGCAGACAGACGGATAAACAGTTGCTTACCATGGCACGCTGCTCTAGTTCGTAATTAAGTTATAGCGACTGGCTTTTAACTAGCTTTAGATTTTCATAGATATGCATTAAGTTTGTTTTTTCTTCATGTGTTTTGTTTCTTAGTCGTTTTTTTATTTGTTTCCCTTTTTTGGCTCTAAAATGTACTGTGAAAATACGGTACAAAAACAATCTTGCATCATTATTGTCGCTATGGCACTTTAACACGCAAATTTTAACCATTTTATGTTCTCTGTTAAACTCGCAAAAGTTGTTATATAACAACAACAGTAACTATTTTAGAAAACAACTATAATAGAGCTTTTATTGTTTTACATTTTCTTTAGCCAATGAAAAATGGATAACATACTTTTTCCACTTTACTTTTGCAAATAAAATATCTCCAATTTATCCACAAATATAATAGAATAATACAATCTACTATATTCTACATTAATTTTGGATTTAAAATTCGATCAGTTTTCTTTTTCTTTACAAAAATGCAATCATAGAAGAAGCTTTGATCATAGAAGGTGGTCGTTTCATCGAAATATGATCAATCATTACTTTTTTAATAAAAAGTAATAATCAGACGTGATTCGAACACTTACATAATCAAACTATTTCAACATTAAAACATACCATAAGGCAATCAAACCGCATTACTTTCATTATATTAGAGATCAAGATTTGCTGATAACCTTGATGCGAGTTGGGTTCAAATTAATCTATCAATTATAAGGTATATACTATATCTCACGTCTTTATGTATATCTACAAATCACAGTTTTTGCCATGCGATTTTTTAATCCTCTTTCGATCTGTTTTCCTCTATTTTCTACACTTGTTCACTTTCCTTGAGTAATTTTGTTCCTCTTCGCTTATTTTGTGTTGTTGTATGTTGTGTTGTGGTTCCCGACTTCCTTTTTCAAGTTGTTACTAATTTCAAATGTTGGCGTGTCTGTCACAAGGTCAAATCATTATTTTTTTCCAAAATTAACTAATCCCTGTTACAAGGCGATCTGTTTTCCTTTCCTTTCTTTTTCCTTCCTTTCTTTTTCCTTTCTAAAACGTAGCTAAAAACAACAGCAACAACTGCAAAAAGTACGCTTTTCTTTGACTTTCTTTTGTTGTTGCCATTTTTCATGATTCGTTTCGTGCAGGGATTTATTTTTCTTTCAATTTCCTGGTCGCAGCAGTTTTTTCTTTGGTTTTTATTTGGTTTTCGGTTTTTAGATTTTTGGTAAAAATTCAAAGTTTTCATTGAATTGATCTTTGATTAAATTATATTGAATTTAATACAACTTCTGACGCTTTGATGAGTGTACAACGTGCCGTATGAGTGATTTTTTTTATAATTGATATCAATAATAACCGTATTAAAATTAATTATTAAATCATAATCACTTTAAACAATTTATTGGCTTACTTTTCTATGACTTCTGTTTCCTTTTTCCTCTCACTTTAAAAGTATTTAAGTAATGTTTTAATTGCTTGCACTCAATTGAAATGACATCCGTGTCGTTTACTACTTGAAAATGTTTCTTCTTTGATTAAAAATGAAATGAAATCAATAAATTGCTCATGATTTAAAGCGCTCAATCGATGACGAATTAATTACGACATAATGACGTCATAAGGAAATACAAAACAATCCAATTCAAATCCAGATCCACATCCAGGTGCTTTGTGAATGGAATAAAGCTCAAGTGAATGTAAAATACTTTAATAAAATACTCAATAAGGAAATTAAATCAATCTTAATTTATAGTTTTTAATTGAATGAAATTATCTAAAAAGAGTTGAATAACACATAATTGAAAAAACTTAAAATTCTTTCGTTTAACTTTCGTCATTTTTTGAGCTCCAATTTCAAGCTTATTATTATTTTATTTATTTTATTTATATTATTACTCATATTTTTTTTCTTATATTTTATTATTTAATCCACTTAAAAACTGTTAATTAATGTTGTTAATTATATAAACCATTGTTGTTAATTTAATTTTTTTAATTTATTCGTTGTTTCGATTGTCGTTGTCGTATTGTTTACTCCATAATTTAGCTTGTAATTAAATAAATTAACTGTTAATTGTGCGTTGTCATCGTCATCATCATCATTGACGATGGTTTCTTTGATATGCAAATGAAATCGTTATGCAATGCAATTTTTTTTATAAATAAATTAAGTGGAAGAAGAAGAGGAGGAGGGCAGCACAACAATCACTTTAAAAGTTTGACAGTTTTCTGAGAAGACGCATTTTTTTGTGTGGCTGATTTTTATCGTCACTTGTATTGGGCACATTTTTTCCTTTAATTCCTTTTATTTTTATTTTTGCTTGCAACTCTATAAACACAAGAAAGAAAACCAGAAAGAGTGTTAACTTCGGCCTGGCCGAAGTTCATATACCCTACACACGTTTACTTAAAAATTAGGCGTGGCAATTGTCTAATTTGTTTCCTTTTCAATCTCAAATAGCCTGTGACGACAGAGAATATTCGTGCCAAATTTGATGAAAATATCTCTATTCGTTCTCCTGTAATCGAGTTTTATTTAATTAGTGGGCGGACCACGCCCATTTTTGGTGATCTGTTTTGGTCAGGGACAATGGACTCCTGGACAAAATTTCAAACCCAAATTCGTTCTACAAGCTGAGAAATTGAGCTATAAGCATGGATGAATTGATATTCAGTATAAAAAGTAGGCGTGGTACTGGTCCGATTTTGCCCATTTTCAATAGCGATGAGTTTCTAGTGATATACAATATTCGTGCAAAGTTTGATGAAGATATATCTATTCGTTCTCTTGTAATCGTGATTTCCACAGACAGACAGACAGACAGACAGACAGACAGACAGACAGACAGACAGACAGACAGACAGACAGACAGACGGACATGGCTAAATCGACTCAGGAGGTCACGCTGATCAAGAATATATATACTTTTCTATACCTGTCACGCCTCCTTTAATGCGTTACAAACGGAAGCAGTAAGTGAATATACCCTATTCACTTCGTGTGTAGGGTATAAAAACAAAAGTAGAGTGATTTTCAAACAACGAAAATAATACAGGAGTATTTTTCAAAATTTTTTATATTATTTAAAATATTTATTGTCACTTTGTTTGTATTTTTATATTATTTATTATTATTTCTTTAGCTTTATTTTTGAAACACTTTAAATGAGAGTATTTCTATTTAGTTTTATTTTTAGTTTTATTTTCTTTCTTTCTTCTTTACTTGGTTATCTTTTCAAGTATTCGGGGAATTTTTTTAAGTTTTATAAATAGAATAATAAAAATTAACGTGAATTTAATAAGACATAAAAAATAGTTTACCCGAATTTTTTCAAAAATTGTTCATGCATATTTTCTAAAGTATTTTTTTATTTGTTCTTTATTCTCATGCAAATTAACCTAAAAATTATAATATACCTCATGCAAAATTATAATATATTAATTATTAAATTATAATACAATAATAAGAACAACAACAATTATAATAACAACACAATTCTGACGAACAGAAGCAATAAAAATACCATTAAAAGCCAACAACAACACAAGCAATAAATAAATCTTCTTGTCGGAAAACAAAAGACGTTTTAAGGAACAACCACAACAAGAACAACAAAAACAACAACAACAATCAAACTTTTTACTTGCCCTTTCGAAACAGTAAAATTTTTTATTTTTTATTTTTATAGAAAACATCAGCAGTTGTTATTTTATTATGTGTTATTTTTATGGTTTTTCGTATTTCTGTTTTTCAGATTCCGGCTTCATAGCTACTTTTGTGATTTTTAATGTCTATTTTTTAGGATTTTTCATTCGTTCTTCGTGTTGTTAGTTGATTGTCTTTTGTACACATTTTGTTGATTTTTTAACGACTTATTTAAAAATTTTTGTTACTTTTTATATTTTATTAGTTTTATGGTTTTTTTATTGAATTTATTCTGTGAAGTTGCGGAAAATTTATTTCGAATTTTCTCTTATTTAATTCTATTATTAATGAATTTTTAATGATTTGTAGTTGTGGAAAATTGGTGTGCATTTCTTTTATTACTCTTAAAAAAGCAAATAAAATGGACAAAGCGATTTCAAAATATAAAGTATAATTTTCTTATATTTGGTTTTTTTAGTTATTTAAACTTCTCCATTATCAAATAAATGACACGGAGATGCGAAGACAAAAGACTTAAGAGCCGAACTTGAAGAAATGCGTCTACATACATACAATTAACTATAGTTTTATTTATATACAAATGATTATTTATATACATACAATTAACTATAGTTTTATTTATATACAAATGATGTTATTATAAATTGAATTTAATTAAAATTGAATTAAATTCAAATTGAATTAAATTAAAATTGAATTAAATTGAATGAAATTAAATTGAATGAAATTAAATTTGAATTTAATACGTTTTTCTTAATGAATTTTAATTTATTGTGTATTATTTAATCTATACTATTTTTGGGCCATATTTTTTATGAGTGAATAAACGAATTCGAACAACAAAAATTAACAACATGAATAATCTAGAGATAAATCAACCTTTTATGGCCCACACACACCCACTTTCTCAGCATTCATAATTTACAGCGTGTTACTTTTTTATTATTATGTGTTTTATTATTTAATTTTTTGGTGTTATGGTTTTATTGATATTTTCCACTAATGTTGATATCTTTATATAGTTTATAGTTTTTGTTGTTTTTGTAAGCCTGACCTTTCAAGCCTACTCCAGTGATTAATGGGTTTAAGTTTGTTTTTTCTTATCTTTTTGTAGTTTAGCATAACAATCATTATGATAGAGCTAACATCACTTATAACATCATCATCATCATCATTAGTACAACTAATATTTATAACTACGCTCTTTAATATGTATTTAAATTAATGAGAAAAAAAGAAGTTATTTAATTGAATTGAATTCGTTTTTTCCCCTAAATAACTCTTTCTTTGCATGATATTTCAATTAAGTTTTATTGAAAATACTTCAAATAATACAATAGATAGAATTTTTACAAAATAGCTGCAGCCAAAGGAACTCATTTTCATTTAAGCAGCGCTCAGTGAAGCAACAACAACCAAAACTCAGCTTGCAACATACTTTTGATGCAATCGTTTGGCACGCGTTAAGAAACTCATCTTAAAAAAATCCTCTTAAAAAAATCAATTCAAAGAACTGCTGTTTCTTGAACAAACAGCAGAAAAAAACGCATTCACTCTCTGGCTTCATTTTAAAACAATGATTAATCTTCACTCTATTGTTACGTACTTCATTTCGTGTGTTTAAGCATCAAGCAGTTTGTAAAGATTTCGGCAAAATTCGTGTTTATTTTGCTAAATTGCTTAAAAATTGCCACGGTTTCGTTTTTTGTTATTCCTTTTTTTTTGCAATTTGTTTCTTTTTTTTCTCGCCTGATTTTCGATAATAGACGCGTGAATTATAGGTAATTAATTGCCTCTTATAGTGTGTGTGTATGTGTGTTTGTGTGATAATGCGATTATTTCAACTCGTTTTATGTCTCGATAACACTTGTATACATATTTATGTATATTTTGAGATGTCCGCTTAAATATGTACTTCATTATAAATCTGAGCCTGAATTTGAATCCGAGTTTGAATCTGAGTTTGAGTCTTAGTCTGAGTTTGAGTCTGGGTTTGAATCTGACCCTGTAATCTTTGATTTAATATTCGACAAAGTATTCTGAACAAGTGTTTTGTAATTACTGCCATTTAATTGTCAACTCTACTTCATCAATCAAACTGTCAATGAACTATCAATGAAACTTTTTTAATTAATTCTAAACTAACTACAATAGTTTACTATATAATTTCTTAATCTATTTAATTTCTTTTAAATAATCTTTTTTCTCCACTTCACTTTTTCTAGACCTATTCAAATCGTGTGAAGTTCATTGAACTTAAAACTCCGGAGAATGAGTAGAATTTATTTGTTATTATTTCTTCTTTCTTTTTTGCTTTTTATTATGTTTTTAGATTTATTATATTTCGCTTGTTTGTCTCTATATTTGTTTAGTTTTCGTTTTGGGTTTTTTTTTTCTGAAGAGGCCAAAGCTTTTAATGAACAATTTATTCAAAAAATTTAAATCGAACAGGTTTTGTTTTTGACGTTTAGAGATCAAGTTCAACAACGGATTTATTTTGTAGTTATTTTTAATGCTTTTTTCGCTCTATTTATGGTCAGTGAAGTTTTGTTTTTTTTTTAACTTCTTCTTTGTTGTTCTGCCAAAAATATTCTGTGGGTTAATCTTTTAATCTTTTGTCAATTGTTTATTTTTTTACGGTTTGTCTTTATTTTTGGCTCTTTTAATTCATGTATTGTATTTAATTTTAAAATTTAATTAATAAGGTTAAAAAAATCAGCTAAAGAAAGCACCATAAACGCCTTTTGGGATCTCTACTGATCACATTTATTCCATCATTTTTTTAACCAAGTTATGGACATTTTTTCTGAACTGAATGGAATTTTTTAATATTTTTCTTGATATTGGAAAGATTTCCCAATAATATTTTATTCCAAAAATGTGTAATATTAGTGCAATGAAGCTGACAATAAAATGCGCTCACATTAAAAAGCGCTTTTAGCCATAATTCAACTAACGTGAAACTCAGAAACTCATAAAAATGTCATTTGTTAAGAGTGTCAATAGAAAAGCCATCAAATAACATGGCCAAAAGATTGAACTAAAACTAAACTGGAACTGACAACGATTTGTTTTGTTGTTGTTGTTGTTTTCCTTTTTGCAATTTTGTTTGCTGTGATTTTGATATTTATTGTTGTTGTTGGTTGTTGTTTATTGTTTGCTGTTTTTTTTTTTAATGTTTTTTATTTGGTGGCTCTGTTGTTGTTGTTGCAGTTTGTTGTACTTTAGAGCTGGCGCATGGAAAACTTAATAAATGTATGACTTTGGCACGTGACCAGGTTGATGACGACGCCGACGCCGATGCTGCTGTCGCTTTCAATGTTGCTGGCAAAAAATAATGTTGCATAATCTTTCTTTCCTTTTCTTTTTCTTTGTTTTGCGTACCTTGTTTCTGGGTCAAAAGAAAATGTGTTGAGAATTTAAAGCAGTCTTTATTTTTGGTACTCAGCTGCAGGAACTGTTGTTGTTGTTACTGTTTTTCTTGCTGTCATGCTTGCTGTTGTCATTGCAGCTTATAAAAAAGGTTTGTTAATGAACACATTACGAGAAAAAGTGTGACACCTCAACGAACCTTGACACCATTTAAATGAGATCTAAATTGAGTTAAAATGGGTTTTTTGCCCCCTTTTTCTGAGATGCATAAAGAAAAACACTAACAAAAAGTAGGCTATAAAAGCAATTTCATTAAAAATTTCCTAAATTGGATCAACTTACATACTTAAAAGAATTTAAACTGGCCAGAAAGCGTAACCTTGTCCATGATTATTGCTTTCGTTTTCTTGTCAGCTCACTCAGCGTGTTCAGCAGTCAACAGCTGTCATTAAAATCAGCTTTGGCTCCAGTTTCGGCATCAGTCGCCGTCGCCAACCATGACGAACTCTCATCCAGACCGTTAATGAGCGTACTTGCGCATTGCGTCTAATTTTATGGCCGTCATGAGGCTCAACTAAAAGCCAGCCATCAGCAGTGGCCATGAGTAGCAATGCTCGGCAGCATCCAGCATGCTTCAGTGTCTGACCATTTCTAGGAAACTGTAACAAGAGTCTTTGAATGGAGCGGCTCACTTTTCTTCAGCGCATTACAACATCGCGTGGTCTTTAAGGCGTGGTGATTCGGTCGATTTCTGGGGCCAACCATAAACACAAAGCAATCGCGTGGATCGTGTGGATAACTAACAAAATTAGACAAACACACGATCGACGACACGCTCGATTTTTTCATTCATTCGAATGATTGATTTAATTATGTACATGAAAAACAAAACAGACAGAAATCAAGTGTGAATCGGGTTCGGTTGTGCCACGAAGTATTGTGAAGAAAACAATGGAAATGGTTGGAAAACTGTTCTCGTTACCGAAAATGTTGCTACAACGAAAGACTTAAGAAACAAACTTAAACTCTCTATAATAATTAAAAAACTTATTAAAAATGTCGTTTCTCTGTAATCAGTTGAGTGTTGACAGTTTGTATTCTTAAAAAAGTCATCATTTTCAACTTTTAAAGATATCACTTAAAAAAAATATAACATTTGAATCGTCGCTGCTCTTCATAAACCATCAGCAGGGTTTCTTTTATACACAATCGAGACTTCATGGCGACGTTGCTGTCCGCAGTCTTCTGTTAGCAATGCTGCCAGATTGATTAAGTCACCAAAGAAGCACAAATTATGAAAAAGTGTCGAAAAATTGTCACCGAGTCCAACACCTTTAAAAGTCCAAAGAAGTCAGAGTTACGCTCCGTTTTGGAGTTCGTTCCAAAAACAACCACCGACTGAAACCGATTTAGTCAAAGTTTAGTAAGAAACGAGAACAAGATTCTTTGTTGTTGTTGTTTTAATTAAGTTGCTATCGACGATGTTGCGAAACAATTTTGAAAGCAAACAAGTACGAGTATTAAAAACAACTGGAGACATGTTTTGCAGCAGGCTGTGCAAAACAAAAACAACAACAACAACAAAATAATGTAGATTTAAAGTAATATTTTATTGCATTTGCAACAACAAACAACGAAGGTGCAGAACGTGCAGATCCGACTGCACCCAAAATTCTGACCCAATAAAAGACAGCCATCAACAATTAAGTAGAGAATAAAATTTTAAAAAAAGGAATAAAAACACCCAAAAAAAAAATTAAAAGAAAAAAAACAAACAAACCAATGTTAAAAATCATTAACATTGCTATGATCGAACTGTAACAGTAACAACAACAACAACAGCAATAACAACAACAACAACACTAACATAACCATGCTGTATCCACTTTTTGAAGCTCTTTCAAATTAAATTCAATTCCTAATCAATGAACTGCAATCGAAATGATTGCATGAAGTTAAACGCTGCATATCGATAGTGGTTCAGCCTATTGTTGTTGTTGTTGTTGTTGTTGCTTGTTGCTTGTTACTGCTTGATTGGTGTTGTTATTGTGGCTGCTGTTGCTGTTGTTGTTGTTGTTGTTGCTGTTGAGTAAGAATACTTGCGCTTATTCGCTACTTTTTACCATTGAAAATTGCAACTCATTTTCGATACAATTTCCAGTGATTGTTATTTTTTATTGGTTTTTGTTTTGTGTGTCTTGATTTTTCTTCTCCTTTGTACTATTGATTGGTCAAATAATCCCATTCTGATTGGATTTGACTTTTTGCTCGTATATCCACTTTATATTTTTTCGATTTTATCTACTTTAAAGTGGAGTGAAAAAAGCAAATACAACCAACTCATTAAATTGATCGTAAAACTAATTTAAATTTGTATGGAGAACAGTTGGTTGGGGGAAGGGAAGAAGGGGGAGGGGGGGGGGGGATTTCATGCCTGTAGTTTAAGAACGAGTGCAACTTCTACATAAAAACTCGCAATGATTCGTGCTTCATTTAAGTGAAGTTTGTTGCTTAAGTCTTTTGTTGCCATTTCTTTGCTATGTGAACAACATAACATAAAAACAGTCGTATTAAAACCAACATAAACCAAACTTACGCAAATGAACTTCAAATTAACTAAAACTAACAATTCATTAAAAGTTTTAGTATCTCTTATAAAACAATAAATACAAATAACGAACTTTTATGAAAAATTGAAGGATTTACTTGGTTTTTATGTAATTTTAACCTTTCTCCTGTAAATTAAATGACCTTTAAATAATTACTTATGCATTTGACTATATTCCCTTTCAACACACACCCCCCTCCCTGCCCCACACTTTCACCAAACCTCCAGCAAAACCGAAAAAAACTCAGATGAAAAATTCCCCAACTGTTTTTAGAGTTGAACTTGATTCAAGGTCTCTGTCACAGCAATAAAAGGAACAGCGAAAGTGCAAGTTAACAACAACAACAAGTTAATAGCAACAATTTAACTCTTTCCAAATTTATGACGTGACTCTTTTCGAGCCACCAGGAAAACGCTATAAAAAATAAGTTAAACCAAAAAAATAAAGAAATAAAAAATAAACCCGTCTGCAAACAGCATCTGTAAATAAACAGCAAACAACAACAACAACAGCCGCAATCATGTTGTGTATCCATGAAGTACATCAGAAACTGCAGAAACATATGAAGAAGTGATAAAAATACCACAAGCATTAAAGACAACAACAACAACAAGCGGGCGATGCGATACTGTTTCTTGTGGTCTTCAGTTTTTTTTTAATTCGCTTCTTTTTATTGCAGTCTTTCTTTTTTTCGGTAAACTGACCTTTCTTTAAACCCGGGCAAGCGTCACTCTCGTGTCTTGTGTCTCGCATCTCTATTTAAAAATTTGTTCGTGCTTTTTTTTCTCTTAATTAAGAAATCATTTTGTTGCTTTGTGTTTTACGGCAATCAATTAAAACTTCCATCAGCAGGTCAGCAGAAATGCTTGAAAACTTTTTCCTCCTGAGCTCAAATAAAGACGTGTTAATTAAAGAAGTTTTTAAATAAACAAAATATAAATATTCATTATATCGATGTTTATGTACAACCAAAGAGTGTGAAATAAAAAGTTGTAATTAATAATGATCGCTAAAATGTTGAACGTCAAAAAGACTTCACTTGGCAACCACTTGATTATTTTTAAGACTGAAATATCAGAAGCTCATCAGAGGCAATCATTGTTTTTGTTTTAAGGTTAATTTCTGCATATTTAACAGTTTTATTTATGATTGTTTTGAGTCTTTGAGTTAATGAACATGTGTCTGGAGTGTGCGGCCATTGAATCAAATTGTTGTTGCTTTATTTGTTGTTGTATTTGTTTGGTTTTTTGCTCACATTTGATTGATTCGTGCTGATTTTCTATTTTAATGATTGATTTATGTTTTATTTCTAAATGATTGATTTATGTGCTGGTTTTTTGTGCATTTTATATTTTATTTGTGTATAAATAAAGTGTGTTTTCTTTATTTAATTTTTAAAACATTTTTTTTTTATTATTTCGCATTTTTATGTGAAACAAATCAAACATCAATTCAAATGCTTATTTTTTTATAACAGTAATTTTGGTTTTAGTATTTTCTTGTTATTTATTTAGTATTAAGTTTTAATATTTTAATTATTTTTTTTTTATTTTATTATTATTAAACCAAAGATTTTTAACAGAAGCCTTTAAAGACATGACTTAAGAAACGAACTTGATTTTAGTTCCGATCACGTTCGTGTGTTAAATCTGTGATGCAAACACTTTGAAAATTTGGCACGCGTTCGTGTCTTAAGTCTTTAAATTTCATCATAAGACTTCAAAATGAACGAACAGGTTTCATGGTGAATTGAACAAAAACCATGAGAATTCGCACCAAAAGACAATCAAAATATAATATTAAAAAACTTTTTTCGGTTTTTCTGTAAAATTCCAAAGAAAATCGTAAACTATCAAAACTTTGACCCTGTCAAAGCTCGAAAATACATTAAAAATTGTGGGAAAAATATATTTAACATGTGTAAAATAATTTCAAAGATGCCACTAAATTAATAAATGAAATTTAAATTTTATTTAATTTAAATTAAAGTGTGAAAAAGTATAGCTTTTGTAAAGTGGAAAAAAGTTACACATAATTAACACCAGAAACATAATCAGATGTAATAAATCACCTCTTAAAATAAGGGACAGAATACCTCTAAAAATATGCGAAAAAAAGTCACATTGAATGGTTTTTTCTTTTTCCAAATTAATGAATATACAAATAGTATGTTTTTCGCTTTCATCCGTTGTGTTTTTTTTTTTTTTTTTGGTTTTCTTCTCTATTGAATAGAATAGGAACGCATAAATAAGCACTCAAGGTCTCTGAACAGCCTTTGTTGGGTTTTGATGTAGTTTTATTTGTTGTTGTTGTTGTCTTTTCTTCTTTGAAACTGATATTAACTTGAGACGTTGGCCATAAATTGCTGAACTGAAGAGATAACATTTTTAGGTCTTTGCTAAAACAGCTAAAGAATTGCAGCGTACTTCAGAACACCACGAAAAAGTAAAAAAAAAAGAACAGCAACTTCAAGAACACCATCAAGAAGCCAACACAAACAAAACAAGTAGTCTGAAGCCGCCAAAAGATATCCAAACCACTACAAAGAAAGTGTGTTTGCTGCTTTATGCTTCGTTCACTTGTCACGCTCTAATTTTTATTCCCATGACATGGCAACGACGGCAAAACGACACTCGCAACACGGCAGCAGAACTGATCTCAGTTGAGTTGAGTTGAGTTGAGTTGAGTTGAATTGAGTTCAGGTGAGTGTAGCAACAACAAAAGCGATGAAATAACAACAGCGACCACACGATTTTTTAGCTAAAAGCTACTCAAATAACAAAAAAGTGACTAACAGTAATCAAGTCATGATGTGATGTTATTGTTGTTGGTTTTGTTGTTGTTGTTGCTGTTTTTGTTGTTGCTGGTTTTGTTGTTGTTGATTTTGTTGTTGTTTATAATTTAAGTGTCGCAAAATAACATGCAGAATGCAAACTTTATTAATAAAAACGCCTGCCTTTTTTTGCACTAACAAAGATGTTGCATTTTATGGAAATAACAACAACAACATGGGTATTTTTTTCCTACAAATTTTTGTTGTGGTTTTTTTTTATGTTGTTGTTGTTTGTGCTGTTAGTACTCATACTTTGTTGTAAAATAATATTTTATACCAATATTTTTCCTTCGTAATTTTTGACGCAGCGATTGCAGCGATGCTACTTTGTTGTTGCTTTTCTTTGTAGGTTGCTATTGTTGTTTGTGTTGCTTTTTTCTTGTTTTTCTAAGCTTTAACATTTTCATTTACTTAAGTTACTCACTTGATTGACAACTGAAAGCAACGCATCACGTAAATTGAGCTGTTTTTGTTAAGTTTTTTAGTTCAATGATTTGTAAAGTTATGCGAAACTAATAAAGACAGGAAAAATCACGCGAATATATGTTATTTAAAATAAGTTATTCGAAGCAATTTATTAGAAAAAAGCTACCTTCTTAAATACAAAAACAATGGAAAACAACTTAGGAAAGCAAACAAATTTTACACGAAAAACCTTCATTAAATGAAATTGAATTGAAAAACACTTAAGAAGCAAGAAGAAGAAGCAAGATGAAGAAGAAAACGAAGAAGAAGAAGGCACTGAAGAAGCTGCAGCACAATTTAAACAAACTTCAAGCAGAATTCAATGATATTTTTTTTATGCAGAATTTCATAAAATCGAATGGAATTCAGCGCGGTGGCATTTTCTATAAGGTCAAAATCGCAAAATGTTGGCTGTCAAACAGGCCAACACAAGGCAAGCCGATGCCAACAAACATCAGCATAAACAGCAACGGCAACAATAACAACAACAACAACAAAAGAAAAACAAAAGAACAACAACAACAAACTAACAACTACAAAAGACCAACAACAACGCAAGTTTGATTAAAAGTAAAAATCCATTAAAAGTTCAACAACAGCTTAAAACAAAGAGGAAAAAAATGGAAAAAATTAAGGAAAAAAACAACCTTAAATACAAAATGCAGGAGTGAGAAAATGTACAACAACAAATTATAAGAAATAAAAGCAGAGAGCCACAATCTTGACCACAGTAACAAGAAAAGCGCAAGAATAGCAGCAGTTCACTTGTCGTAGCAGCAGCAGTACCAACAACAACAACAACAACAATACGAACAACAACAACAACAATAAAAACAACAATATTAACAACAACAACATTTATAAACAGTCATCACTGCACCAGCATCTGATCGATTCATTGCGATTGACCTGTTTCGAAAAATTTCAATGAACTTTTTTTTTGGTATTCTTGCTACTTTACTGTTGTGCCCTCAAATTTTGCATCGACTGCCGCGTCATTTGTTGCTTTCAGTTAGCTTCAAATCGGTTTTCCTGTGTATCAACATCAACATTTGGCTGCTTCATTTGGCAACATGTTGGCTCAACCTCTTCACGCTGCAGTGTATGTTGTTGCTTTGCTTATGTTTCTGCATCATGCATAGTAATGTGTCGATCGTTGTTGTTGTCGTTGTCGTTTGACTTTTATTTGAAGTAATGAACCTGAACATTTTTCTTCATTTTTACTTCTATTTTTTCAATTTTTCGTTGGATCCTTTTTAATACAAGTTCAATTTGACGAATTTAGGGGATTGCTTTTTTGAGTCTAAGGAAGTTACGTTGTTTTTGTGTTTATAGTCTTTTTTTATATTATAGTTTATTTTTCTTTTAATTTTCAATTGAATTAATAACGAGTACGTTTATAAGCCTTTATCTTTTCGTCTTCCTTTCTTTTTTTGAGCATTAAAATTGTTTAAATTTTAAAGCTTTTGAAAGTATATTTTTTCTTTTTTATTTTATAACTGTTTACACTTATTTTCAAAATATTTCTTCTCTTTTATGCATTATTTTTATAATTCATTTATTATTATCTCTCTCCTTGTCAACAATTCGCTTTAATTTATTGTAATTTTTATGATTTTACCCACTGTCAATAAAATTATAAAACAAAAACGAATCCTTAACAATCAACCACGACAACAATTTAACTTCAATTAAATTTCAAGGTTCTTTAAATTAAATTTGTATAAAAGACACTAACAATTAACTGTCGATATACCGTAAAAGGTTTCTGCGATCTGGTTTCCTTACGAAAGGTCAGCAACACTTGTGCGAAAACACTCACGAGAAACACCAAAAATAGTTTAAGTGTGGTCCCGCTCATTCTGCCGGGAGAGTGGAAGAGAGGGAGGGAGAGAGAGAGAGCAAAGCATTGTGTCTAACCTTGAGATCTCGCTTAATCAATTAGGTTTAATGTCGGTTTTTTATACCTAATATTGTCCGATGCAATTGTGTTGTTTTACATTTTAATGTCATCGCTGAGGAAAGAAGCAGCTGATGATCGCGAAGCATGACGACAAAGACAACCAAGTATAGCTTAAAGGTTACCCTGATGTGTTCGAATGTGTTCACTATGAGTGGGAACTGAGTGGAGCTGCCACAAGTTGCCACTGTTTTTGTTTTTTGTGGACATTTTTTGTCTGTTGTAACCAAACAAGCAGTTGTTGAATTGTCTTAAACAGTTTTCTTGACATTTTTATGGCTCAAATTCTACATGATTAATTTTTTGTGACAATATCGTGATGTATATGTAAATATTAAGCATTGGAATTTGAGCACGAAGGTCAGAGCTACTGACTTTTGAATTTTGCTACTGATTCACCTATTTAAATCTACTGCCATCCCTAAAATCCACATATTTAAAGTATTCTATTCTTTTCTTACAGTGGGTCCCGTCCACGCCCAACAGCCCGCCAAACGTTCCTCTCGCATCACCAGCGCACGTTCCTTCGGCACCAACGTCAAGCAGTCCGCCTCGAACGGCGTCAACTTTGATTGCCCCGAAGAGTTCGGCTACTATCCGCACCCCAGCGACTGTACACAATATTATGTCTGCGTCTTCGGTGGAGCGCTGCTGGAGAGCTGCACCGGTGGCCTCATGTACTCGCATGAGCTGCAGACCTGCGACTGGCCGCGTAACGTCGGTTGTTCTGCGGTTGATCAGACGGTGAGTAGTCAGCGTCAGCTTTCGTCAGGCGGCGGACGTAACCAACAGCCACCGCAGCAACATCAACATCCAAACCATCAGCAACACCATCAACAGCAACAGGAACAACAAAATACTCACGTTCCCAATCGAGTTCGGTTCGGGGCGTCTTTTTCAGGTGCGGCACCTCAATCAAAGCCAACCGCATCGCCGCAGTATCATCGCCAACCGCCGCAAGTAATACAAGCTGAGGTGCAAACAATTCCGCCGCCGCCACAATTGAGGGTGTCACCGAACCCGGTGGTCACTTCACGGGGAACCCCAAAGCCCTTCGACTCGCAGGAGGACATCGCACAGGTGAGTGAATCCTTCTCTCCTTGAGTCTCCTTTTTCCTTCCTCTCCTTGAACTATTTTTCCCTCCCTCTCTCTCCACAGCTTTATGCCGAAGCTCATGACACCCTTCCACCCGTCGAGGAGGAGGAGAGCGATCGTCAACAGCGCGTCTACCGCGGCCAGCCGAGCACCGTGAGCCAGGTGCAGCGCGACCGTGATGGCATCATCCATCAGGCCAGCATCAACGCCATCCCCAACCACGGTAAAATCGGTTCGTACACCTACGGATCCCAGTACAGGTGAGTTCAACTTGGGCTCCAATGTGGGAGATGCTCAATTTACTTCCTCATTTCTCATGACGCTTTCTTCTCTCTACGTTTTGATTGCTACAATAAATTATTTAATTTTTCAAAATTCTCTACTTCAACGCCATTCGAATTAAACTGCATACATAACTGCACTATCGACAAACCAATAAAAACTGTACTGAAACAGAGAATGTCAATTGAACAGTATTATCGACAGCGACATACAACAGAATCAACTGCTTAATCGACTCGTTGACGATGATGCCAGAACGGAAGAGAAAACGGACTGTAAACAGAAACACAGACGTTGGAAACGCGATCTTTCAGAACTTAAACCGGAAACGGAGACGGAAAACGGAAGCGCAACAGATAGCAAAGTAAACACAAAATCGGAACCAAAGATGACAGAAACGTTTACTCAGACTGAGACGTACATAGAACCGAAAACAGAGAGAGAGACTAATAATAATACAGACAGGAAAACCTTAAAAGACACCGAAGAAGGTAGCCAACTTCCAAGTGACGTAATACAAGCAACTGATGGGGCAAACCTAGAATTCGCCTCTGTACGGAGTGATGAAGAACAATTGACTGTAAGAACTACTGACTTGAAAGACGCCCCTGTAAACCTTTCCGGGGAACTCGCCCTGGATTATGCTGACACCGGTGACAGTGCCATGGCAGAGTCCACCCGTGTACCACGTCAACTACGTCCGTTCTCCGGCTCTCGCTCCAGATGGCCCGGTGCTGTGGACACACATTACCGCCTCATCGAGTCGAATCCTTACCAGCAAAGTTACTCCTTCGGCAACTTCAAGCCGTACCTCACACCGCCCACTGAAAAGCCTCACTTCAACCAGCTCAACCCCGGCTATCATCACCACAGCTACCAACAACTACAACAGCCGTACCATCAGAAGCCGAAAGTACTCTACACCGGCTACAATTTGTCGTTGCCGCCCCCACCGCAGGCAGCACCTGAGCTCGAAGCAGACTTCCGTCCCTTCGCCGGCAGCTACTTGGAAGCAACCAGCACCATCTCACCGCATCCCAGCCTCGCCAAGCAGTCGCAACTGTTGCCGTATCTCTTGCATTCGCTGAAGGAGCTGAAGGAGCAACGCAAGAAGCTACAAACAGAGAACTTCGCCTACTTTCATTTGGAAAACCCGCCCAGCATCAGCAGTAGCAGCACCGAATCGCCGTTACTCCAGTACTACCAGTCGCCCAAACAACACTCGCACTACTCGCAGTTCAGCACCGTTGGCGGCTTCTACAACAACCAAGCAGGACAGCAGCAAGCAGGTCTTGATTTCAAGCCTACCCCCGGCTTCACAGGGCCGGTGAAGGGGCTGCCACACTTTAATTTCGGCAACACGCTGGATGTCTACCCGACAGCGCCATCAACTCCGGCGACGTCCTCAACCACTGAAAGCAATTACTTTAAGTACAACATTTTGGCCAATCAGAAGATGAAGAACTACTTTTCAACGGCGAAACCACCAGACGCGTTCTTCAAGTCGCCATCGACGCCCACGTCGATCAGTTCGCCTCCAGCGCCATCGGCTAACATCGATATAGTCTCCTCCCCAAATCTGTCCATAAAAGAATCCAACGTAAGTCCCGCCAAGAAATTCCCAGACTTCTCTCAGTTCCCTCTTGGCGTCTCCTACGTTAACATCTCCTCAACACCTCCTGAATCGCATCAGACGTTCTCCCAAGTTGTGACCTCGACCATATCGCCCAAGTTGAAGTCCACCGTAAATGTATTTCCGCCCGGGGCCAAGTTGAACATGAAATTTAATTTGCCCGAGTTCGTGTCCCATCTGCAGGCTTCAGACTTGACCAACCTCAATCCGTCCGTAATGAGTATGTTGAAATACTTTAAGCAGAGCGGCGGCTCCCAGGAGACCACAACTGAGCGGTGGCCGGGCCAGCGACCAACACCGGGCGACGCTTTTCCAACAACGAGGCGTCCAGTGAAAGGCTACGACAGCTTCCTCAACAGTATACCGAATCCGCCGCACAAGCTGAGTTCGGTGAAGCCACCCACAACCCCCAGCGGTGAATATTTCGATGAGACTGAGTACGAGTACGAAAGTGAGGATGTGGATGAATCCGAGGGCAGTAACTCCGATGACGAAATCCATCGTCCACCGGCCGGCATGTCGCCCTTCATGCCCATGTCGGAAACAATGGCCCCGCCCAGAACGCAGATGTTTCCCTCCGCAACAACAACGGCGGCACCCGCTACAGTCGGCAACAATGTCAACTACAAAACCGGAGTCTTGGATGCCACCACTTTGAGGCGCCCCTACTTTAATGGCAACAACTTTCAGAACTTCAATCAGCAGACTGGATCCAACACTAACAACAACAACAACAACAACAATAATAATAATATACCCTCGTTTATCAACTTCCCGACGGACATCTTTCATGATCTGAAGCAACGACTGCCACCAGCACCAGCGCCAGAAACATCCGGCACGCGTCTAACCTTACAACCAACACCAGCATCAACGTCCACATCGACATCGACTTCGAGCTCATTGCGACCGACACGTCCTCAATCGACCCCTACAATCGCTCCAACAACGACGTCAAGGACTGCGACAACAACAACAGCTGCCATACGAATGCGTTACACGGTGCGTCCGTACCGGAGCCGCAATCGCGGTGGGCAAAAGTGGCAATACAACAACAACAAGAACAAAAACAATAACAACAAAAACAGCAACAACCACGACAACATAGCAATCGGTGTTTTGAATACACAGAACAGTAACGACAACAACAGCAATGATTATTACAAAATTACCAATAACAATAACAACAACAAGAACAAGAACTATAACAACAACATCCACAACAATAAGACGGACTTTAGTCAGCACAACTTTAAGAAACGACCCACTTCGTCAGCATCAGCATCTGCGCTGGGATCGAACGCAAACAAGAACTTGGACTTGGACGGTGGTCACAGGTACAGTTCATTTGGAATTGTTTTTTCATGTTTGTTTCTGCTGCTGCTACTGCTGGTTGCTAAGTGACCTTCGGGTCGGCTTGCTGCGAAGCAGTTCTTCTATGAATTTAGTACATGTTTTGAGCTGTAATTAATCAAGTGTTATTAAGAAAACAAGAAAACGATGTTTAAGTGGCGAATTCTCTGAAGTCATGGAAACCTCATTCACCCATCTTTGAATACTCCTCAAAGTAGTAGCTAGAGACAGGCAACAGAACCCTAAACGTAGGTGAACGTGAAAGGAATGTGAGTTCACAAAAAATCTAACCTCGAGTTGTACCATTGAAGGAAACCGAAAGCGTCTGTTACACACCCGGATAATCTGCGTTGTAACTCGTGCTATTTTCGAAAATTAAGTTCTATTTTTCCAGCCATCTATTGACCATATTTCAAGCCAAAGTATAGAATGAGAGGCTTATATTTAGGAAATAAGAAAACTATATTTAGATCTGTGAACAATTGCGGATATCGTCTTAGTTATTGATAAAGAAAAATACAGGGAATTATTTTTTAGAAGGGGTTTGAGAGGGTCCCTCATAAGTTCCATTATTTTTGTAATTAGAAACTCGAAACGTTTGAAGCAAAGATGGGGATTTTCTAAAGATATCAACCATCTTGACGTCAACTTTCTATGGTTACTCAATAATTATTTTATTCCACGCCCTCTTCAGAGATTTCGCCATTTTTTGTTTCTTCTTTTACTGTACTCCGTGCACTTAACTGAATGTCAATATTTATATCCCAGAAACAAAAACGACACAACAACAACAACACTCTACTCTTTAATTGTACCATACTATTGCAATGTAAATAACTGTGAATACTATACCTAGTACGTTAACGTTATAAATTCCAACAAAAATGTACAGTTTTAACCATAACCAGTGACTAATTTAACCGTAACCTCGAACGCACGCAAAACTCTGCCAAAACTAATAACGAAATTCTTTTCTCATTTTTCATGTTCACTAACATTAATAATTTTCTTATTTAATAATTTGAATTTTAATTTTATTTACAAATAATATTTCATTTCTTCTTTTGTATATACGAAATCATAATGAAATCATTCTTCTATCATATCATTGTTTCTATCATAAACCAACAACAAAAACTATTGTATATATAATCCTCCCATCGCACCTCAATCTACAAACCAACAACAAAAATGCACGGTTTCGACAGAGTCGAGTCATCATCATCACAATCACAGGCCAATCCGGCGTCTGGCAACAACTTTGTACAGCCACAGCGGCCGACAAAGGTTATTATTGAGACTATACCCAGCCGTCAGTTGTCACCAAACATACAACAGCAACATCAACATCAACAACGACATCCAAATCAACCCGAGCAACACGCTCAGTCTGAACAAAGTTCTTATGATTCCTATTATTCTGTTTACGACGACGACATTGATTTGTATAGGGATGTGGAGTATCAGCAACAACAACAGCAGCAACAGCAACAACAGCAGCAGCAACAACAGCAACAACAACAGATACCCTCAAGGCAACAACAAGAGTATCAGCCTCAACATCAACTTCAGGAGCAATATTCATCACAACAACAACCACTACGTAACTCCCCGCAACAGTCCACTTACCGACCTTTGGAAGTGCTAACAACACCCCCGACCCAACAACAGCTCCCGGCAAGAGAAACCTACATTAGCAACAATCCGTTGCCGGAGAAACCGAGGTACAACAATCAGCAATCACTGATCTACAACAACGACTACGATGAGGATCTGATCGCACAGGTGAGCTCAAGGGCGTCAATTTAGATCTCATTCCGTTTTCCGTCCAAAAAACTTCAATAAAACTTAATAAATTGTCTTCGTTCCTTGCAGATCGAACAAGATAATGCTTACGATCAACCGACACGCCCAGCATCGGCCACAAGGTAAGTACTTCAAGTGCCTCAAGCAGTAGAATCGCCCCACAACTTGCAACCTCCTCCTGTCTTAACCCGAGCATTTATAACATCATTAACCATATCTTATCCACAGAATATATACTCGTACATAAGTCTATCGTATATATAAACTGAAAAATATCATCAAACATAATATTATTTGCCACATTTGTAACTAGATTTGAATTGTTGTTAAGGAATGCAAAATCATGTCATGCCAATTGTGATTACTGGTGGTACCTTAAGTCTAAACCATCGTGTAAGTCTAACAAGTAAATCAGGCCAAGCCAAGTTCTTTAGGTTACCCTAGCGTGTAACACATGTTATGCAAGGCTTCCCAATCGTAATTTGAAGAGATTCAATCACACCAGGTAATTCTCTGAACCAAATAAAGCGTTTAATAGACACCCTTCAAGGGGTAGCAAATGAATCACTCACTAAAAATTAATGGAAAATAAAAACAAACGCCTAAAACTCCATTCAGCCACACGAAAAAACATACACCCATTCTTATGCCCATTCCTCAGCACCATCTACCCCAAAACAACAGTATAACACCAAAACCTAGACCCATATACGATATAAAACTAAACCCCATATACCAAAAAAACCCAGGAATCATAGCCGCCAACCTCCTGCTTCAAGCGCTCGCCCCTCTATTGTGAGGATCAACGATCAGCGTAACTACTATAGCACGTTGACCACCGAGTCACCGGTACTACGAGAAGATGGCGCTGGTCCACGGGGCGTTGATAATGTCGACGAAGGCCCTGTCTATAACTACGAGAGTTCTGCAGAATATGTAGAAAATCCTCTTGTCGATTATTATGCTTCAGACCGCCCCGTATATCGTCCGCACTCCCGATACAACTCCGCTGAAGGATCCAACGCGGCCAAGGAATCGGATGAATTTAATTCGATCGGGGCGACGTATTTAAGAGGCAATAAAGCGCAAACAACCACAACAACAACAGAAAGAACAACTACCAAAGGAACAACGAAAACACCAACGACACAACCTCCTCCACCATCAACGACGCCGACCCCACCTAAAATCCAACACTCCACCACGCCCTCCAAGAAAACAACACTACAATTTCTTAAAATAACAACAACAACAACACCAGCAACAAGAAAACCAACAACAACGAAATCGTTCAGGTATTTTCTGTAGAGATAATACAATACTTCGCAGAGAATAACTTTTAGTTAGTTAGTCAGTCATCAAATCTTTGAATTCTTTTGAATTCACATCTGATAAGCATCGGATTTGGTTTGCAAGTAAAAAAAGCTGTTAAAACAGTTGGCTAAATTAACCGCTAAATCATTGAAACGATAATTTTTAACATCCACGATTTAAAGCCATCAAAATAAAAACTGTACAAAGTAATGTTAGCGAAGGCTTTCACTCATCTAATGACACTCACATGCACATACAGACATAACCACACATTCACCCACATATTCTCGGTTACTCTAAAAACTCATACACATTTGCTAAAAGATACGCCCTGAAATTCCACCAACCTGCTCTTCGATTTGCATTAAAAACAAATCCAAAATAAGTATTCTATATTCTAATACAAAACAGGATATAATTAAATTCCTTTTTTCCTCCATTTACTCAGGATAAACACCATGTTATAGTGTAAAGGCGGAATCTTGAAAAATAGAAGTTACTCCACATAAAGATCTATACTTTTAGTTTTATTCTCTGTATAAAATCAACATCTGATATATGAGACAGACCTCAATACCTCCCCCTTGAAATAGAAAACAAAAACTTAATATCAACAAATAATGCATTCTTTGATACGATAACAACATAATTATTTTAATGTACCCTCATATTATATATCGAATGCCCAGATTCTAAGATTAGCTGCATGATAAAAAGATAGTCCAGCATGAGCATGTACCAATCAGTAGGATCCACGTCGGGAGCATGTTGCATGACATTACCTTACCCACATAGCTGCTATTTTATATATTCTCTTATAGCATATCCAATAAAAGAACTTATACAAACACCTAAATATTCTTACGAAATCAATCCCATCACCCGATGGGACCAAAGAACATAAACCAAAACCTAAATATTCTTACGCAATCAATGAGAAGGTAATATTTTAATCAAGGTTCGAATATCATCCTGAAAATCCTCCAGATACCACGAGTAAATCCCATAAAAACTCTTCGAAATAGTTACCCAAAAGTACTCATTACAGAACTGAAGAAAATATAATTAGAAGAAAGAGAATATTAGAGAGATATTATCTCTACTAATACACACACATTTTTTATGCGTCAGCCTAAAATAATAAATAATAATAATTAATTTTATTTTTGTTCTTTCTTTATTTTTGTCTTTTTTACCGAATAATACGCTAATTTTATCTGCGTTATGAACGCGCTACAAACCATGTCTGGCTATATTCGTATACCTTGACTCTTCCCACTTCTCCATCTATGTTTCCGTCACCCTCTCTTAAATTGTCCCTTTTCTACATCATTTCTCTCTCTCCCTCTCTATCTCTCTTTGTCTCGTTCTCTCGCACCATTTTATCTGCTCTGTCTTCACTCCCGACATCACAGATCACAATTGCCGCAAATTGACGCAGATGATGATGAAGTTGAAGAGTTCATCATAAATATTGGAAAACTAAAGAAAAATAGCTCCAATCAAATCCAGTTAACCCACTCAAGTAGAAACTCAAATTCACCACAGATCACTAAAACACAACATATGCTATCAAATACGACCGCCAATCAAAATGAATCATTTCTACTAACGTCACTAACGGCAAATGTGGATTTCTCCAACAGATCCAAGTCGCACGCAAACAAAACTCATTCCAGATCCAACCAACAAAAGTTACATTACACAGAACCACATTCCCCACAACCAAGAAATCCATCCGAATCTACAAAAATACCCCACCCACCCTCTACAACTTCCACTGCCAATCCAATCAAATCAACCTCCACACTGCCTACAGCTTCAAGGAGCAACAACACCCAACCCAACCCTAGCCCCATCCACACAACAACCACAACCACCACCCCAGTCAACTCAAATAGCAAGACTCTGCAATCCAACTTCACACAAACACGAAACAAGCCCCATTCGGGAAAGTATGAGGCCACCACCAACGAAGAATATCGTGGAGAAGCCAAACACGAGAAGCACTCCATCCAGAACTCGAACCTGCGTGGCTCCTCGAAATCGGATGTGGAAGTGGAACAAACGCCATCCCGATTCAGCGATCAGCAAAGGAAACGCATACAAAGTTTTGTGGTTTCCGATATCGAACCACAGAGTTTTAAGACGCAGCCAGCAAGCCGCAAAGCAGTACCCGGAGTAGACGCCGCCCCTGAACTGGTTGGCAGTGCGAGTACCTCCACCAGCTCCACCATCAGATATGCTCGCACTGAATCGCTGCTGGAGTCGCATAACTTAAAATATAGTTTGCAAACGGGGGCAAATGGGTTCAGTCTGAGGGCCCAGAACCTAGAATATCCGGTAGAGGAAACTTCGAGACCCATTTATGAACGCAAGACAACAACGCCAAAGGCGACTAGTGCAACAACGACAACCACTACAACAAGAAAACCTACGACGACGACAACGACGATGCCAAAACAACCTCAAACTACGACAACATCAGCTCCCACAACTACCACCGCAGCACCTACACCCACTACCACTACCACTAGAAGAGCTTACGTTGTACCAACCTACAAGTCAGCAGTTGAAGCAGAGCTCCAGGGCTTCGAAGAGGACCTCACGCCCACGACCTATGCTCCATCAACACGTGCATGGCGTGGACGCATCCAGCCCTTTATTCGACCACAAATGGGCGTGGTTTCTCACGTCGCTGATCATGTAACCTCTACGGGCAGCGAATATTCTCTAGTGACAGCAGACACCAAACCATCAACAAGTACAACAACGACGACGACGACGACGATAAAACCATCCACGTCATCTTCGACTTCAAGTCCAACCACTACGAGTACCACCACAACCACTGAACACCCTGTACAAAGCTTCACTGCCCGCGCCTTTGTGTTCAAAGATACTCTCGGCAAAACTACTGGAATTCCTACCAATCGATTCGTGTCGCCTTATAAGAGTCTGGAGAACATACTTCAAGAAAAGGAGGAACGCTTCCGAGCGAATTCCATACGCAGCACGTCGAAGCCACGTTATTTCAGCACTCCCACATCTACGTCCCCGCCGTATCTTCACTCATCCAGCCAACCGCACAAAAGCTACTTCTTGATCACCACGGCCCCACGAAACTCCAGCATAAGTGACGCCATTCTTGCCACTTTGGCCAACGGACGTAATGGTAGCTTCAGAGAAGATGACTTGCTAAGCAGTCTTGCTTTGGTTACTTTGAGGCCAACAACACCATCAACCACAACAACAACCACTACATCCTCAACGACTAATACACCTGTAATGTCCACAGTTGTGGCCACATCCGCCATACGCATTGCGGCGAAGGAGAGTCCTTCCCTTCTGAAATCGAATTATAACTCATTCCGTACCGAAGCACCGCGTTCCCGTGGACGCTCACGATATACAGCGGGCACGTTTCCCTCGAACTTACTGGAAACCGATGAACCACCCACAACGTATGCGCCAAAGTTCCGTTTCGCACTGAACGGCTTGGATGCGACGTCGCCTGCAACAACAACATCATCAGCAACTCTGCCAGCTACCCTGAAAACCAATGCATATCGTCGTAAGATTCAACGAGAGCGCATCGCAGCGGCGCAGACTCAACGCAGCAGTGACACTCCTCTTCTGAAGACGCAGGAGAAGTACGAAGCGTACAAATCAGAGCAGCAGGAGCGTGAAACTAAGCTCTCTCTGTCTTCAGATAACAGTCGAAAATCATTCAACCGCAAGCCCAAAGAGAATGAAGCAACGAACGAACGTGGCAGACCTCGCGCTGAAGCACTTGTGGCCTTCTCTCTGGAGAAGCAACAACAGGACAATAGCATTGACAATGCAAGGCCAAACAACGGTGAGTTTGCGGCCGCATCAACCGAACATTTGACCGAGATCACCGATCGGCCGCTGAAGTATTTGTACTCCAACAAGTATCGCCAGCAAACCGCCGAACATAACCTGGCCGATAGTCTACAGAACGCCGGCTACATAACGTCCAGCACGGGGCGTTCTTCGAAGTTCCGAGCAGCGGCAACGTCGGTGCTCGAGCAGCTCCAGCAATTCCTGGACGGCTCGAGTGATGAGAGCAGCAGCGACAGCGGAGATTCACAATTCGTCAATGATTTGACGGACCACGATTTGAAGGCAGCAGTGCAGGAGCTCAAAAATTTCTACAACAGCCCCACAACAACAGCATCGACATCGACGACGACGACGACTACTCCGCGACCTCCCAGCACAACCACAACAACAACATTGCGCCCGACAACCACAACGGCACCCTCCACTACCAGTCTCCCTGGCAAACGTTTCTCCGTCTCCTCACCACCACCAAATACTAGCACCACCACAACAACAATCCGTAGTTCCCCCTCAACACCGCAACACTTTGCTAGAATCTCCTCCACAACACACTCCACACCCATCACACGCTCCCCTCCACCCACCAGCTCCTCCGTTGTAGCATCATCAACTCTGTCTCCTAGCAACGTTGCTAAATCGGGTACTCCACCCCCTCCTCCTCCATCTCCTTCTCAGACCTCTTCCGCTGCGCCCCTTCTTCCTCTCCTGCCTTCAAACCAGCGCGCTTCAAGAGTCAATAACGCCATCAAGACATCGATCGCTGCAGCTTCCGCCGCGGGCAGAACGAAGGCCACCGCTTCTGCATTATCCTCCTCCTCCCACTCCGTAGCTGCTGTTAAATGCTCTGATAGCACGTCGAATGCCAAGTGCAACGAAATCCCTTCGAGGTATTTTATTCATTTCAAAAAGAATACTTTTCCAAAACAGAAAATTTAGTTAGTTTCTTTTTTCGTATCTAATTTCTTAATTTTTGGTAAAACAGAGAACCTAAAATTTTTCTCTCATCTGCTTTCTGGGCACCTTGAAGCCATTCAGTAATGCTCACCAGTTGGTTTTTTGCTCTAGCTAAAAATGCATTTTCATTAAACACAATAAAAAAAACATAGTAAAATCAAAAATGAGTAAAATTGAAACAGATTTGTAATTCGAAGAAGAAAATACTTACTAGATATTCGATTTTCGGTGTACGCTGTAAAAATTAAGAAACAACCGAACACTGAAATGCAACTTTTACAGTTGGTGGCGGCCCACGTATCTTAAGTTTTGTTCTAGCTTCTTACGTTTTTATTTTATGTTAAGACTCTCAAGACGAGTAGTTTTGTGTTTTAAGTTGCACTCTACTAAATCTTTTAGTAACAATGCTAATCTTGTCTCGCGAGAACCGAGGACAAATAGAGTGAAAATAGTATGTATTTGTAATAGTAGCCGTACTCTACAAATAGTTGTTGTTACTGTTGATTTGATTAACATGCACCGTATTCCAAATTGCACTCGTTTCTTTCTATTGCACTCGTTAATCCTCTACCCTGGATCCCTCTTCACTTCACTTTGAAAGAAAACAAATACAAAATGTATACATTTCTAAGAGTTTCGAAAGGAACATCAGTTATAACCTTTTATTACTGGTATAAATTTAAACTGCAAAGTTTAATTCAAATTTCTTGATATACTAGATTAGTTTGTTTGATTCTTGAGAGGTTTTTGAAAGCCTGTCTATGTGTTAAAATGAATAACTTATCATAAAAATGTAGTCTTTAGTTTTTCTCTTAACATAACATAAAAATTTGTTACTAACTTAAATGGAAAAAAACAGTACAATACCTTTTTTAAAGAACAGCGTACATCAACTTAACTTGACTAAATAAATAAGAAGGAAAAGAGAGATTCTAATTCTATAGTATATTTTACTCATTTACATTTTACGCAATTTTGTTGGAATAATTTGTTCACTCATTTATAAGTCCAGGAGATTTATTAATGAAAATTCGCATTTTTAGTCAAATTCTTTGTAAAATAATCAATCAAATAAAAAAAAAAATACGCCCACTTCTGCTAACTCAAAGCTCCCCTAATCTAACAATGAAATATATTGTATAATTATTGCACACGTATACCAAAAAGTAGTAGAAGCCACAAGTTTCAAAGTCAACAGTTAATTAAAATACAATAAAATACGCACTTTCTTACAAAAAGATTAGATTATATTCAATGTTGAAAAATTTAAAGATTTTGAAATTTAGAAAAAATTAACCAAGCAATTAGCCAAACAATCAATCGCCCCTTTAAAAGTACCAACCTTTAAGAGAAAATAATGTATCCAAACCTATCCGTAGTACCATCTATCATACTATCAACCATCAACTACCAAAGTTCAACCCAGTAAAACAACCAAACAACTTATAAAATTTTTAAAATCAAAGCAGCATTTTAATTCAATAGGAAATCCTATTTAAAGGGCCCTCATATCCCTTTTTTTAGATATCCTAAAGTAAGAATAGTCTACATATTTATTGTATTACCCACCTTATCCCAACCCTTGATATCTTTCCTTAAAACATCCCTGGAATATAACCCTTTCCCATAAGACTTCCATTGAAAGAATTCCATTCAAACACTAAATTTACACTGAACAAATTTTGTAATTTATGTTCTCACTGCTTAAGTAAATACATGAAGGTTGGGTCATCGGCTGGTTTTCAATACAATACTATCTTTAGCCTTGTTCGATTTTCTAGAGCAAGACGGTAACCCAGACTTCCTTTTCCCCCAAAAACGGAAGTACGAGGAAGTATTTAGTATATGAAAAACGTACTTAACTGCACTTGAATGAGCTGTTTCTCATATTTTAACTACGAAAGCTTACTATTTTACTACTAAATACAGTTATGCTTTCTTTCTTCTACTGGAATTATTATTAACATTAACAATTAGCATACATTATTAATTCTATAAAAGTTAACATATATTTTTAACAAAAAACTACAATTCAATTATCATTTAACTAATTTTTATGTATTGTGAGCTTTTGGTGAGGGTTATTTAGTGAAGAGAGGGAGAGAAGAGGAGAGGGAAGAACATACAGTATAATTTGTAGAGTGTTGTTTGTTTCGTTTGGGTAAAAATATAATATTTGTGTACCTAATAATAATAATAATATATCTGTTCTAATTTTGAACTCATAAAACGTATTCTAAATAAAGTATCAACAAATTTTTCATTATATTTCTAATATAATTTCCACCCACACACACACACGCCATACACACACTCATTTAGAACGAATACAAATGCTAATCGGAATCGTGGAGGCTCGCAGTATGCTACAAATCAAGACCGAGAGCTACCAGCAGCACCAGTTACCAGCAACAGAGGAACCCATCCACCGTAAGTAAACAAAAGTACTCAGTACATAGAACTCAAGAGGTCAGTCAAAGTTCTGGGTTTCGCTCAGAAAAGCGAATAAAATATCTATTCCTTAAATCGTGTTCTATAGTCATATTATTAAAATATTAACTCTTTAAGGTAACAACAAAATTTTAATATTTTTATAATAATTCCGGTTCATCTTTTAGCCGCACTCGTCCCACTCTTAAACCTTCCGGTTCAATTGTTTCAAAGGCTCAGGAATTCGTGGATATCTACAAAAATCCACCCAGCCGTCCGGATCCACTTTATCCACAACCGACACCGGACAAGAGTGCCGCAAAATGCCGCAAGGATGTCTGTCTGTTACCCGATTGCTATTGCGGAGGCAAAGAAATTCCGGGTAAGTGAACAGGAGATGAGTATATTTTAGATCGTACTTTTCTGGTATTTCTTCGGGGAACCTTTCTTCCCCAACTTTTCTACTGATACCACTCTTGTAATTGATCGAACACGTACACCCTCGAACCGCCCCGCAGGTGGCTTGAGTCTTCAGGAAACACCTCAAATAGTTTTGATCACCTTCGATGATGCCATCAGTCAGCTCAACATAGAGCTTTACGAAGAGATTTTTGGAAATGAGACCCGTAAGAATCCTAACGGTTGTCCTCCACGAGCTACTTTTTACGTATCGCACGAGTGGACGGACTACGGGATGGTGCAGGATTTGTACGCGGACGGACACGAGATGGCATCGCATACAGTGTCGTAAGTCCCAAGACCCTACCATCCATTTTTGGGGGTCACAAACAGAAAACTATGGAGCTGCTTTATGTGTTCGCCTTCATCTACTATTCGACTGAAACATTTCTATTTAAAATAAACATTTATACATTTTTATTTCTTTTAATTTTTTGCTTTATTTCTGTATAATTGTTCTGTTTTCTGCTTTTATGTCATCATCATTAAATATCGTATGCATCTATCGACATCTTCCATCTATGAATGCAACACACACACTTGAAAAAATGGTTACGTGTGCCACGCCCATCATCGTTTGATACCTTTGCGCTTTGTGACTCTCTTAGGTGACCTTCCTGTCGAAAGTGTGCCACAAATAGTTCTATTGACCTTTGACGATTCCGTTAATGACCTCAATAAGCAATTGTATATTGATCTCTTCGAAAAGGGGCGTGTCAATCCCAATGGTTGTCCCATAACTGCCACATTTTATGTCTCTCATGAATGGACTGATTATAGTCAAGTACAAAATCTTTACTCTGATGGCCATGAGATGGCATCACATACTATTTCGTAAGTACAACAACAACCAATTTATATCAACGCAAAGTAGATTAACCACACGTAGAGAAAATTATGCACATTGTTGTTACTTTTATGTAGAATACGCACCACTGTAGTCTTTGAAAACTTTTTACCATTCAAGCTAAGAGATAAAAAATTGGATATCTTTATACAAAATATTATACCGGATTAAAAAACAAAAATTAAAAAAAGGAAAAAGTATATCTTCCTTAAGTATATTTTTGTATACAACAATAATAAAGAAAACAAGCCTAGAATACAAACGAATTCCGCATTTTAATCCGATCTATTTTTAAAAGAAGTATGCAGAATGTTGTCTATTATTGATTAAAAAGATTCGATTAAAAATAGAAATGAGAATTAGGATTATGACTATTTTATATTACGACCGATATTCCCTCCGTTGTTAGAGTATACAACTTATCAGATTCTTTGGAAGAACAAAAAATTTGAAGACCTCGCTATGATTGGAAGTCTTCCTAACTACGAGAGACGACTTAGCTTCATAACAAGGTTTCGGTTGATCTAACTAACTCTCACATTTCTCCGTACCTAATCGTAACACAGTTTAGCTTAATCAATATATCGTTTATACACTAAGCATATAATAATTTCTACTTTTTCTTGTCTTTGATAAAATGAACTACTATACTACTATAGTCACAGTTTTGGTGAACAATTCTCGCAAAAGAAATGGAATCGTGAAATCTCCGGACAGCGGGAAATATTATCTGCATATGGAGGTGTCAAGTTGTCTGATGTGCGCGGTATGCGGGCGCCCTTCCTCTCGGTGGGCGGCAATAAAATGTACAAAATGCTCTACGACTCTAACTTCACGTATGACTCTTCGATGCCGGTCTACGAGAATCGTCCGCCGTCTTGGCCCTACACTTTGGATTATAAGATCTTCCACGACTGCATGATTCCGCCATGTCCGACACGCAGTTATCCGGGGGTGTGGCAGGTGCCGATGGTTATGTGGCAGGATTTGAATGGCGGTCGTTGTTCGATGGGGGATGCGTGCTCGAATCCCAGTGAAGCAGATCAAGTAACAAAAATGATAATGAAAAATTTCGAGCGACATTATACAACTAACAGGTAAGAAGAAGAAACACCTGTAGTAATATCAATAAGGAATATATAAGGAATTTATTTCACCTTTTTGATGTTTTTTCCTCCTCAATTTCTTAGAGCACCTTTTGGCCTATTCTACCACGCTGCCTGGTTTACGCAGCCGCATCACAAAGAGGGCTTCATTAAATTCCTCGATGCTATCAATGCGATGCCCGACGTCTGGATCCTCACTAATTGGCAGGCGCTACAATGGGTGCGAGATCCGACGCCCATCTCTAGAATCAACTCCTTCCAACCATTCCAATGCGATTACTCGGTAAGTGCCACAGCCTGTACCATTATAATTTCATATCTCTTCGTTTTATTTATTTATATTCATATCGTTGATTTTTATATCACTATCAGGATCGCCCCAAACGTTGCAACAATCCGAAAGTCTGTAATCTGTGGCACAAATCGGGCGTGCGCTATATGAAGACCTGTCAACCCTGTCCGGACATCTATCCATGGACCGGCAAAACTGGTATACGATCATCACGCATCGACAACGACATCGAAGACTCGACAGCGTAAATAGAGGCATCTCATCAGGAAACAACATTTAAAAAAGAGATAAAAAAATCATCGGAAAATTCATTCAATCAGTTATCATAAATTGTCAAACAAACATGCGGCCATCACTGTCAATTGTATACCTTTTACGCGCATAACGAGCAACGACGATACAACACAACAGCAACACAAAATATAAGCTTCACTTGAGTCATATCTACATTTTTCTCAAAATTGTATTACAATTTTATTATTATAAAACACTGAACAATTCTTCATCAAAATTTTATGTTTTTAATTTCAATGTCTATTAAAAATTTACTAGCAATATGGCCACATCTGAGCGCAATATTAGTATTAAATTTAAATTTATTTAAGGATAAGTAACAGAAACAATACGATATACGAGTACATATATGAAAAATTAAAAACGGAATTGTGTTGTTTAAATATCCGAATTAAGAATTTCAGAATTATAATTACAGAATGTATAATATATAACACATTTATAAATGATATTATAAAATATAAAATATGTGATAAAAATATAAGACAAAACAAAGCCTATATTAATATCCAACATTAATAGCTCTTCATATTTTAAGCTATGAAATATTAAAAATTTTTTAATATTTGAAAATCATTATAAATTATTTTTCTTAACTTTCAGAATCGTTTCTCTGTTTACCGACTTTTTTAAAATTAAACGCTAACTGAATTGATAGAATTTCTTGTAAATGTTGTAGACTCTTTTAACACTTACTATATTCAGTTCATCAAACCGAAAAAACAATAAAAAGTAATAAGTTAAAAATCGAAATTAAAATCATAACTTATGCTATTTTGTAGACTTAGTAGCTCTTCTATTCTCCCTACATTCTGCTCTTACTTATCTACTACGTTTCTTAACACTTAATAGTGTTAACTAACTCAATTCTTTACGTTATTCTTTTGTATTCTATTTTAATGTTCTAGTCTCCATTTCCTAGACACGAGTGGACAATGAAGAATTTATTGCTATTCAATTCTAATTTACTGTATAGTACTTTTATGGTATTTTACTTTATACTACTCTACCTAAAACTACTCTATTTTACACCACTCTTCTTTACATCAGTCTATTTTACAGTACTCAGATCAACTTCTACTTGTAATTCTAGTTCTACTTAGTTGTTTAATGTTCTTTGCTCAATTTAACTGTAGTGCACAAAGATCTTAAATCTTTATTTATTGGACTCTATTCTACTCAACTCTACTCCGCCATACTCTACTCTACTCTACTCTGCTCTGCTCTACTCTACTCTAATCTACCCTATTCTACTCCACTTACTTTTCTACTCTACTCTACTCTACTCTACTTTTCTCTGATTTGATCAAAAATATTATAAAAGCATTAATAAAAAAATAATAGCTGATTTATAAATAATTAAATTGGATTTTAAAACTGGAACTATTTAAATAGAAAAAGTATACAAAATATTTATATAAACGAGTACATTACCTTTAATGTACAACCTATTTAAACCATAGTATTTAGTTCTGGTTCAGTAACAACAAAAAGAAAAACAAAATCAAATTCACTACATTCAACAATTTATAGCATAACATAATAAATACATCAATGTAATACATAAAGAAATATTTAATTTTAAACTATCTTCCTTCTTAGTGTGTATGTAAATTTCATTTGAGTTTTGTACTCAATAAAGTCCTAAGGTATACAGGGTAGTTTTAAAAACAAAATAGTTATTAAAAACTTAAAATAATATTTAGTTATTAAAAGAATAAAAATAATTATATATTAGTTATATTTAATTAATACACAAAAATTGGTGAACCGAATAGAAAATTATTAGTTTAGAAGATTATTCTAGAAGAATATTCTATTAATTATTTTAGAATAGAATTTTAACATACTCGTATGTGAAATAAATTATGTAAAGCACTACAAAATTAGTTAAAAGATAAGACGACTTTGCCAAGAATTTGCCTTTTAACTAACTAAAGAAAAAATTAGATTTGTAAAAATACGGAAATATAAACACAAATACACTTATACATCATCAACCCACACACACACAAAAACTTAACAAAAATGCACTGCATCTTAAGAGAATTGAGCATAATTTTAAGTGAATTTCATTTAATACATTTTTATTTACATGTATGAATTAAATTCGTATTTAAATACTTTAGTTTTAGTCAAAAAATAATTTGCAAAAATTTAAATAAAAACAAATTATAAATTTGTAAATTACAGGATTCAAAACTCATAATTAATTTATTATTATTATTTCTAGTTTATTCAAATCATCATTAAAATTGTATACTCGAGTGAAGCGAATATTTTGTGCTCCATAGTGTTTGTAAAAAATGTATCTAAAAATAAATAACACTAATAAAACGAACCAAATATTTCTTTATATGTATGTACATATGTAGTTACACTACAGGGTATATAGACAATACAGCGTAGATAAATACTCCATAATTTAGATAATTATTTCATTTTATTCAACACAAATTGAATTGATTCCAAGAAAATAATAGCACTTTTGAGCTGTTTCAAACCCTCGGTTAAGGAAAACCAACTTCTAAAATAGTTGGGACCCTTCTTCAGACCCTCATTTAAAGCATTCATATATCCATTAAGGATACACAGAAGTCTATGGAACAACATCGATAGCTTAAAGCTCATATTATGTTCCATTTCATTTTTAACTATTTCTCACATTGTAAAATCATATTTTTATTCTTTTGAATGCTACTAAATTTAAACCTCACAATAAAAGGCCCAGAAATAAAAGGTCATGAAAAGCTACAATAAAATAAAGCAAAAGGAAAAAAACAGAAAACAACAGCGATTAAAGCTGTACACCTGTTCTTCTGCAGCTCTAATTGAATTATAAACCGCATCATAAACACCATCGAATACAACAAAACAAAATATGAGCAGCCCGAACTACTTATTAAGAGGTTACAACCCATAGCGTGCCAAGCTATCCACACTAACAAACGAGGACTCTTCCATCTAAATGGCAGTATCTGATAAAATCACTGAAAGAGCTCACTTTAGTTTCAGTCGTTCGATTGAAAGTGCTGCAAACGTGTCACCAGAACTAAAAACTATGACCTCAAATTTAGTGATTTTTGCAAGCTTCATATTTGTCGCGCTTCTATTCCATGTGACCTGTATTCGCCACGTCCACGCTGAGCAGAACATCCGTTGCATCAGCCAAAAACTCATCGAACGTTACGGTTTCAATGAGGAGCTCTTTAGCAGCACTTCTTCGTGTCGGACTAAGAAACAAGCACGAGTACGTCGTCATGACGAACCCATCCTTAAAGGAAAACCAAAGCCCCGATCTGAAATATTGGCCAATAAATTCCACTTGAACTCATTTGATTACGAGCAGGCGAAGTCTTTAGTCAAATTGGTGCATAAAATTGCTGCGGAATATTTATCAAAATGTCCGCCAACCATTTATTATGACGAAGAGGTACAGACGTCGGACAGCAGGATGTTGGAGTACCTATTTAGGGTAAGATGACAACAGAATTGACTCTTCCTACTCTACTCTTCTCTCTCGACTTTCTGTCACTTGTGTAGAGTTTTCCTGTTACGTTCTATCATGGAAGCGTGAACGAGCGTTATGCAGCACGTAATCACGACCTCGCTGGTCACACTGACAACAACTGTAAAAGCTATATACTATTTCTTTCCGATCCTTTGATGACGCGCAAAATAATCGGCCCACAAACAGAGAATCGAGTTGTTGTAATTACAAGTTCATCGCAATGGAAGTTAAGGGACTTTTTATCCTCTGAAGCTTCCTCGAATATTGTCAATCTATTGGTTATAGGACAGTCTCTGTCAACCAATTTCCATAGAGTGCGTAATACTGACTAATGTTCAGATCTTCCAGCATTTCTCCCATATCTTCTATTGTTTCAATTTCTTCTAGGAGCGTGCATATGTACTGTATACTCACGTACTATTCACTGATGGTTTGGGTTCGAATAAACCCATGGTTTTGACCAGCTGGATAAAGGGTATGCTATCTAGACCGCATATTAATCTCTTTCCTGAGAAACTGCATAGAGGCTTCGCTGGACATCGCTTTCAAATTGGAGCCTATAATCAACCGCCTTTCATATTCCGCATCAAACATTTGGATACGGGTGGTTCTTCTAATATAAACTGGGAAGGAATTGAGTATCGTTTGCTGAATGCCATTTCTAAACAGTTAAATTTCTCGATTGAAATCAAAGAGGCTCATAATCAGCCTGATATTAGAGGGTTTGTAGATTAGTCTTCGAGAATCCTGAAACCAACTGTAACTGTTCTCGTTAGAATTCCAGAGACCTTACAACAATTGATACTCAGCAAATCTATTGACATAGGTATGTCAGGCATCTATATAACGAAGGAACGCTTATTTGACACGGATATGTCGGTGGGTCACTCGGAAGACTGTGCTGCTTTTATTACACTGGCGTCTAAAGCTTTACCAAGGTAGAAAAGTGTATATTTTATAGTTAGATTTACTTAATTCAGTAGCAACAGTTTAATTCGGTTTCTTACAGATACCGTGCTATCATGGGTCCCTTTCAATGGCCCGTCTGGGTTGCTTTAACCTTTATCTACTTGGGCGCAATCTTTCCAATCGTTTACAGCGATCGCCTATCCCTGAAGCATCTAATCGGAAACTGGGGAGAGATCGAGAATATGTTCTGGTATGTCTTCGGAATGTTCACGAATAGTTTTACGTTTTCGGGTCAGTATGCTTGGGGTAACTCCCAAAAGGTTTCAACACGAACGCTCATTGGTTGCTATTGGTTGTTCACAATTATTATAACGGCTTGTTATACCAGCTCCATCATTGCATTTGTAACTCTTCCGGCGTTCCCCGATACAGTTGATTCGGTGGAAGACTTGCTGGGCCTGTTCTTCCGCGTGGGGACTTTGGGTAGGTAATCATGTTTCAGGTCAATCATTATAGACAGTTTATTATACGTAGATAACGGTGGTTGGCAGAAATGGTTCCACAATTCCACTCATGCATCGACAGCTAAACTTTTCCAGAAAATGGAGTACGTGTCATCGCTGGAGGAAGGAATCGCAAATGTCACACAGAGCTTCTTCTGGAACTACGCGTTTTTAGGATCTAATGCTCAACTGGAGTATTTGGTTCAGTCGAATTTCTCGGACGAGTGAGACGGTTGAGATGAAATCCACATCACCAATTTTCACCCTTTTTCTCGGTTTTTCTTCTTACAGAAACATATCTCGCCGTTCGGCTCTACATCTTAGTGAAGAATGCTTTGCTCCCTTCCACATTGGATACTTGTTTCCCACGGAAGCGGTGTACAAGCGCAAAATCGATTCGTTGATACAGTTGGCACAACAAAGTGGAATCATCAGTAAGATAAGCAACGATGTCAAATGGGCCATGCAACGTTCTTCCACCGGTAAACTCTTGCAAGCTGGCTCATCGAAACGTTTGCGCATCCGTATTCAAGAAGATCGTCAATTAACCACTGCCGACACAGAAGGGATGTTTCTGTTAATGGGCATTGGCTATCTACTTGGAACCATAGCTTTGATTTCGGAAATTGTGGGCGGCATCACCAACAAATGCCGTCAGATCATTAGACGCGCACGGAAATCCATTTCCAGTACCATGTCTTCACGAAAGAACTCATACGAAGAGACCACCAGTGGCTCGAACGTTCTCTCCGCGGAACAACAACGTGAACATAAAAAACGCAAGGAGGCAGCGGTGGCCCACCGAAAGGCAGTCGAAGCGAAACGCCATGCAACTGAAGGCTTCGGCAGACGTGAATTCAATTTAACCAAAACCACACTAAAAGAGCTATACGGCAACTACTATAAAAAGGAACCCGCCTACGTCATCAAACAGGGAAAGTTAGTGCTTGAGAAGGATGCCATCTCCACGGATTCGACTGATTGCGACTCTGCTCAGCTCAGCGATACAGAGCGGAGACTGAGCAATGCCTTAGTTTTGGCCCGTGTAGATGCAGATGTAGACAGCGTAAGCATTCCTTCCGATCAGGAGAACATCAATGAATCGGTGGCAGTTTTAGATAATTCTTTGGCATCACATTATTGTGGAAATATAAGTGAAGAAAGCGTGGACATGAAGAGCGCTAAAAGCGGGCAACGTCACTTTACGTCGCAAGAGTCCATACTTTTTGGCAGCTATGTGGAACCAGCAGAAGAGATGACTAGATTAGATGAATTGAAGTTATTTAAAAGTGAAAGCGAGCTGTCAAATTTCGGTAAAATGAATAAAGATAAAACCAATAAACAGATGAAAGATGATCAAGAAGATAATTATAATAACGGAGAATTGATTATCTAATTATAAATGAATAATATTAATCAAAATGAATGAAATGAAATAACAATTATTAATGCTGTATAACAGCGTCCTTAAGAATTAAATCTTATCTCAACTTCGATACTTTGAATATGTGTTACAATTAATTGTGAATAAAACACATGACATTATAAACAACTAAAACCCTTTTTTTAATAAAAAATCAAGGATATTATTAGCTAATACATGTTTTTATTTAAATCACTTTGCTTTTCTTACAATGCAACACTTATAAAAAAATCTAAATTAGTAAAAAAATAAAAACAATACAGACGTTAAATATACAATCATTATTTTGCAAGTTGGTCTTTTAATAGAAGCTCGTAAAATCTATGCTCGAATTTTCATTTTTTACTTAAAACTTAAATATTTTTACAAAATTAGGAAGTCTTAAAAATAGTTTGAACCTTCAATTAATATTAATTATAATTCATCGTTCATTACCGCGGCGGCTTGTTTTGATTCGGTGAAATTTGACGTTTCCGATTCTATTTCCGTTGATATATTTTGTTCCACTGTTGAAGAATTCTCCATTTCGTCTGCGGATTTGATGACAAATCAAACAAAAGCGAAACAAAAAAAAAGAAATTAAATTTTAAACATTTTAAGATAAAAATTTATTCATAGAATAAATTCAATTCTTTTCGTTACGAGACGTCTTTGGATGCGCTTTTGTACGATTTTTTTCTTAATTTCCGACCTTAATGATTAATCATCACTTTTTAGAATCAAAATAAACAATATAAAGATAAAAACTAAACTAACATAACTTTTCAAATTATTTTTAAAGCGCTTTCATGATCATATCCTCTAATTGTTTGGTATCGATCGTTGGTCTTGCAGCTCCTGCAGGAGTTGAATTCAGCCAATACTCGGAGGCAGCTATATAAATAGACACTGCCGCGCCCACAATGTAGGCGATGTGCGTTGAGCTTTGAAAGATTACACAAGTGGCAACGCAGAGCCCGAAATAGGTGAGAAAACGTGTAAGGTTAACAAACTGATCGCGTTGCTGGTCCGATTCATCTTTGAAGACAATTTTTAAGAATTAAAAATAGAGTGGAAAAAATTAGAATACTATAGAAAACGTCAATAACATGGTGAATAAAAGGAAATGAATAGATAAAAATGTCTCATCTTTAACATGATCGCTTTTTTTAGTTCCCAAAAATAATTGGAATCAAATTTATACTTCTAAATTAAAACAAAAACACTTAAATACAAATTCAACGTTATGACTCTAAGCGCTTCTTAGATTCATTGAAGTTTAAGGATAAATAAATAAGGTTTGATAATGATTTTACAATACCTTATTAAAACATATTCGATCGGTGAACTTTATTTATCTAATTTTACCGCGAATCCAAACACGCCAAGTGTTCCCTTCTGAACTCACCTTGACATTTGCCGTCCTTTAGTTTGTAACCCTGTGTGCAGGCTTTACACATATCGGGGCCATCGCCATCACAACCATTACAAGAACGATCACACTCCAAGCAGGAATAGGAGCCCTCATTGTTGACACAAAACTGACTGGGGCTGCATGTTTTGGGCATGTCCAGGCACTCGTTAACATCCTGACAACCCAAATCGGCAATCAAACGCCAGCCATGCTTACATTTGCGACACGCTACCGCAACCAACCAAAGAAGAATTACGAATTGATGTATTGTAGGAGTAAACCCACGACAAACCTTTTGGTCCAGCACCAGTGCAGCCGCCTTCGTCCCCACCTTCACAAGCAGTATGGCACGGAGAACACAACAAATTCTTAGCATCGCGAAAAGACTCGTAGTAATTCAATGCGCACTGACTACAGTCTTCGCCCGCATAACCGGCATCGCAAGCACACTTCCCGTTTCCTTTTCGTGTGCCATTGCCTTTGCATTTGCCTGAAAATTTACAAGAAACCTAACTCAAACTTATAAAAACACTGCTCCACTAACCATTTCCACTGCAGCTGGGACACTTCGTGCACTCCGGTCCGTAGTGTTCTGATGGGCAACAAGTCTTTAGTTGCTCAATGCACAGCCAATCGTAAAGATCTGGATGTTCTGTTTGTTTGTGTAGAAACCAGTCTTCCAGCAGATGCTCCTGATCGTTGGACATATTGTGGCACTGATCCTGCCCCCGTTTCACATCCGTGCAAAGCTGCTCTTGAATTTCCACCAAACGCACTTCACTAGTTTTATACGAACGTAACTTTTCCTCCTCCCAAGCGGCATCGCCACCGGCATGTTTGCCACGACTGGTTCTATCCAAACCCTAAAGGAAAAACAAATAAAAAACCTGCATTAATCAGTATTCTTCGAAGTTGACGAATTCTACTTTTTTAAATGACTCCACTAAAGTACTACACGATTTGCAAGGCGGTAATTTTGTTAATTTTTCCTTCTGCTGCTTAGGAGAACTAACAAAGGATGGCTTATGATCATTTGCTGTAACCGCCAGGACATTTGCTATGAAGACCAACAACATCGGGAACACACTTTGACAGATCATTTCGAACTTGTATTTCTTTTTTTAAACTTTATTATCCTTCCGTTTCACTTTTGCACTTATGAACTATAATTTTTACTTTTCTTGCATTCAGGGCTGATACTTCCACTTTCAGAATCTTCACCTTTAACCAAGGCTTCCAAACTGGACAAAAACGTCTTAACCAGTCAAAACTTGCCAGCAATCAATTTGACACTTTGTGTCACCAAAGTGCCAGGTGTGTTGTTCTAAATGACGTGTTTTCTAACTGTGAAGAGAGTTACCGCTGAATAATTTTTTGTAATGTATTTTTCTCTTTCTTGCAATGTTTGCACCCTTATTAAAAAGTCGCCGATATGTGAGTGAACTTACTTCAGTTGCCGACGTAAATTATAAACATTAATGAATACAATTATTATTCACATTATTATTATTAACTTTTAATAAATTATAATTATTATGCAAATTAATTATTGTTAAAATTATATTAGTGTATTTCATTAAAATTAAACTAAACTCTTAAATTAAAAATGAAATTAACCTAAAAGTCTGCTTATACAATAGAAACGATTTTTCTCGGCGATTCTCAAATAACTGGCACATTGGCTCAAAAATAAGGTGAACACTACTATTCAATTTTTCAACTATTCGTAATTTTTTAAATAGAAGATAATTCAACTACTTTTATTAAATATTTAAACATTTTTAGTATTAGGTCGGAAGCCAGTTTGGACCCACCAAGATACCAGTTCGACAGTAGCTACCCCTTAAGCTAATACCATATATCTATTTGGGATTTTTTTCATTACTTTTATTATGTTTATCACATTTATTTGTAACGTTCTTCTCGTTTTATTTGGTTTACATTTCGTTGATCATAAATCACAATTTCAACTTAAAATCTAATATAGTATAATGGTAATTTCATTGCACATCAAAATTAGTTTAACGGATCTAAAACAGAATTATCATCATATTAAAGTTTACTTTAAATATGGCTACTATGAAATTTAAACTTTACTGTTACTTTACTTTACTGTTTTGTGCTGTGCAAAAAAGCGATTTAAAAATTTGCGAAACATAAACAAACAGCACGCGTATAAAATTATATATCTACACAATACAGAAAAATCGTTTTCTTGCGTATTTTAAATACTGCCACCATACGAAGGCTTATAAAAATACTATGTGTATGCAAATAAATAATAAGCATTTCTGCAATTAAGTACAAATATTAATTTCTAATAAATTTGAACTAAATTTTAACCTAAACTCTTCGCTTAAAGTAAGGTTTTTAAGTTTACTTAGTAGTGGGATCGAAGCTTATCCTTGTTGTTATGCTTAGAACTCAATTCCAACTGCACAACTTGCGCTCTGCTTTGTTTACTTGCACTTTGTGATTATGAATGCGCAGTCAACGTAGTTTGGCTAGTGCTGGAGGACAGTCCCAACTCCTCGTCGGACGCATCCGAGTCCAGCGGTGTTACGCGGACGGCATCATACCATTTCTTAGTCAAGTCGGCCATTTGCGACTTGCATTCATTCAGCTCCTGGCTGTTAAAGCGACGCGTGAAGAACGGTATAAAGTACTTCCGATCCATCCGCCCGAATCCATCAATGCGTGTCTGTGAAAAAGAGACATCCTCTTCTTCGGTCAACTCGGAGAGGTGTTCAGAGTCAATTGCTTGTCCCCATTCGCGTGTCTTCGACAACGAAATCGACTTGGTGCGTTTGCGCGTGGTTCGCCGTCTTGTGGAGCCACCAGCCGAACGGCTGGAACGTGTGCGCCGTTTTTTACCCGGCTTCAGGTACTTAAGCAATGGCATTGTAGAGCCTCCAAAGAACAGAGTAGTGAACAGCACAATAATCAATGTTGTTGTGATGATCACATGACGAGTTTCGTCGCTGGACAAATCCAAATGTAGCGAGAGCGCATATGAGATTGCTCCCCGCAATCCAGAGAACCACATGATAAACTGCATCTTGTTGGTGATCTTGTGTTCGCGAAATTTATTTACCAGAAAAGCCAACGGAAATATATTACAGGCACGTCCAATGAGACACAACACGATGGCCCAAATCACGAAGGACAGCTCCACCTGGTGCTTGAAAGAGAAAATGGCCAGTCCCAGGTAAGCGAAGACACATGTCTCCGCAATGAACGCCAACGTCCGCATCGTCTGCTGCATCGTGATCTGCGTTACGGTGGACAAATTGAAGTGCGTGTAGTGCGACATGACGATGCCACAAAACAGAATGGCCATTATGCCGCTCAAATGTATACCCTCGGCAAGTACGTACGGTGCATAGGTAAACATCAGCATCATGGCGAACTCCAGCGAAGGATGTTTGCGCAGGTCAATATGCTTGAGCAGCAAAGCAGATATCAAAGCAAAAATTACTCCAATCCCGGCGGAAGCAAAGAACATCTCACAGAACGTCTTCAACGCCGATATGATGGCCTCACCTGTGGTGCCCTGAGCATAACCGGGAGTGTGTGCCGATTGAGTTATGGTTGTGGCCAGCACGATAGAGATGGCATCGTTGAGAATACTTTCACCAAACACCAACATACGCAGAATCGGATCAACGTCGAGGGCGTGAAAAATGGCCACTGTTGCAACAGGATCAACAGCCGATATAAGCGAGCCGAAAGCAAACGATTCAGTAAAATCGAGCCTATAGAATTCGAGAGACCAAAAATAAAATAATGAAATCAAGTGCACCAAGCGACCTACTTGTAAGCGACGTCGGCCAACCCTAGCAAATAGATGCCGGCACCTATGACTAGAGCCGATATTGTTGTTCCGAATATGGCAAACACCAAAATCGAGCCGATGTTCTGGAAAAAGTTACCTTTGTGCAAATTGTAGCCAGACTCGAATATAATTGGTGGCAAGAGCACCAGAAAGAAACCCGTGGGCGAGAAAACTTCCTCCCGCTTCCAACTTGAATTTTCACCGGACATAACCTTCAGGAAGAGTCCAATAAGTGCGCCAAGAAAAACTACCACAATGCTCTCTGGCAAGTACTGAAAACCAGTCTGCAGCATCGAGTGTATCAACAGAATGCCCAGCATAATGACACATATAACAAAGAACAGCGACAATGAGGAATTGTGCTCCTGCTCTACTGCATGATGATCCAGCAAGGGAGGATCCGCCGTTGGTGTTGTGGCATTTGCAGCCACAACAGCTGTTGATTGTGTCGAAGTCGTAGACGTCGAAGTGGGGGTAGTTGTCGAAGTGGTTGTTGTCGAAGACGTCGTCGTCTGGTTGATTATTGGGTTCTTAGTTGGTGCCACTGTGGCGTTGACGGCTTGTGTTGAAGTAACTAGACTGTTCTGGCTACTAACCGTTTCCTTTGGGAGTGTTGCATTTAATTCCGATGGCTTCATTTGTACATCTGCAACCTTACTTTCGACCGCAGATTGCGTATTTTCGACCCCTACGGACGCATTCGATGTGGTACTACTCGTTGTGGCTAGTGTATTCTCAGCACTTACGACATCTCTCACCATCAATATGCTCAAGATGCTGAACAGCAAAAGAAGCAGAAATTTTTGTATTGACATTTTTTCGTTTACTTTATAATTTCTGGTTGTACTTTTTACTTAATAAATACTTTTATAAATTTGGCCATTTAAATATTCACTATTTTAACAATTTTGTTTTTCGTCAACTTTTAATTCCATTTAATAAGTAAAGAACATTCCCGACGTCTTTAATATGCTGCTAATATGATGAAAACTTCGGCAATTACACCACATAACACGTCATGCCAGTAATAATGCTAAATACAATCAGCTGTTAGGTTTGTTCGATTTAATTAAAAGATATAATTAATTCTAAAATTTGTTCAAATTAGATAAAAAAGTTCCTATTCTTAAAGTTCCTATTAATTCCTATTTTGGATTTAATTTCTGTAAAGCTTTATAATTTCATTAAATGATTTTAAAACTAATTTTATACATATTATAAGAACAATTAAATTAAAAAGTTTGAAGCTCACCGATTTTTTGTGTTGATGCCACTGAACGTACCCGATTATTTACACTTTACACGGTGTGATCGCCAGCAGAAGAGAGTGGTTTCCCGACCAGAAAATTTTTATGCTACCATTTTTAACCACGTTCGAGAAATACTCGTATGCAAATGATGGCCATTTCGCAAAATCACTGAATGTTAAATTACCTAAAGCTAAATTGCTAAGGACAGATAATGTCAATATGACGTCAATTTCAAACGTCATACGAGAAAATCGAGAAAAGTTACAGAAACGGGCCCCTGAGCGCTAAGCGAATGAGCGCAGCTAATAATTCTGAATATTTAGCTTATGATTAGGTGTATGATTTCTAGGCAATTTCGGATAAAAAATTAATAAAATTCAATATAAAATTTTTAATTATTTTATACTTTGAACTGAATTTTATTAATTTTTAATTTAATTTATTAATTTCTTAGTTTTAATTTATTTCTTTAATGTTTCATATTTTTCCTATTTCTCTCTTTTCATCAGTCTTCCTATGGTTAAAATTAAGAGAAGACAACCGAAAAGTGAAAAATGTTTTCTTTTTGAACAATTATAATATATTATTAAATGATGACGTGAGTTACCACCAAACGACGTAGGAAGGGTAGGTAGGTAGGTAGGAGGTGGCGCCCGACAACGAGCTCGGTGTCGGGCAACAATTAAGGCTGAGGAGCCTCGTTTTGAAACCACCTGAGAGAAACGTGGGGCCTGAAAAAGGTGGAATGGGAGTAGATGCTCGCTAAGAGGGAAGTGTTGTTGGTTTTAAACCCAGCCCGTCAAGTTAAGGAACCTGAGCAGCAGTCTGGGATGGAATCTGGCGACTTCCTCCAGTCCATTGAAGGTGATCTTGCCCCAGGTCGTAAATCTGGCCCGCATGAGTGCCGGGCATTCGCATAGCAGGTGGGAAACCGTCTCTTTCTGGGAGGTGTCTCCACAGCTGCGACAGGAAGCGTTGTAGGGCACGCCCAGACGTTCAGCGTGCTCACCAATCGCCCAGTGTCCGGTGATCACGCCGACGAGCCTGGCTATGTCCGATCGGCTCCTGTTAATTAGCCATTTCGTCTTGGCCTTGTCATATGTAGGCCAAGACGTCCTGGAAGTGCGGCATGATGGAAGATCTCTCCATCTGACGTTGGCTTTATCGCAGAAAGCGCGGTATAGTTCACCTTTAAGAGTGTTGAGTGGTTTGTACATGGGGGTTGCGTTGTCCGGCGACATGGCGGCTCCTCGCCTGGCGAGCTCATCCGCTTTTTCGTTGCCGTGGATGCCTCGGTGTCCTGGGACCCAGAGTAGCTTCACCTCCGCTTGACGGCAGAGGTTATTAAGGTCCGTGCGGCACTCTTGCACCACCTTGGAATGCGTGGTTGTGGCCAGAAGGGAGAGAATAGCTGCTTGGCTGTCGGTGGCTATGCTTAGCTTCCCGCCAGTGGTTCGCACTTCTGCTAGTCTCTTACAGGCCTCCCTTATGCCTGATATTTCTGCTTGGAATACACTGGCATAGTCTGGGAGTTTCAGGGATATCTCCATAGCTGGTCTTTGTGAGTAGACGCCTGCTCCTACACCGACATCCATTTTGGAGCCATCGGTGTATACAATGGCATCGCAGTCTTTGGTAAGGAGTTCCGCCCGCCTTTTCCATGCGGATCTAGAAGGAATTTCGGCCTCAAAGCATCTATCGAAGTCGGTAGTTTTTACGAGGTAGTCAGTGCTACCGTTTTCCGGCGAGCTGAGAGTCAGGTCCAGACCGTTCCCGTGACCATAGTGTCCGGGACTCCAGTTGCCCGATTCCCTTAGTCGCAGGGCAGCGATGGTTGATGTGAGTTTTATATAAAGGTCTATAGGGAGGATATTCAGGATGACATTTAGGGCTTCTGTTGGACAAGTCCTCAGAGCTCCAGTGACCCCCACACACGCCGTGCGCTGTACCCTCCCCAGACGTATAGAGTGAGACTTCTTACTTGAAGCTGTCCACCAGACCAGCGCTCCGTATGCCAGGATTGGCCTGATGATAGCAGTGTACAACCATAGTGTAAGTTTGGGCTTCAATCCCCATTTCTTTCCGAAAGTTCTGCAGCAGGAGTAATAGGCAATGTTCGCCTTCCTAATCCTCTGTTCTATGTTTTCGCTCCAATTCAGTTTGGAGTCAAGAATTATGCCTAAATATTTCGCTTGTCTCGAAAGTTGAAGCTCCCGTCCGTGGAGCTTCGGTGGCTTAAATGGCTGAGGTTTATACTTGTTTGTGAATAGCACTAGCTCTGTTTTGGAAGGATTCACTCCTAGACCTCTTGGAGTAGCCCACGACGTAGGAAAGTTTCAAAGAATTGAAAGGTCATCGCACGAAATTAGAATTAAGGCGAAAAAAAACAATGACTGAATCTGTAAAAATTTTGTTATAATAAAAACAATGACAATGTTGATATTATTTCAATTCATATGCATGTTTGTGTGTGTAGATTTTAAAATGAAGAAAAAACAAAAATAATATAACTTTAAAATGTTTGTCGTAATTACAACACATTTAATTACAAAATTTTGATTAAAATATATCTCTAGACAATATTAAATAAGTTTTATAATACTATGACTTGTGACTTTAACACATTAAAAATTTGCATTCTCATATGTTTTCTTATAATAAAATAGTTTGCAAATTATAAATAACCATAAAAAGGTGAACGCATTTTTGATACACAATTCAAAATGGTTTCATCTATACTGATCACCTACGAAAAAATGTTATTATCAATTAGAAATAACTTTCAAATCTAAATTAAAGACACACGCCACCAAGACTAGAGGTATAACATTTGGTTGAGGTGATAAAGTTCTGTAGCAAAAAATTAAAAACAACAATTTTCGTTAGCAAAAATTTGTTTTGTTTTGATAAATCCTACGCCTTGACCTTGACCAACAATAAGGTTATCATATATCTTTGAAATGTTAAGTATGTTTATTGTTATTTTGAAAAATTTGAATTGTTGAAATTTTAAAAAAGAGGCAAGATCACCAGAATAAAAAAAGCCAAACAAAATACAATTCTTCCGATTTCCAAAATAAGTAAATGCAAATTATTTTTAGCACTCAGAAAATGTGTTTATGTAGATTGAGGTACAGGGATTTACAGGGATAAGATTTCTTGATTTTTTAAAATAACGTTCTTAAAATAATCTTTTGTAAATTAATTAAAAAGAAGCATAATTTTTCCTTTTATTTTAAAATATTATTAGACTTTATAATTATTATAGGATTATATTTCCGTGTACTAAATTAATTATTAGCCTGTACACTTTCTCATTTATTTCATGCATACTAAACATGTATTTCACACATATGTATATGTACATATGGCATCACTAAAACTACCTGTAACCACGGCCTTAGAAACTTCTGGAGTCTTTTCCCCTGTAAAATGAGTGGTGTATAAAATTAATTTATAAAAGAGGGGGATTTCCGTTCAGGCATTCATACATGGTCGCCTACAATAGCAGCAAACAACAATTTTAATTATATAAAATCAGAAGTTTCCATTCCATTGTGATACTCCCACACAGAGGTAGTATCAAAACTAATTTTAATATTTTTTGTGCTAATATTAAATATTATATATATCACATAAATATCATAATTATTTCTATACAATATATAATTTTTTATAATATACTGGCAACACCGAAGTCATTAGATGTGTAAAAACTGAAAATTCTTACACCACTGAAACAGCTGCTTGGTGTCAAAATGTATATGACACCAAAATTCTAGCAGAGTGCTTTACAAATTAAAAAACAACGTGCGCGACCTCTGTCTGTGGTTGTAATCATGCTAAAAACTTTAGTATAGGAGAAAGAAGAAAGAGCGTCGAAGAGCAACAACACCTTAGTTAGTATAAATGCTCCAAGTGTCGGAAAACCTGTGGTCTTTTTGTATCCAAGCCGGAGCAGCTAAGACGTGTGTTTCTTCTTTGGTCGTCGTCGTCGAAGAGTGTGTTCCAACAACATCAGTAACAGCGCTACAATAAAAATTTTCAATAATCTCAGCCAGCATCAAACAATTGCGTGAAGTTGTGTTGCGGACCTACAAAAACAAAAAGAACAACAAGAATTAAGAAATAGTTACATAAATAATCACAAGGCAAAATCGTTGCATTTATACGCAAAATTAAATTATAAAAAGAATATAGGTAACAGAACACCCGTCACCGCCACCGCAACTAGGAAAAATCAATTTCATACAGTTTTTGTGCTCAAAACATCAAACCGAGGAAACGAGCGAGGCTCTTGAATAACGGAATAGACGAGATGCCACTAACTACAGGATTATTAAATGGTCACTCGAATGGCTGCAATGGCAACGGAGTCAACGCTACCTCCTACGACATGGAAGATGGACAATCATTTCTGTTCACTTCGGAATCAGTTGGCGAGGGACATCCGGGTAAGAGTGTGGCCTATATTTGTGGTCACCACGATGCCAAGAGTTCTTTCCATTCCAATTTTGTTTTCTATACTATGTAGAGACAGCATTTCAGTGTTTACCGCCTTCAACTGTCCAGCAGACAGGTTGCTACTCTTTTACGGGTTTTTGCGAGGTTTACTTTACAATAAACGTGCAGTGACGATTGCATCATAGTTTAATACAAAATTCTTGGAGTTTTATGGTTATCAAAAACGAAGAAAAAACTATCGGTTTTAAAACTGATTCATAATTTACGAGTTATTTGTCTTAGCAGATAAATGATAGAGACTAGTAATATAATTTCTAGTAGAGGCTTTTACCTGAATTTTATTTTCGAATGCGCGAAACCTATACACAAAATGGCGTCCATAAGTGCTCTTTGCGAAGACGAATCCGTCGACGCCGCCGCTGCTGCTGCCAGCCACGTCCTCGTTTATTCTAGCGCTGCTGCTCTATATCGTCGGCACATGTATGGGTTGCCTCGTCCTCATGTCGATCTGTCACTCCGTCAACATTTTTACATCGCCGACAATTAAGCAAACTATTAAAATCACGTTGTCTGGTTATTTTTATGTTGGTCTATTTCCTATTTACATGTGTAGAATGGTTAATAGACTAGAGGGGATGTTCCGGGTAACTTTGTGCGTATTTCCATTCAGTTCAGAAACAAATTTTGTTTTATATGGTGTGTTTGTCTTTCATTTTCATTCGTGGATCATAATTAATAATTTTCATTTCATGTATGGTAATTAAAACGAGGTTCCAGCACAAATGTTATCTCCTATTTTCTGTTCCCCGATTTTACTTTTATTCCAAATTCGCGAAACGCGTGTTTGGCTCAGAGTTTCTCTCCGAAACACAACCACAGGAAATTATTATTGACTCTCTGACGGAGTGCTACTCTAAGGTGACCAGCTCGTTTGCAATGTTCTTATGGTAATTTGTAACAATTAATGATCAACTACTTAAATAAGAAACCCGTCTAACGTTTAGCTATAGATAAATTTGATTGAGATACTCGCACCATTCTTAATGCAGGTTATTTATTATTAAAATTATCATATCATTATATCTTCTAAGAACTAGAAATAGCTAATTGTTTAGAATAATAATCGTCATTCTTTACTCATTGTTTTCAAATACTTTTGGGTTTTGTTCGATTCTTCTTCAGAGTTTTCATCAAAAGATATGATAGCTTTATGTATATATTTATAGCTTTAATCCAATTGTTATTTACTTTTTTTTTAATTAAATTGTATATTAATTCTTTACTAATAGTTTGTTTTTTTGTAATAAAGTGAGCTTTTCTTAAAATCTGCTGAAAAATCTGGTCACTTTGGCAACGCGCTTTTTCTTACCATTCATGCGCACCATGTGCTCTGTCTATAATCTAGTATATATGCTGCTTGTGTCGCATTTGAGAGGCTCTCCCAATTGATTTGACTCCTCTCAAAGTTGCCGTGTGTTTTGCCCTTGATTTTATTTCTCTTCCGATTCGTTTATCAGAATAAACTTCAAAATGTCTCACTATATCGATAATTTTTTAACTTTATGTACATATATAATATCTGGTTAAAATTAGGAATTCGAATTTTTTGAAAAAATTATCTCTCTGTTTCTACAGATTCTAAAAAACAAGACAAAAATAAACGAATGCATAAAAAAAAATATTGATGCATGTTCATGTTCTCTTTGCTTTTCTGGCGTTTTTCTTTATGGTGGCTTTCTCTTAAATTACAACACATATTTTCTCATTTATAGCTTTAGCTTATAATTGTGGTTGTTGTTGCTTTTGTTTATATATCTAACTTAGTCTAAAACGTCTCTACATGATATTACACGAGTTATTTTGACGGAACCACGTGTATTTGATGGGTTTTTTACAAACATTTATTATAAACAATTTGTAAAAATCTTAGTATATATGACTTTTTTATTATTTATTCTTCTTCTTGTTCTTGCCCTTCCCTTAAAATCAGAATTCTGTTGATTTTTTTAATTAAATTATCATTTAATTTATTTTGGTATTCGATGAATAATCATAATTTCCTGGGATACTGGATTTTCCTCCCTCTTCATTCATTTGTTTTTCCCTATCTTTCATCTAGTTTGATCGAGGACTGAGAGCGGAAGGTCTGAAAACTATCTCAAGTGGGTGGTTGGTTTTCCCCATAAAGCTTAAAATGTTGCGTATATCTTGAAAATGTTATCAGTTCTCGAAAAAAGTTATCTTCTTATTTGTTTATTAATTTTCCACACATACTTAGTAAATGATTAATCATTATATTCATTAGTTTTTATTATTTTGTTTTTAATAATAATACTGATAAGAATTTAACAGGAATTGAACTTTAGAGATCATATGGAGAACTGACTGACTTTGCGTCAGTGATGTGAAATGATTTTGAAAGAATAACTCGTCTTTCTAAGATGATTTAAAGTATATTAAACTGCAGTTGATAAATACATTTTTAAGCTCGTATTTATTATTCTATTCTATTGCATTCTATATTAATTAAATGTATGTGAAATCTTATAGCAGAACATAATAATCAGTTTAGTTATCACCCCCCCAAGTAGTACTTATCACAAACTGTTCAGAGATCATGGGACTATGTATGTTGCATAATCTCTTTCATAGTATTTAGTATATTCGATCTATCTCGTTGTACAATTGTAATGAAAATTTTTATTTTCTATTTTAAAATTATGCTTGTAAATTTTATTTTATTACAATCTCAATCTTTTGTTTAGTTGATCGGTTATTAACTGCAACTTATCTTGCTTTATAGGGAGGAACTCTTCTCAACTCATTATTATTTCATTTTTCTTGAGTTTTTTTCTTAATTTTCATTTTATAATTTCTCAACATTTCTTCCACAATCGTAATTGTCATATGGTACTTTTGACCTATCGAACGAGAGCTATCATGATGACTTTTATATTTTCTTGAAAAAAAAAAATTAATTTAAATACCGAGAAAAAATGTATATTATAAATTATATTCAATTGGTCCCGCTTCTGTTTGTTTTTTCGCTTCATTAACAACTCTTTTCTCGATTTTCAATTTACAATATCAAAAATCAATATCTAAATGAAGATTTACATATTTACAAACATGTATGTATGTATATATGTACATATGGATGGGAGTATTATATAGAAAGTTTAGAGATAGTGAAAACAATAATGATTTGCACAAAATATCATTGTTGCAATGATTTATATTTTTTATAAAGCTTATACATTTTCGTAGTAAAAATTTATTGAATTTATTTAAAAAAATAACTCGCTTCTGTAATTAATCTAATACAATTAAAATTAATCTTTAAAATATGTCATTTCGTCAATAGTTTCATATAAACGAGATTGTTGTTTATATTCATTGAATTGAATATAATAATAAAAACTATAAAAACAAATAATAAATCCCGGAAAAAACTAAAAAATACAAGCACTCAATAACAATAAAATATATGAATAGAAACAAATCACTTATAAAATTCGACTAATAAAGTTTTGATGTACACTTTTTCTGCTAAATGGGCTCACGTTTAATCAGCTTACACGTAAGTCAGTTCTAGTAATAGTATTAGATCAAAAGATAGTAGGAGAAAAAAAGATCATCAATAACAACAATTAATAAGGGGTTTTAAATTGGTGTATAGCACAATAACAAGGATAATGAATACATTGTTTGGTTTATAAATTTATGTTGCTTTATTGTTGTTGTTATTATGACTCAGCTTATTTATGTATATTCGTATATTATTTTGCAGACAGTTTTTGGCATTGAATTTCGCTGCAAAGTGCAGATTTTCAATAATTATTTCAACTTGAAGATGTGCCCGTGCGATTGTTTTTTTGCTCTCGTTAGTTTTTAGTTGTTTTATTTTATTTTCTATTTTGTAATGCTTTGTGAGCATTTCTTGTTGCTTTTAACTGAAACTCAATACATTTGAAACAAATGATGACGTTTAAAAGTCGGACCTTTGAGAGTCAAAAATTATTAAATTACATACTTGTGCACGAGTTGAAAATGGAGCTGATTTTTTATGATTTTTTGAATCCAATACTTAGATTGAATATATGTATGTATATCTACATACATACCTAGGAACCTATGTATTTATATTTATATATTTCTTTGTGTTGTTATTATATCTCATTTTGAATTTTCTATTCTAATTTTAGATAAAATGTGCGATCAAATCAGTGACGCTATTTTGGATGCACACTTAAAACAAGATCCGAACGCAAAAGTTGCATGTGGTAAGTAAATCTTTTTCTTTCTACACATTTATCTTGTTTTTCTCGGTGTATATATTTCAAAAAAACAACTCAATATTATAATGAAAATAAAATATTTCTACACGCATTTTTGTTAAAAATTTATGTGTATTTTTTCCCTGAAAAATATATCAACATCGAAAATATTGGCCAAGATCGTTGAAACTAAAATATGTATGTTGTTTGCTTGCTGTGTGTTGTTCATTTAAAATAATACTATTTTTATATACATATACATATTTTTTGTTTTATTTTACATTGTATCAAGATGATGTTTAAATTATTTATTCATTTAATTTATTAATTAAGAGCAATGAGAAAAATTAATATCTGCTTAATTGAAATAATTAGTTTAACGAAATCGTATTTGATTTTTCTATAACCAAAAGTACTTTAAAATGTAAGTTTTCTTCAGAAGAGTTAGCAACAGGTTTCTGTTGCTTTTATTCTCTATAAAAATTAAATCTCGTCAGCGATTAATAAATAAAATAAATAAATACTTATACACCCTCTTAATCCTAAAATTTTAATATTCCACTTGCTTCCAGTCAATTTCATCGGGTAAATGAACGGTAAAATATAAATATTAGTTTAAACATTGATGGCTCAGACAGTTTATTTTTTCACCGCTCGTGTAAACAGTTTTATAAAAAAAATATGACAGTCTTGAGTCGAAAATTGTTACTTCAAGTCGTAATCAGCCAGAGGTTTTTAAACTTTCAAATTCGCAAAGCAAAACAAACATGAATCCGCACGCCGGACGACCAACCAATTGATCCGTCGAGACGGTCGGCTGCGGCGCCCGGTTGGATTTTACTCGATGTATTTTTAGTAAATCAACACCAAGCTAAAGCATTAAAGCATATAAAAACATATAAAAACATATAAACAAAAAATATATATAAATAAACACACACTAAAACGAAGGCAGATAAAGTTTTTAAAACCATAAGTTTATTTAATTTAGTCGCACTTTATTTAATTTTGTTGTTTCTCTGCAGAAACTGTGGCCAAGACCGGGATGATCCTGTTGTGCGGCGAAATAACATCGAAAGCTGTGGTCGACTATCAACGCGTTGTGCGAGATACCGTCAAACACATCGGCTACGACGACTCTTCCAAAGGTAAGTAAAAACTACCGAGTCCCTATGGATAATAACAATATTTAGATTCAACTTTACCGAATATACACGAAAAATCAAACGGCTTTTTCAACAAATATCGTAGGAGAAAAACATTTTAAAATCAATTTCATTATTCAATTTAAAAACAAATTAAACTTTCCAAAATCACACAAACAAAAGGTTTCGATTGGAAAACATTTAATCTGCTCGTAGCCATCGAACAGCAATCACCCGATATTGCAAATGGTGTTCATGTAAATCGCGAGGAAGACGACGTTGGTGCCGGTGATCAGGTATAGAAACCAATTTTTACAACTGCTGAAAAACTACTCTTTAAAACAAAAACTATTCCATCTTCGTACCTTGGGCAATATTAATAATACTACATACTTTTGAAGCAATGCATACATTTTTTTTTTACCCACACACATAAACGTACATATGAAAGTAAAAACAATATTATAAAAAGCAACAAAAACAGTGATTAAAATGAAGATTAAAAAAAACAACGCATGTCCACAAAATCATCAAAGTCAATTTCAAAATTTCGCCATCATCGTCGTCGATTTAGAAAATTTACAACATCTCATCAACATCAAAATCAATATACAATATTTGTTGTTGCGTTGTAGAAAGTGTTTCTGTGGCTGTCATTCATTACAAACAAATATAAAAATCATTCCTTTTTAAATGTGTATTTTTTTTTAAATCTGCTCCTTAAAAAATAAAAATAAATATAGAGTAAATTTGAATATTGAGAGAAAGAATCAGAAAGGTTCTTTTACAAATAGCACTTTAGGTTCTCAACAACTTACTTAAGATATAAGGATTTCCTATATAGGAAGTGTTCAAATAAACACTATCAATTTAGTGTTATATTCAAAGTTGGGATCATTTTATTTGAGAGAACGAAATTTTTATTGAAAGAGGCAATCTTAAGAATTCCCCCATTTCTACCAGAAGAACTTCGATATTGGTCTTTAAACTTTCTAACAATAAAACTATCTTCAACAGTAGAAGTTTTAGGTTTAAACAGATTGTTATAGTTTTTTATTAATTTTTATTTTACGACTTGAAATCTAACTCGAGTAGAAAATTGTAATTCTTCTAAACCCGATCTTAAATATTTAAGTTAAGAGAGCAAAGTTAAGATTTCAATTTGAATCCAAGAAATTGTAAATCATTGTGCATTCAATATTCAAAATACATATACGGCGTTATATATACGCGTATATATATACATATAATAAAATAACTTAATTGTAATCGTCCGGGAAATCGTAAATTGCATGTCTTTGGGCATAAAGTGATTTCAGATTGATTCCTCCAAAAAATTTTCCTGTGTGGGAAAACAATAATTTCTGTATTATTATATTACTATTTTGGTACTTTTTGTTTGTTTGTTTGTTTGTTTTTTGTCAACAGAAGCATTTAATTTTAAGAATTTATGTTTTTGCATATTTCTCCATGTCTCTCTATCACTCTCTCTCTCTTTTTCTCTCGCAAAAAGGGTTCGATTATAAAACTTGCAACGTTTTGTTAGCTTTGGACCAACAATCGCCGGAAATCGCTGCCGGGGTACATATTAATCGTGCTGAAGAAGAAATCGGTGCCGGAGATCAGGTGTGCAGTAGTAGCAGTTAAATTGACTGATTGATTGAAACACTTGAAAATGACTTGAATATCGTATCAACAATTGGAACATTCAAAGAATATTTCTTTAAATGTTGAATTTCCTTTTGAATACTTGTATATTCAAAAAAGAATAACGACTCTTCCTTCGTTTAAAAATTAGAAAAAAGAAGAATATTCTTCTTTTCGTTATTACTCTAAATATTCTTGTAGTTTCAAACAATTGCTTGAGCTCGCTTTAAGTAATTAAATTGATTACTATGTAGTAGAACTTCTATTTATTGTATTATTGACTATTGAATCTTTTGATACTTCCTTCTGTATATTTTGCAGCTTCAGAAAATCACATTCTTGTAAATAACCGGCTTATCCCCCCCTTTGTTTAGATATTAATTTGTTTCTTATTTATAGTTAAGTTTTAGCACGCAGCATTTTCACACAGCACTAATTTTTCTTGGTGTTGGCTGTTTTTAAACCATTATTAATAATGAACGTTTATTAATAAGGCTATAATATTAAAAGGAAACAAAAAGAAAACAACAAAATTTCAAAAAGTTATTTTCAAAATTTTTTATTACTATAAATTTCATATTTGAATACAAAACTCTGTTGATTTGATTTAAAAGCGATTTGGTCCAAATTTGTTTAGTTGTTTATTTTTGTATAATATCAAAATTTAGAATAAACACAAAATAAAACTCCTTTTCATCCTTTCTCATTCAGTCTCATGCATGCTTGTTTATTTACTTTGTTTTGCTCTTGTGTATTATTTATTCTTTATTCACAACAAAGTTTGCCAGTGATAAAAATATTGAACCAGACAAAATTTCGAACTCAACTAACTCTTAAGTGTCTTTAGTTAAAATATATTGTATATAATAAGTATATGCATAAAAGTAAAATTATATTTTTTAAATCAAATGAAATTTCTTTATTGTAATTAAACTCGTCGCTGAACTTCTCTTAATCTCATGATTAATGTAATGTAACGTTTTTAGAAACCTATTTATTATCAAAAATTATATTTATAAATAATTCTAAACAGTGTTTATTAATAGCAAATTTAAATTGAATTAAATAATACAAAAAACAACCGATGGCCCACACTTTATCATCCAAGTTTTGTCTGGTTGAAATAAAGCAGGATGCATGCTTATTCTCTTGTCTATAACTCTTAGTTGGCTTCTCTGTTACTAACAAATATTATATGTGTGTCACTCTGTCTCTCTCTCTCTCTCTCTTTATGTTTGTCTGCTTTTCCATCCTTTCTTTACTAAGATTTCTTTTCTAATCTCTCTCCCTTTCGTTCAAACTTTTATAGGGTATCATGTTCGGTTACGCCACCGACGAGACCGAAGAATGCATGCCTTTGACCGTCGTCTTGGCTCACAAACTGAACGAGAAACTCGCCGAATTACGCCGTTCTGGTGACTTTTGGTGGGCGCGTCCTGATTCAAAAACTCAGGTATACATCGTATAATCTTATGAAAGTAAAACTAAAGTTGGTGTTGTCATTAATTGAATGTTGTTTCTTTTTTAAGGTCACCTGCGAATATCTATTCGATCAGGGTGCTGCGGTGCCGAAACGCGTGCACACTGTCGTCGTCTCCATGCAACACTCCGAGAAAATCTCATTGGACGATCTGCGCTCCGAAGTCATGTCGAAGGTTGTCAAAGAAGTCATTCCCGCCAAATATTTAGATGCCAACACAATTGTTCACATCAATCCCTGTGGGTTGTTCGTCATCGGCGGTCCTATGGGTGATGCGGGTCTTACGGGCCGCAAAATCATTGTGGACACTTACGGTGGTTGGGGCGCGCACGGCGGTGGCGCTTTCTCCGGCAAAGATTTCACAAAAGTCGACCGTTCGGCTGCTTACGCCGCGCGTTGGGTGGCTAAGTCGCTGGTGAAAGCCGGCCTGTGCAAACGCTGCTTGGTGCAGGTCTCGTACGCCATCGGTTTGGCAGAACCTCTTTCGATCACCGTCTTCGACTATGGCACCTCTCACAAATCACAAAAACAACTGCTCCAAATCGTCAAGCGTAACTTTGACCTGCGGCCTGGCATGATTGTGAAGTGAGTTCCATGGGAATTTTGTTATATGATACTTTGTAAATTAATCCTTATGTACTGTGTATTTTAGGGATCTCAACTTGAGGCAGCCCATCTACCAGCGCACAAGTACTTATGGTCACTTTGGGCGCGAAGGCTTTTCTTGGGAACAGGCCAAGCATTTGGAAATCAATTGACTAACCGCCGACGACGACGCTGGCCAGTCTCAACCACAGCCACCGTGCGCAAAAAAGTGTAAAATTGCGTAATTCATAGTTTTAATTTAAATTTAAAACAAAATCCACAAACAAACAAACGCTAACCTTTTGCGTAATTTTAAAATATTTAAATATTTTTCGTTTTTTTTTTAAATAAACAAATGTAATTTAATTAGTTTTAGGCGTGAAGAGCGAAACAGCGACAGCGAAAGTAATCATCATGTTAATATACTTATGATTCCTAAGCAAAGCCATCAAACACTACCGAACAGACCCACATTTTATTAAACAAATATTTTATAATTTTTTATTATGCAGACAAATTTTGTTGTTTTTTAAATTATACTTTTAAATTGTAATTACTATGGAACTGCTAAAATTTAGCATTATAAAGAAACAAACACGAAAAACAAAATATACAAAATATAAAAAAAAATCTAAAAAAATGGAAACTTGCGACATCTCAAGATCCTTAGCATATAATTTAAAAACAAGAAAAAACCCAACTAAATGTAATAAATATTGTACATAATTTGTGCAACACAACAACAACAACAACAACTAATGCGAATAGTAAATAAAATATGTGAACAGTTAATAAAGAGTATACTTAAATTTAAAACGCAAACATCGAAGTTTTTATATCAGCAGTACTTCGTGTAGCGTATCTAGAGGAAGGACTTTAATTTAAGGATTTAAATTCAACTACTTTAACACTTACAATGACTACCAAAACATCTTGGAGGAAAAAGCAACGAAGCGGATCGCACTATAAAAAAGAGTGCATCCCACAAAGCTAACCGACGACGACGAACCTTCATCAGATAATTCTTTGGACGTACCAGAGACTTGTGCGTCTATATGTGAAAATTGAAATTTTAATCAATAATTCAATAACATTAATGTTATTTTATTCGAAATTTAATGGAATGCGATATAAACTAAAAAATAAAATAAAATAAAAAGCATCCTTTAAAATTGTATTGTTTATTTATTTAAGGTTTACATTTGAAAATACATTTCAGGTTGCATTTGAGTCCATCATTAGTTTTGCGAAATCGTAGGATGGTCCGTTGTTTAATCATTGATATTCTTGAACCTTTGTGGTACTCGTAGAAGAATTTTTACACAATAATAATAGAATTTCCGACCGATTGTTAACATCATATTTTATGATTTCTGGATAAATTTATTAATAAAAATATTACTAAGGTCTATATTGAAAGTCCCCAACTCCGCTAATTCAGATGTGCCGCCGTCGGTTCTATTGGACGCTTCATGCGACAAACCTCTCCATAACCGAAGGGCATTTTTCGTCGGGTGCTCAGGTAGAAAACGCCTCGTTTTGGCACCGCCGGATCACCTCCCATGAAAACCTGCGCTTGACATATGCGCGACTGGGAACCGCAGCCGCATTTCAGCTGCTCGACGCTGCGATAGCTGCGGCAACGAATCGCGCCAAAAGCCTCTGCACGCCGCAGCGACTCAACAAAATAATACAGTGAGCCGAAATGATCGCACAGGAAATCGGGCTCCATCAACGTAACATTGGGACAGTGCGGCTGACCCAGGCCCCAATTGGGATAAAAGGATGCGTGGCCGAGTGCTTCGCCAGCGAAACCGAAAAGTGCGACATCGGTTTGTATTGTCTCCACATAAATAGCATCGTTGGGCGACAAACGCCAGTCCGTATTCAGGCGATAATGTATAGGACCGGCCGGGTCTAGAGCATAGATGACACCATACTGCTGCGGCTTCAGAAGTTTGCCAGCCACGCCTGCAATGTGGCAGCCCAGACTGTGGCCAATCAGGTACATATTCTGGAAAGAAACGCCATACACGCGATGCAGAAGATGAGCGAAAGCGTTGAACTTCGCAGCGATTTCAAAAACTTCAACAATAACACGGACGTAATTTATGTCCAGAGAGTAGTCGCTCCAGTCGACCAGGATGACGTTGTAGTCGCCCTTCGTCAGATAAGCATCTTTAATCGCCGCATTAGAGCAGGTCGAAGTCTGGCCATTCCAGCCGTGTATCGAAAACCTGCATGAAAATAGCAAAAGAGCAAAGAAAAGGAATAAAAAAAGCAACGCTTTTAAGTGATCTGAAAACCGGGTTCAATGATTGCTTAAAAACACCACTGAAGTTCAAGTTTACAGAGAACTTTAAACGTTACGAGTGTGAGTAACAACGTTCAGATTGTTAGTGTATTGATACCGATGACTCAGTAGTGCTCAATGCACTTACCTACCTAACCGGCCACTCTGCATTGAAGTTGGACTTCAGGAGAGTCGCTTCGTTGTTGTCGATGCGCAATATTTGTCGCTCGTACGGATTCAGACGCGTGTAGAGATCGTAACGCAGCTCTCTGTGTGGCGCCCGCCATCCAGGATCGAGTAGTTGACGGGCCTCTTTTGTGACTAACGTCGCAATGAAGTCCAGGGTCAGAGGTTCACAGTGTCCCAGCTGATTCAGATACTTGCTACTGCAGTTCACTACTACAACGTGTTGTCGAATGAAGGATGGGAGAAGAAGAATGATGTGAATGATAAATATTCTTGCGAAAGTTAAAGGAAATCAATTCTTCTATAAACTAGAACTAGTAATGGATTTTTAAATTTCTGATCGACTTATAACTTCTACAGGTTACAAAATTTTAATTCTTTTCTACACTACACACTACAATCCTTCCATTTAGGCGAATCCTTGATTATTATAACTACTATTAACTATTATAATATTTCGATTAATTTCTTGATTATCACTTCCGGCAGATCGCATATGAATGTACATATTTTGATGTTTCGAAATTTTAATTTTTCAGAAATTACTTAATAATATATTTAAACATTTCTAATTAAAATCTCACCAATAAAACTTGCAATAATTATCACTATATAACTTCTGGCCACAAGCATTTTAAACCAATAACAAACAAAAACACAAAAACGAACGATCAAAAATAAAACACCTTTAAAACAGTTCTTAATGATATATTTTTAATATATTATACAATATTTACATATATGTAAACGTAAATTTTGAAGAATGATCTCTTTCGCCGGAAGTCCTGCGCTCAACTGAGAATCGCAATATTCAAGTACAATCTTAATATAAACATAAGCAAAGAAACCAACAAAAATAAAATAAAAGAAACAAACTACATATTTTTAGGGTACATTTCTAGATTCTGAACTGGACCTTTTTCTCTCGACTTGTAAAAGTAGCTACAGCTATAAAAATATTCGAAAAAAACTCCACGTTCAGAACAAGTTGTTTAAGTAATTTTAATGTAGTAATGAAAGGTAGACAACCACAACAACAACAACTACAACAACAATAAAAACAAAACATCTACGCATTATTCGGTGTCAGTCAGCTTTAGTTTTTTATTGACTTTTTTCTCTTCTTGCATAAATAATTACTTTACATTTTATTAAAAAATGACCTGTAGGAAGGAAAAAGCTTCGGCTGGAAGTTTTGCTGTTGCGGCTCTGTTATTTGAAACCAGTTTTTTTCCTTGTTGGTAGTTTTCCAAACTATTTCCAGAAAATGCGCCTTATTTAGTGTCAGCTTTCAGAATCTCTAAAAATCTACCAGACATTTTTCAATAATCATAAAGTATATGTAAAAGTTTCTGAAATACAAATTATTATTAAAAATTTCAAGGAATTTGAAAGCTTTATTTAAAGATATTGCTAAAGATAGAAAGTTATACAAGCATTAGGGTCTTTAAAATAGATATTGATTTTTATTTAGATTTTATTTTATCAAAATTTATAGCTAAGATTAACTTCCACCTATGATCCAGTAGAATCTTAGAGAGTAGAATCTCTTAAGCAGAAATTGGAGACGTAGAGAGAGTTCTACAATAGATCATGTCTGCTTCGCCAGAATAACAAAGATTATTTTCTGCATGAGGACCTTCAGAAACTCCAGGACGAGCGAGGAACCAATCCACTCGCGAAAGGTTTATGTATAAATTACGAATAAACTTAATATTTATCTATAAAAGCAAGAGATTTAGGGATCAAAGAAAACTAAAAAATGTTAATTAATTCTGTTTATTTTAAGTTACTTTATTGGTACAAAATTGATTTTGAAATTGAACTGATTTCCCATTACAAACTAACTTATAATTAATATCACTTGTAGACCTGCTCTCCTCCTTCTTCTCCTTTTTGCTCATCGTTTTTGCATTAAGTAACGATTACAGTTTTTATATTTTATATCTAAACTTAGAGTTAATCACAAGATATTTATACGTAGATAGATCTAAAAAGAGTATAGAAAATGAATGGCAAGCAAAGTAGTCGAAAATGGGTTCGAGATTCATTCTAAGATGAAAAAAAAAAGATGACCATTCTGAAGTACATAAATGAAAAAGCATCTGATTTTGTACAATTCTTGAATTTGTTTTTCAGCTGCCTCTAATATTTATAGCTTGCAAAGTTTAGATACGTTCGTAGAAAGCGATTCAAATGTTGCAGCAGGATGTTGCTTGAGGCACTCAGTGACAAGCGATGTTTGATCATGATGTAAGCAGCGGTGGTGAAGACAACATAGTAGCCAATCAGACAGCTGACAGAGAACACGTAGCTGAGGTTGTCGAAGCCGAGGATCATGAGCAGGAATTGCGACTTCTTGAACATGCAGAAGATTTCTCCGTCGGGGCAGATGGTGTCGGCGCGATCGTAACCATATAGCGAGACCATCAGGCCTTCCATTCCGTGGCGCAGATAGCTGAGCGACATGGCGAAACGCATCAACGGCGAGATGTAGACGTCTTTGCCGTAACCGATGCCGTAGCAGGAGAGCAAAATTAGCGGTACCGCGAGAACGGGACCCATGAACATGGCATTCTGTAAAAGGTAAGGGGAGCATAGAAAACCTTCTCAGTTTCGTTATGGTTCACCTGTTTTGATTTGCCTCACTTACCACCAGACTAAGACGCGACGATATCAGGAGACCCAAACTGTCCGAGGTCATGGCTGTCAGAAGCGCCACTACGAAAAGCATCACAAACCGAAACCACTCCAGCGGCTGACTGGACATCAGATAAACCATGGACAAATAAATGACGGCGAACAGGAACATGAACGGCAACTTCGAGCAGATCATGGCGACGTAGTACGAGCTCAGCCGGTACCACTGATTGAAGTGCTCACGCTTGAGCAGCTTGATTTCGGTGGGAACTGAAGAAAAGCAGATTTAGAGACATCTCACTCACTGATCCAACTGAATCTCTAACATTTCAATTAACTTACACTGAAGTAATACTGGCATCATAGGCAGGTACAGGTAGGCAATAATAACAGTAAAAGCAAATCCAAAATTAAACAATGCTTTGGTGGCATCGTTGCCTACGCCTTTATAGATGCCCCCCACAATGAGGGCCAATATAATGTTCATGTAGAACTTCAACTTTATGTAAGACTGCAAAATAATGAAACCAAATCATGTTAGTGGCTTTAAAGACTTCTCAGAATCTTATTTCAGTTACCTTATCGCGCCACATTTGCACCAACATGCGAGCCAATAATAAGCGATACTGCATCCACCAACTCGATTTGGAACGCAATAACTTTGGATTGATTTCCTCCTCGAACTGTTCCATCATCATCTCATCGTCATACGAAGAGGCGCCGGAAGTGGTGTCCGACTTTGTGGGTGACTCCACTTTCAACTGTCGGACATCGTACTCGGGTGTCCAACGATAGCATCTGCCGTTATTTATGGCGCTTACCATGCGATCATGATAGCTGTGGCCATATTCGTGACACGCTACTTCTATAACTAAAAAGAAACAAAAATATGAAGGAGGAGGAAAACCAATTTCAAAAAACTGGGAATCTTACAGAAGTATTCCTGGATGAGAAAAGAAAATATTTACAAATAAATTTAATATCGCCAGAATGGTCTATTGAATTATAGGGATATTATGTTGAAAACGGCATTTACATCTATCGCCATGAAGTCATCTAAGTATAAATAAGCCGACTCTGGCACCGAGGAAAAAGTGGGTACAAATGGTTGGACAGATGTTTGCATACTATAGTAATAAATAAATAAATACTATAAATAAGATTTCCCTCAGCAATGCCACGTCTCCTCTAATACGGGTACATATTGGTTCACCCTTGTAGCTCATGATGTAAACTATTATAGAATCTGGCGCTATTAAATACGAGGAATTTAATATGGTCTAAAATCAATGATATTATAACTGGGAAATATATCATGATAGTCAAATTGAAAATAAGTAGATTCGTCTGGAATTCAAACACAATCGACAACTGAGCGATTTTCGATTTGAGTTATAGAATGATTCATAATAATAACCCGATCAACTCGATTAACGCTCAAAAAAGGAAAAATTCATTATATACAGAAAGACGTATACAATAATTACATTTATAACAAGCTCAATAATTTATTATTGTTAAGAATTACTACATATACTCGTAAGAGGTGAATTGCTAAGCATGTAATTGAAATTACGTTGAACTTCCGAATGCAACAGCAACATTAATAACAGCTGCAAGTATTCTCTGATATAATTAACCCTTCGCTGAACAACTATCAAATCATTATCATTATACAACAATATAATCTTTTATTAATTACAAAAATAAAAATGATAATAATAATAGAGATATTGATAAATCTGTGTATTGATTGTCTTAATTGCGTGTATTATTCAACTTACTAAAATCGGCGGGATTATAGGTCAACGGACACGACAGCCCCACGGACTGCATGTAGTGTACGATATTGGCGCCTGGGCCCTGATATATACACTGGCCCTCCGCCAGTACGTACACTTTGTCGAACATTCCGAATAGTTTCGCGGAGGGCGTGTGAATGGAACAGATGACAGTGCGCCCGGCATGAGCAATACGACGCAACAAAGCTACACACTGAGAGCTGGAGGTGTCATCGAGACCGCTGTCGGTACAACCCAAAAGACGAGAACATAGAAGAAAAAAAAACAATTTAAGTCTTTGAGTAAAAAGAGTCTTTTAAGACAGAGTAAAAACTTCTCACGTTGTGGGTTCATCGAGAAATACGACGGGCGGATTATTGACCAACTCCAGGGCCACACAGAGTCGTTTCCTTTCGCCACCCGAGAGACGTATAGCTTTGGTGTGTTCGGCGTTTTTAAGTCGTAACATGCACAGAATTTCATCGATCTGGGAAAAAGCAAAAACAATTCCATGAAATACAGCGGAAATTATAAAAAAGGGAAAGCAGAAAAATCTAAGGGAAATGAAAGGGAAAAGAAAAGAAAGTAAAGGAAAGGAAAGGAAAGTATATTAAAGGAAAGGAAGAAACGGATAGGAAAGAAAAGGATTGGAAAGGAGAAGAAAGGAACAGAATGGAAAATACAAGGATGGTGAAGTCACAGGAGTAAAAAGAGAAAAAGTAGAGGAGATTATTTCTTTGAATCAACTTACAACTTCTAACTTTTGGGCGTGGGTTAACTCGTTGCCCAGCTTCAGGTCGGCCGCCAACAACATCGCCTCCAACACCGTGAAATGCGGATCCAGTACGTCGTTTTGCATTATATAACGTGACATCTTGCGGAAGACGCGCATGTCACGTGGATTGTGATTCACGTTTATTTCGCCACTCGTCATGCGGGCTCTAAGAAAAAGAAGAAGAAGAATCATTTAAAAGTGGAACTAAATCTAAAAAATTTTAATTATTTTTGTTTTGAACTACTGACTGATAAAATTAGATACAAACTCACCCGAAACCCGCCAACAGATTGAGCAACGTTGTTTTTCCGGCTCCCGATGGACCGATGATGGCGGTCAGTTCATGTGAACGAAATTCACCATGAATACCTCGTAAAATAGACTTTTTTCCTAGTTAAAGCAATAATAAAAAAGTAAAGTAAAGCAAAGTAAAGTAAAATGTTTAAAAAATATTAAAGAAAATATATGTTTATTAATTACTATATTTGTATAAAAAATACAATAATACAACTTGTTTAAAACTTTCCACGTTACGCTGTTGCATTTGTGATTAAGTACAAGTTCTCACATAATTGCTGTTAATGTGAACAACACAATTTATTATTACATGTGAGATAAAATTTTGCAAACATGTTTGTGAAAAATCTTTACCCTCAAAAAAGGTTTCCACTCCACTCGACTGCACTCCCTTCTAGTTTCCGTCGACTGCACTACGATCTACTCTATAGACTAATGACAGCAAGCAGTTCATTCATCACAATACATCAAACACTTCGGTTATAAACAACTTACTTGAGTTGACTTCTTGGTAAGAAGTCATTAGATGAGGCAACTCCTACACATAGACTTTAATTACTTCTATTCTAAGCCAGGAGGAGGAAGAGGAAAAAGAGGCTGAACATGTTGTGGGAGCAACAACAAAAACAAAGACCGAAGAGTTCGCATTTTAGATTTCTAAATGTAGCTGTTGCTGAATCTTGGCGAAGTTTTCAGCCTTCATCTTTACAAACTACACATTAAATCGTTTCCCAAACAAAAAGTATGCATATCCATCAACCGCTGTGAGGATGAGGAAATGCAGGCTCATCCATCAACAAGGTACCTCAGACGTTAGCATGTGTTACAAGAAACACATTAAATTTTTAGAAGTTTTAGGAGAAATATTCAAATGAAGTGTCGAACAGAGAGTATAGCGACTCTTTTAAATTTATAGCCTGAAGAGCGACTGAACACAACAACCTTCATTAACAACACATAACTAATATAATTATTTTATTTTAATTACTTCTTCTTTAAATTCCGTTTTAATTACGAATTCTTCTTGATTAAGAAACATTTTCAGAAAAATATCAAAATATATACAATATATAGCTGTATATCTTCATCTATACAGTAATCATGTATGTATGTGTAGATACAATCAAAACCACGACGTGTGACGTAAGTCGTTAGAAGTATCACGACATAATAAAGCAAATCTCCGTCATTGTAACGACTTTGACACATTCCTTAATACACGATCTCTAAGAAATATACTACGTCACTTAACGATGCTGACGACAAGTTGTACTTTAATCTCTACAGAAAATCTCCAGAGAATATTAGATTAATTAGGTACTTTTAGAGCACGTTTTAAAAAACAATAAAATTCTAACTACACGTTTGTGGAATACAAAATTAGCTCTATATTTAGCTTTATTTAAGTATCTGGAATTAAATCGAGTGCAATGATTTTAAAAAATAAATTACGAGTATTTAAAATCAATTATAATGAATTTATTTGCATTCAACTACTGATTCCAGACGATTGTTAAATTAGATCAGGTAGATTAAATTAGATCTGATAGTGATATATTGATAGCTGATATAGAGCAATTAAAAAGTTAATTAAAACATTGAGGAAGATATGATAAATTTTAAGAAATGCTTTCATCAAATACAATGCAATAACAGACCCACTTCTCACCTTTTTCCACATCATTCACCGTGTAGTTGAGGTCTCGAAATTCCAAGTTCACTGCTGGCCATTTGGGTAAGTATTTCAGGCCATTCAAAGAGATAGCATCCTCGAAATGATCGGCGAGCTCGGCACTGATGGCGTTGATGTCACTACTGTAGTTCAGAGAGCTGTGGCTCCGAGTGCTCTCGTAAGAAGCGCTACAACCGGTATCAGCAGAGTCCATTGTTTGTTTGTCTTCTTTGTATTTTGTTCTGTGTTCTTCCTCTTCTTCTTCGAATATGATGTATTCTCAGATTAATTTTAAGCTTCCGCTTTCTTTGAAAGATCGATTTTTTCTGCTTGCCTTTTTTTAGTTAATATTCATAATTTGTTGCACAATTTATAAAAGAAACGACGAAATTCTCTGTAAGAAATAAAACAGAAAATAAGTTTTGCAAGAACAAATTCAAAAGATACGTAATTAAAATGATACTTTTTAATTAACATGCAGCTGCTAAAATCAATGACATTTTTACAATGCAACGACTGAATAATCATTTTATTTTCTTTCTCTTTTTTATTCCCAATGATCATGATATTTATTAATAAATGTTGCGGCTTTTTTCTCAAGTGAATGTTTTATCTTTCTTTTGTTTGTGCCGAGCTAAGAAAATGTTTGCTTTGCATTTTTATTAGCACATTTCTACTAAGAAAAAAAGAGATGAAAAGCATGCGAAGATTAGCGAAGGGTGGTGAAAAGAGGAGGGAGAAAGAGCATTCAATTATTTACTCTTAGATAATTTCTAATTAATGTTCTTAATTGCGGAGTTTAATTGATGTCAGTAGCGTGATTGTTACTGTTGTTGTAACATTTCCAATATTGACCTATTTTTGCAAACAGATTTATTAAATGGACACATCTACAATACTAATTGCAATCTATTTTATAAATTACAAAACAAACCTATTGTATAATAGAAGTGTATAGTGTATAGTATGGTACTATTTTATAAAATAAATTGTAGGAAAATGACAATTAAACTGAATTGAATTGAACTTTTAATTGTGTATTTTTGTATTATTTACTTTGTAGATTTATGTACATATGTATGTATGTACTTTAGTGTATAATAACCAACTGATTATTATTGTGATAACCTTGAGTTCATCAGAAAATCTTTTAATATGTTTTAAATAACGATCACATTCGAGTTAAATATTAAATGAGCGTAAATCGAGTTAAATTTGCTAGGCGTATATATAGTATACATGAAAATCTACAGAATTTTCCTTGTAATCATCTCATAAAACATCTCAATACTGATGGGAATAATGACCCAATTGCGGATTATAATCGGAGGGGAGAGGAGAAGTTATATGGCGCTCTTTAGAATCGATTTTTAGAATAGTTTTGCCCATAACAGTTTTTATGATCATAAAAATTATGGAACTCATTTCACGATAGTCTGAAACTTAGTTCTTAATAACAGTTAAAATCTTCATTAAGATTTCCTCGGAGGGTTTTTTATCTCTGGACTACTTTACCTTATCATACAATAATCTAGTTCATATCCCCATATCCTTCACTGAGATATTGAATTTGATTTATTGTAGATCTATTTTCATGTCAAGATTATTTTAAAGCAGTCCATATCTTCATCTCATGATGGAGATCTTTTTCGATATCGCCTTTCGAGTTTAGATCTTTAGATTTTCCCTTACTTAATTCACAGATTCGGAAGCTTATCTTTTAGATATAAAGATCGAAAATATATTTATTCGTCAATATTTATTTATCGTCAATACAATTATTATATTATATATTTAATATATTGTCTATTCTATTCTATTCTTATAATATAGAAAATACATTCTAAATTCATTAGATTCCTTCTAATGGCTATAATGTATAATTAGGATATAATGATGTAGGTGATTGATAACGATAGGGGGTGGGCCATCGGCTGGTTTCTTTTTGAATTATTTATGTAACTCAATTTTAATAAATAGTAACCATATTTTTCAGATTACTTTTAGGCCATTACAGCACTCGTATCTACAATATTTGTTGCAGTGTACGTACATATATACCATCATCTACAGCATTTAAAACATTTACACACATGTAACGATATACTTATTTATGAAACTCGAGATGTGAATCAGAAACAGAGACGTGAATAAGTCATTCACTCACTCCGCTGAGATCAAAGTCATTTATCACATAAACGACGCTGAGTCATGTTTAGATGCCTTTTTAAACAGAAAATGGCACGAATTTTTCCCTTATATGTATATCTACTATATTCACATATGTACATGTCTATGTATGTATGAGTATGTTTTGCGGTAATTATAATGCAATTCTTGAGATATTCAATCTTTGAACCAACGATAATAATAAAGCTTAGAAGTCAACCACGATAAGCAGCTGCTAAGGAATGCAGAGTTGTTTATGCTTAGAAAAAGCGTGTAATAAAAAAGTTATTAAAATAAATTTATGATGAAAATCGTAATGCAATTTTTTTGGTTTATTTTTTTCCCCTCCGGAAAGGAACTTAATTAATACAATAAAAACTAACGTAGTTAACTGACTAACTTCATTAAAATTTTTGTTAGCGCTCAACTTGTGATTTTATAGTTTTATAGAGTGTGGAACTCAGTTGCTCATTGATTTATTTTTTTTATTTTTTCCCTTCTTCTCGATTTATTGCTTGTCCACAGTTGTTCAATTGAATGAGATAATTATTATCAATTAAAATAAAATTCAATATCACAGATGAATTGATTTAATTTAATATCTGAGTTGAATTGATTTAATGATTTTTTTCGATGAGTTAATTGAGCGCACGAATTGAGTTACAGATACTTTTACTTATGCTCGTGTTTACTTTTATATTGATGTCTGATAATTAATTAGCAGCAGAAACTAAATGAAGGTAATTAAAAGATTACAACGATATTATTCAACTTTTTGGTCCTTCGAGCCAGATAACCGTGAAAGGTTCAGTGCTTGAAACTTTAAACGATTGTCGAAAATATTCACTGTTACTTGTTCTTTTTTCAGTAACAATTATTTTATTATTATTAAATAGTTTGTTTGTAGTAAAAGAAATCGCTAATATGAGTAAATTTATTATAAATAAGAATCAAAAAGATTTTCAGTCCTTCGAATCAGATTTCAAATTATTTATTATTGTGAAATAATTAATTTTAATGAAATTTGTATTTAAACATAAATATAAATAAGTTTAAATATAAACTGGTTTAAAATATACATTTATTTGATTAAAAACAAATGTGATGTGACAAAATATATTGCAAAATCAGTTTTAATCGAAATAACCAATTTTTACGAAAAACATTTCGCAAAATATATATTCTTTGATCTTTACGACAAGCGTTATGTTTTTTGTTCATAAATCTTTTCCAGTTTTTCTGCATTTTCTTTATTTGATCTAAAAAATAAATTACAAAAAAAGAAGATGCTATAGTTAAGGCCTCAGCTAAGTTACATCAGTTTTTCTTTTTTCATTATTTTTATTATTATTTTTTATTAGTTTCTATTATTTTTATTATGATATTTTGGCGAGTGAAGAAAACTTGAAGGTTTTACACGCTATTTTCATGTTTTCAATGTTGATTTTATTCGGTTACAAGCGACGATAAAAAAACTTATTTCAAAATCATCAAATGAAATACAATAAAAGCAAACTTCTGTGTTCAACCAACCCCCCCATCCCCCTCCCCGGTAACGCAACACCGCACCATTCTGCATCAAGACCTCATCGTGCCCGTGTAACGCATGTAAGAAGAATAACAACAACAGCAACAACAACAACAACGACAACAACAACGAGATGTGTTTGCTGCCTCTTCACTCTACGCATTGTCGATTAAATTTATATGCAATAAAGAGCTGAGGTGAGGTTATTGCCACCTGATCTTGAGCTGAGGTGAGCAGCGAGGTGAGTAAATATTGTTTTTTTTCCAACAAATTTTTTTATGCTGTTTGGTTTGTATTTGCTTAATGTATTTTACTTTTATTTGCTGTGTGTTTTCTTGTTGTTGCTGTTCTGGCTGTGTTTTTCGTATTATTATTATTCATATTCTTAGGCTGCACGTACGTCACAAGTAACTCATCTACATAAGTAACGGTGCCGCGTAATAGCGGTAAATATTGAATGCATTTTGCACACGATCAACGATGACTGTATACCAACAATCAACAAGCTTGAGAACAAACTGAGTACCAGGGTTGCATTCAGTTTTGTGCTCCCCTTTCAGAACTTTCTAGTGTTTAATATTTTTTGTTCCATTCCTTGTCTTTTATTGTTTATTTGTAAGGATCATATGATAGTTTCTGAGAAAACGTATCGAAAATATTTCAATACATACAACATCCTTAAAATATGCAACATTTTTCGAAATGCAGACAGAATTTTTACAAAAACAAACAGCGTTTAATAAAATTACAGCGCATTTTAAATAAATCGAAGGTGATCTAAATATTTACAGCTGCCCTAAGAAACGTAGTACAGTTGTTAAATTCGATCCACAAGAGAGATCGATTTCTGATATTATATTCTCGATAATATGATCAATTGTTTGAGATTGACGAAGGATCAATTGCATCAATGACGATGACAGAAGCTATAAAATATACTAGAATTAATGATCTTCTACGAGTATGAATCTATGTCTATAAAAGCGATCATCAATCTCGATGTAGGGACGATACATGAAATCACAAATAAAAAGCTTTCCTGCTGGGGCTCTTTTACGATCATCTAAAATGACGAATATTGCGTACAGTATTTCGCATGGATCAATAATAATGCTTTGCGGCTTTTTTTCCCCCGATGATATTGAGAAAAACTAAAATAAAAAAATCACTGTACGACTGCGATTCAAAAGGTTTTCAATATTTTTATAGCTCAACCTTAAAGATTGCAAGCTTTGTGTGAGACCAAAAGTATTGCACAATCTTTAAGAGTTTCTCTTCTTCTGTATTGTAACGGTAAATTGTTGTTGTTGTTGTTGGGTTTTTTGTGGTGATGCTGAGGTGTTGTGGTTGTCGTTTGTCTTCTTCGTCTTCTATTTGTTGTTGTTGTTGGTGTTGTCATTTATGCAAACTTCGCTTAAAGTACTTCAGATTTGACGTGAACTAAATTATTGAGCAATAATAATACATCGTTTGGAAAACTGATTTTGCGAAGTTTTCTCATCACTTTTCATCACTCGTTTTCTTAATCGTAAAGATTATTATTAATACATCTATACTATAGACTAGACTAGACTACTGGCTAGACAATAGATTATAGACTATAGATTAGACTATACACTATAGATTAGTCTTTATACTATATAGTTTTACTCTAGATGTCAACAGTAGCGGCAAAGAATTTATACTTCGCACTTTGATTCTTATCGCAGATTCTTACACAGGAACAAATATTCATAGAAATTTTATTCCCTAAAAATATGCAACATTTTTTACTTGAGCCTTTCTTTGAGGAGTTGAAGGAGAAAATATTAAATATTCTCCTCAATGGATATATAATAATAATTGTAATACTAACAATAATAATAGTAATAATAATAACAACAATAATAATAGTCACAATAACAATAATGATAATAATAACAATAATAATAATAATATTAATAGTAACAAAACAATAACGATAATAATAATAATTGTTTTCAATTCAATACAATAGTAATTTAATTATTATTTTAAGCATTCAGCATTAATAAATTTAACTAAATTCAATTCTTTTTTTCATACTCTTTTACTGTAAGAGGAAAAGTCATTGATTTTGTGGTATATAAAAATTGTTTATTAGTTTTTTTATTCTGAGGAAAACAAGAGTCAAAGAGTTTTTTCTCAAAATTTAAATGTTACAAGAGCGGAGATTTACACTTGTTTTTCTTAATTAAAAGTTTTACGCTTTTGCGTAGTTTGAATAAAAAACACTTGTGCAAGAACGAAATGATGCTGTTTCACTTACATTTAAATTTAGCGATCAATAAATTATCAGTTGTTTGTTCTTCCGTTATTCAAACGAAGAAAAGCCAATTAAAGAGCGAAAGAAAGAAAGAAGGAGTGAAATGAACAAGAAAATTCAATATCAACGCACAGCGAAGCACAGCAAGTTACACAAACTAAAGCCAAAGCCAAAAGCAACAACAGAAAGCGTGACGACCAAACAAAACTTTGACACTGAATAAATAAAGAACATTAAATTTAATTTAATTAGTGAATAAAAACAAGAATGAGAACAACGATAATAAAACCAACAAAACAATGTAATTCTTAAAAAAAAAATTCAATAAAACTAAATTTATACAAAGAAAGAGGAAATAAAATAAAATTCAATGGTTCTTTTTTTACGGTTTCTATTTTTTAATATTTAAATGTTTTCTTTGGAGAGTTTTTATTGTGATTGCTAATTTGAGAACTTATTTAATTCTAAATTTAAGAATTTACTCACATTTTAATTTTTATTTCTATAAATATCACGTGGACAACACTTTTATTTATATCTTTATTTTATGTAAATATTATGTGGAAAAAAATAACAGTTTTCAAAGTCAAGAATATTTTCGATTCAGTTTTTTTTTTACTTTTCGCTTCTTTTTAATTTTCTTTGATTTTTTTACATGGAGATTTTTGTATTTTTATGGAAAGTTCACTAGTTCACTTCACTATAAAATTAGTGATTGTTGTCTTTTATATTGTATTATTTTTGTAGATTGTTCTTTTTCTTATCAGAATACTGATATTTTTTATTTATCTAGTTTTTTATCTTTCTTTCATTTCTTTTTTCTGTTTGTTTTTATATGCAAGTATTCTTTTGTATTTGCTATAATTCTATATAGAACAGTTTTTCCACTGGCACAACACAGTTCTAAGCGTCTCTCGCATCTGCAACGAGTGTGTTTCGATTCGAGCGACTCGAGGAACCGCACTGATTGTGAGCAACTCTTGATGCCTGCGATGAACGCGAATCGCGCGCCCCGGCAACGTTACTTGATCGTGTAGCACCCAAAACAAAAGCAACACCAACAACAAAAACAACACCAACAACAGCAACGACTCAATTCAACTTTATGTCGATTCCAGCACCGATTCAAATGGATGGGGTCGATCGATATATGTTAAGGGACGCTGAAGATTGAAGGTTGAGAGGGAGTTGAAGGGAGGAGGATGAAGGGAGGGTGATGGATGAAGGGAGGATGATGGGTGAAGGGAGAGATGGAGACTACGTTGGAGTAGACACACGGATGTTCGACATACATATGTATGTACATTTATGGTAATAGTTTTTCTGAGTGCGTCATATTTTCATTACTTTGTAATGAGCGAATCTCAATACAACAAAAATACAACAAAAATAACAACAATTGGAAGAAGAAAAAAAAAATTTAAATAAATACATAATTAAGTTACATACAATAGAATATATATTATATTATAAACAAAGAATTTCCGTCTGCCCCGGAATCGAAGCTCATCGGATTCGTTGCTGTTCATTGAAATGCAAAAGAAAATGGAAAAACAATAAATAATTGAAAAAACTAAAACATTTTGAGTGAATTACATTGAGTTATCAGTTGAACAAAACAACAAAAATAATAAAAAAAATTGTTGTTACAGTCTCGCGTTGGAGTGAAAGCAGATCAAATGAAAAACGACAATTAAAAAAACTATATATAGAGCAGATGTACTTACATACAATATATATATACATGTGTGTGTGTGTTTGTGTGTGTGCCTTCGTATGTAAAACACTCAAAGTGACAAAGAGACAGCTTCTAAATAATTTATGGTAAGTGAAGTGATTAAATTATCGAATAGTGTAGAAATATTCGCCGCAATGCTTTTATTTTATAACATGCTATATTTATATCATGCTGCCTACTTTCGATTGTAAAATAGGTATTTTCTCGCATGATATAAAATTGATGTGCTACTTTTTACAATATTTGTTAGCATTTTTGATATAATTACTGTTAATCTATTTATATTTTTTTCACATGACTTTTGAAAAATTATCATCAATCATCTCAAGTTTATGAATCTAGAATTTCTTTAGCCTTCTTTCTATCTTTAAACTATTTACCCTTTTGTTATCTTTCATATTCTTATTTTGAACTTAATACTAACTCCAGTGTGGAATATTTTCCTGGTTTTGTTTCTTTGACCTCTTGATTGCATGATATTCTTACATTTTTCAGTTGGCCATTAAAAATGCAATAACAAACAATAACCACCAATCATTCTCGTAAATGAAGTTTTCTTTTGAACGAGGTACCCACCACTAAACTGTGTGGTACTTTTTTACCGCTCGAAATTTTTTGAAAATTTTAATTGTATTTTCTTTTCTACTGTGAGAGGCTTTTTTCGAAATGTACTCAGTAATTTTATTAGGTTCAACAGCAACGGTTTTTTTACCACCCGTTTTACGTCCAACCGAATTAGTTACCATAAAATCCAGTCGACGTCGGGGGCTGCTACTGACAGTTAATAAACTTTGCCCCTCGCGGTTTATATTGGCTTGGAGAGTGGTTGCTATGAGTTGAGTGTAGTTAGCAGCGTCGTTAGTGAGTTATTATGAAAGTAATTTAGTCATTAAAATTTGCTCTGTTGTGGAAATTCGTGTGAAAACTTTGTGATTTCTAATAATATGGGTACTATAATATGGGTCATATGGGCCTCCGAGTGGGCGTCTTGATCTGAAAGCAGCACTCTTCTGATGACTTCTGAATATGGCACGATCTTGCAGAAAGAATAACTTCATTATTAACGAATAACCTTGTTCATTGGGCGTCATTGGGACTCATTGGGTCTCGTGACTGTTTTAGTGACACTTAATTCAGTATTTTTAAGTTTAAGTATTTCTCTCGGTGTACTTTGGTTATTATTTTTGTGTAGAGGTCAAATTTATGTTATGTTATAAGCTGATCGTCACTTAAGCACGACAATCGTGTGGACTTTCCTGCGCCTCCCCCACTCTACGCCCTTCACTGAGAGTAGAGTCGATTGAGATAAGCAAATAACTTCAACGTCAGGAAATTAATTATAAATTATAACCTATTACAAAGTAACTAATGATATTTTTATTGATCGACTCGGTAACCCCGTGGTTATGCTATCGAGTTTTGCTTGGCAAGTAGGACTTTTTTTTTGTTGTTTTGTGTGTAAAAGAGAGAATTGCTTACACACAAAACTCTCTTTTACACACAAAACAACAAAAAAAAAGTCCTACTTGCCAAGCAAAACTCGATAGCATAACCACGGCCTAACATGTTATTTCAGCTGAGAGATTGATATGTACGAGTATAGAATCTATACCCAGCGGTGCCCAAGAGCAGCCATTCGGCTACTCAATTTTTGACTCACATAATATGTATACATTGAGAGCGTTAACGAAATCTCGTCAGTAGTTTCCGAGACAGCGACGAGGTAGGGTTGTATGCTGCGCTTGTTTGATTTTGCTACACCCAAAAAATTATCGTTTTTGTCTTTATGACAAAGTTTATGTGAATTTTTCCTTTATATTAAAAAATATTATTGCATTATTCAATTTACTTCATATTATAAATTATTATTGCATTATCTACTTTAGATTATGAAATATTATTGCACTATCTACTTTATTTTATAAAATATTACATTTACATTACTCATTACAAGTTAATTTCCGATCTTATGCTTCATTCGCAATGTACTGCAATAATCCAAATATGTAGCGTGCAAACAAACAAAAATCCAAAAATATTCATGCTTTTTGTTTAAGCGCATATATTTTTCTCAGTGCTAAGTGAAAAAATTTCCAATACACACTCAAAATGTGATAGTGTGCATTTGGACTTCGCTGGTATAGATCCTTAATGAAGATACTTTTAATAGTTGGCCTAGTGGATGGATCTCAAAGATTGAGTAGGTTTGTATAGAAACACATAGGCTAGGGATGTACAATACAACAAAATTTGAGTCTTGAGTCACGTATTTTTGTAAATATCTCCATAACTTCTATTATATTTCATTATAATCATTCCATTCACGTACTACAAAACAAACTTGTAGAGTTTTAATTTAAAGCATGAGACTGAAGACGGTCTGCAGTGGTTGTTCCTGAGATTCTTAACACTCTCGCGTTCATTTTTAACACTCTCGCGTTCATTCTTAACACTCTCTCGTCTTTTCTTCTTTTTCTCGTTTTTTCTTCTTCTTCCCGGCTTCTTTCTAGATCGCTATAAACATCATGTCAGGTTCAGTAGCTAGTATAGTTGAAAGAACTCATTAAACGATCGCTTTAAGAAGGTGGGAAATAAAAACGAAGTCCTTTTAAAGTCACACGAATGATAAATAAAAATGTTAAAAGAACTAACTAATGTTTTTTATATGATTTATGATTTTTAACACTATCTTTATTATTATTCAAGCACTTTTTCTAAAACTGTTGCAACGCGTTTCTTCAGGACTCTCGTACTGGTTGCATCCGCATTCGTTTTTCTACTGAACAAGAATAATTCTGTGGAGTGGTTTTCTCCTTGCTGTTGTCGGGGTTTTCTTTTTGTTTTCTCTGTTTTAGTTACAACCATTGTACAGGTAACAACTCTTTCCATACTCTCCACACTTCTGCAACCACAACTAAAAGAACCACACCAACAACGAGAAGAGCTCGCAGCACGAGCTCTGCGCGTATCTGCGTATCCATTGGAACACTTATCGTAGTCGGTACTTAAATTGAATCCATTTGATGCAAAAACACATAAAACTGGATACAATTAAAAGAAATTCGCACCGCATTCGTTGCAGCCTGGAAATAAAACAAGAAAACAAAACAGAAAGGAAAAAGAAACCGCGAAAATTTTTTGAAGACGCAAAATAGGCGGGTTCCAATCGATCAAAGGGAATGGCGGAAATATAAAGAAAGAAAAAAAGAGAAAAAGAGGGCGAGTCATATTTTCTACGACCCATTTAATATTTTTAAAATACATTCTTAAGATTGTCCCAAATCTTGAAGTATTTTAAAGATTGAAAATATTTCTTTAGCTTTAATGAAATCATAGTACAGTGAAAGCTCCCGTGGGCGGACACCGATCGTCACAGCAGGTTTGTCCGTTAGCGAGAGGTGTCCGCCTACAGGATAGTTGATTAAAAATGGTCGGTTTTCACCACTATTAAATACATACTTCTATTATGTAATAGTATGTAAATTAAAAAAATTTAAAAGTGTTGCATCTTTAATATATACATATGTACATATGTTTATTTATTTCCAAAATTCATTTAAGTTTTAAGATTCATATACTTATACACATCTACATACATATGTATATTAACAGAAAAAAATATAAGGTAAAAATTGTCTTTCAGATTTGCCTTATTTCTTAAAATATTTGCAGACTGGGTTTTACCAATATTAAATCTAAAAACTTACACAATTAAGATAGTTTTTTCAAAATGTTTTATCTTATTACCTTTTTGCAATTTCACGCACACAGAAAGTTTTTCTTGTTCATGCACATTTATAAATGTAATTTTTTCTTTAAGTGAAAGAGAATTTCGCTCGGCCATTATTACGATAAAAAATTGTCGACAAATCGTTACACGACCTTATTTAGTCAACAATTGCTTTGAAATTAACACTCTTAACAAAGATCAAAGAAAACTGTGCAACAAACTGTCAATGGTTTAAAGAAAGGGGAATCACACAATTTAATATGTTTAAGTCCGTATGACACTTAAAAAGCAGTAAATGTGCGTTAGTGTTGCTCTGTTTTTTTTTTGTTAGCATTAATGTATGTATTTCTTGTACTTTTCTCCAAACATATTTTTTCCGTCCGTCTACAGGAGGGGTTTTATAGAAAAAGGGTGTCCGCGTCCGGCCATGGGAGTGTCCGTCTAGCAGAGTGTAATTTGTTCTAAAAATACTTAGAAATCCAAGGAACTGAAGAAACTGTCCGCTTATTAGAGGTGTCCGCCTGCGGGAGGTGTCCGCAAGTAGAGTTTTCACTGTATTTAGTATATAGAATTAATGAAGTTAATATTTCTCAGAAAGCATAATAAAAGGTATTTTGTTATATAATATTCTCATAACTATTACTATTCGATTAGTGGTATACATAGTCTTGGAAATTATGAGTTCTCTCACTCTTAACCACCAAAAAACTTTTATAGTCGATAGTTCTCTGTACCTAAACACTTTCTAGATACTCCTTAAATACTCTTTCTAAAAACTTTAGATATTCGTTAAATACCCTTTAGACCACCTTTAAAAAGGGTAAAAAGGATCTCTACAAGCTCAACTACATTATATTTATTCATTTCAGTTTAATCCGTTTTCTTTTCAAACCGATTTACGCCATGTTCGATTTTCGCCTTGACCTAGGCCACAGAAACAACATAACGGTAGGTAACCTTTACCTGTTACCATACAGTTTAAGTTCATGGAGAGCTGTTTAACTAGTTCAATAGTTTTTGTTTGTTTTGCTTTTCGTTTTCGTTTGGTGAATACTTGTTGTTGTGCCGGCTCGCCGTGTCGTTGACTTTATTTGAGAGTTCAATTTCCGGTTTATTGTTTATTTATTTATTTATCTTACTTGCCGTGTGTGGACTGAGTGTAATTTTTTGTGTGATCTTTTGTATTATTAAAAAAGTATCACGGTATTTTAATATTTTTTTCGGGATGAAGGTAAAAAGGTGTAGTGAGGAAGGAAGACCTTCATTAAAATTGCATTAACTCATGTTAACAACATTGTTGGCGACTAACAAATTGATGATTGTCTCCACTGTGTTGAGGTATTGACAGCCAAAGGTCGTTGTTGTTCTTCTAGTTAGTATTATATTGCAATACTCTACGGCTAAATCCATTGTTGTTGTATTTGTTCTGTATTCTATTCTAATCCAGTCATGCTTGTCATGTTAGGCGGTCACTATTTTTGCCCCATCCGACATTCCATTGTTGATTAGCCCCACAAATTGTATGTTATTTTAAATCTAGAACCGAATACATTTTCCCGTCGAAACAACAAACTTGATTTATTCACAGGGAAGCTCAATTAGTAGCACGCTCAACCATAAAATCAAGAGTGATGCTAGTTGTTGTCATTATTATAGTCATTAATGTTATTTTCATCTGTTTTAATTCATCTTCAGTTCTAAGTGATGTTTGTTGCATTTGTTGTGAACTTTGACGTGTTGCAGTTTATCATTTTGACACTTGACACTTTAATGACATGTTTATTTTCTATCTGGTTTTTTGACGTTTGACAGGTACAATAACAGCACTGCCGAGACACATCCGGGGTTATGTTATTAAGGGCCATTAAGTAGAAGAAGAAGAAGCTACTTGTATATTAGTAAGAATTAAAATATCATTAACAAGTTTCTGCTAGTTTTCTGAATAGTTTTATGGACTTGGATCATGGAACACCTATCATGGTGGTTTATGGACTTAGATACGTCCAGCTCCTGTATCACCAAAACTCCACCAAAATTTTGCCCAGTAAGAGAGTTGCTAATTTTCATTCTCTCTCTCTCGGATTAAGAGATCTGCAATTTTCAGATTTTTACAATTATTGAATTAATTTTATTATTTTTATTATTTGTTATTTTTTATTATTTATTTTGGTAATCAAGAATGCTCAGTAAATAATTTCGCTTTGTTTGGATTTATGACGAATACGGAAATAAACAAATATTTTGATTTCTTTTAATCATTGTTGTCTTCAATTTTTATCATATCGTGATGGAAAATAAGGATGCCGGGAAACCTACCAAGAGTAGATATTCGTCTTTATTATAAATCAATCCTACTTAACATTCTGAGTGTGATGAATTTCTCTGCTTCTCGTTTCCTCTCTCCCTGTCATTACTAATGAAATAGAACCGGACGCCCTCGTCGAGGTCATGGGCGACTTCAAGCCCTGGCAGTTCATCATCTGTATGTGGGTGTTTTATAGCAAATTCTCCAACGGCGCTCACTGCTTGGCTACCATCTTCTTAACGCCCACAATCGACTTCAAGTGTATCGACCCTGAAGGTGATGACGCCTGTAGTGCTGATTGCAAGAAGAGAGAATACGATCACTCGGTGTTCGAGGAGACTATCATCTCCGAATGGGATCTAGTGTGTGGTTACAGTTTCCTGGCCAGCCTCTCTCAGGCTATATTCATGGTTGGCATTATGGTTGGAAGTATGCTCTTTGGAATTATATCGGATAAGTAATCAACTGTTTTAGATACGCAGAAGTTGGTATATTGTCTCCACTGCCGTCTCAATCCTAAGTGCGTTTTGGGAGATGGGTTGGCTGCGTAATGAGGAAATAGCCTTCCTTCTTTTGTGTAAAATCGGTACCATGTAGGCGACAATATATCAAGAGAACCTTCATGAACCACTTCTGAAAGGGGTTAGTGTAGAGGTTATGATGTGTAGGATGTTCTGAGGTCAGTGTAGACCACACTAATGTCCTACATTCGAAATTAAGTGACTAGAAACTTTCAACATGTGCTCTAACGTGGTTCTCTAGTTGAAATTATCTTCCGATCGTTCCTTGCACTACTCTATTTACAACTGCTTACATTTTTAGGTATGGACGCCGCTTTTCTTTTCTGGCCTGCTGTCTTATGCACCTGATTATTGCACCCATCGTAACGTTTTCCACGTGGTTCTGGCTGTTCTGCGTCCTGCGATTCTTGGTGGCCATCGCCACCGGCGGAATCTTGATAGTTAGGTAAACAAATTTGATTGTCTGTTGTTCCCCTTCACGCTGCAATTCTTGATCATTTCAGCTTTGTTATTTTAATGGAAGTTATTGGACCATCGAAACGTGAAATTATGACCCTCACATATCAGTTGCCCTTCTGCCTTGGGCATGCGTCTTTGGCTCTGTTTTCGTATTTCTTTCGTCACTGGAAATGGTACCATATGAGTATCTCTGCCAGCTCCTTGCTGTTCATAGCTTATTACTGGGTGATACCGGAGACCCCTCGTTGGTTGTTCTCTACCGGACGTCTTGACGAGGCAATCGAGGCCCTTGAAAGGGCCGCAAAGTTCAACAAAATGCCCACGGAAAACATACGGGCCATCATCGAGGAGGCATACAAGGCGAAAAAAGGAGGCGACTCAGTTAAGAAGGGCAGCCTCGCAGACCTGTTCCGGAACTCAAACCTGCGCATCAGAACCCTTGCCATGGCATTCTGTTGGCTGGTCATGTGTCTCACTTTTTACGGGGTGGCTCAATACATTTCTGGCATGTTGGGCAATATATTTCTTAATGTGGCATTCGGAGCTTCCCTGGGCATACCCGGCGTACTTTTGTGCATTCCAATGACCAAGTACTTTGGACGCAAGTATACGTTGATGTTCTCGAATGCACTCACCGGCGCAGCTTTGCTAACAATAGCTTGCCTGCCGGACACAAGGGGCCAAGCGTCCACTATATTGGCCGGCTTCGGGATCTTCGGCGCAATCATGAGCTTTTCGAATGCTTACCTCTATGCGGGCGAATTATTCCCCACAGTTGTGAGGAATTCGGGTGTCGGATTTTCATCGCTAATCGGACGCATCGGTTCGATTGTAGCACCATTTGTTGTACAAATGTCAGAAATTGCCGTTTGGATACCACCCTGTATATTTGGAATGGCTTCAATACTGGCAGCGCTAAGCGTACTACTCTTACCAGAAACCAAAGGCACTGTGCTTCCCGACACTATTGAGGAAGGTGAAGCTTTCGGAAAGAAGTGATATCGACTTAAGAAAGTAGAAACCGGCTTTCGTAAATACTCGTAGATGTTGTTTTTGTCGACGAATTTTACTTCCAGGAGTAAATGTTTAATTTAAATGTTAAATATTACATGTGGAACTTTTAAATGTTTAATTTATCTTACGTGGATTTAATAGCGCTTAAATAAATTATATGCCTTATGTAATTCCTGTTTATAGAGATCCAGTTACCTTCGGAAGCTTCTATTCTTCTAGTAAAAGTCGACAGAAATCCATTGAGAACACTAGACAGCTAGTGTCCTTCCCGAATTCTATTCAGTGCTTCAAGAACTCTTGTAGAGATTTTAGGTTACTATGAATGATTTTACCGTGCACAAGGAAGGTGGTTGTTGCCTGGGGCCCGCTCTGCACAAGTTCGGTTCAGGTCAGATAAAGTGGGGGGCTTGAAATCCTAGAAAATGGTTCCATTCAGCCCTTGTGAAACGATGTATGATATCTAATTTAAGATAACTTCACCGCGCTATCATTGACTTTTGTATACCCACTGATTATTCATTAAAAAATCGTTACTTCCGTTTATTTTTTTAAATATAAATCTTATATTTTAATCCATTTGTTTTAAGTATTAAAAATACAATAATCTATATGTATAAAAATACTCAAAATTCCAAAGGAATTTATCGGGACCATATTTAAACTGTGTAAACGGTCCACGTTTGGGAAAAAGTATCGCAAAACTATGAATTGCTCCACATGCAAGATTAATAAAATCGGCCCGAAAACAGCTCTGTTCGGCGGGTACCTCTGCACCAACGAACATTTTCAGTGCAACGAGCACCGAACATCCTCCTTATCGACGTCGGGACGCAGTCGACTATATCGCAAGAGGGACGGAGCAAGCAAGATTCGGAACTGTCTAGGACAAAGAGTCGTTCCGAGACACCGCAGATGCTGTACCGCAGCTTCACAAAAACACAGGCTTCGTCGATGGATGCTGAATCATAAATGAAGACGAGTATCTCGCAAGAGGAACTCAGCAAGCAGGATTCGGAATTGTCTAGGACTAAGAGTCGTTCCGAGACACCACAAATGCTGAACCGCAGCTTCACAAAAACACAGGCTTCGTCGATGGATGCTGAGTCACAAATGAAGTCGAAGATCTCGCAAGAAGAAATGAGCAAGCAGGATTCGGAATTGTCTAGGACTAAGAGTCGTTCCGAGACACCACAAATGCTGAACCGCAGCTTCACAAAAACACAGGCTTCGTCGATGGATGCTGAGTAACAATTGAAGTCGAAGATCTCGCAAGAAGAAATGAGCAAGCAGGATTCGGAATTGTCTAGGACTAAGAGTCGTTCCGAGACACCACAAATGCTGAACCGCAGCTTCACAAAAACACAGGCTTCGTCGATGGATGCTGAGTCAGAAATGAAGTCGAAGATCTCGCAAGAAGAAATGAGCAAGCAGGATTCGGAATTGTCTTGGACTAAGAGTCGTGCCGAGACACCGCAGATGCTGAACCGCAGCTTCACAAAAACACACTTCGTCGATGGATGCTGAGTCACAAATGAAGTCGAAGATCTCGCAAGAAGAAATAAGCAAGCAGGATTCGGAATTGTCTAGGACTAAGAGTCGTTCCGAGACACCACAAATGCTGAACCGCAGCTTCACAAAAACACAGGCTTCGTCGATGGATGCTGAGTCACAAATGAAGTCGAAGATCTCGCAAGAAGAAATGAGCAAGCAGGATTCGGAATTGTCTTGGACTAAGACTCGTGCCGAGACACCGCAGATGCTGAACCGCAGCTTCACAAAAACACAGGCTTCGTCGATGGATGCTGAGTCACAAATGAAGACGATTTTCTTTGGAAATTACAAATTACCCTAGGACACTACCAGCCTGATTCAGCGCAGAGCTACAATTTGCAGGAACATGTAGATACAGAGAGACAAGCTGCAGGCAAGATACATACCAGGAGTCAAGAATACAACGAGCCTCGATGAGCAACGATGATGATCTGCCCAACTTTTACAATAAACTAAAATTGATTTTATTCGTATATTTTTAAGCAATCATTTCTAAGCAACTAGTTTTTTTATTTTTTTTAACAACTTACACATTTTCTATTGTAAGCATTAAAAATACAATATTATACAAAGATACACAAAATTCCACAGCGTTGTATAAAAACTACAATAATATATAAGAGTACATTTAAAAACAGAAAGTTTTAACTGGTTTTAATATTTAATATTACATTATTTTTGGAACAACTTTACGACAGTCATGTGGGTCCAATGTTGATGTTGTTGTTGGTGTCGTTTCTGGCGCTGACCCCAACAACAACAAGATTTGATCCCGGATTTAGTTGGGGCCAGAGTTATAGCCTCTTGAACTTTGAATTTTAACTACCGATATCCCTTAAACTATAACAGATATACAGATAACGGTGTATAGTATACCGTGTATGTGTATAGTACCGTTATGAAGGCATTAACAATACCTTTCATTTATGTTAAATATTAATTTGTCGAGAATCGTTTACTTTCGAAAATAAACACAATTTAAAATTTGTAGTACCAGTATGGGTACAGCAATTTTTGTAGTTTAAGAGATATCGGCGGTTAAATTTCCCAATTTAAGAGGCTTTTGCTTTTGTTGGGATCGGAGAACTACACCAATATACATAACGACAACATCATTGGAGCCACATATGTACCTGACGTTAATATATGTCTTATTTTTTATTATTATTTTATATTTATTTCGGTTTTTTCTTTAATAATTTCAGTTATTTTTTATTATAACGAATCAATATTTGACAGATATAAAATTTTCTGAAAAAATCTTTATAAAAATGAAGTTTTATAAAATGGTTGTGTTGATTTTTTTTCTAAAAAATATATAAAAAACAGCCTTTTTGATTTATTTTTCCAAGTAGAAAATAGTTTGTTGTTGTATATCGTGGGTTAATTTTGGCTCGTAAAAGCAGTTACCGTATTTTTGTTTTTTCTTCTTATGAACGGTGTTTTTTTATTACATAATATTTTTCAAAATTCTGACTTTTGACTTTTAATTCTTTTTTGAAATTTGGCTTTTTTACAATTAATTTTTAGGTTATGTTATACAACTTAAGCTAATATCGTGTATTTGCCTTTACTTTTCTATCTTGTGTAAACACAATTCATAATAAAACTTTTTTATTAATATTTTGCTTATTTTACAATCCACTTTTTTGCAGTGTTCGTACTTAAACTCTAGTTACCCTTACTTTATTCCGAAGCTTGAAGTGCTTTAAACGTAACAAAACAAGAAATGAAGCACTTAATTTTAACATATAAAAATAACCTTTTTTCTTGACCCTTTCCACTTTTCTACATTTTCTGATTGAAGAACATTTGTTATTTCAAGTGATATATTATTCGCTTACAAGAAAAGGTGTAAAAAGTATCCAAAAAGTGAATGATTGCGTTTTACCGCGTAGCTTTCAGCTTCCAGCTCAAGAAGAGATACGCAGAAATTCGCAACACAAAAAAGATCACAATCAGGGCCACGATATCCAGCGTGAAATTGGCATCGACCATGTCCAGCTCCTCCAGAGTGGTCAGCGGCGACTTGAAGTGGCAATAAGTCTGGAAGCACTTGAGTTTCTCTCGTCCGTAGCCGTAGGTGGCCAACGCGGTGCCCTCGAAGCCGTATCTTATGTACGAAAGGTATGTGATCCAGCGAAGATACACCGGGATGGCGTCGAATGAGACGAAGAAGCCGGAAAACAGCAAGAAAGGGACAGACATCACGGGCGCCAGGAAGACGCCATTCTGCACATTCATGGCAGCGCCAACAACCAAACCGACCGACTGCGCGACAAAGGCAATCATCAGGCAGGCACCCAGGAACATGGAGAAGCGCTCGAGGTCCCACGGCTGCGAGGTGAAGTAGTAGACGATCGTGACATAGATGATGCAGAAGATGGCCTGGTGGGGGAAAAAGGGTGAAGATGAACACTGCAATTGGCAATTGAAGTCATTATTTTTCGTCTCACCTGGAATGGTAGATCGGCCACTGATATGGCCAAATAGTAGGACCTCAATGAATACCAGCGATTAAAGTTCTCCTTCAGCAGCACCGGCATCTCCAGAGGGACTGCACAAAGGAGAAAAAATATAAGTAGCATAAAAGTCACATCTCGAAAGAACCGCTTAAAATGATCTTCTTACATGAGAGAATCGTGATAGTCATGGAGGTGTACATAAGGAACAGCATGTTGAAGAAGAGGAATCCAAGGTTACTCAGTACCTTAGCTCCATCGTTGCCAATGTCGTAGTAGAGAGCGCCAATCAGGAAACCAACCAGTAAATGAGCGAACAAACGCAAATACATCAGAGTCTTTATGAAGAGAAATCGAAACGATAACGTTAAATCTTCCGAATTAACTGCCTGCCTGAAAGTATGCAATCTTCTTTTCAACTCACCCAATCGCGAAAACTGAACAACAGCGTTCGCTTCAGCACAACCCAGAACTGATGGAACTGCGAGGTCGGATATCGCGCTGGCGATCGTATTTCCTCCGACAGCAGCGCCGTGCTGCAATTGTCCGTCTTCTCCACTTCGATCATTGCATCGCCCACCGCATTCGTAGACACCACCAACGCCGTCGACTCGCCGCCATTGGGTCCACTCCCCACTACCCCACCTTGCGGCGAGGAGTCCTTTACAATATCGTTCACCAGATTGCCATTCAACAGACCGCCGCCCAGTGTTAGATTCGTCTCATACTTGCCGCTGCTCATCGCCGCACTGGCGGCATCATTCTTGTCCAACAGCGCTCTCAGGTTATGCACCTTTACGAGGTCGTTACGCGCTTTGATGCCAGCATAATCGGACGGCTTGCGGATATCGCGCTTTCCATTATCGATGGCCTCCACCAGTTTGTTCGTGTGATCGCCGTGCTCACCACAGGCCACCTCAATCACATAGCTGGCCGGATTGTGGTAACTGGGACACTCCAGACTGAGTGTCGACAGGAAGGGCACCAGCTGCTTGGTATTGCCCTGGTAGACACACTCACCGTCAGCCAGTGTATACAACTGATCGAACATCTCGAAGAGACGCGCCGACGGTTGATGAATGGTGCAGATGATGGTACGTCCGCCAGCGGCTAGCATCTTCAGCAGATGAATGCACTGGAAGCAGGTGGAGCTGTCAAGACCCGAGGTCGGCTCGTCGAAGAACATAATCGGCGGATTGCTGACCAGTTCGAGTGCGATGGAGAGTCGTTTCTTCTGACCTCCAGAGAGATTGCGTGTCAAAGTGTTGCGATGCTCACTCAAGCTGAGCGTTAACAAGATATCGTCGATCTACAAGTAAAACGCAAATGGAATGACATTTAATTCATTTAAGTACAACTTATTTAAGAACTATGTATTTTAAAGAAAGTTGGATTTTATTTTAAAGAATTATTTACGACATTCTTATATTTAAGACATCTCATGTTAAAAGTTCAAAAGATTGTGTTTAATATTTCTTTAAGGTCTTCTTTAAATTCTAGATAAACTTTTAAATTTCTTTAAACTTTCTTTTCTTGATTAAATGCGTCATCTAAGAATAACTTTGAAAACACTTTCCATCTTCAAATACAAACAAGAATAGACAAACAAGAGTAAATAAATACGCATAGATACAGATACGATATATAGATGGCCATAAATACGAAGTAACCTCTTTATTACCATTGAATTCTTCTCAGCTTTCGTGAACTTTTTGCTCAACTTTAGATTGGTGGCGACTGTCATGGCCTCTTGGACGGAAAGATTTCCATGCAGTTGATTATCTTGCATTATATACGCGGAAAGTTTACGGAATGCACTCAAATTGCGTTCGTGACCGTTCATGGTAACGAGTCCCTCAATTTTCGAGGTTCTAGAAAGAGAAAAAAAGAGAAAAACAGGAATTTAAATAAAAATTGCAACCAAAAGATAGAAATTATATTATTTTATATATTTACAAATTTATATCACAAAAGATTGTTAGATTTAATAAATAACTTTTCACTTAGTAAAAAGAAATTGTATCTTATAAATAAGAGTTTAAAAGCTGAATATAGATTCTAATATTAGAATATTTTCTACAGCTATTTATTAAGCTTTTACTTAACTATTTACTACAGAATAATATGCTTTAAATCCAGAGCTTCTGAGAATTACTTCATATTTTCATGTTTCAAAGCAAAGTTATCAATTTTGAAGCAAATGTTCCGAGTAAAAGCGTGTAGAATCATCGAAAGTTTTCGGAAAAAATGTTATGGGAGAGGGAGGAGGGGGGGGAGGATTTGGGAAGAATGCTGCGATTTGTTGCATTACTCGTGTAGAAGTTTTAATTCATTGACATTGCTGAATGCACATGTTAGATAAGCTGCAAGTTAATCGGCTCTGATGGACCGGTTTTATTATTTTACAATTTATTCACATTCACAGTTATGATGTAATCACTGAAAATGTTTCGAAGTTTTTTTTCTCGTGTATTTCCGTTAAAATTCAGATGCAGATATTCCATTCGTTCTTTCTAATTCTTTATTATAAATTTTTATTTAATATCTTATTATTATTATCATCCCTATTGTACATTATTAAGTATATTTTTTGCTATTTGAGGATCCAAAGTATAAAGTTCGGTTGAAAAATCTCAAGAACCTATGAATAAATGAGTCATTCATTCGAGGATCAGCTTATAATTGGTGTTGGTTAAGTTAAGATTTTTCTACAAACCAAGTATTCAAAACCTCTGCAAGGGTCAGAAGAGTTAAACAATCCTGTAAATAAGAACTATTTTAGGTCTAGAGACTCAACTCTTTGTTAAGATTCTGTTAAGGTGACTTTTAAAAAAAATCGCCAATTTAATCAGATCGTTCAATATAATTAAATTTTAGAACCAGAAACAAAAAGCCGTCTCTATTCTCCTCCAAAATCTTAAATAGGTTGTCCAAGTTGCAAGTCTTGATTTTTTTTGCACTAAAGAAACATTTTTTGTTGCTAAATTAAAAACGATATTGGAATATATAAACGATAAAAACCCCAATCCAAAACCAAACAAAACCTTGAAATCGCATCTAGAACCTTGTTGATAGAACGGAACAGGTTTTTTAAACTAGGAGTTAAAATTAAGAACAAAAAAAACTAGATATTTTATAGAGCTCTCTTATATATTATAAAGTCTCGTAATACAATGCATGCAGTTCAGTTCTAGATGCTCCTTTCCGTTGTTTTTCGACTCTTTTATTAACCTCCTTATTTATTTTTATTATTTCTTTTTTATATACTACATGTTTTTAGTTAATTTCTTATTTTTTGGTTTTTGCTTATACGAATATCATTTAAAACTTGTTCATCATGATGTTAATTTCTTGCTTTGTGGTTGTTATTCACTTTTTGCTGTGTTTTGTCCTTCCTTTTTTGCTTGACTTCTTTTCTTTTCCTTCATGCTAAATGTCAGATCCTATTTAGTATGTGTTGAATATGTACTGAAATTCTAATTAATTTTAATCACGCTTCTTGACGTAGTTCAAGTTGTGTCGTATGACTGTTTTTAGGTCTGTTTGGTTTTTTTATACAAAAATTAAAAAATGCAGAAAATATCACAACTTTTTTTATTAATCTATGAATTTTCGATGGATTTCTACGGGAGTATTATTTACGGATTATAAATGTTAACTATGGTACTTCAGGTTCTGATAGAGAGGATATTTATTAGGATAAGAAAACGCCCATTTCAACGCCGGGAATTGTATTGGATGAATATATTTACTACGAATATTTACTACGAATAGATACGAATTTCCGTCGTCCGTAACTTGTCTCTAAAAATAGATCACTGCTCACACGTGATATACCAATATATTGGTTAACCTTACAGTATCTTAGATCATGTGAGTGAGATCTGAAGTACCAAATCAATATAAATATCTTTGATCAATATATATCCATAAAATAAACGTGAAGTACAACGAATGATTAAATTGATGTTGGTGGGGTGAAAAAGATTCCGAAGAATTCCTATTCTCCATCGGTTCTATGAACATATACGAGTATAATCAACTTTAAGATTATTTATAATTTAGTTTATTTCATGTGAATAGTTTGACTGCAATACTTAAATATAATTAAAAATCCATTTAAGAAGTTCTCAATTAACATTTTTATCGAAACATCTATACAACATCTGTGTTGAGTAACTAATTTAAAACAATTACATGGTATTTAAAAGTAATGACGTATGTCGATTGTAGTGAGGACATGACAGAACATCTTTCTAATAGTCAGAAAGTAAAGCAACGGCAACATGTTATGAAAAATAATGACGAGTTGATGGCAGGTGGTGAGTAAAGTTCGATCCATTATTCTCCGGATTATTTTATATTTTTACTATCTTATATTATTACTTTTCTTGTTATTATTCTTTCTAAAATCCTTATCAATCCTTATAAAATCATTAAGTAATCAACAGCTACTTTGTGAATTGTAAATAATTAATACGTATAAAAAGCAAGGCGAATCGAGAAAACCAAATATATTAGAACAAACAGTACAAAAAAAGCTCGATCCGGATCGGTCTAAAGTCCAGTCCAGCGGGAGCAAAAACAAATTTTATCGCTTTTAAGTGGAATTTAAAACCAAGTGTTTTATGAGTCAGTGATATCATAGAGTATATAATAGCATTTAGTATGTATATAATTGCAGATGTTTATGTGTGTGTGTGTGTGTGTGTGTGTGTGTTTGTGTATTGAGGGCGTGTGCATGAGCTTTCATGGCTCCCGTATGAAGTGTCTGTATGAATGCGAATGTACGTGAGTGTGCCTTAGTAATAAATAAATAATCAGTTAGTAACAGAATTAAAATTCTTTTCTTCTTTTACCCTTCCGATTTTTTTTCAATAACCAGCTGCGAACAAATTGAATCAATTAAAAAAACTTATAGACATTGTAAATAAATAAGTACGAAACACATGCATGAAATCCAAGTATGAGAACGTCAAAGCTGGTGCGACTAAAGAAATCAACGTCATGTTGATGGTGGAGCAGAAGGAGGAGTAGTAGGCAGGGTGGGAGGGAGTAGGACGAGGAATGTGACGAATACATGATGATATATTTTTAACACGCATACTTTACACCCGAACCGATACCGTCAGTCAACCTTCCCTTCGATTCTTATCCGCGAGTTTTTCTTATGTACGCCATTTTTATTTCTTAGTAACTTTTTTGAGTTCGAATCTTTTGCGATACGATTCGATTCGATTCGACCGACTAACCAACCAAGCGACTGACCGACTCTGAATATTGATAAACCATGGATTTGTTCTTGTTTTTTCTTGTGTTTTCTTGGCTATTTTTTTGTTGTCATTGTTATTTGTTTTTTTTTTTAATTATTGCAAGGCTAACGCAATGAATTTATGGTGTACAATATAGAAAAACAGTTCGATGCCTTAAAAGGGTATTAAAAATTATCAAAATTTTTATGACCATAAAAATAACAATATTATTAAAGTAAAAGTATTTGGCTTTTCTTGTTTGCTTTTCAATGCAAAGAAGCTTTGAACTTTAGGTTATGATTAAAATTAAAGAAGGTTAATTTATTGAAGATAACCTTTTAAAACAATGTTACGATTTTGTATTGTTACAGAGAAACATCAGTGCAGAAAGAAATTGATCGCTTGAAATGATTGAGAAGGAAAGGAAGAATTAAGAAACTCACCTGTAACCGGAGAGTATATTAAGTAAGGTACTTTTACCAGCACCTGATGGTCCCATGATGGCTGTAAGTTCGCCAGACTGTAAGCGTCCACTGACGCCTTTGAGAATTGTTTTGACATCTGAAAGGAAGAAAATCAGATTAAAAGAGATTTCAGGAGAACATTACCAAATTTTCTACAAAAATTGTTCAATGATAAACAACAACAATAATTTCGGATAAATTAATAATAATAATAATAATATTACCAATCATATAATAATAGCATCAATATAAATGAATATATTTAAATTCATAAATGAAATTGAATTATTAATTCTAGTCGTATAAGTATTGAATGTTGTTTATGGTTGTCAATTGTGAATCAATTAAATACATGGTTCAATTTTTAAAACAAGTTCAATGCGCTTCATAATGCATTAAATTAAAATTGACACAAAAGATGTGAGAAGATTTTGTAAACAGTTCAGTCACGAAATTATTCACAATTGTTTGTTTGATTCTTCGAAAAGTAGTTCAACAATATTTTGGACGAATGCCAAAATCGTAAAAATATAGAAAAATATGCAGGAAAATGCATACGTTGTAAAAACACTGCACGTTGCAATGCATACAAACAAAAGCTATCTAAAGTTCAGTCACACTGAATAAAAGCACAAAAGGTGATAAAAAAAGGTGACAGAGAAAAAGTGACAAACAATGAAAAGTGATGACAAATAAAGCAATCAAGAAAACAAATAAACAAATAAAACAAACACTTTGAAAAGGAAGGAAGGAAGGAAGGAAGGGGAAAAAACTATAAAGATAGTGAAGAATAGTAATAAAAAAATTTAACAGAAGAATAAAGAAAGCACGAGATATAAATCATCAATAAAACCATAAACAACTACTTTAAATGGATGAGCGATTAAAATAGGAAATCAAAGAAGCACGCACAAATTAATTTAAAACCTTGAATTGGGTCAAATTAAAAAACACAAAAAGTATGTGCTTGTAATAATTAATATGTATGAACAAACATAAAATATAATATACAGATGTACGATATATTAATTTTACTTGAATTTAAACTTGCGTTGATGTACGAGGATAGATCATAAGAATCTTTTGAATCTTATTTTTTACTTGTACTATTTCAATCTTATCTCAAAAGATAGAAAGCGAAAATAAAAATCTCTACGAGAACCTTAAATCATCAACAAGAAATACAAATTATTGTCTTCAAACAAAAATCGTGAGTGTTGTTAAAGTATTTAAAGCTGCTTGAATGTTGTTAAGCGAAACATGACCAAAATTAAAATATTTACAAAACAAAAGAAAAAGAAAACCGCAACAACAAACAAAAAAAAATCTAAAATCTTTAAGGTTGGGTATTAAAATAAAGAAAAACATTAACAACAAAGAGACAAAGGAATGAATAATAGCAAAGAATGAAGAAGTGAAGAAGTGATAAAGTAACGCGACGAATGATGAGTACGGGTACTCAATCAACTTTTGTAACCTGCCTGCTGGTGAATCAATAGATTTGTTATAAATGCGAATGTGGAATTAAAAGAAATAAAATCAAAAACAACATCAACAACAACAACAGACCTCAATAAAAAATACAACTTAAATATTATGTTGGCAAATATTTTGTTAGAGTAAATTCGAGCTACCGCAAAAATAAACAAAGAGTTATAAAAGTAAAAGTAAAAACAGATAGAAAGATAGAAAAAAACTACAATAAAAATAAAAAAAAATTTAGAAAAAGAAGAGGAATAAGAAACAACTCGGAAATATGATACATTAGTCAGTCACGATAGATGCGGAAATACAACAACAACCGGATTTCATTCAAATCGACAACAAAAATCCGATGTTCGTGTTACTATTTGATGTTACAATATAATAATATGAGAAATAAGAAGAGTAATTATTATAAAAAGCAAGGGAAACAAAAATGCAAATAAATATAAAAGCCGGCAAATAGATAAAAAAGAAGAATAAAATAATTTCAGTAATGTTTCTTAGGAATCTACTCGTACTAAGATAACAAAAAATATCCTCAAAAAATCATATTGCATTTAGTAAAACTTACATTTTGCCGACATTATTGAAAAACCAATGTATTGAAAATGTTTCGATGTGAAATTCAATTTAAAATAATTAAATTATTGTATTTAACATAATTATAGAATTTACTAAAACAAATGCGTTCATAGATTAATTTCTTGTGGTTTAATCTAATCTAGAAGATAAAGTTAAATTTTAATCTAATAGCATACAGTGAAGATATGGACTGAAAAAACAAAGACAAATGAGTTAAGATTGAAATTTTAAGCTAAAAATTGACAAGTTAAAATCTAGATAACGATAATCAGGAGTCTTTTTGTTTTTGTTGTATTGAATACATATATTGTTATACATATTGATATCACATTTCTATGAAATAAAAATTAAAACAGAAAACATTTCGCGTCTTAGACTTCTATACATATTTTTATTGAATTCAAAATTTTGTTAAATGAGATAACATTTAAGTAAGATAATAAATCTGATAACTGATCGGCTCCGATTTCATTACACATAAACAACATAAAAATAGATGATTGTAATCAGAGAAATATCGATATAGGTGGCAGAAATAGACAGGGGAAAAGATATAGAAATACAGAAAGAGAGCCCAGAAACAGTGATAGAGAACTTAATCGAAAGTCTTTGAAACAACTTCTTTTTAAGATTCAACAGATTTCTAATTACATTTTCTTTGTAGACGAGAAAATAAAAAAACGTAAATCGTTTCAATCAGTCATCAATCATGGTTGGACAACGTGTCGCTGATTAAGTAACATAAACTAAAACTAGCTGTAAACTAAAAATAGAAATAAAATAGAAACTAGAAATCCTGAAGTTGTTATGGTTGTTGTTATACCAACAACAGAGATATAAAAAAACATTAAATTAAATGCTTGATATATCGTAGAAACTTCTTGTGATTTGCTATGCTTTTAAACGCATTTATAAATGGTACTCGTACACTTAATCAAAATCTCGTACTCGTAGTAAGCTTTTTGAGACAGCCTGCTGACTGGCTGTGGGTCTCAAGGACGTGTTGCAGATTGGGTAACAAAAAAATCATAACATCATGAAAAAATTAGAAGCATTAAAAAAGAATCTTGCGAAATCTCAGCTTCAAAGCAACAACTTCAATGCAACGACCGACACCATCGAAGCAAAGATTGTTTGGGTTTCTGGGGAGGGCGGGGAAGGGGGTGTAAAGGGGTGAACGGTGAGCTAGTGAGGCAGGTTTAAGACAATAAGAAAATGAAAAACATTAAGAAGTCGGTGTTACTTGTTGTAGCTACGGTAGCTACGGTTTACTTTATTTTAAACAAGCATACAATAAAAGTTGTTGGTCGAAACTGCTTCTGTTGCTTACTGTGGCTCTGTAAGCAAGATTTTTTGTTTATTTCATTGACTTTTTGTTTTTTCTTTGGCTTTTTTGTTATTTCTTTGTCTTTGTTGTTTTTGCTTTGACTTTTTTGTTGCTTTTGTCTTTTTAATTTTCAGGTTTTTTTGAAGAAAAAATAAGCGCGGTCATTTTTTTTTAATGTACGAGTGTTTTTAATGAGAATGAGTTTCAAAAACAGTATCTAAAAATGGAGCAAAATACCTTTTCTTCGCTTACTTAACAAAAGATTTACTAATTTCCAAGCTTTTAGACATACAAAGTTATAAAAAGATTTATCAAAGTTGAAGAATAGATCAAAGAAAAGTTTGGGCCTCAAAGCTGCGAGGGCTCATCAACAGATGCTGTTTTTTAGTGCTGTAAATACGGTGTGTACCTTGTTTTGGTGCGTAAACATTAACGAAACCCCGTCAACTAAAGTGTCCAATATTTCTTGATTGTTTTAATGACGCGATAATAGTTGAAGTTTAGTTGCAGTTTAGTTGAAGTTTAGTTGAAGTTTAGTCGCAGTTTGGATGAAGTTTAGATGAAATTTAGTTGAAATTTAATTGATTTAATGATGAATTGCATCCAATCCAAGCTTCTTCTTGTTGTTAAGATTTATAGTAATTTTTTTATATTTGGAAAAATAACGGTAATTTTCATATTTTAGCCTGAGGTGAGGTTATTTAAAACCAAAAAAGTAAATTTTTTAAATGCCATGATTTTATTACATAACCTCGTGGTTTATACCCGTGGTTATACAATTTTTTTTGTTCGGCGGGAGAGCGGTAGGGGAAGGTAACCCCTTTAATTACAGCATGTTAACGTTAATTTATTTTTTTTTTTCTTTACTATTCATATTTTTTGTTATATTCTTTTTATATAATTACATATAATAACACTATAATCATAATAATATAATGTTTTTTAAAATTATTTTTGTAATTTTCTCTGTTTTTCCTTTTTATGTTTCTTACTTTTTATTTAATTTCTTTGCTTTTATTATGTCTTAATTCAATTAAAATATCTTTACAATGCTTTCAATGCAAAAAAAAAAAAAACAAAACATAAGTGCACTCATTACGATTTTATTGCTTATTGCAATAAAAAGAAACATTTTTGTTGTTGTTTCTTTCTACATAACCTCTTTTTTAATAACATTTCGAATGGATTTTATTTCTTGTTCATTTCTTATTTAAGTAAATAATTAAAGCAATTAACTGCAAAGAAGCAGAAAAACGAATAAAATATAATATGTATGAGGTCAAGTTTGGTTCTTCTTCTCTCTTTTGATTGGAAATTATTGCTGATTATCTTTCAGTTTAAGTTACTGTTCAACTTTAAACTTCTTTAAAATATCACAAAAGTAGTGAATGTTATTTTAATTTATTTTAATGTGCTCTCTTTTTCTTGCATTTAACCTTTTAACAACTTTTGTGGAAAACATTCGGAATGCCGAAAAGTTTTTTAGTTGTAAAACCCGTTATTTACAATACAGCTTCTTTTGGTGATTCTTTCTTGATGTTTTTCGAATTAGTATAGTTTTTGCTATTATTTGGAGTTTTAAAACTGTTTTATAAGTAAACATCTTGAATTTTTCTCGATATTGAGTATAGGACAGTATGGAAAAAAGGTCAAAAGGATTTAAAAGTGTCTAGAATGGTATAAAAAAGGTCTAAAAGGATCTAAAACAATATAAAAATGTATTAAAAGGGATTTGAAACATATAAACCAGGTTACTAGAGACCAATAATAATTAAACGACAATAAAAAACAATACACACAAATTTGAAAATCAAATTCTTGAAGTGGAAACAAATATTTCGGAAGTTAAGGTCAGTATAGAGAAGAACAAGAGTACTAAGCGATATAGAAAAGCTCCAAAAGTCAGATCGGGACTTAAGAGTGTGTATTAAAAGGTATATAACGGGTTTAATATGGTCTAAAACGGTATAAAACAGGTTTAATAAGGTCTAAAACGGTATAAAAGGGTTCAACAGCGTCTAAAAATGCATAAAACAAGTTATAAAGGCTAACAAAAAACCCTTTTTTAAAAAAACCGAACTCAAGTTTAGAATTTAAAAATCACAACAGTAACAGATTTTAATTAATTGACTTAAAATTAAAAAATGGGGTTGAAATAAATCGACACGCAACAACAATCAAAATATACAACAAAGTTCAAAGTCCAAGAAACAAAGATTATTCAAAGGTTGAATGTTGAGTTCAACGTAAATAATTACAAAATAAAACGAATGATAATTAAAAGAAGAAGAAGAAGGGAATATTTTAACGAATAAAAAAACTGACGAATGCAAAAAATGTAGAACCAAACAAGAAAGAAATCTTTATTAAATACAGAAAAAAATTATATTTAACAAAAACCAAAACAACAAAATAAACTCGGGTTTAATTATTGTTATTGTATTGATTTCACTCCATTTATTAGATTTTTTTTTCTTAATGTTATCAGTAAAAATTACATTCTTAATGAAAAATGTGATTATTTATTTTAGCTACTTATTTTTAATGTAAACAGTTGTTTTCAAGGTGGAAGTTTTATACCCCGAAACTTTCTCAAAAATACCTTTGAACTTTTTGAAAAAATTAATAAATAAAAAACAAGTAGAGTTTTGCTTCGATAATTAAAACTATGATGAAAATTGAATATTTAAAAACACTTGTTCACTGTAATAATGAAGTGAATGAATAATGAACAAATAATGAAGTAAATAATGAAGAATAATTAGAAGAAAATAATGTTAAATAATGCAAAAAGTAAAAACATGTTTGAGTAAGTATAAAAACATTTAGTTTAAACAATTACAAGAAAAAAAAATTAAAAATATGCACTTCAAGCAAAAACTTGAACACACATTTTTTACGTCTTTATTTACTTTAATTAATGCGCTTTTTTGTTGCTTTTTTATCATAATGTTATATCATTGTTATAACATTTTTCAATATTTACTACACATATTAATGAAAGACTAATGAATATTTATTTACTATTGTGATTACATATTTATTTATTTAATAATTTTTTAATTTATGTTAATTATTTCGCTATTAAAAGCGAACGATTATAATCAAACGTAAATCTTCGGAATGATTTTTATTTATCGCTCGGCTCTGCGAGATCGCATTCGTACGATCAGAAGAGCGACTGATTGCTTTATAGCATGCAATAAATTTATGATTTTATTTCCGCTTATATTATAATATATACTCACATATATAATTTACACATACACATACATTTATTTTAAAAACCTATTGCTTTTATTATTTCAATCATATGGTGAATGGCGGATGTCACACTTGTCATCACGATGCGTGCATCACTTAAGCTGATTGGATCACTACTGTAACATGCCACGAATCAAGCAATCAATGTGGATGATGCACGCATCGTGATGACAAGTGTGATATCGGCCAATGAATACACTGATCAAAGTTTAGTCCAGAATGACAAACATATGTATATGTATATATTGTGATTATATACATATATTGTGAAGTACATATAAGTACGAGTGAGTAGTATATGAGATCGTATATAGGCTGGGCCATCGTCTGTCCATTTAAAAAAGAAACCAGCCGATGGCCCACGATTTATATTCTTCTGTTGATTCTTTCTTTAATTAAAGAAGCAAACTAAATTTTTTTACGCAATGTTATGAAAAATTCTTATGTTTTTATTTAATTTGATTGTAAAATTTTTTTGTATAATTTAAATTGAATACTATTTTAGTATAATATTCTTTTAATTGGCAACTCGTTTATTTTAATAGACTCAAAACTTCAAAGAACACACAAAAAAAAAAAAAAAGAACGACAATTTTGTCAGGTAACGTTTTGTTCTTTCAATTGAAATGCTTCCATTGAAAAAACGAATCAGAAGTTTCAATCAGATTTTTTTAATTCACCTTTTGACATCTTAATCGCAATGAATTGCAATCAAGTGTAATTTGAATCACTTGATTTTTATTTCAAGTTCCTTGCTCACATGCAAAACAGTCTAATAATTTTAGAAAAAATCTTAGAAAATACACTTAAATTTAAAGTCTATCTGCTGTCAGTTTAAACACGTCAAGTGTTAAAAAAACTACATAATCTATAATTAACTTTTCAATTGGTGCCCTACAAATAAAACCCCAATAATCAGTGAAACACATTCAGCGAATTTTGTTCTTTACAAGAAAAGAAAATCTTTCAAGGAAAATATTATGTTGGCAACACTAAAATGTTTAGTTTTGATTTTACAACAATACAAAAAGAGAGGAAGAGAGAGATAAATATGCTCGAATAAGAATTTATACAATAATCTCATCAGAAGAACAGCAGAGAAGAGAATATAAGAAAATAGAATGGAAAGGAAAAAGCAATTTTAAAAAATGAGACTTGTTTTTGAAAACAAAACCAAAATAAAATAATAAAAAAGCAAGATTTGAAGAGTAAAATAATCGGACGATTCTGTTGAAGCCAAGCTTAAAACATGACAAGGGCAAAACAGAGAGTAAAAAAAAGAGTAACATTTTCAAAAAATAAATTAAACGATTTTTCATAATGACAAAACAGACAAACCACAAATAAAAAAAAATAGACCGTCAGATGAGGGGATTAATAATAAAGGGGGAAAAGTGTAAAATAAATTCAACAAAATACCCAAGACTTTAAACAGCAACAAGACGAAGATCACCAGAAAAGAAAAAGCAGGAAACAAAAAACAAAACCATACAAAAATATATACATATTTTTATTAATATAATAAAATACTCGGAATAAAAAAGTAAAATAAAAAACAGCTTGAATAATAATGAAATCTTGTGTGGAGAGGGCAAAAAGCAACGAATGTTTTAAATGTATGTTAAGTTTTACTTTAAAAATTAAATGATTAAATTTATTATGTGGTTTAATTTTTTAAATAAATATGTAATCTTTTTCACTCACTTTTTCCACCGCCTTCCTTCACGCGATAAAATAGATTATGAAACGCAAGATCGACGGCCGGACGCTTGGGCAGATGCTGCAGAGTTTTGGGCTGAGCGGGCACGATTTGGGCCTTGATGCTGGACGACCCACCGCCTCCTCCGACTCCACCACCCACCGGGATGCGATTGTCATTCAACAAATTGTTGCTCTCGTTCTCCACCATTCTGTATAAATTCGTTTTTTCTCGATCAGTTTCTTTTCACAAAAAAACTAAAATTCAATTGTAACACAAGAGAGGGAGGCACACAAATTGTTTGGTAATAAAAATAAAATCGATCACAAAAACTATAACAATAGATATTTTATAAAAATACTAATATTTTCTTCTTAAAACATTGTTTAAACGTTGATATTACTTCATAAGTAGCTTTTCTGCAATTCAAATTATTCAATTATTCAACTTTTGTTCAATTCCTTTTGGGTTTATTCGCAACAGAGAGATACGACACGAAGAAAAACTAATAAAAACCCAAGAAACACCCAACTAACAAATCAAGAACAATACAAGTCTGTTAGAAGAAGAAGAGTTTCCTTCTTTGGCTATTTTTGCTTTGTTTCCCGTCTGGAGTAAGCTCGTTCGCACCCCTTTTTTCCAGAGTTTGTCTCCTTTTCGCGTCGTTTCACCACCACTGAATACTACGTACTTCTCTCACTCACGTTGCGATCGCGACTGATTTCCATTGTCAATGGAAGCCACTAAACAGGCAGCAACAACGCGCACCACAACGCGATTATCAAACTTTTTTCCCTGTTTTATTTTGTCGTCAAGTGTTTGTCGCTTTTATTGTTGTTTTTCTTTCCCTTTTTTTGCTTTGTACTGTTTTCATCACACAGCTGTTGTCGTTGTGGGTTTGTGGCGGTTGATTTGTTGGTTGGATGGTTCATTGCTTGAGGAGTAGAGTTGAGTTGATTTCGTTGGTTCTGATGGTGGACCCCACTAATTGGTGTAGTAGTCTACACGTAATGTAACGTGGCATAACGGGCAGTTTCGATAGCCGAACCTAAAGATTACGTTACGTTACGTCTAGACTAATTAAATTATTAGGAACGGAATTATGAACCAACTAGAAGTTGACTTTGTTGGGCACTGTGCTTGTGGTTTTTAATTATAGCCTGTTAAATTATTATTGCATTTCTCATTATATTACGATGCATTGGCAACTCTGTGCAACCGTGCGTTATCTCTCTCTCTCTCTCTCTAACGCATACTTTTTGTAGTGAATACATAATTTTGCAAGAGTGTTCTCATTAAAAACTACAATAAAAATTTTTTACAGTGTTCGCAAGGCTTTTTCTTGAAGAAAATATAGCTGGGCCATTGACTGGTTTCTTTTTAAAACTTTGCTTAAAATTTTTAAACACAAGTCATTTTTTTAGATCTTCTCCCGTCTGGTTACTAAGGAACAAATAATTAAATTAATTAAAATATAAAATTATATTTATTAAAAGATCTTAAATATTGTATAATAAAAACTGTATATACTTATTATTATACGAATAAATTAAATCAAATCTAAGAAAATGTAAATAACGTAATGTAATAAAATGAGTAAATAATGTAAATGCAATAAATATATTAAAACAAAGAAAGAAAAATTAGAAAATAACTAAAAAATAATATAATTAAAAAACAATCAGTTGATAAGAAAAGTTTTTGCCACTTCAAAATGGAAAATTTACAATGAAATCGAGAAGCTTATCTCTCTTTTATTCTCTCCCTCGCACCCAGTTCGTGATCCGCCTTCTGACTATTCGTTTCATCTCTCTCACATTCATATGATCTTGCTGTTTCCGCTCTTCTTCGTATTTATTTAAGGTTTTTGCATTTTTTCAAGTAGCAGATTTTTTGTTAACACTTTTGTCGTCATTTCTTTATTAACTCAGTTATCACTGAAAAATGCTCGTTCTAAATGCGAGCAAAGTCCACGATCGATTGCAACAAGAACAAAAAGTAGCAATAAAAACTACACACAAAAATACAATATTTCGAACAGAATATATTTTTAACAGAAGGAACACACAAACATAAATCTGTAATCGAAGAGTTGTTATGAAAGGATTGATTAAATTACGCAGTGAAAAATGGATTTCGTATCGAAGTGAACTCGTTCGTTCCGTATTTAAACAACAGTGATTAAATTTAATACAAGTTCGAGTTCGTCGCCAGGCGAGCAGAAGGTTGTTGTTGCAGTTGTTGTTTTTGTTGGTGGTGCATTTATATGCGCGTGTGTATACTGAAAGCTTTTTTCTGGTTGTTACCATTTACAACACATCTACTGTGTCACATTCAATAACAACAACAACAGCAACACCGCCCCAACAAAAGGTTGCTGTTGATGACCTTGACAATGAATCTGTTGACTGAAGACTGCAAAAAAAGGCTGCAACTGGAACCCGATGGACGATGATGAAAGGCTCAAAATTAATTGCTTTAACAGTGCCTTGAAAATGGAACAAAGCCAAAAACAGCAAATATAAGAAACGCTCCTTTTTTTTGTAATAAAAACAATTTGTTGTTTTTAAAATGTTAACCTTTACAAAATTCAACTAAATGCGAAATTGAATAAAAAATAATTAAATGTAAAATTGATTAAAATTTCCATTTCCAAAATAAACATAAACTTTTATTTATATTATTTTAATCATATTTATTATCACTATTTTGTTATTATTATTAAATTTTAAAAGATTCCCAAACTTTGAACTTCTTTCTTTTATTCAATCAGTCATTCTTCAATCTATCAATCATTTGAGAAGTAATTAAATAGAATAAAAGCAACAAAAAGACAAAAACAACCGACAAACAACAACAGCACTTAAATTAACTCTACACTTGGTAATTAAATTTAATCATGCATCATGTTTTTCTTTATTATTTTGTTTTCCTTATTTTAAAAAATCTAATCACGAAATCCAGCTCAACAATTTGATTAGTTAATGAGTTTGGATACTATATTATTACAGATACAGATATACATACGTTTGTACATATGTACATATACATACATACATACATATATATTTAAACTTAGATACTGTTATTTAGTGAATGAGTGTCAATTAAAATTAATTATAATTAAAACCATTTATAATAATCTGGTTATCGACTTAGAAAAGTGTATCTATTTTTAAAATAAATTCTATATTTGAAAACAATACTTCTTCTTACATAATAATTAACAATTTAATTATTGTATTAACAAAGTCCGTTAAGTGAACATTTAAATTATTCTAATAATTAAATAACTAAAATATTATGTTTGAATAATTGTTTGAATTTAATTTTGATTTTTTTTTAAGTTGAAACTTGTTACTTGTGCATTAAACTTGGCAGGCGTCAAGAAATCCATCCGCACGCAATAAAAAATCAACAACAACATATGGACACATTGTTATAGTGTCGTCAAGTAGCGCCATGGATAGCCTCCCATTTAAAAGCCACCTACTCTTCTTTTTTATGGTTTATGTTATGATTTTGGCACCAAAGAAGGCACTAAAATTTTTAGTAACCTCGACTTGTATACATTTTAGTTTTATGAACTTTATTTTAATGAAACCAAAATAAAGGGAGGTCAACTTGAATGAATCCTTAAATTAATATTTTTTACTACGACAAAAATAAAACAATTTATAGAGAATTTCTTAGAAAAATTCCTTAAAGGATTTTTACCAATATTATTGATTAAATTAAAACATTTACAAAATATACTATGTATATTCTTAATTGCAAGAATCTTTTTAAAAACTTTTAAATGATTTCTTTTCGAGTCCTTGAAGTGAATTTTTTATATTTTTTCTTACTTTCAGATCAAACTGATTTCTTGACGTCAGTAATATTTTTGGCGTCATTTAATTACAATAGAATCTCAAGATTAGAGAATAAAAATTCACATCTCATCCCATCACATTAATAAACACATCTCATAGCATTAAAAAGTATTAAAATTTATTGTTTCATTAGAAAAATTAGTCACTTTGAATGCATTTGGAAGCATCACATTAACTGTTGATAGTTAATTGTTACGCCGACAACAGAATATAAAACAGTCGTAAAAGCGTCATGTTGTATCTACGATAGAGACATCTGTCAAACGGCTGTCACTTGGTAATGAAAACTTTCTTCAGAAAGACCGCAAATAATTACTAGGGGTTTGTTTTGTAGGAGATTTTAACAGACGTTCCTACAAATCGGGCAGATTCATAAATTTAGAAGATTCGAAAGACTCCAACATGGGTATTTACTGTACTCTCGTGTATCAGTCACGTAGTTTTGTTGGTGTAAAAACGTGAAAATGTCTTCCGTGCACTTTTCTTTTCGTTATCTTAACTAATTCAATTTAATAATCTAATATTTAGATAAAAAATAATCCAACTAAATATAAAATATAATATATCCAAATAGAACTATAATATATCTAAATATAAGATAGATATATAATATATCTTTAAATATTAAAATAACTCTTTATTCTATTTTATGCATATTATTCTGTTCTCTTTATTATACATACATATATTCTATTCTATGTAATCATAAGCTTTATGTATCATAAACAAATAATAAAACATATGGACGGAAATGGAAAAAAACTGATTAAAATAAACACTCAACTCTTGATTAATAAAAATAAAATAAAAACAGGTCACAAATCTTGACCTGACAGTTTTATTCATCAAAAACAAGGTAAACATCATTAATTATAAAATTACTTAGTAAATACTTTTAGCATTGTTTCTGTTGTTGTTGATTTTGCTCAGTTGTTATTCACTGCATTGGACCCCACCACCCCAGACACAGCAGTTCCAGGGATTTTATAGGCCTCAAGTACATCAGATGTCCTAAGAGAGGATCTTTATAAATCTTTATCGGGTTTCTTACGCCGGCAGAGGGTAAACTTTTACTCCCCTACGATTAACTTTTATACGTATAATAGTTTCAATGAGAGCTTCAGAGACAGTTTCTACTTCAAGTTTGATGACGATTTGCAGTTCTTGGTTCCTCCTTCCAAGCCTTCTATATTGAAATGGTTTCCCATAAAGGAAGTATTATATTTTTTCTAAACTCACCTTCTGCTGTATTCCAGAAGGTTGGAACAATAATGTTCCTACATCGTGCTTATGTTTCAGATAAAGTGTTCGATTATATAGAGTATAGTATCGTATATATCGTATTCTTTGTATATACGATACTATACTCGATACTATACTATATAATCGTATACAAAGAGTTAAAAAATCAAAACAAGAAAAGAGTTCAAAGTGGTTATTGTAATTTTACACAAGGTCATTCACACGGCTTTATTTCATTTTCTGTATTTTTACTTTCTTTCCTTGTTTTTCTAAAACATATTTCACTTGAGTAGATGAAGGAGAGAGCACCAATTCAGAAGAGAGGGAGAGAGAGAGCGACATAACCACCACCAACCACACGAAGCTCAACAAGTTGTTGTGCAATTAACATTTTTTGTTGTTCTTGTTATTATTTTTAATTTAATTACACTGCTTTTATTAATTTAATAGAGTTAAGTAAAAGTAGTAATAGTTGTTGTTGAGTTTAAAATACACTATATTTACATTTCTACATAGATTTGAGTTGTAGATGAAGTTAAAAAATTGAAAAACCGTAGCAACCCGAACTTTTCTCTCGTCAAACAAACCGCCAACCACCGATTTCGCAGACCAACTGAGTTGGTTTCTGCAAAAAAGTTAGCAAACATAAAATATGCAGAGAAGGAAAACGCAAAAGCAAATGAAAAGCTAATAAAACATAAAAAGCAGAAAGACACACAAGAAAAACAATGCGAAAACCACGGCACAACACAACAGAGAAAAACGCTTAAAAAATGCTTCCTTCAAAGAAAAAAGTTCTCAATTTCGGTTTCTTGTAGATACAAATTTTCCTAGTAGGAAAAAACAGCAACGAAAACAAAAACAAGAAAACCGGAAAAGTATCAACGAAATAGAAAATGTTATTCTCTTCCAGAGATCTCAATTCACTGTTCTGTGTCTTTCTGCATTCACTTCGTTTTTATGACGAAAATACATGCGCAGAATTGTGAGTGCAATAAAATTTTAATAAAAGTAGTTTTCATGAAGTCAAGCTACATGGCAGTTTTGTTTGTTGCTGCAAGTTGTAACGAAATGCACTGTTTTGCTGCGCAGCACGCAAAAGTGAATAAAGTTGAATATCCAAATAATTTCCAATATTTGATATTTAAATTAAATTAAATAAAAACTAAACATTATAAACGATCCTGTTGAAAGTTGCCAGCAGTTCGGCCTGCAAAATCGCAACCCGTGGCGGTGGCAACTGAGCTTCCTCCAGCTGCTGCGCAAGGTTTTCGAAAAATAGCCGTGAAGCGAGCTTCTTCTTGTGACTGATATCTTTGATCTCTTTCATAAATTCCACTACCTCCGTTAGTTGTCGCTCTACTGTGTCTTTCTTCGGTGCACTTGTGGCCGAGGGTGCAGGGGCAGAAGACAGCGAAGAGGTTGCTGCTTCCAGAGAGAGTTCTGTCGTAGAGTATGCTTCTTTCGGAGGGGATGCAATCGAAAATAATGCTATGGGAAAAGGTCCTGCCGGAGATGGCTTCCCTGCATCAGTTATTGCGACATCTCTAAGATGTCGCCTTCGCTGTTCACGTGCTTTTTTCCCCCTGGGTACTCGAAAATGATCACTTTTATGAAAAACAAAAGAAAAATACGAAAATTAGATATAATAATATGAAAATTATTATATTAAAATTAATTATAGACACCCACATCTCATGTATGTCGCTCAAGAAACGCAGATGTTCCATCCACTTCCATTCCTTCTGTTGCTTCAGGGAATCGCTGCCCGATCTGCGTTTCGAGAATTTCATTTCTCGTAAATATTTGTCTTTTAGAGTCCTCCATCTTTCTTTAATCCTTTTCACTGAATTAAGAAAAATATTTGTGTTTATATGTATGCATTAGGTTTATAAATCAGACGCATCATTTCGGTTCACTGGGTTACTCACCTGGCACATTTAATGCATTCGCCAGCTCTCGGAACTTCACATCACGTAAATACATATCTTTATAGTATTCTTCCCGTTTATCGTATAAAAATCTGTTTTTCTTCATGAATTGAATAATCTTTTCTTCCATCTTTATTAGACCGTGTATTATTTTGTGTTGGATATCTTCGTAAATTGTCAAAATCAGGCAGACTCATTTCAGGTACAGAAAATCGATATTTAACTTGGCATCACTGTTGCTGCGCAGCGAGACACTTCATGTGACTGCTTGTGGCGCTGCGATGCAAACAGAATTCTGCACACGTGCTTCTATTGTTTGAATCAAACAGAGTTGCCCACTTTTATTTTTATTTGATTTAATAACTCCTTTTTATGTACACAAATACAAAATTTGGTATCCCTCGATTGAGACTAGTACAAAGAGAGAGAGAGATGAGAATGATAAATCCAAAAGAGAAATATTTATTCGCGACCCAAGCTTTTTGAGAATCACCGAGAACATCGAAGTGTGTTAGTTATTTTATTTATGAATGAACTCTTGCTAGAATGGAACGTTTCTTAAGCGTTGAACACAATCGGAGCAACAGGATACAGCAACATTTCCAGGCAACAAGAAATTCCATGGCGTTAATTATAATGGCTGGGCAACTGTTGCTCAGCAAGAAAAATTTCATATGTCAAATTCTTAAACACTAGGCCACTTGAGGCCGTCTTAGAAAACCTTCAACTGTTTCTTACATTTTCTCCAGCATCCTTTTTTAGAGGATTTTCCATTTCTTTTAGCAATTGATAAATATTTTGAGTAATTTTTTTTTAATAGGAATGCCGTATATTTTCTATTTCAGAAATAAATTGCTTGTAATAATAATAATAAAAATTTCGTTAAATATTAATTTTAAATAAATTGGCATTAAGATGCCTAGTGTGACACCCCCCACAATGCAATTGTCAAATTTTACATGACACAATGTAAACAAACACACCGAAGAAGAACAAGGATGATTTTGTTGCTGTCAAAATTAGAAATTAGCCCGGAGACAAAATGGAATGCAAACCAGAGCAACAAACTGGAAAGCAAACTTTTTTCTCGATAAAGCCATGGGCTCCATAAGAGCCCATGTAAATTTGACAGCTAAAAATGTATCTTGTATCCTGTTGCTACGATTGTGTTCAACGCTTTAATCCATTTATATTTCTGCCTAAAAGTATGTGAAATTTTATTTCTCACTCTGCTTCACTGACTAAAAAATCGACTCTCAAATTCATCTCATCTCTATTTTTCCTCTAATATTTTTATTAAAACAAATTGTTTTTATAGAATTTTATAAATAAAATGATTTATTGAATCAAATATTATTTTTTAAAATTTCTGTTGTTTTTCTCACTTAATGTATTTAAAGTTCATTATTAGTTTGTTATAATTATTTAAATTTTTAAATGGTACTCTTTAATAAGTGTTTTATACACATACATACATGTGTTTATATATACGTATATAATATATATATTATTGTTGTTTTCTTTTATTTTCTCTTTAAATTTTCACAATTAAAACAGTTTTACTTAATTCACAGCGACTGACTTACGCTTAGTTTTTTTTTTTTTGTTAATATGTATACTCATATAATATGACATCGAAAAATGTGTGTCTGTATTTGTGTATTATGAAAATGTAAATGTTTAATAATGTTTTTAATATCGTATATACTTTTATATATGTATGTAAAGAGATGTTTTTTATTATATATGTTTTTATCTAGTAGATTTATATGTATGTATTGTAAATTAAGCTGGATGCATCTAATCCTAGCTCAACACTCGTTGACTTTAATATATGTGTAATTCTATTGAGTAACCACAAGTAAATATAATTTCTAATCAAGGTTTTCTTCTTCACGAATACTTGTTTACAACTACTAATGACAGCTTAGCGACTAAATATACGAGTATCTACTGTAACGGTTCTTTTTATTCTAAAGTTTGAATGGCCTATATACCTATGTATTTATGTATATACGTAAATGTATGTGTTTCAGATAAAAGTGCTTATGTGATTATAAAGAATAAAGTTTATTTTTTTTTTTAATTTTTAATTATAACGAGATAAATTGTTAAAAAGAAGGAATCTGAAAATTAATGTTTTCGAAATCCCCAATTAATAAAAACGAATATTTTTGAAATAAAACATTTCAGATTTCTTCTACTCGTTCTATTCTTATTCTACTCGTCACTTCCTACTCGTTTTGTTTTCCTAACTCGATCTATTTTATTGTTCTTGCATTTCAACTCGTCTAATTTTTCAACTCGTTGCGTTTTTTTACTCGTTTTATTTTTCCCGCAACTTTAAGTTTGTTGTTTTATATCCTTTTATTTCATTTCTAACTTGCTTTCTTTCTGGTTCTTCTCAACATGTTTTTATATTTTTTTCCTTCTCGTTCTACTTTTTTTCTTGCTATTTGTGGATTAATAATAATTTTTTTACTTTTCTATTTTCTTAATAATGATTTTTTTTTTCCTACAAATTGTAATTCGATCACTTATATCACTTTCAAGTTGTGAAAATAATGTGTTAAAAATATTGTTATTTAATATATATATTTATGTACATAATATACTTTTGTATCTAGAGTTTAAAATAATAAATAAAATAGGGGAAAAACACAAAACATGTCAATGGACCCAAAATATTTTCCGTTAATTTTACATCACAATTTATAACAGTTTGTGTACATTTTTAGGTCAAATTTCTAAAATAAAAGAATACCGTTTTTCCTTGAAAAATTTTCGGTTTTTTTAATTTCGCTTTTTCATTAAAACCTTTTAATTTTTCCTTTAATTTAATTTTACCTTTAATTACCTTTAATTTTTAACATTTTTGATGTTAGAAATGATGGTTTTGAAAATAAAAAGTATAACAATAAAAATAAAAATTATATTATAATGAAAAGTAATAAAATACTATAAAATTAATTTTTATTTCCGTTTTAAATTCAATTATTTATTTCTTATTTATTAAAGAGTTCTTCTTTGAGTGTTATTATTTATTTACTTCAATGATTCATTTTTATTACAATTAAATTATATGATCATACATTCAATTCAGGTAGAAAATATTTTTAATTATACTTTGCTATCTACCACAAAAATGTCACACTTTTCATTAAAAAATATCACTTGTCACGTGTCAAGTCACGAATCACAAATCGAGGCTTAAATCTTAAAAAATTGTTTAATTCTTCAAGTTTCTTTGAATGATGATTATTTTTTAATGTAAAATTTTAATTGTATCCTAATACTTTCTTTTTTCATTCAATTAAAAAAACAAACGTATTTTTTTATGATTCTTTTCTGATTCAAAAAAGCGCAGGACGGAAGGGTTTTTTCGTTTTATTTAAATACCAATTTTTTAATATCAAGAATATTTTTCTAGTCTTTAGAAATTTTTTTCGTTATAACTTTTTATTTAAAGATTCCTTCGCATTTCCAAATTTTTTCGTATGCTCCTAAAAATCCTGCAAATGATTGCTAAAAGAAAACATTCAATATTTTTCAAATAAAAAAAATTTCGAAATTTTTTTCATCAGAAAATATTTAAAATATGTTTATTTTTATTTTATGGAGTATTGATTTATTTCGATCACTAAAATCTTTGTTTCTTTTATCAGATAAACAAAATAATTTATTTATTTAGAAGATAAACTTAAACTTAAGATTAACTAATATTTAAATAATAATATTATATAATTAATTATACAAAATAATATTTTTAATTAATTCCTCTATATTATTTTTTCCTTGTGATTTTTTTGGTGTGATGAAGAGTTTTCTAAGATTTTGGTTTTTATATAAAATGATTTTTATTTCATATTGTATTTTAAAATCTGTTAATTAAATTAAATTAAATACGTAAATTTATCCAAATTCATTCTGTTTTTACACTTTGTATGTATAATTAATAAAAAATCAATACAGTATTTTTTTCTCTCACAAATGAATCGTTTTTAATACTATTTATTTTTTAAGAAATTGTCTCTATTTCATTATATTTGAATTATATTCTGATTTTGTTGTTGCTTTCTTTGAAATGGAAAAGGTAAATGGTATGTGTTGACATATTTTCTTTTTAAGTACAGGTTTATAGTTTTTATATCGTTTCATGTTTGTTTTTAATGAAATAATATTTTTGTTTGGTTATTTTTTAATATTGCTTGAAATGGTTTTTTTTAAATATTGTTTTCTTTTTAAATTTAAATTTTTATACATGAACGAATTGTGTAGAGAATGTGTTGTTGTATTTAGTTTTAATATTTCTTTTTTATTTTATATTATATTTTAATTGTGTTTATTTATTTTAATCTTTTATTGTTTTTTATTTCTTTTAATTTCACTCAAATATTTTTAAATACTGATTTATTTTTATTTATTTTTATTAATTTTTGTTTATTTACTCTTTTGCTTCTTAATTTTGATTTACTTATTTTTATCCATTTATTTTGATTTAACATTTCTTGTCATTTTTATTTGTTTATTCATTGTTATTTATTTTTATTCATTTAGTTACTATTTATTTTTTATTCTTACTTGTTTAGTTAATTTATTTAATTTTTTATTTATTTAATTATTATTACTTTTTTTAAATTAATTTTTTGTTGTATATTTTTTGAATAATTGTTTTTGATTTTGTTTACTTTGTTGTTGGTTGGTTTGTTTTCGATCTGATAATTCTTCGGAATTTGTTTAGAAAATTTTTATTCTATTTCAATATTGTTTTTTTTCTGTGTAAATTCAGACTGCATTTGTTTTGGTCTTATTGTTCTCTGTGCTTTAATGGGTTAATTTTTCGGTTTCAATTTTGTAGTCATAATTTTTTTTGCAGTGTAAATGTTATGTCAAAGTGTTGTGTCAGAAAGAAAGATTACTGTGTGGCATGGAAAACAGTGTACAATATTTCCACAGATTTACTTTGGCTTACTTTTTATATACTGAAGTTTATAAAAACCAAACGAAGAATAAGCATCAAAATTATCATACAAAAAGGAGTATAAAATATATGAAGATGAAGAGCTTAAATAAAATTATTTTAAATTACCATAAACATGTCTTTGCAGTTTATCTCTTTAAACTACTGAAAAATAATCACAATTCTTTTAAAATCTTCAAGTACATACCTATATTTGTATGTATGTATTATGTACGTATATGTATATTATATGTACGTACGTATATGTGTGTGTATGCATGTATGTGGATGTATGTTTAATTGACTTATGACTAAAAATACTCGAACTATTTAACTAACTTTTCGCAATTCGTACCAACAACAACATCGAATAATAGATATTGAGCATTATAATGAGCATTTTGCTCTTCTTTCGAAATTATTTACTATGAATTATAAGCGAACTACGATTCATCTACGTTACAAAAAGATGTTGAATCTAAATATTGTATATATGTACATACTTTAGTGACTGCATAAGATTTCAATGAATACCAGATGGTTTTATGTAGTTATTAATAAATTACAAAAAAATTTGAATTTCAACTGATATGAATGCATCCAAAAATTCAATTCAAGGACTCATGTAGGTCTTCGGGAAGAACTCCATAGAAGTAACAGCTCGGGGTGTATTAATATTCCATATTTATGCAGATTTTCACCGATTTACCGATCATCTGGGTTCTTTTACATTCGTTTATAGCCTCGATAAACTGAGTAGAGTTTTGAATTTGCACAATTTTACTCGAACATTTCTCCTTGGCCCGGTTTAATGCGACCCGAACAACCGACTGTAGACCGGAGTAGATTGACCCGATCAAATCAGCTCCATTACAACTGTTGAATTAGAGGGTCTTCTAGATCGTCTCTAACTCAGATGTATTTCCATTATATTTCTCGCTAATTAAAGTTATGATTTCTGTTTTTAATTAATTGTGAACGATTTTGAGGGTGTTTTTAAAATGGATTTTTCTATATTTTTTATTTAGTTCAAAGTTTAAAACTTTTAATCTTTTCCCCAATATAGTAAATTAACAATTATCAGTTCCAATTTATTTTAGTTAATTGTAATATATGTATGTATTTTATTTTACGTTTTTTCTGTTTTTTTTTTGTTTTGTATAGTTTTTATGTTTAAATTTGAGTTTAAGTGTTTTAATATTCGTTATGTATTTCTTGCAGTGTATCGTTTTGTTTTCTATTATTAGCGTTTGACAATAATACTATATAAAAAACCTTAATAGAAAAGATGATGTTAATAAAACTAAAGCACCTAACGCACCGCATGCACCACATGCATCTTAGAAACTATGCACTTAAAGTATCTCAAACAAAATTCAATTAACGCACGAACCCCCCGGATCTTACTTCCCCTCCCCCCCGTAAGTATACGTTTCGCCCACGTTGCTGGTGACGCCACGTTGTCACTCGCTTAGCGTATCAAGTGCAGCTTCCAGCGCAGCACAAAGTAAGCGATGAAACGCAGCGCCACGAAGATGCCAATCAACGCCACTGCATCGATCCAGTACTCGGCTTTGTCCATCGACATTTCTTCGAGGAACTTCTTCGGGCTGCGGAAGTGACAGTAGATGTCATTACACTGGAGTTTGGCGCGGTCCATGCCGTAAATGGAGACCATGGCGCCTGCACGAAGAAGGTTAAAAAGGCAAACAGAAAGTAAAGTGGTGAATTAGTGCCACGCCCATCACCATCTCAATCTCTGCGCTTACCTTCAAAGCCGTAGCGCACGTAGCTCACATACGTCACCCACTGCAGGTAACCCGGAATTGTGTCGAAATTCACAAAGAAACCTGAGAACAAAATGGTTGGTATGGTGGTAACCGGCCCCAGAAAAACGCCGGCCTCGATGTTCATGCCAGCGCCAATGAGCAGGCCGAGACTCTGCGCCACCAGAGAGGTGAGCACGCAGATGAACACAAACATTGAGATACGTTGCAACTCCATTGGCTGCGACGTTAAATAATAGACGACAATCACGTAGACGCTGGAGAAGAATATCTGCAATGAAAGAGGAAGTATTAGAGAACGACTTATCTTAAGAAGAGGACAGAAAAAGATCTGGATTCTCTGGACATCTGGATTCTCTTCTCTGATGTTCGTAGAAACGATCCTACGATAGACACTCACCTGAAACGGCAGATCGGCCATCGTCTTGGCAAAGTAGAACGCCTTCAGCGAGTACCAATAATTTAGATGCTCTCTCACAAACACCGACATCTCTGTGGGGACTGTGGAGAAATACGAAAGGAAGAAATGGATTACTGTCAACTTTCAGGTCGTCTTTTAAATCGCGTCAACTTACATGTCAGAATAGTCGGCATCATGGCGGTGAACATGGTGAACAGCGTGGTGAAGAAGACGCAGCCCGCGTTGCTCATCACCTTGGAAGCATCGTTGCCGACATCATAGTAAATCATGCCGATGATGGCGCCGACGATGATGTGCGACGCCAGACGCATGTGTGTCAACATGCGATCTCTCATAATAGTGACGAACGAACGTTTCAGCAGTATCCAGAATTGGGTCCAGCCCGATGTGGGGAAGCCCGACTTGTAGGGCAACGTGATGACGCTCTCGTGAGAGTCGAGCAGCGAAGTGGTACAGCCCGCTCCTGCAAAACCTACACCCACAGCGTTGGCACTTTGGCCGCCCTTCGAAGAGAAGCTGCAGCTGTCATCGGTGCCATTGCCGCCGAAAGGTATACCACCCGGATTACCGGTGCCGTTGCCGTTACCATTGCCGTTGCCGTTACTGTTGCCGTTGCTATTTCCACTGCCATTGCTGCTTGTCATGTTGATGTTGATGACGGTGCAGTCGGATTGTTGCGACTGTTGCGTCTCCAGTTTCGGTGGTTTAAGAATGCCGCTCAGATCGGCCTCAGTAAGCATGGGAGACGCTTCAATATGCCGCATCTTCTCGTCCTCCAGAGTGAGAGTCTTCACAGGGAAACAGCATAGCATAGAAGCATAACAATTAAATGAAATAACGTCAAATGATTTGCGTTTTCCACAAACTTACCGTTTTGCCTTTCATCAACTCATTGGCGATGGCCTTCGCGCTGGCCAAATCGTTGCCGTAATCCTTCTGGCTGTACTTCTTGCACACTCCATTCTTCACGGCCAGCACCAGCTTGTGCACCGCTTCTCCGTACTCGCCCGACGCCACCTCAAGCACGTAATCCGCGGGGTTGTGGTACGACGGACAGTCGTAGCCGAGCGACGAAAGAAATGGCACCAATCCCCGTACGCGTCCCTCGTACATACACTGCCCCTCAGCCAACATGTACAAATGATCGAACTTCTCGAAGAGACGCGCCGACGGCTGATGGATGGTGCAAACAACGGTACGTCCACCGCGTGCCAGCGTCTTGAGCAACGATATCAACTGGAAGCAGGTCGAACTGTCCAGCCCCGAGGTGGGCTCGTCGAAGAACATCGCCGGCGGATTGTTGACCAGCTCCAACGCAACCGAGAGACGCTTGCGTTGCCCTCCCGAAAGGTTACAAGTCTTTGTATTGCTCGACTCCATCAAGCCGATCGTATCGAGGATTTCATTCACCACGATTTTCTTGGCAGCTTTGGTCATGTTTTTGCCTAACTTTAGATTGGCCGACACCATCATCGCTTCGCGCACCGAGAGATTGGCAATGAGTACATCGTCTTGCATGATGTAGCAGGAAAGTTTGCGGAAACGTCGCAGGTTGCGTTCCTTGCCATTGATCATGACGGTGCCACTGAGTTGTGATGTTCTGGAAGATGAATAAGAAGAAAACAGTTAAGAGAATCCGTTGGATCACGATGGAATCATGATGATAATGAATACTCAATGAAGATGCAGACGAACCGCGATATGTGGATAGTTTAGATTATAAAATCATTGATTCGGGGAACAACTCAAGAAAAAGCAAGCATTTGATAGAGATAATTATCTCTGAAGTGGGTTAAGACGATGAGGAAGTAATAGAAATCCTTCGCTAAAAGAAATCTCTCTATCATTCCTGCCTCTTTCGCTATTCCAAATGTTCGTTTAATATTCACGGGGGAACCCCCGTATATTCCCATCAATTGAAAGACCATTCAAAATACATAGAAACGGATTATAACCACTTAAGTCGCTACGTCTCTTTATCGAATTTCTTGTCAGCAACAGAAGAGACCAAATCCGAAAAACCCTCTAAAATCCTTCGAGAGCTGTAATCAATAATTTGTTGTTAACTAGCGTTGAAAGTAAGTATTCTTAAGAAGAAGGAATGTCGACGAGCAGAAACAAGGAGGCGAAATGAGGGAGGCGAAGAGAGGGAAGCGATATGAGGACGACGAAAAGAGGGAACCGAAATAATTTTAAGCATGCCTCATGATAAACACTTAAAAGATAGAAACTAAAAGGAAAAAAGTGACTTACTTACATGTCCAATAATGAAATCTAATAATCTCTTTATAAAGGAAAAATTTTAAGGGAGAAGGAAATGAAAGAGAAATGAATATATTGTGGAAGAGAGAGAAGTTATTTAAAAAATGCTTAAATAGGAATAAATAAAGAAGAAGAAGATGAAGAAGAAGATGGAACGAAGCAGAAAAGATTTCTTCATCTTTCAATCCTTCTAAATCCTCTCTGATCCTTTTCTATACTGAATATATGAATACTAAATAAAGTGACAAACAATGTGACGTATTATTTTTGATGACATTTACGACTTTAAAAGTATTAAGGATAATGAGAAATGCTTTTAAATAATGCATTAGGACTTCAATATAAAATTTAATCTCTGATTTTCGACTCTACTCACTTGTATCCTGCGAGAATATTCATGAGCGTGCTCTTGCCCGCCCCTGACGGCCCCATGATGGCGGTGAGTTCGCCATTGCGAAACTTGCCGGAGACACCCTTCAATATTGTCTTGAAGCCGCGCCGCCGTCCTTCCGACACCGAATACGAGATGTCCGTAAATTGAATATCGACAGGCGGACGTTGCGGCAGATGCGAGAGTGCGATGGTGCCCTTCTTCTGGTCATTGGAGCTGCTGTTGTTCTGCACTTTGGGAGCAAGTACATGGTTCCCGGAAATGCTGCCATTACAGAGGTTATTCTGCGAACTACAAGGAGAAAAATGACAAAGAGAAATATTAATTCGAGATTAATTGGTGAAGGAGGTCACGAGATTGATTAAAAACATACAATAATGACTAAAAAGGAAAGTGTACAGCAGACTCAACGATAAGGAATAAAAAACCAAAAGAAAAACCAAAAATTGAATTGCAAAAAAATTAATTTGTATATAGTGCATCATACTTTGACTTCTTGCCATGTCGATCGACATGCGGAGGTGACTCCGTCGGCAGCAGCAGCGTGTTGACACAACCATTTTTTGTCCAGTGCGTTTGGAGCAGCATTGAGAAGGGACGAGGCGGCAGGGTAACGAGGCTTCCTTCCGGCATATCCGCCGCCGCCGTCGCGCACACGGAACGTCTTCTGTGCGACTTGCATCCAATAAATTCTCCATGATCAGCATCTGACGCTGATGCTGTCGTATTAAAAGACGCTACTTGGGATGCTTCCGCTGCTGCTCGTAGGCTCGTGCTTTTGTTTCTGAGGTCATTTTGTGGTTTGTCTCTTGTACTGTCGTCCTGTTCGCCATTTCTTGATGCAATTTTACTGCGAGACGCCTGACAACCAGCACCCAATACGTTTCTATAAATATTCAGAACCGTCTGAGAATCGGTGCTGTTGCTGGGTGTCATCTGTGGATCTGGAGATTTCATTGATTCCAACGGGCGCCAGTTTAAAGCAGAGTTATGAAGCCCTCCCTCCGCGTTGGTGTTGACGTTGAAACCGTTTGTCGAACAGTCGCTAGAGTTGCCGCTACCGCTGGACGGATGCAATACCCCATCCTCACAATCGGATGTGGGTGACATATCTTGTTGTTGTTATTGTTATTATTGTCGTTGTTGTTATCGTTGTCGTTGTTATTATCGTTGTTGTTGTTATTATTATTGTCGTTGTTATTATCGTTGTTGTTATTGTAGTGGTTGTTGAATTATTGTCACTATTGTATTAAATGTACAAACATATATTTTTTGTTTACAAAAATCCTTTTTATTTTCTTAAATTATTTTATGAAATTTCTTAAGAATTTCAATGTTTCTTTTTTAATTTTATTTCGTGTTTAGTTTTATTTTTTTTTTTTTTAATATTGTTTAGTATTTTAATATTGTAAATTTTAGCTCTTGCATGGCGTGCATCTCGACATCAACTGTTGCCATTCTGTCTGTCATCGAAACAGTTTTTCTATGAACGCTCGATTTAATTTTTCTTTTTTGCACTTCTATTCTACCCTTTTATTTTATTGTTGTTTTATTTATTGTTGCTGTGTGTTTCTTTTATTACTTGTACTTTTGAGCTTAAGCATGGCAAATCAGTGATTGCTTCAAGTTTGGCCTGAATGAAAACGAATGAATGAAAGCTTGATTAAATGCATGAATGAAGTGATGCTGTCAACGAAATCGTCATAACACTGTTGTTGTTGTTGTGATTGTCGTTGTTTTTTCCCTTTTATATAGTATTCCTTTAAAACTTTTTTACGTTGTGTTTATAAGAGACTTTCAGAAGTGTTTTAAGAAGTATTTTATGGAATAGTTTTTTATCTGCCCCTCTTCAACTCCCGCCCACCCTCACCATCTTAATTAATTTAGTTCATTATTCTTAATTAAAAATTAAGAAAGATCTCAGGAACTCAATAACCAAATAAAGTAAGTTTTAAGTTATCACCACGTACACAAGTAGTGCTTTTTTAGGTCTCATATCGACAGAAATCTGAACTCTGGACTTCAAATTCTAGAGAAGTGAAATAGTGTTGAAATTATCTCTTAATTGAAATAAATAAAAAGAAAGAAGAACGACCCTGGCTGAACGTAGACACAAATGAATGTTTCATGTGAAGTCAGTGGAAGTCAACATTTAATGGATCCATCATCGCATCGCACGGAGAGGCTGCTTGATTCTCTTTGCTGCTAATTGAATTAAAACGCATCAGAAGCAAAAAAAAAAACAAGAAAAAAAACGCAAGATTTTATTAACGGTTGAGTGAGCTTAAAATGAATTAATTAAAAAATTAACAAGTTTCGGAAGTGGAAACGTTTATATTCATTATGGTAAAAGTTCTCAAGTTCTAAAATTCTTCAAGCAATTAAAATTTCGTACAAGTTGTAGAACTTCGTAGTTTCATAAGGAAAGCGAGTTTAAACTTTTGCAAAAACCGGGGAAGTGAAGAAACGTTGCAATCAATATTATCCTTATCGTCATCACGTTTATCAGCCCCCCCTTATTCTTATCCTCTTCATTCTCATCACCCTGCTAAGCATCCTAATAAATCTCAACATCCTCCTCAGCTTCGGCGTTTCCATTCTCTCCAATTTCAATGACCCCCTCAGAATCCTTAACATTATCATCATCCTCCTCTGCTTCCCTTTCCTTCAAACCCTTCATCAATATTCTTGACCTGGGATAAGTTCTGAGTTCACATCGTATTTTTACTTAAATTATTCTCCGTCTTTTAAAATCCTCATTCGAAGAAAACTATTGAAGATATCGGAATTCGAATCCACATATTCTTAGTATCTACGAATGAGAATATGATGTCTATATACTCTCTCTCTTCTCTTCCCCTTTCATCGACTTCATACTTCTTCTCAAACCAAATCTTCTTTTAAAATCGACTTCAGATTTATCTTGTGGTAAAGCTATTTCAAGAGTGTTTCATTAACTGCGCTGATATCTCGTCATGAGTTGATTAACCCATTTGGCAGGTGTTGATTATTATCTGTCACGAACCAAATAAAATGTCTGAAATATTCGATTTATAGCTTAGCATTGACTACTACAGTCTTTAAAGAATTAGCAGGTGCCATGTGAACGTTTATTGAACTGTAAAATGTTCATTTAAGCGATTAGATTCGATTAGATTACTTTACAATCTCATTTCTTCGTGAACTGTTTTCACTTCAGTTACTGTTGTTGTTGTTGTCGATGTCGTTACCATTGCCAATAAAAACCATATGGAAATGATTGTGATATTGTTGATTTATGAATTAAAGATAACATTGCTCAAAGTGGGTTGTTTTTACTCGGGAACAATTCGCCGTCGTAGTTTTCTATCGTAGAATAAAATGTTGTTTATACGTTGTTCACATGTTGTTAAATAAATCATGTACCTAAAGATGTTGCTTAGATACACGAGTAGATGCATGGCAACATGTATCGAAGAGATGTTTATTAGAAAAGGAATGGAATTCTGTTTATCATTTATTTAGTGTTATTAAAGTATTATTCAAGTGTCATTCATTTCAAATGTTTTGAACATGCATTGAATTTTATTAATGATTTAATGAATTCTCAAGAATATTCTTAAATTACTCATTAATGACAGCTTCTATTTCTCCAAAAACGATGTTTTTTCATTTATCTCCATCGATCTTCATTCCTCGAGTTAAGGTTAGTTAAGCTAAATAAAGGGTGGCGGCGGGGGGAAGCCCACTTCCTCCCCTCTTCCCTTCCTTCCAGGAAACTTTAACGTATCTCTTTGATTCACGTGCTGCGAGTGACTCAACATCGTGATTTTCTTTGTGCTTAGATTTTTGTATACGTATTTTCTGGATATCTCTCTCCAGTCACCACCATACTCTCACTCTCTCTCTCTCTTTCTCTCTCTGTCTATCTTCTCTCCTCTCAGGTCTCAAGAAGAACAGCTGGTTATTTCGCTGGGTAACAGTATCTGTATACTTCCAGCTAAAGCCTGCTTATTAAATGTATACTATTGTTGTTGTTGTTGTTGTTCTTATTATTATTATTATTATTATTATTATTATTAGTTTACATAACTTTTTTGCTTTATTATTGCATTAGTTCTCGTCGTTGATGCAGTTTTTTTCTTCTTTTTGTTTACCTTCGCGTTCCGCTCACGATTTCTCATTTTGTGTCTCAGAGTGTTGATTTTTTGTTGATGTTGTTGTTATCGAATTTCTCTCTCTCTCATTTTTGTTGTTATACAAACCAAGTACACGTGCACCGAGCCAACGCTTCACTGTTGGGTGCACATGCACCGAGAATTGGCGCTTCGGTGCGCATGCACTCGATTGACTGAGTTAACTAATTTCCTTGTTGTTGTTTCTGTTGTTATTTTTATTGTTGTTGTTCTTATTGTTTTATAAGCTATTGAAATCAGTACAAAGTACGAATGTGAACGAACTGATAAACGGAATGGATACATGAGCATATCCATATACTTATGAGCAGATCGAAAAGAGTCTCTGCGAGGTTGTCTCTGGGGAATCGATGCGTCACGAAGAAACGTCGTATTGTCGACTGACAATCGAGAGAGTGAGTGAGAGAGGGAGTGAATGACAGAAGGAGAAGAAGAGTGAAGGAGAGGGCGGCGGTGCAACTGAGTCCGTTACGTTTCGCTGATGACTCTCCGGAGACTCTCCGGTCTCCTTTTTTATTTTTTCTTTTTTCTTTTTTATTCTTGCTTCTGTCGATGTTTCTGTTCCTGCTGTGTTACTTTCTTTATTTCTCGATGTATACAATTCAATTTTGCTTCTTTTGTAACTCGTTTTTTGTTAAAATCTTGAAAAACGAGGCAACGAAATGAGTTGCAACATAGAGAAAGAATAACTTTATTCTTATTCTTTCTTATTATTCTTTCTCTATGGTTGCAATCACATTCACACTCACATCTTGCAATTTTGATACTTTTTGTGAGATACTTTTTGTTTTTGTTTTTTTTTTATTTTTTTTTTTTTTTGTTTCTCCTATTGCAAAACGTGTTCAACTGAAAATGAATTTAATTACATTTCTGATGTGATGAAATGTTTGACATTTTGGAAAATATTCTTTTCATTCGTACGATTTCTGAATTCAGAATTCTGAAGTGTTGTTGTTTGCACACTTTCACATCAATTGACAATATTTTCGTAATCATTGTAATAGTTTTACGTTATAAATACGTGACACGAACCACGAAACATCTGCAAACAAACATCTGTGTGTGTGTGTATCTACGATTACACAAGATATCTTTGTATCCAAATAAAAGTGAAAACAAGCAAGAATATCGCGTGATATAAAACAACAGCGAAAAAAACCCACTCTCATGGATTCCAACAAAACTATTTATCGACGCTAAGGAACTACGAACCATCAGGAAAAATGAACCACAAATTGAAAAACAAATCGATACCTCAAAAATATATCGTTGGCTTACTTTTCGTTGAACGCACACGGGTTGAGTTCTATTTTTGCCATAAACCACGAGGGTGGAAACAAAACGGTGAAGGAGGGGTAGGAGAGGGAGGCGAAGTAGCACGAGGGGGCGTGTTCGTGCGTGTAACAACGCAATTCTTGAGATACGAAAGTGGACAGTTTTTTTAATCATCTTCGAACCACAAACAACACTACAAACAACACTACAAACCACTCTACAACAACATCAGTAGAACACCATCACTACAACAACATCACTACAACAACATCACTATAACAACATTATAAATCATATAAAATGTCCTCTTCTTTTAAACTTGAGTGACTTTAAGCTTTGTTGTCATTGACTCAAATTTAAGCATAGAAATCTTAACCTAGGTTAATAAATCGATTAACGTAGACTTTCTCCATGTTATTTTCAATATTTTTAAAGTACAGAAATCATATGTTTATATGGAAATCTGAATGTACCAAGAATCTGAAGGTTCCCTGGAATCTAAGAAGCTGTTTGAGTCCTTCGAAATCGAAAGAGTTTTTAAATCGTGAGTCTTTTTTAAAAAAGAGCGTTTATTCACCGCATTCTTTGAGACCCGATATTATTATCGTCTGTATTACGATTGATATTAAAATGTATGGTATAAAAAAATAGGCGTGGTCCTCCCATTTTTATTTACTAAACCACATCGATACTTTAAGAGGAGGTTTCTTCCTTAATTAAAGGAATTCAAAATGTTACGCTCCTCCTCTTCCTCCTCTGTTACCCACCCATACTACCCACACCTCCTCTAACTCCTTCAGCTCCTTTATCACCACGCTTTATTATTTTATTTAAAGAATCCGTCGTCACTATTTTTATAACCTCTTCTTTCGTTTATTATTACGTATCTCATTCCGTGTTTTCGTTTATCGACATTTTGCCTTTGTGGTTTTTTTTTTTTGTTTTGTTGTTATTCTGTTGAAAGAATCGAGTCGACCCCTCACTACCCCTAACGAACTTCCACTCGGCGAACTCATTTCAACCCCCCCGCCTACTAAACGCATGGATGGATAGAAACGTCACACGTCACACGCAGCCTTTTTGTCTGTTTGTGTGTCTGCTTGGTTGTGTGTCAGAATCACAAAATCACATGACAGGGAAAACGTCAGAGTTCATCCACGTTGTGCCACGTTTATAGCATCAGCGTGCTGAGGGTGGGAGGAACATCATTCGATTTGCAGCGGCTGCAGTCAAGTAAAAAATTAATGAATGAATGGATGAGTGAGTGAACGAATGAATGAATGAATAAATGACTGAGTGAACGAATGAATAAGTGGGTGAATGAATGAATGCGTGGGTGAATGAATGAATAAATGATTGAGTGAACGAATGAATGCGTGGATGAATGAATGAATGCGTGGGTGAATGAATGAATGAGTGGGTGAAGGAATGAATGCGTGGGTGAATGAATGAATGAATGAATGAGGTTTTTAAACACTTTATCCAAGTATCAGCACTTTATGTCGAATCAATGCATTTCGAAATGAAATTTCTTTGAATTTTTACATCGACAGAGACGACAGTTGAGTTGTTTTCAAATACTGGCCGCTTAATTCGGTTACTCGGTCGTGGGTAACCACATTCAGACCCCTTTTTAACACGATTCGGCCAGAGTTGAATGCAATTCGGCACACACACGCCAGATGCACGAATACTACTGCATTAAAATGCCGCATAGAATGAGAAGGAAAGGGAGAAGGAAAGAGACAGAAACTGAGAAAGAAAGAGAAACAGAAAGAAAGAGAGGGAGAGAGAAAAGAAAAGCAAAATGGCAACCGGAAATACGATTTGCAGTTCATGCAAATATTGAAGTTTTCATTTGTTTTTATCCCTAAATAATTTGTTTTTTACTTTTCTTTTGTGTTTTTGTTTCTTTTTGTTCTCACTTTTCGATATTTGCACACTTTTTAGATTGATTTTTGGTTTAATATCCTTTTCTTATCAACTTCTAAACTTCTTCATTAGTGTTGTATAATAAAAAGAATTCACTAATAAAATATGAGTTTTTCTTGAGCAGTTTTTATGTTTATTGTATTTTTTATTTAGTAGTTTTTGTTTTGTACGAATTTTCTATAAAATACGTATAAATAAAAGCCGGCGAAATCCCAAAACGAGAAAAGGTTTGCTCCGCGTTCGAAGCGTAACTAAACGAGGCGCATTCGTGGGTTTTACGTGGAGCTGCCAGCCGCAGTCGCAATCGTAGTCGCAGTCGCAGCTGAAGTCGGAGTCGCTGTCACTCGATGTTTTCGGTTCAGTTTGTTTTGCCGCAAATGCTTTTGTGCTGTTGGCAACCCGCTCTCTGGTTGGCACTCGTCCCTTCAAACCCCCTTCCATTCAACAGCCAATACACCCCATCAACAATTCTCACCGCGCGTCATTCGCTTGCTTTCGCCCTGCTTCACAACGAAGCTAAAAGAAGAGAGTGTGAAGAGGAAGGAGTGTGAAGAGGAATGAATGTAAGGAGAGGTTGGGATGAATGGTTGAAGAGGGGAGAGTAGAAAGGGGAGAGTAGAAAGGGGTGGCCGCTAAATGTGCCGTATGATTTGTGCAAAAGAGGATGCAAAAGGAAAGAAAAAGTGGAAAAAAAGAATAAAATCAGTGCTCCTTTTCGTTGTTTTGCTGTTGTTTTGTTATTATGTGTTGTTGTTATTATTATTGTTGTTTCTCATGCCCCTGCTCATACTTTGGATGCAGTGTGCACTGTTTTACCGGCGGCGCAGGCCTCAAAACTCACACACCTACACATGAAAAAACACACATCTTTATACAAATACGAACACCCACTCACATAAACACACACACACACAAACATTTCACGTGAATTGTTCTGTTGTACTTCTGTTCCGTTGTGTGGCTTTCTCATTGTATTTACTGGCCTTTAAGAAAATTGAATTTAAGACCAGGAAATATTATTTAAAACGAAGAAACCACAATATATGGTTGTCCAACAGTTGTTGTCTCTTTCATTCCCGTGCGCATAAACGGCTCCATACAACTCGAACCTACCACAAAAAGAATTTTGTGAATTATCGAAAAGTAAGTCGGTAAGATGTTCCCATTTTTAATCTAAAATCGTCTATCATGATAGAGAATATTCGTACCAAACTTTATGATGATACCTCTTTTCATACTTCTGTAATCGGGATTTCCACAGAAAGACAAGCAGAAGCAGACAGAATGGCAGATGGACAGACGGATGGACGGACAGGGCTAAATCGACTAATAAGATGACACTGATCAATGATATGCATACTTTTCCATACCTGCCACACCTCCTTCAATGCGTTACAAACGGAAGAACAAAGAACCGTTATTCCTTCGGGTGTAGGGTATAAAAATATTGGTTTAAAAATAGATTTAAACAAACAAATTCCGATAAATGTTCGAATTATGAGTTGTATTCGTATAGCGACGGTGGTTTTTTTTTATTATTTTTGTTGTTGTTATTGCTTTTATGAAAAAATTACAGTAACTTTTTGTGGTTGTTGCTATTTTAGCCTGAAGTCTTGTTTTTTTATGTTAATCGTTTTCAATTCTAATTGCTTCGAAATTGGTTACTGTTGACCTACTAAACGAAAGAACAACAAAAAAGTTTATCAACCCAAAAGGAAAAAAAGGAGAAGTAATAGAAGAAGGATAAGAAGAAGCAGAAGAAGAAGGAAAACAAGGAGAATATTAAAGAGAAAGAGAATAATTACACTACAATTCAAAATATGAAGAAAAGAAAACTTTTTATATACGAAGCACAACTTCAGTTATTTTTGTTGTAACAACAACTATTGTTACAAACAATAATAATAATATTGTACAAACAATAATAATATGAAAAGTTAAAAGATAATTTTTGAAAATTTAAAATATGTATTTAAATGAACTCAGATATTCTGCAGCATTTCGCATTCATCACCATGAATTCACGGCTTAAGTTTCTGTAATCGACTTTTATTTCGATATTTTTTCCCGTTCCGTTGTTCTTGAAAACAGTTTCAATGCATTTCCGGCTGAACTTGAGCAAGGTGACAAACATAACTACTCTGCCTCTTGTTCTTCTTTTCGCTATACCAATCGTGCCCCTCTCCGTCCCCCTGTCCTCCTCTCAAATTCCCTCACGCAATCACAATTACAACATTCATCAACATCCAACATGAACATCAACATCACTTAGTCCACAAACTTTTAAAATGTTTCAATAAAAAGAAAACCTTGATTGCTCTCATTCTCACTCTTCCTGTCCTGCTTCCTCTTCCTCTACCCTTCCTCTCAACGAAACACACTCTATTTTTTGGATAACCTTGGATTAAAATATAGCAAAAAAACAAGAATACTTTTCAATCAACATTCAGTGAATGCTAAAAAATGTCGTGGTGAGAGAAGGGAAGAGGAAATGGATAAGAATGGAGGGTTGGTTAGGGGGGTGGAAGATGTGGTCGTCGAACGACTGCTGCAATCGGAAATCCGTCCAAAGTGTGGAAAATTATGCGATGTATTCAAATAATTGTAGGAATATTTATGGAAGAATAACAAAACCAACAACAACAATAATAATAACAAGAGTAATTAAAGACTTACGGTGGATAAACCGTTTTTAACGGTGAATTGATGACGATCGTTTATGAAAAGTGTTTTGAAGATTGAAAACTCAGCTTGGGTATTTACAATCATAATATTGTACTATAGAATATGGTATACACTATATTATATAACATTGAATAAGAACATTTTGCATTTCGGTTACGTTTCTGGAGGAATAAACCTAAAGTATTGAATGAAGTACATGACTTGTTTTATTTGTTCAGTTTAATACGTTTTAGGTTTCGCCACATTCGCATTGAATACATTGAAATATTATGAAAAAAATGGATATTTTTGCAATTTTCAAAGGTTACATAAGGTTGGATTAAGTTTCAGAACAGTATACTGTTCAAGCACAGATGAATGCATGTAAAACAGGTCAACTGTAAAACAGAGAGTTCAGGAGAGAGAAAAAAGCACGATGAGTAATTTTTTTGCAGCTGAGTTCTGTGCTTACGATGTCTCTGTTGACGCAAGAGCAACGTGTAACGTAGACGTGGTTGTTTCGAGTTGGTTGATGCTTCCATGAATACTTCTTCTTGGTAAATAAAGAATACAAGTAAATAAATAATTAAGCATTTAGTGTTGTTGTTGTTGTTGGTAATCGTTCTGGAATACCGTTATGTGTTCTGTTATGTGATTTCTGTGCCTGAAATCTGATCGGAATATTTTTTGAGGCTTCCTTTCCTTCAAATAAGCGGCTTACTTTAGCTTAAGAGACGCTCTTCAATTGTGCTTCTGATTTTATTGTTGTTGTTGTTGTTCATGTTTACTTAATCACCATAAATAAAAGTTGAAGAAACTTGTAGCTACATATGTTAAAATTTATGGAATAAAAATGTCAAAAACAGTTCTTGGAGATTTTCCCCTCCACATGTTAATAGAAGCCAGCGAAAAGGTGGCTCAATCTATTTTCTGTTTTTGGTGTTCTTTTGTATGGATTTGTGTTTACTTCTGCGCGTGGTTTTTTCATTTTTTCCGAGCGTATTCACTTCAATTTGGCACACAATCCGAATTGCAAAATGTCTGCTTTTCGGTGCATGTGCACCAACAGCAATCTGAAGAAGAAGAAGGAGAATAGAAGAACAAGCACAAGAACAACACAACAACAACAATGAAACATGAACTCAAACCGACATCAGCGAAGAATACGCTGAGGAAACGAACGGAGGTGAGCCACCACCTGAAACTGGTTTTCAAGGACTTTCATTGGTGAATCGCTGCAGCTGTCATTTTTGCCAGTGCAACAACAAAAAGAGGCAGCATTTAATTAAGCATGTGTTGCTCTTATTCTCCATTAATTTCGATTCTTTTCCCCCTGTAAACTCTAATCTTAATTTAAGTTTTAAAATTAATCAGAAATTTAATAAAATTATATTTTTAAAAATTTTTAAAAGACTTTTTTAACATTTATTAAATAAACAATGCAAATATTTGTTTATTTTCCTCTTTTGAAATAAAACACAAAAACAAACGCACATCCTTTTAAGGATTTCTATAAATAAAATTGATTATCTGTCTTTATTTGTGTTATTTTCATTATATTCTTTGATGGTTTCCAAATAAGCTCCCTCTTTTTGCTTCTTTTTCTCTCTTTTTGTTTATTTTTTTTCTTTCCATGTTTTCCTTTTGTGTGCTTTTTATAGCTATCTTTGAATACTTTCTATCTTTAAATACTTTTGGAGTAAACATTTTGAAGGATTTGCGTTAAAAAATAACAATAATAATCACAACAACTAAAAAAATCTCCCTTCTACAGAAAAAAAAACAACAACTGAAACAACCAACGCTGACATTTATTTATTTTGAGAGATTATTTTTAGAGATAAAAAAATGCATTGCGATGAGTTATAAAAAGAAGAAAATTAATGAATGGCTTTTAAGAAAAAAAGCCATCTAAGTTTGTGGTGCTTTAAACTGGAAATAGAAAGAGACAGAGAAAAACATAGAAACAAAGTGCTCAGACTGTGATAGAGCGAGAGAGAGAGAGAGATAGAGTGGTCAGAATACTTAAAGTTTATTGATTTACAGTTATACTGTGCATAAAACTTACTCATCATGAATTGAAGTCGTTTGTCATAATGTTGTTTTGACTTTAAAATAGTTTATTTCAAAGTGGTTGCTTTTGAGAAGTTTATTTTGAAAAAGTTGTAAGAAGTTTAGTTAGTTTTAGCTTTGATCTTTATAGTGACTGCTTTAGCGTGGAAGCCATTTTGAATAAACAATTCTTATAGAGACTCGCGTACAGACATGACTTCATAAACCCAAGCTTCATGATGCTGATGATGATGATGATGCTAATGATGATGATGATGTTGATGCTAATGATCATGATGCTGATGATCATGATGCTGATGCTGATGATCATGATACTAATGATGTTGAACTCATCTAATAACAGTTTTTAATTTAGTTGCCCCACACAAAGCATCTTTAATCATGATGCTTTAAGGATATTCGATTAAATTGATTGCATATCAACACAGAATAAATAGAACAATAAATAAACAATAAATAAGTAATATATTACAATATATAAAAATAATAAACGAATAATTTCAATAATGGCAAAAAAGGGGGGGACAAACAATCTGTTGAGTTTGCTGTTGGGTTGAGGATATACTGTATGTTGTATATATGTATGTATGTACATATTATATACATATACATATAGTATGTATGTACATATATACATATATTTATTTATCAATTGACTTAAAAAAAACTGTAGCAAAATCGTGGGCTTTCACTCACCTGTGATTTAAAGCGCCATTTTTAATGTTGTTGCCCATCAAATCGTTTTGAGCTTTAATCGGTGGATTGTTGAGGCCCAAACTTTGTGGTTGACTGATATGACGATGTTGTTGTTGTTGTAACGGTGACTGTGACGATGCAGTCATGTCCTGAGCATCTCGATTGGTCAGATTTAAGTTGGTAGCGACGATTTGCACCGGCGACTGGTACGTGACAGCAGCGGCAGCGGGGTTAGCGACAGCGACGGGCACGATGACAGCGCCGCCAGATGTCATGCTATCTTTCGGCACCAACGCTATGCTGATGCTGCTGGCTTCATCCATTTTAAAAGAAACTCACTTTTGTTTTTTCTTTTTTCTCTGGTTTGCTATAAAATTCAGTTTTACATCTATCTCAGAATTTTAAAGTTACTACTTTTTTGGTTTTACTCTCTTTTTTTGTCTTTTTCTTAAAAATTTCACATTTCAATTACTTCAGTTATTAATTTTTATTGTATTATGAAGATATTTCTAGAGAATTTCAACGTTTATTTTGTCTTTATTGTGTGTATTTAAGAACAGTTTATCACTCAATATACACACAGTGAACTTTTATACATAGAAATGATTTTTAAACACACACAAACACACCTTTTAATTTGTTTGACACGATTTCTTATGAACTTTAAATCGTTTTAAGCTATAATATAAGAACACGAATTTTTAGAGTGGAATAAAGTGCATTTAGTCCATTTTAGCTAATAACAGCTTCCGCATTGTTAACTGAACTAGAATGAAAATTAAAATAGAAGAGAATTTAATTACTATAATCAAGAATACGATTTTACAGAAATAATTTATGAGTATTTTGAATATTTGAATATTTTTCATATAGACACAAATACAATATATATAAAAAGATACATAAAGGTTAAAAATTGGGGATTTCAAAATGAAGACGGGTTTAATATATTTAATAGAATGAGCTCAAAATTGTTTCCTTACTAAAGAAACTCTCAAAGATGGCCGCGCCCTAAAATATGCAACAAATTACTATAAACACGCAAATTTGTCATGATGAAAAATTCAGAGACAAAAGAACACGAGACAGACTCACACTCAGACTTGAACCATAGAGAAAGAATAAGTTATTCATAGAGAGAAAGTTATTCTTTCTCTATGCTTGAACTCAGATTCAAAGTTCATTTACTCTACACTTAACATGAGGTAACGGTGACGGTTGCTTCATTGAAACGTTCATTGAAACCGTAACGTGCCGTTCGAAGTAATTAAAATATGGTTGCTATTGTTTTCTCTTTATGCTTCCTCTATAAAGTGTGTAGGATGGAGCATGATAGCTATAGCATCGTGCTATTTTCTCAACTGATGACTCTTGCTTCTCAACTAGCAGTTTGAAGTAATTGCAACAACGAAACCATTACGCTACGTCAACGACGACACGTCACGTTACGTCTCGACTAAATGAACCTTCACTCAGCCATGCGTTGGAACAAACGTAATTTTGACTAAACACGAATTAAACATTATTAAATGTGTTTGGCCTAAAATTAGACAACACAAAATAGTAATTATTTATTCCTGCTCCTCGCTTTTTATCCCTGTCTCCTTTTTTAGCTTTCAATTATACGATGGCTAGAATTTAATTATATTTCGTTGGTTGTTTCAAACCGATTTTGCTTGATTTTCTTAAATTAATTCACGTCAGGTCGGCATAAAATTGCAGAAAGCAAACCACAGCCACTAAATTGTCCTAAAAAGGACAATAACAGGACCTATAACAACAATAACAACAACAGTAGCAACAAATATTTCAACTAAAATTAACACAAAATACAAAATAATTACAAAAGTCAAGAAAACGCAGACTCAAAACTCAACTCAGCGTGTTTTTCAACTTCGCCGGCGTCGGTGACAGATGACGTTTAAAGTGCTTGTCACCTCCATCGGCTGCCTCTTATTTAATGTTTTCTGAATAATCTTGCTGTCTGTCTGCCTGTCTGTCTACCTCTCTGTCTATCTCTCTGTCTGTCTGCCTCTCTGTCTGCCTGTCTGTCGGTTTTGTTAACGAGATCCTCTGCGTAGAATTTTCACACAACAGAAGCTGCTCCATTCAGATTCCTTTGCTTTGGCTTCTGGGTCTCACATCCTTTCTTTTGTTCTTTCTTTCCTTCGGCTTTATGAAGGATTTTCCATTGCAAACCGAAGAGGCTTTTCCTCTCATACACTGTTGCAAGGTACGTTTGTCGTTTTCAAATACGAGTATCTGTATATTGTATATCCTTTTATCCTTTTTTACTTTTCTACGAGTAACATGAAGAAGCACATTTTATGGAGCTCTTCTTGAAGGTGTTTATATTTTGTTTGTGCCTAAAAGTCTGCTAGGTATTGTAAATGAACCCACTTCAGAGTCGAAAATGGAAATGGAACGAATAGAATGCAGGATCCGAGAAAATCTATAAATGAATCAGGAGTATTCACGAAAAATGTGCGAATTAGACTATAATTACATATTTTTGAAATGTGCCAAAGAAGTAAAAGCAGAAAAAGAAGAGGAAAATAAAGAAAATAAAGAAACCAGATAAGATTAAAGGAAGACTTTGAAAACCTTTCGTTTTCGGATAAAATTGAATGATTAAACTGTATTAAAAACTTCGATAACGAATATACTAACCCTCGCTTTTATGAATTAGCGACATATTCCAATACAACAACAACAACTACAAACAAATCAGGAGACCACTTAAAATAATCAACAACGAAGATCGAATAATTGTCCTGTCGGAAGTGGGATAAACGGAAACGCTAACTTTACACACACACACACAAGAGCTGCACGTGTAAATGTAAAGGAATGTACCTGTGTTTGTATGTGTGCTTTAGTGTGATTGTGTGAGTTGAAATACACGATGAGAAACTGAAACAAAATCGAGCAAAAAAACAGCTTCAGAGTAACCTTAATTCACCGGAGTATAACCATGTGTATAGCCATATATTTATATGTGTTTGTGCGTTTGTGTGTGTGTGTGTGTGTGTTAAACTATACAGCAAATTAACAACTTGACATATATAAAAAAACACACACACAGATTCATAAATACTTGAAAATATCTTCAGAAGAACCGCAGCAAATCGCGTAAATTTGAGGCTCTTGAGTCTGAATATTTCTCAGCAAGTAAGAGCGGGAGGGGGAGGGAGGTGAGGGAAGGGACGAACTGAGAGAGATAAAAAGTGCCACTTTTTAGAGAGAGAGGGGTCTCAACGTGAGTGACAGCTTTAGATTTGATTTAAGCCTCATGATTGTCCCTGACCTCAGTTCAGATAAATTTTCCCCCCCTATGATTAGTGAGCTTTAGGTTGTTTTTGTTATTGTAGTTGTATCATCATCGTGCTGTTATCCTTAAGATACAGTTTTAATAAGGAGAGAGAGAGAGAGGGAGAAAGAGCGAGAGGGCGAAGGATAGCAGAGAACAGAGAGGAGTATCGTGTATACTTTACTTAGTCCTTGCATTTTACTTTTTTTACTTTATAGAATGCGTTTAGATTTTTTAGAAATTTATTTCCTCATTTATCTCTGTTGTTGATGTTCTCTTTTTCTCCCTCTCTCACTCTCTTCCCTTCTTTCTTTCTTTCATTCATTACTTCATCAAAATCAGAATCAAAAAAAAGGAAAGAATTCATTTCTCATTTTTCTTTGGATTGCTTTTTGTGGTGGTTTCTTTTTTAATAAAAATATTTTTTTTTGTTATTATTTTCTTTTCACACAAACTTTTTTTCTCTATTTTAATTATTTTTTTCTATGTTTCAACTGTCAGACGGTTGATGTTCGGTTGGGGGGGGAGGGAGGGGGCTGATGAAGGAAGAAATTTTTTTTAATAATTTTCCTCTTTTTTGTTATGAAAGCACTTGAAAATTTTAGAAAATAACAATAATTTTTAATCAAATTCCCACTCTCACTCTGACTTTCACTCTCTTTATCAATATCACTCTCTTTCTTTTTCTCTTTTATTATCTATCAATTTATTATCTCTGAATAATAGATTCACACTTTCCTCTTCCCTCTCTTTCTTGCTGTCTCACTATTTATTATCTCGATTACCCTCTCCTTTCATTCTTTCACTTTATCTCTTCTAACTTTCTTCTCATTTTGTCATCTATCTCTACTATTCTTTAGTATTTCTTCCTTTATTCTTTGCTTATTAATCTGTGCCTTTTTGGCCTACTTTCTCTAAAAACTATTCCCCAGACGTCCCGAGAATAGCACGGTACTAGAATATCACGACTTCGCGACTATGATCGCACAGTATACGATTATGTACATTTACGTATATAGTGACTATCATCATTTTAGCAGGTTAACACGGAATCAATTAAGCGAGTTACTCGAGGGACGCCTATAATTTGTAATGCTTCCGGTTTTGCTTTTATTATGACATTTTTTATTATATTTTCATATAGTTTTTAATTTTTGTAGTTGCTAAGGCGCAATTTTCTGAACTTTAATCTCCAGTATAAAGCACAGTATCGTTGTTGTTTTGTACAAAGGTCGTTTCTCCTCTCACAGACTTCCCTCCCTCTCTTTCTCTCACATCATTCCGAAGATAGAAGCTACTCACTCATTCTCTTTAGCTTAAGATTCATACGAGCAATGAACTTACTTAATACGAATATTTAAAGAGTATATTTTATTATCTCAGAATTGTTTATTTATTTAACTAGTTACTAATCTAAATTAAGAGAGAGACGAAATCTAAAATGCTTGTTTATTTCTCTTTTCTTGAAGTTTAAATAAATTCTAAGCAATTACACTATAATAAATGAGTGTTAAGTTTCTTGATCTGTTTCTTAATTTTATTTCTTATTATCGTTTCTTAATTTTAATATTTGATTTATAAATTATATTGAGATAAGAGAAATCAATGGAATACCTCCCAAAATTAGTTATTCTCAGAAAAACCAAAGGATCAAAAATCAAATCGAATCAAATAAGAATTGAGGTCAAATTTTTCGAATCAGTTCAACTCAATTTGAAGGCAAAAATGAAAGGGGCGTGGTGGGTGGGGGGTCAAATTCGAATGAGTTACAAAACAGTTTATTGCAATAAACTGTAAATAAGTCATTAAAAGTTAAGTTGTTGCATCTAAACTTTGTTACAAACAAGTTACTGGGGAAAACAACGCTCTTAACTCTTGATTATAAGAATTCTGTGGGTGAACTTTTCTCTATTGCTGGGTCTCTCTCTCTCTCTCTCTTTCATTCGCTCGCTGTGTATCACGCTACTCGAGTGGGCCAGCTGAGCTCTTCAAACAACAAACATGATGCATTTGCACTTAAGCCCACTATTAGTATGGGTTGCAACAACAACTACCCAACAACAACAGCAATCACCATCATTAACAGTTGAAGCAGAAATATACGAAAAGCAGTAAATAATACAAAAACTTTTCTGTGCTGCTTCACTTTTTTTTTTAGAAATATGAAGCACTTTAAAAAAGTTGCTTAAGACGCTTCAAGCCAATTAAACACAATAGAAAAAAATAGCAACAAAAACAACTGAAGCAAATAATAAGTGGAACAACAATTGAAAGAATAACAACCACTGGAATAACAACAACAACAACAACTAGTATAACATCAACAACAACAACTGGAATAACATCAACAACAGCAACTGCAATAACAACATCAACAACTGGAACAACATAAACAACAACAACAACTGGAACAACACCACCAACAATAATTACAACAACAACACCAACAATAACTATAACAACAACAACTAAGATTAAAATTTCATGATACTAGAAACTGACTCACTCTCGTTGTAGTTTTTTCGCTGTAGTTGTTGTTGTATTTCTATCTTGTTTCTAAGCAGCGCTGCTTGCATCACGTTTTACGTTTCTTTCACTTTTCATGGCTCTTTGTTTTTGCATTTTATGCAACCACGCACTTACACAAGCACATGCACACACACACGGACAGGTTCTCTTGCACCGCGGTGCAGTTGCACTTAATTCGGTGCAGCTGCACTTAATTCGGTACACTTGCACTCAGCAGCAAGAACAGCAACTGCAACACGCTGATGCAACTCATGCCAATCATGTTGCCCAACGAGTTTGCGAAACGAAGAGCAGCGGCAGACACCAGACACTCGCCGCTCGAAAAGTGGTCACTCGGTCGGTCACTCGGCACTCTCTTCAACACTATACTTGCGCAATCTTGTTACCAAGCACTTTTGTTTCCTTCTTTATTAATAATAATACAATAATTGATATTTTCGTTGTCTTTTCTTTTCTATTCTTTTTTTTTATTTTATGTTTTATGTGCTTATAGAGTATAATCAGCCAACTTGCTCGAGTAGCGTTGCCACCTCACGTGACGTGCTGTCTACGAATGTTGAAATGCTTCTGTTGCTGCTGCTTCTGGTTTTCGCGAGTTTATCTGCACTCGAAAACGTCGCAAAGTCTACGAAGTTCGCGCAGCGGGTGGGCGCTTCGTTTAGTTACGCCCCCCACCCCGTAAACACCTAACAACATGTCCCCCTGCTCCTCATCCTACCCCTCCCTCTCGTCATCCTTCCTTTCGCTCTTCTTCGTTCTAACTGAAGCCTTTTCAGTGCTTTTTTTACGGGCTGTTATCATCACAAATAATTATTTTCAGAAGATTTTTTTTCATCAGGTCTTTCAAATGATTTTAATTACGAACATAATCATTTGAGTAGAAACAAAAAAAAAAACAAATAATCAACGAATTCATGCATTCATCTATTTTGCTTTCCTTTTTTTTGTTAAAAAATTCAAATTAAAAGAGAATCGTGTCTGTTTTTTAACTCTCTTCATGCGTAGATTAGAAATGAGAACTTTTTACGTACGTCTCTCGTTGTCTGGTGTTGTTGTTGTTTGCTTTGTTGTTGTCGTTGTCGTCGTTGTTGTTGTAATTCGGCCCTACCCTGCTTTCTGTTGCGGTAGGTATTTTTTTCACCACGTCATTTTAAGTACCGTTAACGCAAGTCTGATCCTTTGATAGATTTAAAAAAGTGATGCCGGATTATATTATATAAAAAAAAGAGTTTACTATTTAGAGTTTATCTTAAATTGATCCTAAATAGAGTTTATGTATAGCCTGCTAAATGTGGGCGTGGTTCACCCGCTCTAACAGTAATCATGGGTCACCCATATTTGAGCATCATGATCCGATCATCAAATATTTCTTTGAAAATATGAATGACATTCAATTCTACAGACAATAATGATTCTATGATGATGAATGATTGTCCGTCGATGAAACACCATCGACTGATTACTGAGCTTGTTATCGTAAAATTGATCTCTCTCACTTCTCCCGGAATATCGAGCAATTTGTCACAATTTTTATGAGGTTCTTCAGAGGCTAAATGAAGTACTTATTTTATGCTGATAGTCAATCGTGTCATTTGCTTGATAAGGAAAGCGAATTCATCGAGAAAGTGAGGCTACCATGTAGTTTTTTTTCTTTTATTTGATGATCATGCATAACTTTAATGATCGCTGTTTCGGTGAAATTTGAACTAATAAAGAGAAATATGAGACTTAAATCGTTATTCGAAGCTGCGATGTATCAGAGATCATGTGATCATTTTCTTGGGAAATACGTAAATATTCTGAAGAGAACAAGATAGAATACAGGAAACGAGTTACAATAAAAAAAACGAGATACACGATAATTACTCGTACACAAATATTTGCATAGTATTAAATGATTTAATAAATCTTATTAATAAATAAATAAATACGAACTTTAAGAAAAATTAAGATAATATATAATAATAATAAATAAATACATATTAAGTTAAATGTGGCAACTTTGGATTAGATTCATTCATTCATGGATGAATATTATATCGTATATGTTACTGTACAAGATAGATATTTTGTGGGATATTTTTTTTATTTTTTTGGAAAACTTTATATTATATTTCCATAGAATGAAATAGAAGCGAACACAAAAAAAATGCAGCATGCGCCAATCATGAAAGATACAAAAGTCTCTCAAAGAGAGAAACCCGAAAGCGAGAGAGAGAGAGCGCGAACTCAGATGTGAGTAAAAGTTAAATGAAAATGATGCACGGAGAATGTGTGTATACAAGCATGCAAGATAAACAAAACAACAAAAATAATTGAGAAAAATAATGAAGAAAAATTAATTGTTTTTACATTTTTTCTACGTAAAAACGATGGAAAACTTTTATTTTAAGGTAAGAATGAAACAAGCATTCCATATAAATTGTGAACAATGATTAAATGATTTTTTTTTCTTTTTTTTTGTTTTTGTAAACTGCATCCGGTGATGATATCCGAGTCTCTCCTCGGATGAACACAAGTCATGAGATACAAACGTATCTTTCATGCAAATACAATTGCTCTCAATTGAACAGAAACAATTTCATTTCCGTGGTTTTATGTTTCAATTTCAGTGACATGTTTTTTAAATTTTTAAATAGAGAAACTATTTTATTTACCATCTAATAACTGCATCATTGATACTATGATGGATATTCTGAAGATATTTCTTGCTAACAGCTGACTTTTTTGTTCTGCTCTTCTGTGGTTCTTGTATTTTTTGTGTTTTTCGTGTTCTTCTATTTTTCGTGTGTTCTTGTTTTTGTTGCTGTTTCACTTCTTCGTTTTTTTCCCTCAAATAAAACTTGTTTCTGCAGTTTTAATGATTAATTAATCACTACAAGAATCACTAAAAGAACGAGTATTTCTTTTCTTTATTTATTTTCTTTCGTTTTATATTTGATTGTATCTACAACATGTTTTCTCATTTATATTAAACACAACAGTTTTCTGTGGTTGCTTTTGCATTTTTTTCTCGAATATTTTATTTAAAAATTGCAGTTATTTCTCGTTATTTTGGACGTGAAATACGATGTATTTAAAGAACTAACTTTGGCTTCGTTTGATTCAAACTTAAGCACCACCATGAAAACGACAGACTTAAAAACGCATTCGATGTTCACAAATTTTTCACAAATTCTATTCTGACAAAAGTTCCGACCTTTTGAACGGCTAAACTTGAATCACGAAGAGCAGCGGCACCCCCACTCGATACACGTTTTCGGTTCTACTGCAGGCCCGAAGCTAGTCTAGTGGACGACCTACCCAACAACGGCCAGTTCGCTCTTCAAGAACTGCTGTGAGAGAAGCTTCCGTCGCTACGACGACGAGTGGATACAATATCGTTGCTGCTTGTTTAGATACATTCGCCCAGACACCACCAACATGAATGCGTCTATAATAGAAAATACAATAAATTAATAAATACAAAAATAAATGCGATACAATTATAAATACAATAAACAATAAGTACATTTTTAACGAAAGAGAAATTTTTAATAATAATAGTTTTTCTTATTTGAGGTTTTTTCTTATTTCTTATTAAAGAACAGTTATCAACAGTTATCTCAACAAACGGAGATTCGGCAACATTAATTGCTGGTGTCGTTGCTGTCATGTTGCTTAACTCCAGCTCCGTGTCATGCTGCTGCTGAGGCATCATGTTGCAGATGCAATCGTCTACATGCGAGTATCTTCGCATTCGTACTCACTACTGTATCTCTCATGTCATGTGTATCTCTCAGATACACGTTCCAAGTGCATGCGCACCCAAGTAATCCCTCTAGTTTTGTTGTTGTTGTTGTCGGATTTCATGTGTGAATAGTTGCTAGCCTCAAAATTTAATTTGCACTCATGTTGTTGGTTGGTTTCGTAGCTGTTGTGTTGTTGTTGTTGTTGTTACTGCTCTTGTTGTTGTTTTTACTGCTGTTGTTATTGTTGTTGTATTGACACATACGGGAATACGTTAGCATAAAGAAGAAACCCGAACTTAATCGTTATTTGATACTTTCTGCGTTTTGCGATATCGGGATATAAATCGTGGGTTTCTGCTGTCCAATAAGTGATGCACTCAGACGCTCTTCTCACTGTCTTCTCTCTGTAATCCATTTCTTCCTCTCTTTCTACCTCTCACGATATCATGTCTACACTATAGACAGCTGTCTGGGAATTTGTACTCTGTTCTTTGTTCTTCTTTGTTTGATATAGAAATGTTGTTGTTGCTTTGATTTTTCTTTTTATCATGTTTTTATAATGATAGTTTTTTTAAGGCAATCAAATAAGTTTACCAGAGAATAGAGAATACGGAGTGTTTCTCAATCAGCTGGTGTGGCTCTCACTCAGGCTGGAGATGCCAGATTGATTGGAAAATCAATAACACTCGGTTAATCGAGCAGACTGGCGACTGTATCGATCTGTAATTCGATGGAAAACCTGTCTAACTTCGATTGAGGATCCTTAAGGTTTCATATTTCGAGTTTCATCGTCCTCTTAAGCGGATCAAAATAGTGTCTCTTATGTGACTCGTGTGTTTTATTCATCTATTGGACTATGGGTATCATCTGACTTTGTCTTTAACCAGACTCTTTTTCAACTATGTTTAGAATCGAAATCATGATTGAACAAATTCTTCTCAGATTCTTATCAATGGTGCAAATATTGAACTCTTATTACGTGAGTCATTCTAATTGAACTCGAAATTTCAAATCGAAAATGCAATATTAATCTATTATATTATTTTCCTTATACATGAAATAGTAAATAATAGAAAATTCTGATAATTATTTAAAGCGTTATTAAAGCCTTCAGCTGAAGCCTTAGAAACTCACTCAGCTTATCTTCGCGTCCTTGATGCGAGTTTTAATAACGGAATCAGTTGAACGTTATCTCAATTCATGTATGAGTACAAACATAGTTTAAGATGAGTGAATTTTATGCTCTTTTACTCTCTTTACTGGATTTTATTGCAGCAAAAGAAGGTCATCTCGAAAATTTCCACATTCTGAACATAGAAAAGAAGTGTGGGGAGAGGGGTGAGGAGGAAAACTCTTATCTTTAAACTTTACTTTAAAACATAACCGGAAAACAAGAACTAGGAAAAGAATTACTATTCAATTATGTACTTTGACTTTGTTAAATATTATTATTATTACAAATATATTATATTATAAATCTATACAAATATCAGATTATTCATATTATAGATATATTAGAGCCTTCCTCTTCTATAGAGTCCTCCATAAATTAAAATTCTTCCGCATTTTTTATACTATAGAAGAACTCAATCGAATTTCAGGCAAAATAGAATCATTGAAAAACTCTTCAATAGAGAGAGAAACCAAACTGAATCAGAATTATACACAATCTACACAACTTCATTATAGATAACTATATGTATATGTATATGTGCATATATATACATATATAAATATTGAACGATATTGAAGATCGTTTCTGAACTGAGTCGTTCTTTTAAGAATCTGAATCTTCTGAATGAATAAAAGATTAGCTCAATTTAAGCGAAATCTCTTCTGAATGTAAATACTAAATGGATGGAGATAAATGTCTAACGGAAATGGAATAAATATACAAAATAAAGTAAAAGTTACCAGAAAAAAGATATCAAATAATGTATAAATACTCAGTATTATTCCAAAAACCAATGAATAAATCCAATCAAATAGTGAGTCGATTGATATAAAAAGATAACTATATAATATATCCATAAATATAATATATACATACAAACATGTAATATGATAATTCTTTAAATTTAAATTCCTTTCAGTTTTATAGTTAAAAAACGACATTTTATTGCTAAAATGGTTCTTAAAGTGTTAAACGGTAACATTGTGGAAATTGGAAGTACAACAAAGGTTAATTGTAGTATATTTTTAATATTAAATATAAGTACAATAGCATATAATCACTTGTATACTATATACACATGATCTTTAGATCATGTTGCTATACGAAAACCCAGAAGTAACTTGATACTAGAATTTATTTATTGATTTTTGCGATATCGATTGAAAGTTCAATCTTATCTCTATTCTTATCTCTCATATAAAGCTATTGATCGTTTTTATACCCTACATTCGAAGATGGAAGGGTATGTTATGTGTTATCCATGGGTTTGTGTGGATACGGAGGAGGTTCTTCCGATTTACATCTTTCCTTAAGACTGTCTGTCTGTCCGTTGAAATCATGATTTGTCATGATCCGCCCACCTTTCTATATAGATTTCTTCACACCTTTTCTTTTATAATATTATACCACACTAATCCAAAGATGGACCATTTAAATATATTCCTCACATCATGAGGTCGTAGGATGTTTAAGCTTCGACCAGACAGAGTATAGCAATCTTTCTATTTAATCGTAAAACAAGCAAACAAAAAAAGGTTCTTTTATCGGGCGAATTTTAACACCCTATCCACATTTTCACAAGTGTTATTTGGGGCTGTTGACCTCTTCACACAGACGGCAGACGAGACGATTGAATGAAAGTACAATAAAAACGTTTGAATGAAATTCTTAAAAACATCATAAATGCGGGTGGATGCAAAAATTCAGATTTAGCAACACAGTCGGTTGGTTGGTAGTTCGGTGGGTTGGTGGCTTGGCTCTTCTGTCGCTTGGTAGGTCGGATGCTTATTAGACAGCATATTTTTTTGTCATGAATAAAAGTCGGCTGGGTTGCTGTCGGTTGTCTGATGAGCTGCAGTAAGAATGAATCACCGACTTCATGAACTTCTCCGTCATCAGATTTCATTTCCGTATAATTGAATGTCCTTCATGTATGAATTTTTATTATAATAGATAATAATATTTAGTTTTATGTTTTGTAACCCATTTGAAAGAATTTTGAAAGTTGGAATTAAACATTCTATAAAATATTTATTCTTTTTTTATACGATTCTCCCAATAAAAGTTGTAAATTCTTTAATTTGATTCCTTGATCTCGAAGAGTCTCAATTGATTGTTCATTTAAGATTTATTTATTTATTCTTTTTAATTTTTTATTATTTTATTGTGTTTTTGTTCTTATGACAAACAGTTTATCGTCAATTAAAAACAATTACGTGACATGTAAATCGTTTGATTGGGAAACTCGAGTAATAATAAGAATAAAAATAAATATTAAAGTCATCTGAGTGCAAAACGAATGGATTGAGTGCAACAAGTCGAATCGAGGTTCGAATTTCAGTACATGTACCTCAGTAGAATGCAAATACGACACAATTACACTGTAAAAAATCAGTCAGTTCAATTTAAGAAGTGGTTAAAAAATTATCAGTTTCTAATTATTAAATGAAATTTAATTGAATGAGTTTTAGCTTAACATCGCAAATCCTAATACTTTTATAAAAGTTGTATTTATATCACAGACAAAATAATAATTATTTTATTTTTTTCAGTGCAAAAATGTACTCAGAATTTAAAATAAAGAGGGTTGCGTTTCTCCTCGTCTTCGGTTTGCTTTTTCTTTTATTATTAGAATTCTATTTACTCGTATGTTGAGAAATGAACAACAACAACAATGCGATAATTCAATTGAACTGTGAGGACAACTGAATCGGGTGCATTACAATGAATACAATGAGTAAAAAAGTGGATACGTTATAAAAAAAGATCACTGTAAAAGCGATTATTGATTGTTGTTGTTGTTGTTAGTTTCGTCAGTGGGCTCAGAATCCACGAAAAGAGAAGGGGGGGGGCGGTGGGTGAAATTTAAAATCAAAATAGGTCGCTTGCGGTTAAACGAGTGCATCGTCGAGTACACATGAACTTAAACGACAATCAATCGCAAAACCTGACTCATTACGGCAGCGCTAACGAAAAACAACGGATTCAATTTCAAACTGTATTTCGTTATTGTTTTTGTAGCAGCTGCTGTCACTGTTGCTGTTGTTGCCCAAGCGTTGCATTTTAACAATAATTTTATTTAATAACATACAAAAAGTCAAGAAAGAATGAAATTAAGTACAAAAACTCGTACAAAGTGCATTAACATATCGTGTTTGCTTGATAAATCAACGGAATAAACTTAATCCTCCTTCACTTAACTTGTCATGTTAATTGAGGAAAACAGAAACACATTTTATGTCTCCAAAATATTCTGATAATTCAGAAGCTTCATACTTTTGTGAGGTTGAACACGAAAAACAACGAAATAGTTTTGTAGTTGTTCTGCTTTCAGGTTTGTTGTAAGTATATAGTTTGTTTTTTTGGCATTTTGGCATTTAGTGGGGAAAAATAGTGATCATTTTGTACCACAACAAAAAACAAACAAATAAATTTCAAATAAAAAAAAATATGTAATGTAATAATAATTAATTTGGTAAGCAAAAGAAGATTAGTTGAAGTTTTATTTTAAATTTGGCTATTTAATTAAATCGAATAATATAATTATAATATAAACCCAAAATTTAAGGTAATTCTAGTTAATTTTTAATTTTTTATTTTTCATTATTGTTAATATTAATGAATTAAATTAAATTAAATGAATTTGTCATTTTAATTTTTTTAAGATTTTCACCACGGTACAGAACGAAAATTCAACATATGTGGCAAATACACACACCCGCAGGGTGCGTTGAGTTTGTGAAATGTTCATTGCCTTCAAATTTAACTTATGCACAAACCATTGGAATGAATTGAAAGGCACTACATATATTTTTCTTAGCAAAGCTAACCACTATGTTGCCAGTCATAAAATTGGCATAATAATAATAAAGCTATCTTTAAGAAAAAAAAAAAAAAATTCATAAAACATTCTTAACTTATACTTAAATTTTAAACCTTTAAACTTTATACTTAAACTTTAGTCATTTAAACAAAAAATCAATTTAACAATAAATATTAAATAATAATTATATTATGATAAAAAGAAAAATATAAATAAATTTGAAATATTTTAAATTTCAAGTTATATTACAATTCCTTTATTCGATTTAATTAAATTGTTAAATCAAAAATGAAAACTCAAAACTCGAACAAAAGTCGAGATTTACAACATCAGGTTTTTGAGAATTGAGAGAACGGTATTGAATTTTCTTCAGCAGCAGGGTTGAGATAACCTCATATTTTCGAACCACGCCCTCGCCTAAATACATTTTTTTCTAATTTGTTTATATAACATCGAATAAAGTAAATATTGCATTGTCATTTAGATTTATTTATGAAATAACTTAAATATGAATATATTAAAAATTCACTTAGTTTATAAAAATACATGATTCGGCAGATACAATACGTCATTTAAAATTTATTTACGTACTGTGTAATTTATTACGTGTAAACATGTTATGGAAAGCAAATACACTTTTTTTTAAATGAAGAAAGCATTAAAACGAATTCCAAACAAATGAAGTATTTTGCTCTCTGGGTTGCATTTGCCGCTCCTTCTTCACATGTCCTTGCTTATCATCAGGTGCTGCTCATCTTTTCGGTATCCTTCATATGTTCAGCACTTCCGATTCCGCCCCTGCCCCTGCCACCACCGCCGCCTCCCAACAGATGACGCAGACAGCTACGCTTTACATAAATAAACGTGCCGAGAGCACAGATTAAAAAAATAATACCCACTACACTTCCGATGGCCAACGCGCGCATCTTTCGATGCGATGGCACCTCAATCAGCAGCTCGTCGCTGGCCACCTGTTCGCCCTCATTGGACATGGCATGCACCTGCACCATAAATGTTGCCTCTTCTTTGAGATGCCGCATCTGATAGAAGTTGTCTTGCGTCTCTGCGGTGCCGACCAGCATGTGTTCGGGCTGCTCCCACCAGCGCACGGTGTATAGACGCAACGTCTCGGATCCATGCTCGGGATGTTGCCAGTGCAGCAGCCAACCGTGAGCATTCGGGAGGGCGGTGAGATTGCGCGGCGGACTGAGACGACTGACTGCAGCAAGCGGCGGACTGGATGACTGAAGGCCATGTTGCGTCTCAACTGCGGCTGCAGCAAGGTCATCCACTGGTTGAGCAGCTGAAAGGATGGAAATGTGAGTTTAAAATTGAAACAGGAAGTAAAATATCATGTTATTCTTGCTCACGCAGTGTTGAAAAACGTATCTGTTTGCTGAACATCCCGTCGCCATGTTTGTCCTGACTCAACACCATGAATTCGTACTCCCTCCCCGGCAACAGGTTGCTCAACGTTGCCTCCATCACGTTCTTGTTGAGCACCCGCATCGTTCGCCACTCTGGCATGTCGGTCAAACGATACCAGACGGTGTACTCAAGATTCGGACGCAGGTAACCTTCCGTGTGTGATGGGATGAAATAAAGTGCATATCACATGAAAAATAGAATGATAGCGATGGGAAAAGAGACAAGAAGAGATGTTTTGTTTTTAATATTAGCAAAGAAGATATTGTTTTAAACTTTTTATTGAAAGCAGTGTGTTTGTTGTTGGTTTCGGTCGTTTTTTTCCAAAGTCTTAATGGTTTTTATACGATTTTTTAATATTTTCAAGAAACTTACCAATTTTCGGGTGAGATTTCAAATAATCATCTGTAAGATTTTCAAATTTCAAAGATGAAAATATAAATGACAAAAGCTAATTAAAAAGCTTATTAAACATCAATAAACACCGGATGTTAGGAAAGTACAACAGTTTCTTGGATACTCAGATTTCAATGTGTTAATTCAGCACCAAAACCGTGTTACTTAAACAATATAATTATTTAAAAAATCTAAAGAAATAATTCAACAAACATTGAGTTAATTAAAAAAGTAATTAAAGTGTATAGTGCAAAATTATTAGTAACAGTTTCTTAGTTCTGTAAAACTTATTAGATAAATAATAAAAAGAAATTAAAACCAAAATCTTTAAAGATTCGTAGACAGAAAAAAGTAATCCCATGACTTATTATCTTTACTATAGTAAATTATAATTTTTATACTATTATAATATTTCAAGAATATTTCTTTCAAGCTTTAAAAGTATTTAAAAACTATTCGTTTATAAAAAATTCGTAATTCCAGTACAATTAAAAAGAAGAAAAAAGCGATTAGTTAAACTACCATATATAGTAGACAGTGCAACAACAACAACAACCACCACCTTCACCATCATTATTATTACATTGTATTTTAGTAATTTAGAGAGTATTCATTTCATTCCATTTCATGTCTACCAACCTGGTTGCCAACGCAGCGCAATCGTTGTCTCCGTGCTATTCGCTGTCAGGTTATACGGCGGCCTTGGAACCATATTCTCGATCATTAGCTCCGTCTCAGCTGTGATCGTGGCCGCTTCGTTGGTGGCCGAGCACTCGTACATTCCGCGATCGGATTCGGTGAGTTGAGTGATCGTTAGATTTCCATGATCGTTTACGTGACGTCCTTCGGGTAAAGGGACGCCATCTTTCTGTAAGATTGAAGAAGAATATAGACCTCTCTCTCTCTGTTCCTTTTTTTCCCCTACTCACTCGACTCCAAATGATATTCGGCCGATTATTGCCATCACGATCGATAGCCTGACATGGCAATTCGGCCACCTCGCCCAATTTCTGTATATAGATCGCTTTGGGTGTTAGTGAAAAAATGGGCGGCCGCAATACAATGACACTGATGACCGGCGATGGCCCATCGGTACCCAAATCGTTGTAGGGTGTGCAAGTGTAGCTGCCCGCGTGGTTTTCATCGACTTTGCTGAAAAAGAGGCTGCCGTTCATTTTATAGAAGACGCCCTTAAAAAGGAAAGGAGCAAGTAAAATGTATCCTATGTGTATGCGTTGAGTTTAAATAACGGATACCAACCGGGACATTGTATGAATCGAAGAGAAGACCATCCTTTTCCCAACGTAAGTTCTTCAAAGGAGGATTCGATCGGAAATGACAATCAAGTACGGCGGGTTGACCGTAGGGTAAAAACACCTCAGGTGGAGCATAGATCACTTTGGCTTTGTCTGTAAACGGGAAGTAAAAAGCGAGAGCGAGAGAGGGACAGAGAGAGTACGAAGCAGAAAAGAAAAACAGAGAGAGAGGGTTTTTCAAAGAGTGATTTTTTTAGTTTTCTTTTCAGTAACCTACACTGTATGTTCAGAAAGCCTTTCGCGGTCTGCACATCACCCTGTTCGTTGCGCACGTGGCACTCGTATTCGCCGAGGTCACTCATCATCGTCGGATCAATGCTGAGGCTGCCGTCAGGTCCCATGAACGAGCGACGCTGTAGCTCCTGCATGTCCTTGAGCGGAACACCGTCCTTGAACCAGGCGACAACTGACACCTCGGGGAACTTCATGACACAGTGAAAGAAGGCGGTCTGACCCTCCATGATGGTCTGATTGACAGGCGGAATTTTGATGAGCGAACCACCTGAGAAAGAAGATGAGGCAATGAATGCGACATCGAATAGGTCATGAAGAAGTCGAATCCGTTTGTACCTTGAACCGTCAGATGGTACCACGTGCCATTGTTTCGAATGCTTGGTGAACGATTGGGGAATATTATTTGACAGTGATACCATCCTTGATCGGATTCCCGAATAGCCGTTAAGTTGACTGAAGCCTTGCCGTAGTCCGCATGATCGCCAACCATGTGAAGACGCCCATGGAATAGCTCATTCGTAGAGCCCTCGCCTTCGTACCAGGTATAAATTTTCTTGTTCTAGAAATAGAGAGACGAAAAAGAGAGAAAAAGGGGGAAAGAAAGAAAAAAGGTTGAATGGGCAAAGTATAAATAGTGAATAAAGTATAAGGTAAGGTTTAAATAGTAGGTTGAATAAAGTATAAAGGATCATATAAAGGTGAGTACTTCAGAATTTAAAACAGAAATATTTTTAAATACAATACAATGAAATTTGTACTCTATTATTATACAATACAATATACTATATTGTAGATTCCAATCTGGTTCATATTTCGTGCCACCATCGTAGTGTCATAGGGATCATGACCATCAATTTATTTGAATTCCGTTATTCCCGAAATTTTTTCAATTTTTGATTCGGTTCCCACACCACAGAGTGAGTAATCACCTGATTTGGTTTCTTTTTTGTGAAATTTAATTGAAAGTACAAATTTATACGATTTTATTGTTTTGTCTCATTCACACAGAATTCATTAAAATCTGAAATGATTTACAACACTGAATGTGGCCCCTTCAAACCCCACTCACACACACACACACACACACACAGTCAAGTTCATCATATCCATTTGCGAGCATGTGTGTGTTATGGTCGCCATAATTTACTAATAATGTCACAATTACAATTAGCGTTTGCGACAATTACAATAATAAATCATCATACAAAACAACAAAATTGAGTTCAATGTGAGTCTTAAATGAATGATGTGGCGCGAATGTCGCACATCCAATCACTATAATCGGATTCCGAGGAAATCGCCAGCCCAATGTCCACCCACACCCACACCACCACCTCCATTGAGCCCCTGCCCTCTGTCCCTTTGACCCTCTGCCACAGCTGGTCATCAGCATCAATTTTCTAAAGAATACTTTCAGAATTATTCCAAATTGCGTTCGAATGAACTGCTTCTTCGTAGTTCTCAACCACCCACTGGGGAAACAGACATCTACTAATGTACAGACACACAAACTCGTTCACTCCCGCACTTATTCACTCACTCGCTCACTCTTTAGACATCTACTATCTTTCTCTCTCTCCCGCACCTATTCACTCACTCACTCTTTAGACATCTACTATCTTTCTCTCTCAACCCCTCTCCTTCACTCGCTCCCTCCCACGGTTGCTCTTCCTTTCTGCCGTCTCTCTCTCTCTCTCTCTCTTTTTTGCATCCCTCTTTCTATCCCTTTCTCCCTCACTCTTTCACTTTATGCTGACTGTCATTTACACACACACACGTAAACTGTCATTCGTACCTGTCATATTACTGTCATGTTGCTTCCTCCCTTTTTTAGACTTGCATCGTTTTTGTTTTTTTTGTTTTTTATGTATGAACTGTAAACTGATCACGTGGCTTTTTAAGCTCTCCTGCAGCGTGAATCAAGATCACTGCTGAAGAAAATAACAACAACGAGGAAAACAAGCCCAGTCACATATTTAATTCTATAAACTATAAAAAAAACAGATTGACAGATCTGTAAACTGCAAATGTTTAAGACTATAAACCGAAAAAAGAGCCAAGGGAATCAAAGAGAAGGAAAAGTCTAGGGAAAAGAGGGAAATACATATAAAATATAATTTTAAACAAAAATTTAAGAACACTCTGAATATTTTTTGGTGAAAATAGAGAATATTTGAGAATATTTCACGATCTTTTTGAAAATATTGACCCCTAGAAATTCTACCTCTCTGGAAAATTTACTGGACTGTTTTGACTGGACTGGATTGTTGTTGTTGTTTTCAGTCACTTATCAAACAGACCTCGCTTTCATCACTGATCTTGATTGCGTGTGATTTTATTCGAGACACGCTGTGAGTCGTCAGTCAGTCAGTCACCAGTTCCGAAATTTTTCTTCCCATCCTTGTGACTCACTAAAATTCACAGCTGTAGTAAAAAACAAAAATAATCACTTATAAACAGATTATAAACATTTTATCATAAAACATAATCAACGAAATGATCAAAAATAACTTGATTTTTCCGGCAATTTTTTTTCGCTTTGCCAACAAAAAAAATGACAGATTATGGAGACGAAATGATGAGAAGTGACCCCCAAGTCAATGTCAGCTTCGACCATGAAATGCATCATCACAACATGCATCATCACAGCGAAAAGATGTTCGTATTTGCGGATCATCATCGTTCACTTATAAAAGCAACGTTATAAACATCATAAATACGTTGTTGTTGCCATCATAATCAGCACTGTTATTAAAATAATTAAGATTTTCGTTGATATCATCATCAACATGGTCAATATATGTTGTAACATGTCATAAATGTAGAGAAGAATAGAAACGCCGAGTTAATCTATTGAAGACGTTACGTTATTCTGGGTAAAAGGGGAGGAAGCGGGTGCAGGGAACTGCCAATGGGTATATATAGGATTATATACAGCATAACTTCGTCAAGTATTCACTCCATTAATCTTTCGCACTTCCGGGTTGATTAGTATGAGGATAACAATACTCCTACGATCCTCTATGCCTCACCAGCCATCATACCCCGTTCCCCTCAAAAACCACGGGCAACAGCTGTACAGACTGGACAACTGAACAGAGTTGCCGCGATCGTCTTAAGTAGTAAATTAAATAAACGCAACCGAATTTAACCTCACAATTAACCTGATTAAACACGAGCAAACGTTGAGCAATAAAAACAACAACAATAGAAATAAAAACAACAAGAATAGAAAAAAAACAACAACAATAGAAATAAAAACAAGAACAATAGAAATAAAAACAACAAAAGAAACAACAGCGACAAGAATAAGAAGTGAGAGAGGGGTCAACACAACAACAACAACGCTGCTCCATTAACATCAGCTACTCGTACAACCGCAAAAGCATCCGTTTTTCTCATCCATTTTCCGCATTTTTTCTATAATCTTAGAAACAACTTCTTTAATTTCTCTTCATCGGATTAACTATAGTTAAGAAGAAAGAACAAGCAAGTGAATGGGGAAAATTGTGATGAACAAATCATGAGCAAGTGATTAACAAGTGAAGGAATAAATGGATGGATCACTCCCTGGTTAATCAACCATGACCAGTGCTTCAACATTTAAATCAGTTACACGCATTTATTGAAGTTCATTTGTTTATTTATGATTCTTTTTGTTAAGTAGATTCTTTTAATTATTTATTTCAATGAATCGCCGATTCAACGGCTCGCCGATTCGTAAATAACAACAAACATTATCAAGCATCATACCTGCACAAATGACACGTGACGTGACACAGACACACATCACATGAGCTGTGAATGGATCGAGACTCAGATGTCGATTTTGTGCTTTTATACTTGATTTTATGGTCCATTAATTTCAGGTTCAACGGTTTTCAAATGAAAGCCTAAGGTTTTTATTGCTAGAGTTAAATTAATTATTTTCTCTCTTATCTTAGATTCTAATTTTGTGTTGAGATAAAAAAAAATTAAATACCGGTCGAGCTCACTTTCATTCATTAAAAAACTCGCACAATTCAATCGAATTCAATTAAAATCGAATAGAAATCGAATTAAAATCGCATTCAAAGCAAATGCGATTCAAATCGAAGAATAAAAAATCTACAATTAAACCGAAAACGAATGCTAAAAGAGATCGCTAATAAAAAAGCAGATTAACTCATTGTAATGATGTCATGTGTTTAGTTAAATGTTCTAAATAATAAATAATTAATTCTAATTAATTGTTGTGGCTCATGAATTTGTTGCCACTGCTTTTCAATAATAAACCAGAAAAAAGTGAATGCATTTTTTTTTCTTTTGAACCGATGCAAATTATTTGACATTTGATCGCATAATAAAATAACAGCAATAAACAACTACAACAAGAACAAAAATAATAAAATAAAAACAATGAAAAATAAAATAAAAACCACAACAACAACAAAATGGACAACAATTCAAGTAACAAAAATTAAACCAACGAAATGAAGTGAATGAGTGAGTTCTCAATCTGTTTGCAATGAAATTGATCTCGATGACTTGTTGTTGTTGTTGTTGTTGTGGCTCATGACATTATTATACTGTTGTTGTTCTTCTTCTTCTTTTTATTTTGGTTTGATGTTGTTTGTTAAACAAAACAATTGTCATTACCGTGTTTTTTTTTTTTGTCTTTGTTGTTATTCCTTTTTTGTGCTTGTGGTTACTTTTATTGTCTTTTGTTTTTTGGTAGCATTTCGTTATTTGTTTTTTTTTTCTGCTGCTGCTGATATTCTATGATCTGCTGTGGTTGCTCCAATTGTTGTTTTTGTTGTTTCTGCCAGTGACACCAAAATTCTGACTAGAAACGGTTTCATTGTTGTTGTTGTGCGTTATTCAATAGTTTTTTTATAATTGATACTTGTGAGAATAAGTAGTCATTAAATTTAATGATTTCTTTATTTAATTCCACTTCTAAACCCAAAAGATTAACCGAAAACAAACGAATTGAATATAAAAGAACCGACTGCAAGAGAACCAACTTCAAGAGAATCGACTACAAGAGAACCGACTTCAAGAGAACCGACTTCAAGAGAACCAACTTCAAGAGAATCGACTACAAGAGAACCGACTTCAAGAGAATCGACTTCAAGAGAACCGACTTCAATAGAACCGACTACATCAGAACCGCCTACCACTCTTACATCACTAATTGACTGAGTTGCATGTCACTCATACGCTCCGCGGAACCACAGATTAATCTTTAGTATTCTCTCTTTTACAATAATCCTATACTTAAACTTATTTTTAACACTAAAAATGATATGGAATTGTTTCTTTTTAAATTAAATAATTAATTATATGTATGTATATATATGTAGATAGACGAATGCGTGTAGATAGAAAGAAATGTCGATGTATACTCACATCTTTGCTCCAGTGCACGACATACGATATTGGAATATCGTATGGAAAATCGATGTGACAGTTGAAGGCGACGTGTGAGCCAACTTTCGCTTCCAAATGCGCAGGCTTCGAGCGATCGCGACTGCAGGACGCGAAGGATGCGAAGGACGCGTTGATCAGCAGCAGCAGGGCGAGCCGAGCCAATGTAATACATGAGCATTTGTTTTTGTTATCCTTCATGTTGTTGTTGTTACTTTTCATATTGTAGTTCTTAATCTTCATGTTGTTGTTGTTATCCGTATTGTTGCTTTTGTTATTCTTCTTGCAGTGGTTGTTATTAGAATTGATATCATTGCTGTTCAAGTTTTTAATATCGTTGCGGTTGTTTTTGATATTGTATGGACATGACATGGTTGTAGTTGTTGTTTGTGGTGTTGTTGATTTCGCTGTTTTTGTTATTCAATTTTCCGCTTTTGATATTTTCTAATTTTTCTCTGTTTTTACTCTAATATGTAGATCATCTTTTAATTTTTTATATGAATTCCTTTCGAGTTATTTTCGTTTCGATATTTTACGGGGTTTTCTTTATTATTTAAATATTTTTAATATTTAATATTTTTAAATTTTGTTGTTTATTGTATAATTTACTATTCAAACTTTTAATTTTAATACTTTTTATTGTTTTCATTTCAACTGTCATTCAATATCATTGTAAGTATAAACTTCACTTAGCGATTGATCTAAATTTTACGATTGCATATTAATTTCATCAAATACACATACATACATTCATATGTATGTCACACACATACACACAGACACGTAGATGATCCACTTAAAATGCAGTTCAGCTCAACTCATCTGTATTCGCTTTAATTAGTGACAACCTTGTTGCAAAAAGTGATAATACATAATTATAATAGTAATAATGATGTTCATTATCGTTAGCATTATATTTCAAACGCATTCCTTTTTTTACCGTTATTTCTAATCGGAACTACAAAAATGCGTTTTATTTTAATTACGGGCATTAATACTACAGGAAGTGGTGGTTAAAAAGATTCGAGGTGTTGAATAGAGGACCAACATTTTGTTTTTAAATTCTTTTCAGCTGCTTTTTCATTTGTCATTTCATTTTGTGGGGATTTAGTGACACTTGCGACGAACGAAAGTAAAAACGAGAAGTAAAATTCTTAAATTTTAGTGGAGGAAGAAATTAATTAAAATAACTTTTAGGCTAATTAAAGCTGAGCTTTTAATTAGAGGCATACTAAAGCTCTAAATCATAGTTGTTCTGTATTTTAAAAGTATTTTAGAAAAATGACTTTAAATATAGTGAAAAGTATGTTCATTTCATTTTTAAAATTAAAAACAATTCAATTCAAATGCAAGAGTTTTGTTGTTTTATTTCCCTACAAAGAAGGGATGTTTCCCGAAACTGAAGGAAACTTCGAGCACTTTGAAGTCTGCGGTTTTTAGAATTTGAATGAATTTAAAAGTCTTTTCAAAAAAACAGAATTTCTATCTTACACATCATAAAAAATCATTCATTAAATTTATCAAAGCAACAAAACTTAAATGCTCTTAATTTGATCAGAATCAAAATCACATCATATAACTTTACATCACCATCATCATCGATATTAATTATTTTGTTATATTTATATTGCATGTTGTGGTTGTTGTATTTGTCTTTTTTTGTTTCTTTTAATTTATTCCGATTTATTTATTAATTTGCACGCAAATCTTGACGGGCAGCAAGCAAGCTTGAAACATTTTTAAATCGGGTCAATTGACTGGCGAGTGTGTAAATAAATTATTTCCATTCAAATTCGTCGAGCTGATCTTAAAGATCACAATAGATCACAATAATGCAGTAAAGAGTTCTTCTTCTTCTCCTTTAATCAGGGGAGGAAAAGAGTGAGGTTCTTCTTTTAAGTGCAGTGTATTGAGAAATTAAAATGTTTTTATTATTCTTATCCTTTAAAAATTAGAATTAGAACTTTAAAGAAATGAATTTTGATGCTGTTTCTTATGCTCACTATTTAACACCAAATTGAAGAGAAATGTTTAAAAGTGTATGACTTCAAGAGATTTCAAAATTCTAAAAAAAGCCAAGCAAATGAACCGAACGCGGCGAATCAAAAATCACAACTGAATGCTCTGAAGCCCGTGATGCTCATCAAGCTCAATGCTCAACGCTTTAGTTGTGCAGCTTAAAATCATGAATGATGGATCAGACAACGAATGAAATTCGTTTTTCGCACTTTCATTTTGTGATGTTCATTGATTATCTGATGAAACATTAAAAAGCTTGTAAAAATATTGCGTTGTATGGTGTTTAAAAGTGTTTAAATGCTAAACTAAGTTGTTGGAGAGAATAGAAACAGAATTCCATATTAATACATAGAAAAAACAAACCTTTACTAAATTTATTTTAACCTCCTTTATTCGCAGCAAAGTGGGTTGTCTTTCTTTTTGTATAACTTGACTTAAACGTAATTTAGAAGAATTTTTTAACATTTTAATTTAGAATATTTAGCAAAACATTTGATTGCAAAAAACTACATACATACAATAATTCGATAAATTAATAATACATTATTTGATGTCAAAAATATTTCCGATTAACTTATAAACTACTAAATATAAGAAATATATTTAGTTTATTATTAAATGAGCTGATTAGTATAAATATAAAATATCATTAGTTATTATAAATTCCTAGTTTGCTTTCCTCTTCTATAGGCATCTACTGACATTTGATGAAGCGTTTGAATGAGAGCGCAGTACCACCGGCTACCTTGAAAGCCAGCAGCGCCGTTAGCACGGTGATTGCATAGCTCGGGAGTAACGAGGCCGCATACATTTCGTGGATGTTCAGCAACGTCAATAGCGACACCAACATATGACTGCCCACTACATAACCGACGTGTACAAAATTGGAGGTGTCAAACGCATTGAAGAAAATTATACTCCAGAAAGTGTGTAGCAAAATAATTGAGAGCGCCTGCGCAGCGGATGTTACAAAGAAAACTTCAGAGCCACCTTTTAAACCCATTGTGGCCGGTCCAGACTAAAATTCACAGCAATTTATTGTGTAATTATAAAATCAAAACAAAAGACACAAACTATAAATAAAATTCATACCATATCCGCCAGTACATTAACCAAAGCGAAGACTCCCGATATAATGCCAAATCCTAGTCCAGACACATAGGCCAAGATGTGTTTATTCTCTGTGATGCGCGTATTTTCGGCCACTGCTTGTAGACCCTGCTCCGTGCGACGAAGTATTCTATAGATAACATAACGAAAAAATTCCTGGTAGAAAAAACAGGAAAACAAATTCAGATCTCAATTAACACACAATTTCACATGCAAGACAGTTGTTTCTGTGCAAGATCAGACATTCACTCACTTGAAATATCACCGAGAACGTTACTCCGAAAGCCAAATATTCTCGAAGTGGTACAACTGCAAACCAGAGCAGTGATGAAGCCAACAGTGCAAGCAGCCAGAAAAAAGCAGCCGCAATCAAAATAATGATACGCACAGGATCGTTGGCAATGGTGAAGACAAACATGGCCAAAGGTGGCCCAAAGGCAATAAAAGTGCAACCAAAAAATTCGTACAGCGTCATATTTATAATGTTTTTTAGTTGTGTGGGAGTTTGTTTTTAATTTCTCTTTTATTACAACGTATTAGCTATTTTTTTAATCCAGCTTCTGTAAAGAAAAATGTTTTCGTTCTGTTCTGTTGTTTTTAGTAAACGTCAGAAGCAGAAGTTAATTAATCAGCAACTATAGAATTGCCAGAGTTGGGATTTTTGTATTCAGCCAAATCCCAATAAATTGATTTAACAAATATTTAATACATAATATAAATTATGAAAACAAATTGACGGCTTAAATAGCCGTTACCTTACCTTTCTAACGGTATATATTATTACTGAAAATCTTCTATATTTAAGGAGATATAGAGAAACTAATTTCAAATATCAAACTGCTATAACTCAGAAACCAGGGGGCAAAAGATGACAACATCACAATTGGCGATTCCGGGAAGATCCTAATTTAAGCCAAGTTTTCAATTAATTGTAATATTATTAATATTTTAGAATCAGTTAAAATATTTGAGAAAAAATAAAACGCGTCATATTCAATAAAGATTATAAAAGGATAACTATATGGAAAATATGCTATCAGTTTGATCTTTTGCTATCAGTTTGAATGGGGGATTATGGCTGTATAAAAAATTTCAAACACATACAATAATAATATAATGTATAAAAGTGTAAAATTATGTACACAATTTTATTCGAATTAAAGAAGTATTTCAGACAAACATGTAGATATATAGAACACATTTTTATATATACGAGCATAATATTAAATTAAATTTACACAAAGTGAAGTTAGATATTCAGCACAATTCTGCCATCTTTATGTGGATTTTTTAACAATAAAAACAGTTGTGGATGACATTTTCATGGGGTTTGCATTATTACGTAGCACTGTTTGATACTTTTTTATATAATGCCCTTTTTTTAGTATTTGCATTTTTTGTCCAGTATTCATTGGTTTAGTGTGTGTTCAAATCTAAATTAATTATCTAAAGCAATAACATTTCTTATCATATAATAATACATGCTATCTTATCTTTAGATTAAACTTGTAGAAAATTTCAATTATAAATTGTTAAAAAATACTGAAAAAAGGCAATTCTAAAGCAATCTACTCCATTCGTTTTGAGCTGAAAACACTTTTTGAACAGTGAATAAAGAAAAATTATCAATTTATTAATTTAAACGGGCTTGATTGCAAGGAAGTTTTCTGTGGAAGGCGAATAAAAAATTAAAAAAAGTTTTTCCTTACAGAAGTAGCAAATTTCTAAAATTTATATTTTTCGTGTCAAACAAAGCAAATAGAGGAAAGATGAGCATTTTTGTACACAGGTATTATTCATCGGTGGCGTTGTTCCTTGCCGTGGCATGCGTCCTGTGGGGAAACGTAAACTTCGGCGCCACTGCAGAGAAGGAAATACCGATGACGAGATTTGGCCAATATGTTGGCGGCCCAACAATGACGTTTTCTTACTGGTAGGCAGAAAAATTTTTTTCTTACTTCTACACGAACAATTTACAGTAAAAAAGCCAAAATGATTGTACTTTAATTAATTTCATAATTTCTCAATTAGCTATTCTTGCGGTTACCGCAAAGCGTTCGAAGATTACGTGAACATACTGTCGGAAAAGTACCCACAAATTACACTGACAGGTGGTAACTATGACCCGCCAGGACTTTACTTGTACTTGTCGAAGGCAATATTTGGGCTAAAGATTCTGTTCATCGTTATTATTGTGTCCTCTTTTGATCTCTTCGGAGCTGTCGGTCGTCAACCTCCATCCTGGTGGCGATATTTGTTGGAAAACAAGCTATATGCTTGCATGATGATCTTCTTCGTGGGCAATATGCTGGAGGCACAGGTAAGTTTCTGGTTTTATTTTCTTTGTTGAGGTTATATTTTTGTATTGAATAATTATTAAGTATTGCTTATGTCTGTTTTGCTCCGCGGTGTTAATCTTTGGACCTTCATAAATCAACCCGACTTTGAACTGAATGAGATTATGTAAATCTCCGCTCAGCGTGCATTTCCAAAGAAATAAGAAATTAAAGAACTGTATATCTACATCTATCTATGTTCTATATACATATGTAATTTTTAGAGATATATTCATATCTGGGCAACTCGTGTCTTTTATTTCAATACGAATTGTTACCAAAATATTTGCCTGGTTTCGTGTATTTATGGTTACTCCCGGAACTTGCAACACATATTATAAAGCCAATCTTGTCCTTTATTCATATCTTTAGATTAAACAGCTTAACAAAATTTTAAGTTTAAACCAAATTTATAAAAATTTAATTCAAAATCTCATTAGTGTTTACCTATTAATTATTTTTTATTCCATTTTAGTTGGTTTCATCCGGAGCCTTTGAAATCACCCTAAACGATGTGCCTGTTTGGTCGAAATTACAAACCGGACGCATTCCCGCACCACAAGAATTGTTTCAAATCATAGACAATCAGCTGCAGTTTTCCGATAAAATTCAGGAAAATCCAGACTTTGCAAAAGAAAATAACTTTAGTTAAATACTAATAAATACCTCTGAAAAACGATAGTTAATATTATATTATAATTTTTATATTTTAATTTCTTTATTTTCAAATAAATTCAATCCTTGTTACTGGGTACACTTCTATTTATGCTTTTTTTAAAGAATTTATTCCTATATTATTAAGTAAATTTTATTGAATGTTTCTTTAACTGTAAAATTCTTTAAATATAACTTGGTACATGCATTAATAGAAAAAAGCTACATGTTTATTGTAGCAACAATAGTTTAAGTTTTAATTTATATTCCTTCTACAAGTGTATGTAGTTACTACTTGTATATATAAAAAATATAAATTGGGCGCAAAAGATGGGAAAATCCATCGAGATTTTCATTTCATGTATTGATTGTATAAACTACAAAAATATTTGGTATTAATTGTAATAAATACATGCAGAAATAAATTTATATTAATTGTGACAAAATAATAAAAAAATATTTAATTATTTCCGCGCGATGTCTAGTTTTCTTAGAATTTGATATGGAATATTGAAAGCTTTAAACTTTAAAGTTTAAATGGATATAATTTCTGAATGGAGCTAGAAGACTAAAATTATGCCAGAACCCTACAAATTATCCCACCAAGAAATTTTGCCCATTACTCTACAATATCTGCGATAATCTTTCTAACAAAAATCCTACATTCCATATATGTATCCGTTTATCATAAAATAAATAACTATCATTACTTGAACGAGAATTAGAAGCTGGTTTGAACCATGGTATGAATTTAGCTATAGTTTATATATGAAATGTTCGAGTAATATAAATTATACAAATTAATTTAGTATAAACAAATGCTCTGTGAATCTGATGTCATTTCATTAATTTTTCACTTTAAAATTCTTGGCATAAAATTCTTATTAAGGTTATTTTACTGATTGGGCAGCATTATTGTTGAAACAGCTGATTGTCGGCAAATTAAACATTTTTCATTTGCAGTAATCGTGATTAATAGTAAATATTGTTATGGATAATTTCGCTAAATATTTAGTTACTTTAGAATCACTAAAGTTTAATGCAAGTATGTATAATTATGTTCTGTAAAAATCATAAACTTTTAACCTATTTAACCTTAATATTTGAAGGTTCTACATCATTGCCAGAGGAGATCGGACGTGTGGAGCTGAATTTAATGCAACTAAAGAAACATATTAAAACAAAACACACAGTTTTGATTAAAAAAATTACAGACCAACTGAAGGCCCCAGTGCAATTGGACACAGAAGGCACAAGTTCACTGATGATGTACTGCATTTATCTAGAACATGTGATTCTTCAGGTTTTAAATAACATAAATCTACAAAGCGATGCCAAGGAGGACCTCATTTCTACCCGTCATTTAAATTTATCGCTCTTAGCAATTCACGACTTGGCATTGTATACACTATATTCTCAACTTCATCCATTGATGCGTACAGTTCAGGCCTTCGCGTCAGAGGAAGTTGTAGTTTGCGATAATATTGACTGTCTTCATTTACAATTGTCGATAGAATTATTTTCACGTGTTCTGCGTATAAAATATTTTCATGGCGCTAATGCAATGGTGCGTGTTACGCGTTATTACATAGCATCAATTTTTACTCTATTCGTGGCGCATTCATTGAATGAATTCCGATTAAGCGATGATGAAATGACAAAGTTGCAAGATAGACTGAACTTTATATGGTTACAAATCTCTAAACGGGATTATTTTCGAAACCTGCTTCTGCTAAAAGGATGTCGAAAACTACCCGCGGACGTACAGAAACGCCTGCATCAGGAGTTGCTTCGGAAACTGTCATCATCGGACGGCTTCACCACACTGGTGACCACATTGGTAACTTCGCCGGAAGCAGATTCGCAAAATTACTCTCAAAATAATAAGCAAGCATTTGAAATTATAGCAAATATTGTTGCCTTTAAAGGTCACAGCAAACGGTTTCAGCTCAATGTAATGCAACAAATTTTTAAATTCATTCCTTTGTGCCTTACTCATAGGGACCCATTGATGATCGAAAGCCTGGGTGCTGGTTTGCTGGCATTGCGCAGACTTCACGACTTAAGTTTTGAAAATCAGAACCATATCAGCAACTGGTTAAACACTACAGTAGAGCAGCTGACTGAACCTACAGATTTATTGACTGGTCTCATATTAATGGAGTACGAGAGGTTTTCGTTCCTTATATCTCAACTTTATCATTTGTTTTGCACCTCGTCTGTAGAATGCTTGCCAAGTGAGCTGTTGGTATCATTTCTGCCTTTATTCTTGCAATTATTTGATGCGATACCGTCGGATCTGCTACAGCGTAAACAAGTTGCTCAGCTAGTTATTCGTTGTCTGGCGAATAGAGCGCCTACACAGTTGCACGACATCCTTAGCAAACTTTATAAGCAAAATTTTTCTACAGATTGGCTAAAATTGCACAACCGCGTCCTCATTAAACCCAATACTGAGCACACCGCTCTAACTCTAAAAATTGCACCTTCTGATTACCGTCAAGATTTCAATATCTCCTTATCGCTTCCGGAACTACTAATATCCAGTGATCACAACATTTTGATATACAAAGTTTTTATTTCTCTACTCAAACTTATGGATGAATGTTTGGAAAAGAGCCCCGTAGTTGGTAACATTGATTTGCTGCATACCGAGCAAGATTTGTTGACGTTCCTAAACACAAAATATCCAGCGAAAGTTGAAATTATACTTTCTCTCAATGCGCTAGTGTCTCACAGCGGTTTAAAAGCGCAAATGGCAGAGAACGCTACAGAATTCCTGAGCCTCCTGAAAAAATCACTTGACCAACGCATCAGTGTTCGTACTTCTACGCACAGTGATCAGCAGGAATCCGCTGATCAGACGCTTCTTATTATGTTGACACTGGTACAGGAGGTACTCGAATACACACAGCGTCCAGAACTATTTCAGGACTTTGCACCGCAATTAATGAAACTTAGAGGACAGACACCAAATCAACTCGTCAAGCATCGTACAGACTGCCTCATGAAGCTGGAGCGCGGCGACATTAAAGCGAATAACCTACCGTCTGATATAACACCTTTCAGTTTAGCCCGAACTTTGATTGAGTCTTCCGAAAGTTATTTGCAAGTGTACGGAATAGAAAAAATGCTTCATTTATTACGTCAACGCGATGCTGTAACTTTGGCCAATGTTCATGTGATAATTGCTTTGGCTTTCGCCACATTGAAAAACAAAGAGTCATACACATTTCTTAATTGTGTTCGTTTGTTTGTTGCTTTGGTTGATATAAAGGAAGTCGATGTATTGGAATTACTATCCGATGAATATTTAAATGATGGGGCTTCTATGGATTCACGCCTGGTTGTCGGAGAAGCTATTTTGAAAGTTAGCAAAGAGTTGGGTAAGTTTTTTAAGCTTTCGTAGGGAAAACAACAATTTATTTAGTATATTCTATTTCTAAATAACAGGTCCGCTCTCATATAAGTATAAAGACGTTTTATTGAATTGCTTTATGTTTGGTGCACGTTCCCAAATCGATGAGTTTCGATGGTCTTCATTTTCAAACTTGTCGCAACTGTGTCGAACTCTTTCCTATCAAGTGCACAAGTTCTTTAATGAGGTTTTTATTTTTTTTTCTAATATTTAATTAGATTTCACATATAAAATGTATTTAATTTCCTTGGCAGCTAATCACCCTCATTGATTCTGAGCTATCTACAGGAAAGTACTTGCCAGCGAAGAGGGCAGCGGTTCTTGTGATTACTGAAGTCCTAGAAGGAATGGATAACATTTCAGACTTTGAGGAAATGCTTTTACCGATGTATCGCTTATTAAGAGGATTAGCAACAGACGAACAATGTGATGAAAAAATGCGCTTGCACGCTTCAAATGGTCTAAAGGTCTTGGCAAAAAAATTTAAGAAATTCCTGTTCCCGCAAAGAGAACTTGAGAAATGTATACAGATTTTGGGCATTCAAGAAAATAGTAAGCCCTCACTGAAAGCTCATATTTTAGAAATAAATTAACGAACTTCAACTTAATCTTCGAAATCCTAAGCCGAGATCTGAACATATAGGATCTCTAAATAAATCAAAACATGTATCAGCATGCCCAGAGTTTCATACAATTTTTAATTTTCATTCTTGCTTTTGAGCTTAACATATCTAATCAACTATTTAAACATACCTCACACTTCGTTGTATTGACAGGGACTCATAAATGGAAAAGAAAAGAATAATATAGAAGCAACAAAAAAACAATAAACAGACTAAAACGAATTTTTTGTTAATACTATAAACTTTACAAAATTTTTGCCTATCTAAATTTTTCCAATTTGGAACTCTTGTTCAATCTTGTCTGCAACCATTTTCGCTATTGACAAACTACTGGTTGCGCCGGGAGAAGGTGCGTTACGACAATGCAGCACTCGCTTCGCCAATGGAGTCACACCATCGCCTCGATCGAATATAAAATCATCTACCAAGTTACCATCCATATCCAGAGCCTGGGCACGCACACCAGCGGGTCCGCGAATAACATCGTACTCCGTTATATCTGGAATATATTTTTGCAGAGCTTTCATTTGCAGTGGTATCAAAGCAGATTTGGACATCTCGCCTATGCCAAAACCAAGGTATTTAAATGCCATTTTCAGGAATCCTGGATAACGTAGAACGTCAAAGAGTTCAAATAGATTTATTTGACCCCACCTGCGTGAGATTTATGGACGTTTCTTTTTTTTCTTTTTATCAATTTTGTACGGCACTACTCACGTGTAGCCTTCGCGTTTGAAAGCCAGTACGGCATTAGGACCCAGTAAAACACTACCATCCATGCGTGGTGTGAAGTGAACACCCAGGAAGGGGAAACGTGCATCAGGTACCGGATAGATATTTCCGCGCACCATATGCGATTTTTCTTTAGAAAGCAGCAGGTATTCACCTCGAAAAGGTATAATGCGCGGAGCACGTGGACACCCAGTGAGCTCAGCCAGCTGATCGGATTGCAGCCCAGCGCATGTGAGGACATAGCGAGTGCGTATCTGCTGTTTATCCTTTGCACCATGTATTGTTACTGGATAGTCGGTAGCATCTTTACTTTCTTCAAACTTTCTAACCTACATGGAGCGATGTTCTATGTGAGAGAATGGAAAATGATAATATGATTAAGCTATTTTAGGAACAACCTTAAAATCGAGATAAATGTCGCCGCCGGCACATTTGAAGTCCTGTCCGTAGTGATTAGTGACTAAAGCCCAGTCCACGATTCCAGTGTTGGGGCTCCACAGCGCCTTCACGCCCTCGCAGTATGGTTCAATATCCTTGATTTCCGATCCATCTATCAACTTTAAATCGGGCACCTGGTTCTTAATGCCACGATCATACAAATTTATCAGCCCCTCCACTTCTCCTTCATCGACGGCAACAATTAATTTTCCACACTTTTTATAGGGAATTTGTTTCTCGTCTAGATACTTATAGGCCAAGTGCAAACCTTCCACGCAAAGCCTCGCCTTCAGTGAACCAGGCTTGTAATAGATACCCGCATGAATGACTCCGCTGTTGTGACCACTTTGATGTGCTGCCAACTTTTTTTCCTTCTCCAGTACAGCAATCTTTAGAGACGGATTTCTCAGTAGTATTTCGCGGGCAGAAGCTACACCCACAATACCACCGCCTACGACAACTAAATCATAATTACTAGATGATTTTTGTTGTAAAAACATTTGTGAATTATTGCAAATAATTATATAAGATCATTTATAATTACTTTTTTATCGTGTTGTGCTGCCATCTTCGTGTAACATGCGGTTTTATTTGATCACATGTTATTACTTGAGTGTAAAGGCCTTTGGTTGTTGTAACTTTAAAATTTCTTAACAATTGTGCCATAGTCTACAGTCTTTATTTATATTTACTACCTCATATGATGGACGGTTTATATTCCTGTTAACCTTACACGACCTTGATTGACACGATTTTCCAATCAGTTTTCTAATGAAGGGGAGAATTTTCCGTGGAAATTATTACTTCCAGTAGTTATTTATGTTTTGACATTACAGTATCTGATAAGAATCTTGATAAAAGCTTTGGCAGCTGGATTGTACGGTATTCTGGGTTGCAATTATAATATCTGGAATAATTAACATTACTTACTAGGCCTTTCTTTTATATACTATAATTATAATTTTTACGATTGTAAAATAATAATATAATAGAAGAATAAATGACGATTAGAGATACGAATTAAATGTACATTTCGATCTCGTCTTTCTAACGGTGAACGACAGGTTTTAGTTATTTTAAATTAAATTAACAATTTGGTGTATTAAAAAGTTAACATTTTTATAGAAAATTCCGCGATTACATTACATTCCTTCAAAACTAATACTCAATAAAGTATTTTCTATTGTGTACCATTTCATGACCATTTCGTCACTTCCACCTGTAAATTCGACCTGTAAATTCGACACTAAAAAATGGCCCGAATCGGCCCGAATGATCTATTCTCTACTTATACCCGGAAAACGTTAACCAAATAATATATATTGCTGCAAGCTTCTGTAAAAGTATAATGTAACATAACATTACAGTAATAAATTATTTTATCCTCTGAGGATACACGACGAATGTAGGTTCTCAACTCAAAACTTTTATCTTTAAACGATGAACTCGATTACGATTAACGATTTAAATGAACTCAAGAGCGTTTGTTGAACTGAGCAGCAGAGTTGTTTATGATGTCGGCAAATAAAGAAGTCGTGAATTTGTTAGCCACAAAAAACGATACATACAAACTAAAAACTACTAATTGAAAGCGGTTTTGACTACTTGTGGTTTTGGTTGTGTTTTACTAAATTTGTAACGTAAATAATATTAGAAATAAAGTTGTTTTGTGACATGTAAGTATTATATATTTTATTTAGGGTTTCGTGTATAATAAATAAGTTTGTTTTTATATAAGTAAAATAAACCAATCAGTTCTCTTTTTCCTCCAACAGTTTTCACTTCAAAGTCACTTTAATTCGGTCATTTCGTGATTCGCGAATCTGAGATCTGGAGCCATTCCAAAGCCTCTTGTACAATAGTTTATATCGTTATTTTGGATTTACGAGTACGTGATGTTTTACTAAATATTATGTAAGAGTATTATTGTTTAGGTTAATACTAGTACTTGCTCTTGTCTGGCATTGTGTGTGTTTTAACTCACACGTGATACAACCGGTTTGGAATCGGCTATTTTTTATTTTGTTGTTTGTTCATCAATCAACCTGCTTCTCAGTATTTTTTGTTTGTTATGCATTCTCACGACTCATCCATTTACATTCAGTACCCTAAAATCTAATCTTATTAGATCTATCTAATTACTAAAGCTAAAACTGAATATTAACTAACATAAGAAAAAAGTGAATATTAACTAACATAAGAAAAAACTGAATATTAACTAACATAAGAAAAAACTGCAAAAAATAGAATCAAACATAGCCAACAATTCTCAATAGAAGATTTTTGTCTTCGAAAACATTTTCTTCAATGAAACCTCATAGTGTTTTGGGTTTTAATAGAGTTACAATTAATTTTTAATTAATTTATTAAACTAAAACTAAAAACTTCTCTTATCCAACATTGAACTCAAGCTTAAATATTTGTTTTTGTATAAATATATCAGCGAAATGTTCTTGACATTTAGGCTTCTTTATTTATTTATCAAAAAGAATCATCTTAATATATGTATACATTAATATCTACGGTATGTAGTCTATAGTAGAGTCGATATTTAGCTTATATTATATGCATGTGCAGTCCATATTTATATTTATAGCTTATGCTTTAGTTCAATTGGCCGCCTGGAAATCTTATCAGTAATTGTCATGTACTTCTTCTTCTAAAGTGTTCAATTATGATAAATAACGCAACAGAAACAACAACCACAACAACAATAATAACACCGACATACGACAGCAGAACCAGAAAATAACAATGTGAACAATTTACTCTAAAGAAGCTCACTCACGAGTCAACATTAGTTAATAATATAATTTAAAACCCTCTGAGTACACAACGTTTGCAAGATATACGACAACGAAAAAGTAAGCAAACAAAACCAAAAAAAAAACTTGCATTCGAACACAAAGCTCGAAGTTGTGGTTGAGTTACCAGTGCTTGCTTATTTGAGTCTCGCACGATCAGTAAACGCGTCAGAACATCAGACAGCAAGAAGATACACAAAGATACACAGTCTCGGCGTTGTTAAGCAATAAAATTGAATATTATGGAAGAACAGTGGAATAATGTTGAATTAACCGATCTCTCGAAGTGCAAATCATATACGTTAAATCATCAATATGATGGTGTAAAGCCACAAAGCATTACCATCAAGAACAATGAAGCAATTGAGACAGAAGATTGTCGGGGCGACAATAAGGAGCAGAATTGTCAAGCAGATCAAAGCGGAATTCTAAAGCCTGGATCGAAAATTAAACCAGAAATTCAAGTTGAAGTTGTAGAAGCATTGGTTCGTCGTTTATATGGCATAACGACGAATTCAATAGAGGATTGTATCTCATATGATGATCGAAACTTTATTATTAAAGAAGACCCGTAAGTATTCATGTTCATTCAATGTTTCTAGTACGTTGCGTAGTAATATTTTCAAAATTAGTTTTATTCGTACAAAAACATTATTGATAAAAAACTAAATTTCAATTTATCAAAAAATATAATATGTATTTCCATTCTATCTACTAGGTATAAATCAATATAAATTTTAACCATTTTTCCATTGATTTTCGTTTTGATTAACATATCATTTCAACACTTAAAAGCAGTTGAGTCGATATACATACGTATATATTTCGTTTAAGAACATGTGGTTTCATATTAAATAAAAAATATCACTTTAATTATAAGAGCTAATATAATAATTAACACAATAATAATTACTTGAGCTTTGGTCGCGTTTGAAATCCAAACATACTTAATCGCGTTTGATTCTGCTGCAAGCTTGAAACGTTGGCAGTTTTCGTTTTTGTTATGGCAGTTTTTGGTTTTGTCAGACCCAAGCGCGGTGCACGGAGTTGTTTAAATTTAGCTAATACAAAAGTGCTATTTATTGGCAGTGATGATGATTGAGCAACATCGTCGTCTGAAATCACAATACTTTCTGTATTATTTTCGGCTTTATTATCACTGAGAGGAATGCTTTCTGATATTTCTGATTTTTGGCAGATATCACTGCAAGAACCTTCGTCTTTAATATCTATTTCTGTGGATAGTGATTCCGGTTCGATATCCAGGTCGTGGTTATTAAAAATATTTTGTTCCAATTCTTCTGACACTAACATCTTGTTAGTTGGAGATGATGGTGAAGTGTGATTGTACAATTGCTGACGGTTATCCTGCATTTGTTGTGAAAGACTTTCAATCTTATCGATTTCATTTGACAGATCCCTTGCCACAGGCTTTTTATGTTGCAACTGAATTACTTGCTTTACATTCGATGGAAAAAGTCTACTCTTAACCAGGATCTTTTGCTCCTCGTCAAATACAGAATGTTTTGCTTTCCAGCTGCGATTGGAATCTTGTGCGGATTCATTACTGAGATGATTTTTTTGTGCATCTCGTACTTTGAGTAAAGAACCACGCTTACAAATAACTGGCGATGTATGTATGTTTCGATCTGTCTGTGGCTTAGCAAATGGGTTATGATTCGCCGAAATTCTTCTTGGAGAGGCTGGCGGGGATGAAGATGTGGCATCATCATTATCATCATCGGTAAGTGAGGAACTGCTTTCTCGTCGTCGCTTCAAATATGATTCAATACAATCACCAACTGTTTCGTTTCTATACATGGAAAAGATGTCCACTTCTGCAGGTTTTTCTTCCTCCTCTTTAATACTGTTATTAATATCTTCAACAAGTGTTTGACGTATAAAATCAACTTTTTTAAACTGAAGAGCACAGAAATCTGACTTAGATGAGCCACCGGATTGTGTTTCAAAATTGTTTGCTAGCCAAATACTTTTATGTTTGGCACACTTACTTTTCCTAGGCATCGCTAGCAGAAGTTTCAAATCCTTGTCTGGGTGCCAGTTGTCTAACTTTTGAAGGGTGAATGGATTTAAATTTCCTAAAGCTAGTTGAAACGCTTGCTCATCATCTTCCAGCAGTGTACCTGCGTTGGTACAGTAGCGTTCTTCGGTTCCAAATTCTTCCAATTCATGCAATCGTTCCATTTTTCGTTTAAGTGGATTATAGATATACATGTGCTTAAAAGTTGATTCAGCTTTGAGAAAATTTTCAATGTATTCATCGTCAACCTTTATTAAATAGATAATAATGATATATTAACACAAAAGATACGTTTACATTAAAACATACATTAAAAACAATAATTCAGAACGATAAGTGATACAAACCTCTAACGTTTTCATGTTTAAATACTGTGGAATTTTTTTCAATGCACGCCACATATTTTCCTCCTCAGTTTTAAGCATAAACTTGCATGCCTTAGCCAATCCTATGCCAGGCAAGGAGTCTAAATAATCACAGCCTGATAAAATACACATGCGTCTAAATTTATCGAAGGTAAACCGCTCCTTGTGACATCCCATGGCCAGATATAGTTTATTAGATTCGATCAGCAATCCTGCGCCTGTCAAGTCCAGCTTGAAGATCACGCTACGTGCTCCGAACAGAGTCAAATCAGAGTCCTCAGTAATGACATACTGCGCTAAGTTGACTTTATTCAACCAGGCCAGTTGGGCATCAGCCTCATACGGTGCCGTTATGCAATCAACATTGCGTTTCCTGCACTCGGATATAAGCCGCAATGCCATTTTATGAGTCACGTCGACACAGCGCCGCATATGAGAGCGAGCTTCCTCAATTTGTCCAAGTCGCAACAATTCTGCAGCGCGTTTTCTCGACTGTTGCCGCGACTCTCGGCGACGTTTTTCCGTAATTGCCTTGGCAGGTAAGTGGCGACCATCGAATACTAGAATCGGTTTTATATCAAACGACAACAGCATATGCACATATTTGAGGCAGTATTGAAGATACAGGTCGGTTTCCTCCCCACGAGCTAACTTCTCGGCACAAGAGAATACCCCTTTGTGAAGCCAGCAATAAGTGTCCACTGCAACAGTCGAGCCTCGCAAGTCTTTCAGATGCACTCTCGATGACGCTTTCTCTAAGAATGGTATTAATCCAGTGATACCCATTACAAATAAACCACAATCACACTACACGAAATTAACAAATAACATAATTTATTGCCACAGTTCTCCTTGTTAGATTATTCTCTTCGGATAACAAATAAACGCCAAACATACAAAAAACTCTTTTCCGCCCTTTCACTGGAGAAAAACCACCAATTGCCGCGAAAAACAGAATTGAATGTTGTCAAAATTTGCGTATTCAGTGTTGCCAACTACCTTAAACTGTCTAAATTAAAAGCATAAGGCTCTGGTCACATTTGGGTAAAATTAAAATTTTTCCCCCGAAACTAACTTTGTTTAATTTCACGCACGGGAATTGTGTACTTTTATTGTACTTTATTCGGTTTCCGTTTGATATTATCCATACATTCAGCATTGAATTTGTTTGTAAATTGAATGTTGTTGATTGTTGTTGTTATTGTTATTGTTGTTAAACAATTCATTCACAATGCACTTTAAATGCATGCAGCACAATTATAGAAAATTTTCGCCCCTTCTTCGTCCATGCCCCTTTTGCGTCTTCTTCGTCCCGCGCTCTTCGAATGTCCGTCCACGGCTTTTTTTGACGAAATATGCACAGTGCATGCATATATGCATACAGCTACTATTGTGAAGCAAGCAACAACAAACAACAATTGTAACGCTCGCCCGCCATCTCGTGGCGGTTAGCGTTACTACTCGCTACTAGCAGCACAAGACACCCGGAAATGAAAATTTCGACACCGGAAATGAAGTTTTGGTTCCGGTTTGTCACTGCATTTATTTTTATTTACCTTAACAGAATATAAACAATAAAAATTTTTTTTTTTATGTGAGATTGGTGGCCAAATGCATTAAACTGCTGTTATTCTGTTATAACTAAAAATGTTGCCGGTTCAAATCGCGCAGAATGAATTTCATTTTGTTCTTCAAATTTATATATTTTATGCATTTTTCCATTTTTTTCCAAATACAATAAAAACCGATAAAAATAATAAAATCGAATGAATGAATTTTTAGAGCAAATATTTGAATATAGACGAATTTCAAATATATTTTTATTAGTTATAATAGAAGTTTTGACGATAAACCAACCGTATAGTTTTCATATTACAATTACTATGAAAAAATTTGATTTCAAAAATTGTTCACGACTGTTTTCCTTATTACTCTATTGTTCACTTCCTAGATTTGCGTATTATAATTAGCAAATATTTAGTGATTTTAATGTTTTATCCAAATTATTAAAGCTTAATCCGAATAATTTTTGCCTACAATTTTTGCCTACTCAAACTTATTTGTTGCAGAGAAAAAAAAAAAGAATAATTAGACAACAAATAAGCATTTTGATTGTAATTTTGCCGTTGTTGTATTGTATTTGTAGAAGTTTGTCGAACAGCCAAAAACGATTTGTTTACAAACCAAACTAACAACGGAAATTCTATATAATTACAAACAAAACTAACAACGTCCTTGAAAGCAATAAGTTTTGTTTCCCTTCTTCTTTTTTTTCTATTATTAATTAATAAGATATTAAATGTAATGTTAATGTTAAGTTTTCGTTCTTGATTTAGGTATTCATATTTAAATAAAGTGTAAAATTTAAGAATAGTTTTTCAGATACTTTTACTTGCTCTTTGCTCTATAAATGAATAAAATGCTTGTATTTTCGTATTATTTGCAGAAACATGAAAAATCCACTAATTGTTCCTCACTGGCCCCATGGATATGTCTTTAAAGTATTAAATGCATTGGATTCGAAAAAAATCGATTTTATTGAAGCGCAAAACGCATTGATGATTTTTTTGTGTACTTAATTATTACCGTAAATATATTGTCCCTAAATGAGGGCCTAAGCGCAGTAACGGGGTTTATATATATATTATATATGACTTCCCTTAAAAATTTTATATGTTAATTGTTAGTTATGGAGATGTTACTCCTCGCATATATAATGGTTACGCCTTCAATGCGCTCAGTGCCTCATATGACTCTATTTTATATTATTGAATCAATCCACAGGAAATTTGATATTTGATGATACAGCAATGAATCATTTTTTAACAGACAGGTTTAATGTCTAGTAGATTATAAACCTTATATATTGTAAATATAAACTTTAAACGAAGAAAAATACGTACATATACCGTTTTTGTGGATTGATTCACAAATATTGAACAGGATCCTCCATTTAAAGTTGCTTTAGCAAATGTATAGAAAATATATTTAGATACTAACAAATGTTTATACTATTCCATAGCTAAAAACAGCATACAATGTCCCAAACCAGTCCTTAATGTAAACGGCAAATATCACTCGGTTGAGCGTATTAATGAGGATGATCATGTTGTGCGATTGTTGGAATACATACCGGGAAAAATGTTTCATGAGGTCCCGAAAACGAACTACCTTTTATATCAGAGTGGAGAGTATATTGCTAAAGTGGATCGCGCTGCAAAGGCTTGTAGACGAGATTTTGTTTTTAATGATCACCGTCGTATTAATGCTCCGATTTGTCTGATTGCTTTTACAGGGTTTTAAACATGATGCTTATGAAACACACAAAACCACGTGGATGCTTCAATCTGTGCCGAATTTGAGGGACTTCCTTTACGTGCTGGACGGTGATTATTCACGTCGACAAATTATTGAGGATATTATAGAAGCCTTCGAAGCGAATGTCCTATCCAAAGTAGACAGCTTCGATATGCAAATCATACACGGCGACTACAATGAACAGAATATAATTGTTGAAAAGTCGCAGGCAGGACAGGATGATGAATACAAAGTGGTCGGTATCATCGATTTCGGCGACACAAACAAATCACCGGTCATTTTTGAAGTTGGCATCGCAATGACATACATGATGCTCCAAGCAAGATCACTGGAAAGCGGTGGTGTTTTCCTAGCCGGTTACACTGCAATAAATCCCATATCGGCAGAGGAGAAGCAGTACCTTAAATACTGCGTAGTCGCTCGCCTGGCTCAAAGTTTAGTAATGGGAACCTACACATACACACAGGACCAGACAAATGAGTATGTTTTAGTGACTCAAGAGTATGGATGGCAATTAATTGAGGAATTGTGGCGAGAGCAATTTACTAAGATTGACGAGCTATGGCAAGCAGCAGCCGACAAGTATCTCACTCAGAGTGGCAAGTAGAAGAGGAGAGCAGAGGAGCTTTTGCCCCAATTAATTAATAATAAACTGTTTGTCAATTAATGCACCAAATATTTTTGTGTGTACGCACTGAAACACATTCAATAACTAAACAAATATATACAATAGTTGTTTGAACTCTTTCTCGCTTGTTTTTACCGATATATATAATGAAAAATCTTTACTATGGAAAATCTTATACTGTATTATGTATTTGTTACCATAAAACTGCTTAAACTTTTTCTCACCATATGAATAAAAATATAATCACCAGATACACTCGTAGTGTTTGAAGGTTGAGCGACTCAATGGTTAAAACTTTAATCCGTCTTCAGCACAATTTCATAATACAAAGACATAAAACCCCCCCAAAAAATACACATTATATAAAATATAAATTATGTATTAATTGTATTACAGTTATTCATTTATTTTTCCCATTTTTTCTACGAACAACTAGGATTTTATTTAGTTTTTACATTTGTTTGTTAAAAAAATAAACATCATTCTTACTTTCGTATGTACAGCTAGCTATTTAACAAAACTAAACGAGTATAATTTTCATAAACACACAACAACATATGTATGTAAAATACTTATGTTAAATATTTTTGGTTTCAATTTCAAATATAAATAATTTTTCATCTTAATATTAGAGCGAAAAATTAAAGTAGAAAAAAAAACATAAAAAAATACAAAATTATCAAGAATTAATAGTTCATAGAATAAATTTTCTGGATACAAAAATATATTTTGAAGAATTTCCTATCAGATCGTAAGCAATCCATTACCAAATAAGGTAGGTAATCAACAATAAAAAGAGATCATCAAAAAGTGACAAATAATACTTTCTAACTTAAAATATAGAATAGAAAAGATCAAAAAAGGAATAAAAAACAAAATATCAATGAATTCCAAAGGATTACTTTATATATTTTTACTACAAAGGCTTTTGACTACAGCCGAAAGTGGTGCTTTCTTGTTTTTACGATCATAAGACATCTTGCGTAGTTTGCAACATTATTACTTAAATTCTAGTTTAAAAAAAAAATCTTACTCTGTGAACTTCTAATTTTGATAATTTCTTTTTTTAATCACAAGTTCTGTTTAAACTATTATTGAGTTCGTCCTGTTAGCTTTTTAACGTTAGCGTAGAGAACTGAAAGTTTTTAAATCAGATTATGATTTAAAACGATTATATTTCGGCGGCCGTAAATGGATTTAAGTCGATTTTCTAGCGTGGTTAACATAAGACTTTCAATGCGATTGCGCTCTTAATTTTTAGTTGCTTCCGTGGAATTAACATTTGTGGTTAGAGTCGGTGATTGTCCCTCTGACCGTGAAGGAACTGTGTCGACCACAGTTTTAGTAGCAGCAGCCACTGCCGCTGCCGCATTTGCTGCACGTTGTCGCGTATTTGCGATTGCACCAGACGAGCTCTGTTGTCGTCGCCGTTTCTTCAGGAAAACAAAGGAGGAGTTCAACATTTGACGCTGTGCCTGGTGTGATGATGTACTTGATTTCACCGCAGACAGCGTGGCGACGAAATTAAACACCCCTGGAGCGGACGATGTGTTGTGCGAGTTAAGCCAAGGCAGCGTAAAATCGGAGTTTGTGCTTAGCTTCGGAATCAGTTCGCCGAATGCTTGCACTGGTAAATCGTTGACGTAACAAATCATTTCTATTGCATCCGGTGGCGGATAGAAGCTGAGCATATGCTGCTGCTGGTCCGGAGCATTTTGGAGTTCGTCTTTGCAGTGGCGTCGTTTGAGTTTTTCTATGCGGCGTTGTTCGCGTATCTGCTGTACATCCCACTTCTTGCGCCTCTTCTCGTCCAACTCCAGTTTAGCGTGTCTCTTGAGAAACGTGTCATCCGAAAGATCTTCGGTGCCCTCAGTGCAGTACGAGGCAGAGATTTCATGCTCAGTCCATTTGGGTATCTCGAGCACAGGAGGCAAGTCAGTACGCAGAGTACTGACATCATCTCTCATTAGTTCGTTATCACAGTTGAACTCCTCGTCCTCCCAGGCTCGCGTGCAGTACCGCTGCGTGGTGCTGATGTAGCCACAGCGCCGTCCCTTGGCATAGTGCTGGTGGGAGGAGGTGTGTGCTGATGGGGCCAAATGTTCCTGGTGATGTTTATCAGTATCCTTTGGAGACATGCTGGGTGCCGGTGAGCTAACGCATGTTGTGTGCTAAAGCGATGAAGATTTAACATCAAGTTAATAAGTATTTGCCATATAAGTGAAATAATATACCTGTTCTATTTCTGCAGCCGAATCGCAGCTGGCCGATTCGTCCGAGTGCAGTTCAGGCGCATGGGTGAGCATTAGCGGCATTTGTTTGCCTCCACGGCTCGGCGTGGGTTGTGTCTTGACGGGAGTAGCGGACGATTTGCACATCGGTTTGCGTGGCTTTGCACCACGTGCAATTTTCGACGACAGTTTAGGGAGCGCCTGCATGCGTTTAGCTAAAGCAATTTCATCATTAATATCATCCATTTCGTACCAGCCGTTGTCATTATCGCCACCGCTCGTACGTGTACCCTTGGCAGATAGTGTCTTCGTACTTTCATCCGCCAGGCGTCTCGTCGACTCTTCCAATTCGGACGTTGAATCCGAAGCTGTTGATACTGGACTATGCATACCCGCTGTATTTACACGATGCAATATAATCTTACTTATTAGTTTTCCGTTGCATTCCCCAATTATATTGGCGCCTTTTCTACCGACAGACTTTTGAGAGCCGTTCGGCTTCGTTGTGTTCTCCTGAATTTTGTAATTTTTCTTTACCAATTTACCTCCCTTCTCCAGCTGTTCCTTTAGCGCCGATTCCTCCTTGGGGTATTTTGTCTCATCCGTTTTTGCTATCTGCGCTGAATTTGTTTCCGTTTCAACTTTGCACTGAATTTTAGCCAGAGGCGGAGGCGGTAATGTTGAAACCTCTACACCTCCGGTGGCCACCCGCTTCATCTGTCGTTGCAGTTGTTTCTGGAGTTCCTGCACTTGTGCTTCCAATTGCAGATTTTTTGCTTTTAAGCTCTCCGTCTCCTCGCGCAAACTGTTTAATACCTTGTCCTTTGACATCAGCTGATCGCTTTGTTCCTGTATCAGATCCAAGTGCAGTATTAGCATCGCCTTCAACTGCTTGTTCTCCTTAAAATCCTTGTCCTTGTTCTTGACATCCTGCCCAGCGGCGACTGTGCCAGTCGCGTTGTTGTTTGCGCGTATATAGTTCTTTCCTTCGCTGCTATGGCAATAAACGTGGTCCAAGTACTTGTTATTCGGTGTTTTGTTGCATTTATTCTCCATCATATGTCATAAGAAATCTATTTATTTACAGCAAAGACAACAATCAAGTTAAAGATTCACAATAATTGTTGTTTTCGCTTGTTCGCAAATTTGCAACCCTTTTTCCCCTCCTTAATAATGCTTTACACCACAACGACGATTGACACTTGGTTTCTCCTTTCGCGGAATCAATTTTTTACTTTTTCTTCTACTGAAAATTTTGTCCTCCCAAAAATGTTCTCTTTAGTTATTTACGATCGAAACTTTATATTATTGAGAACATGTTATTCCTACATATGATGTACTTTTCGATAGCTTGAAAAGCTGCATTAGCAGCTTTCAAATAAATATTGGTCACGGAAAATTTTGCCAAACAACAGCCACACGGCGTAATATTTTTATTTAGCATTTTAATAGACACCACACTTGTTATCAGAGTTGTTATTTTTATGGTGAATTGGTAGCACTGAGATTAACCCAGCTGTGCATTTACCGGCATCGATTGAATTACTTGATTATTTTACGGCTGACTAAAACCTACATTTTGCATAGTGTTTACTATATATATACAGTTGAAAATCAGTAGCGTGAACATTGGTTAATCTGAACAACCGGGTGTTAACTAGATATCTTCAACATTGATTTCCTCATAACGTGAACTTTTGTTAGCCGATAGAATGAGCAAATTTTTTATCATTTACACATTCATGGAAAGAATAAGTGAAATATTCTACACTTAATTAAACTTAATTAAAAATAAATTAAGTGAGATTAAAATTACGAAGCCTTTATCTAAAATCAGTCCGAAAAGGCATGTCACCGCTTAACACTGTTCTACAATAAGTTGAGGAATCAGTTGTATCGCAAACAAATTTCGAACTTAAAAAGAAAAAGGCAGAAAGCAATATTAGAAAATGTTTAAAAGAAAAGAGTGCAGATTAGAAATGAAGATTGTTTTTCAATAATACTTGTCTATGTACATACATATGTATGACATGTATCCAATAATTAAAATGGATTAATAATAATATAAAATAGTAACACTGGCAAATAGTTTAGAAGATATAGAGTTAAGAATTTCAATTTTTATCATCACAGTACATAAAAATATACTCCACAGTATTGCAAAGTAGACTGGGGTGTTGTACTAGAATTCGTATAGTGAACATATTTGGATGAGATAATCATCTCTGATATTTGGACCATGAAATGTGGTGTAGCCTTTGCGTGAAATAACAGAATAAATATATCGTGCAAATTTTGAATCGTGCAGCTTTTGAAAAAATGGCACTTTCGCTATTTGACGACGATGATGTGGATAATCTATTAAACAACGATTTAAATGAAAATCAGGATTTGCCAAGTGATGACGAACACAAGGAGAACGATGGCAATGAGGGAAATCTGTTCGGAGAAGAGGAAAATGATGGTGGCGAAGACAACGCCGTGAAGGTTGAGCCTAAGAAGCGTTCTGTCCGTAACACTCGCCCAAAACTAACAGTGGAAACATTGCGTGGCCTCCGTGGAATTCAGACAATCGAAGATTATTTCAAAGATATCAAATTCAAAGGAAAGGGTCATGAAAAATATAATCTGGATGAAATTATGCGACGCCTGCAGCACTGGGGACACCGTATGTATCCTACGTACAAATTCGACGATATCTTGGCTAATATAGAACGCTTGGGTAAAAAGAAACCTCTACAGGTGCATATGTCTCGATATCGATTGGGAATGTTGAGCGATCTGCAATTGGCGGAAAATAACGCTATGGAAGACGATGAGGATGTGGGTGACGCAGCAGTAGATGAACCGTTCGACGAATTCGATGCTTTGTTGGGTGAACAAATTGCAATATCTAAGCTGGTGCCTCGGACACCGGCATCAAGCAGCAATCCGCGCCAAGCGTCGACTAATACAACATTGGCTAGCAGCACATTCACTACACCATCGTTCGAACGAACCAACCTCGCAATGTCTACACCTTACACTGGAATACAACACAATCTGAATGACAGCGATTTGGCCACACCCTTGCCACCATCGCAGCCAGACTCTGAAGCAGCGCCACCAAAGAAATTGACTGCAGAGCAAATGGCGAAAATTGCGGAAAACCGGCGCTTGGCACAAGAGCGATTGCGCGCCAGGCAACAACAACAACAGCAGCAGATAATATAGCTTGTTAGAACATTATTTTTACATTTATTTTTTTTAGAAATAAGTTATGAAAGATCAACCATCATATCACACAAAAATATTCATATTATACTATTTATGGGAATCACTATTTATAAAACATACATACAAAAACCTACATAAACCATTTGTTTTTTAACTAACAATTAACACGTTAAAATAACAAAGATATTAATAAATTTTTCAAACTAACAAAACGGTGAAATGATGAAACATATCTAAAAAATAAACTACGACTGTAGCATTCGCACGCTGCTGGTTTATATCATGTGCACGTATCTATAAAGCAAATCTGACTCTTCCGACTTTGCAACTATGTGGAAGTCCCTTGATTCCTGACAATACTTAGCATAAACGCTTTGGCTATTCTCATCGACTGCAGGTGGTTTTATGCTCAAATATGAATCTGTGCCATAGTCACTAAGTGGTGTTAGCTGAATACCTCGCAGAAGCTTACTGGCGTCCGTATCACGCTGCGGCAATGTGCCATTTGAAAGCTTACCCAGTTGGACGTATTTCTTATAAACTTGCATATTCGCTTTCGAAGGGCCGTTAATGCTGCAGCCATAAACCTGATGCATGGGAGGCAACAACGAGTCCAAGGAACGCTGTTGTGCGATATGATTTCTCGATATTTGTGTAGCGGTGTTTTCAGCAAAGCCACTTAGTTCTTCATAAGATGTGGAGTCGTCGCCTTCAGATGTAGAACTGGAGGAATTGCTATTCATAGAGCTGGTTGAACTTTGACCCGTCAAGGATGGGTTCTTGCGTGTCTTGCGCTCCTGTATTTGACGCTGGAAAGGACTGTAGTTGGTGCGAAATGTGGGCATGTAACGCATGGCTAATTGGCTTATTTCGAAAGCAATATGTTCGCTCAACTCGGTCCACTTAAACGACTGGTGGTAATTCGAGTATGCATCGATCATTTCTAGATCTTTGGAATGCACACGAAATAGTTCCTTGACAATTTTATTTGAATCCGAGCAAGAGTAGGGTAAAAAAGAGCGCACTTTAAGGCGCACCCAGTCTGTAAGTAGTTGCGTTTCGCCGCGAGGCGACAACGGTTTGTAGGAATTGTGCATATAATAGTCCGTTTGGAGCTCCCAAATAGGTTGATTTTCTGCAAATTAAATATTAAAATAAACGGTAGTTACATAGAAGTATTGTTTAAATTAAATACGTTATAACAATAAAGAATATTCAGCGTGGGAAACCTACGTTTAGAATGGCTTTTGCTTGGTATATAAAAGCCCAGGAACAAATTGATGCTATGTTGCTTCTCTGTGTCGCTGAATGTATTGCTGTAATAACGACTTAGCGTCTGCATGATGTCGTTTCCCTGCGAAGCCCAAGCAGCCGTCTTGCGATAGGTTTTTATGCGGTGCACCAACTGCGAACCGCCATATTGCAAGGCCAAAGTATCGCCATGCTCTTCGTATAAATTTTCCAGCATTGTCACGCAATCCGAATCGAACTCCAACTTCGCCGATTTGATGAAGCCCAAACGTTCCAGCTGATGACCCAAAGCACACTTTCCTATTGCAAATTGAGCCGTGTTGGTACGATCCAAGCAATCCACACAATTTACACGCACGATACCCGTTTGGAAGCCGAGCTCATTGCCGCCATCTTTGAAAAACATGCCCGTTTGCTGCACCACATTTTCCGATATGTCGGCTAACATTTCCATAACGTTGCCACCACCGCGACTTTTGCGCGCCATATCGAAATGAATGTGCTTCATGCGATGCTGTGGCGGCAGGAACTGGTTTAGATAGTGTATGCTATTGAGGAGCTCCAATGAAATGATAGACTCGTGCTTTCGCTTCTCCCGTTTCTTGACCAGGTTGAGCATAATAATCGGAGAACCATAGTGCAACAGTAAACGTTCAAAGTGCCGTGCCGGTGTTTGCGCAAAAGGATCACAGATGTCCAATTGTATAGGTGGCTTCGGTACCATTTTGCTTATGTCCTAAAATAGTAAATCATGGGAGAGAAAGTATTTACAGTCTTGTTTTCTTTTGATGTTATATAGTCTAGTTGTAAATACTTAAAATTATCACGAGGTACTTACTTGTGACCAATGCGATGGTATTGAGCCGCGCATTTGTGTAAAGGAACACATCCGATGGCCGTCTGTAACGATTTGTTCTGTCTCCACCTCATTCGCTACATCGCCCTGGAAATTAGCACCACGTTTTAGAAAACGTGTGCCTGCATAACGAGTGCTTCGTCTCGCTATGAGACAAACATTTACATGGCGCCCGTAAACGCTGATGCAAGATTGGCTAATATAGCCGTGTGTAACCTCAAGTAGCCAGTCCTTTAGCATGATACTTTGCATCGGATTCAGCAAAAATGCATTCCACACGAAACGTGTTCGTGAATCACTGCGAAACGCATAGTCCACGCGCTCATGAGCATTCAGAACATTGTTAGTTAGTATGTTCCAATCAGGCAGTGGCTCCTCTGTTTCAATGTCTACGTCGGCGCCTACAAATCGAGGAGCAGATTGATTATACTGCAGAGTGCGCGTCAAGTCGTATGAGTAACTAAAATAGAAATTGCTACGCAAATCTATATTCTGGAACATCTTCTTGTAGCGCTCCTCAAACGGGTGCGGCACCTTCAGTGTATTCTCATTTACACGCACCATAACCGTATCTTTGATAGTGTAAATTAGGTGCATGCCAATAAAGGCACAACATTTCCGTTTGGTTACCAGCAACAAATAATAGCCTTCTAGGAAGCGCACAAATCCCAACACACCATAAGCTGATATTACCTTTGGCGACCCACCTAGAGAGCTGACAAACCGTCGTATTTCCAATGCACTAAATTCTTTGGGATTTTCATCGATAACGAGCCGATCATGTCGTGTTCGATCAATGGTCAGAAGACGAAAGCGCGTCTCCCTATTATTGCTGCCCACCAGAAAAAGTCGCTGTTTGTAAACGCAGTAGAAATGCTACACACAGATATCTTTAAAATGAACAAGCAAGGATACTCACTGTTTTCGTTTCATACAGGACAACTTTTTGTATTGCACTTATGAGAGGATGGAATATAATATTAGGATTGTTATTATTCATTTTCCGTCTATGAATATCATCAGGCAATAAAATTTAATAACTGATTGATGGAAGCTAAAGCCTATAGCGAATGTCAGACTTTGTCAAATTGCAAAGTTGAGGTACTTTAAAATTGTTAATTAAATGAGGGTGACAGCGACGTAATAGCAAGACGAGACGACGAGTCCCGTGACTCTTGGAATAGCATTGTTACGTAGTCGTGACTTCATCAGTCACCTTGACTCTTGGAATAGGGATGCAAAATTTTCGACTCCGTCAGTTTCATTGACAGATGCATTGTTTATAATTTAGCGAAAACACAGCAAATGTTACGCGAGACATCGATTGGGAATCGATGAAGGTTTTTGACATCAGCTGATGTAACTTCGCAACTTATTTTCGGGGTGTTGTTTAAGAACAAATTTTGTAAATATTTATCCAAAGTGAGGTGCATTTATTCAACGTAACTGATATATACTTCTGCTAGCTGAACGGAAATCATAAAATAAACTGAAATATGAGTGCAATTTCATTAATCGGTATTTAACACATAAATGTTAAGAAATGCTTTGCAATATGGAACGTGCAGATCGATACACTGTCACACCACCAAAGTTGAATGGGAGCACGTTCGGGCAACGCAGGGATGACATCTTTAAAAGGTTACAACATATCGCCGAGCAGTGTCAATTGAATTACAGCGGTCGCAACGAACTTGCATCAGAAAGCGACGAAATTGTATCCGAATTGTGCGATGCACTTGAAGAAGCTTTTAGTTATGGGTTACATCAACAACATTCCACAATCGCAACAGCTGCAAATTTATTTCAGAACATGCAGGAGATTGTAATTGGTATGTCGTTTCGCGCTTTATGCTAATATTGTCTCGAGTAAAGACTGCGTTCTTCTGCTTAGGCAATACGGTCAACTCTTCAGGCAATCCCACATTTTGGGACTTTTGCCAGGTGCATTTAACGCATGACGAATTCAAGCGCTACATGAGTCTAAAACAGGTAAATACAAAATATGGACGCGGGATGGCATTCATACGAGCAGCACTCAATGAAAAATCGCTCCAAAGATACCTGTTAACTTGGTTAAATGACGAAGACCTTCAACGTTACTATTCCCCGTGGTCTTTGCTCTTGGATGGTGAAATTAGCAAAGAATTGTCAAAAATCGTGGGAAGCCTAAATAACATTCTCTTTGCACTAAAGGTAGACTCTAAAGAGTTAAACACGAGTGTTAATAGTAATGTTGTGCGCAAGGAGGAACCCATAATATATGCACCTGCACCGATACCTGTTGTAACAGTCAAGCACAAACGCAAGACAACTGCCATTGAACGTCCCATTGCCACTGAAAACGATGATTTTCTGAAAACTCTTCGGGAAATGGAATTGCCAAGGTCTCAGTTAGTTACGGCTTCGCCAGAGTCGGTGGCCAGCATTGAGGATCTAAACCTGCCGCCAACAGATCCCATAGAACCAGAGTTGGAATTTCTTAAGCAACCAATCGATGACGTTTGTAATCTAAATAAAGAAAGTGCATTTCAATGTGTGCCGTACTGCAGCTCGGCAGGTGTTGTACAGTTTGATAGTACGAGCATAGACGCAGTCGGCGTCTCTGAAAACGATGATGACAAAAGCGATACATCTTCGCAATATAGCAAGTCATCTTCAGCCTTATCTGCGTCGCATGCGCAATGTGACAACAAGAATGCATCGCTCGAGGAGAAACTACGAGAAATGAATGAACGATGTGTGTTGTTGGAGACACGCGTAGCTCAGTTGAGCCTTAAGAACCGCCAGTTAGTGCGTAGACTTAAGCAGCAATTCAATGAATCCGGCATACATCCCTCTTCGTCCTTGACAACTCATTTTCTAATAACAATACCTCATGCGACTCTATTGAAATCCCAGCATGGTAGAGCTTATTACAGCTATGAGATTCATATAACAATGCGACAAAATTTGGAATATTGGTCACTGAATAAACGTTACCGTGAGTTCTACAAACTACACAAGTCACTACTGAAGACACATCCTTCGGTAGCCGCGATTGAGCTTCCGCCAAAAAAGCATTTCGGCAATATGAATTTAGTATTTGTCGAGGAACGTCGCCAACAGTTGCAGATATATTTATTGAATTTAGTAGAAATGTTGCCGCAGGTTGAGGCTTGTAAATCGAAGGCCGAATTGACGAAAGCATTCCCGTTCTTTCGTGAGCGGTAACACAGATAGCATGACATTAATTGAGAACGCAAATTTTCGAATATCGTCGTTGTGAATGTGATAAATTTATACCGAAAAAATCATCAAACAAACATCACGAAATATTCAAAGACTTGCATTAAGTGTTTAATTACATAGTTACAGGCGAAAAATACGACAGAGATTATAATAAATTCGTGTGGAGCAGAATTAAAATTGATTTAGGAAAAAATGTGCATGCATATTTTTAAAGCTTGGAAAGGAGATTATTATACTACATAAAAAGTACGATAAATATTGGGAGCACTTTTAGTATTAAAGAGCAAATTTAAATTGTATTATATGTTTGTTACCGTTGTTTATTACGTTTGTATCAATAAAGTTTGTAATTAGCAAAATAAAAATGAATATGTAGTTGAATTCCGTCACTAACGTGATTCCGTGAACGCATCACGCCCATTTTCCGTTGGCCGATTTGCTCGGATACAGTAAATCTGGTAGTAGAATTTCAGCTTTAGATTTGCTGCCTGAAAAAAGTACCTCTGACATCGACTCTGGAGGTAACGCTGATCAAGGATATATATGATTTCTTATATCTACCACGCCTCCGTTAATACGTTACAAACGGAAGAATAAAAATGCACCTTACAGTAATGATATATTATAAACAGCGGGTTTGTATTGCTTCACCATATAAAAAACAAAATACAATTTATTTAGTAATCCGGTTATATACGTGAAGTTCCATTTTACATATATATAAAAAGCTTATAATAAATACTTGGATTAAAATTAAAGGTTTCTTTGACCATGAAATCTGCATGTTTTTAGAGCAATTTTTGCCACATTTAGTATGACAAATTCTTAAATTCGTCCCATATTGAATGGGTCAACAAGGCTTAAGAAAAACGTTTATAATGTATTATAGCCAACGGGTTGTTTACTGTTATAAATAATAGATTGCTATATTCAAGCTTCTGTGGTATTTTGTTCATCGTTTTTTTTTTGCTACAAGAAACAAACTATTTTGGAAGAATTAAAGGATATATTTCGTTAACATTTCGCTGGATTTATTTCATCGATTTTTGTTAACATATTTCAAGTTATTGCTTGCTTTAAGCAGCTGCAAAGAACCTCACTTAACTGCCTATTTAAATACTATTAAACTATATTTAAATTTCTTAATCATTACAAAAAATTATCAACAAATTCTCATTAAAATTCCTTTTAGCTACAAATCGCGCTGATCAACTAAATAATTTATTATTAAATGTAAAAGTAGCAAAGAGCTAAATTATTTATTAAAACAAAAAAAAAAAAATACACAAAAAACGCTACACTTCACATGATGAGAAATAGAAATATTAGATACAAAAAGCTTGTGAAACTGTGCTCCAAATTGTAATTTTCTCCAACTGAATATAAAAATTCCTGTTAATTGATTGATAAGATCCACCTAATCTAAGTGCCTTATGTATATATATATTCTATAAGTTAATGAAATCAGATGCAATATTTATAAATGCTAGAGTATATACTGAACCAAAACCTGGACATATTAGTAGAAAAAATCAGAAGTCCAATAATTATAGTAGTCGATAAAATCGAAATATTAGTAGATAAAATCGAAAGTAGAAAATCAAATAAGTATTTTAGTCGATAAAATCGAAAGTAGAAAGTAAAGCATAAGTATAGTAATCGAAATATTAGTATTGTAGATAAAATCGAGGGAAACGAAAGTCAAATAAGTACAATTAATAAAAATGTTGGAAACTGGAAGTAACTGGTTGCAAACGATTTGGATATATTGATTATTTTGTAAAATAATGCAGTCCATTTAATTTGAATATAATCGCAAACGCCCCCGACTCTTATCAACTCTTTACTATAAACAACAAAAACATTGTTTTTAAATAATGAATAAATAAGCGGCTGTGCACAATAATCCAAGGTCTCATGTGAAGGCAAAGATTGTGTTGCACATGTGCAGTTTTCTGTCATCTTTTGCGGTGGGGTGATCACAATGCATATTCTCTTCGAAATGACACGCCTTAGAATAACTTAGGGGAACCGCATATCGAACAAGACAAACATGCACCCTAAATTGGCTTTGTGCACAGCTCGTTAACATTGATTAACGCATGTTCTATAAGAGAAAATCATTTCATTTGCTTCTTTAAAATTAAAGCTGTTGCAATAAAGCTTCCTGTGCACTTGGTTTGGTTTCGATTTCCCGTAGCGCGCCGTCTAGACTTCTGCCCGGTGGCGTTGTGCTGCTAATTGTTGTTGTCACTAAAGTCTGCTCTTTTCCGCTATCGACGAATCGCCTTTTCGAGGGTGGAGGACTGCATGATGCAGTAGTCGCCGTTTCATTGGAACCATGTCGTTTTTTTGGAACACTCATATTTCCGCAATTAGTTGTAATTTCCGTAACCATTTCGGGTTCTATTGCCGGTGATAGAATCGGTGAAATCGCTTTAAAATTATCTTTTACCCCCACATCGTGATCTTCAAAGTCGATTTCTTCGTCGACGTCTTCTTCGTCTTCCGAATCAGTGCAGAATAAAACTTGCGCACCAGGAAACACATATGATGAAGTAATTTCATGACAATAATAGCTACCGTCAACTAATCGATCGGCGGCGCTTAACCGCTTTTCTTGGTGTGGTTTTATTTTACATTCGTGTATAGGTACCGGCGTGCTTACACAACTGTTCTGTTCTGCAATAGCGGGCCGATCTTTCGTAGGTGTTACAGTAGTGGAGACTGACTCAGACAAATCGGCTTGGTCACTGAAGTGTGATAAGGGCGGCAGTAAAGAGCTAGCGGCTGCCGCCGAGTTAGAAGAATCATTACATTGTATACCACTATCTTTGGAGGAGTCTATCGAAGGATGACGACAGCTATCGGTGACTGAATGAAATGGCTGAAAAGCGGTATGTTCGAAACCCACAGCAGCATCCATGTTGTCATCAAGCATCACGGGCGAAAGCAAGTCCGCGCTACAATTGACATTGCTGCCCACTTTGGGCTCATTCAGGGATAAAATGCTAGACTGAGCAGGTTTTGTAGTATCTGTGGCTTCAGATGGCTGAACTGGTTTGGTGCCAGCAACCACCGACGATGTGGACGATTCAAAACCACTGTCCGAATAGCCACCAACAGAACGCAAAGCAATATCCGTCGATGCATTTGATTTAACGGACTGCGTATCGTTATCAAGGCGATATTGCTGTTGAGCATCGTCTTCTTCATTACAGATGCCTACCTCTTCGAATGGCAGCAGCTCTGTGGATTCACTCAGCACCTTCTCATCAAAGCAGAGCTGCTTCCATTCACCGCCCAAATGATGGCACAGCTGGTTGATTATGACATCAGAATCACCCAGTAGCTCCACATCGAATTCCAAGTGATGCAACTGTTCGCGATTGATTAGAATCTGTGGCACATGCGCGGGTATTGAGCTGGGTATGAGCGCTACAGGTCGCACTTTTAGCGAGGAACCAATAACGATCAATAAGTCGCATTTATCTTTATCCTCGGCCATAACGCTATGGAATTTTTCCGGCAAACCTACGAAAATTATACAAAAGACAGACAAACAGATTTTAATTGTTTGGAAGGGAGGACAGCAGAAGTATGCATGGAAATGTTCAACTGCATACCTTCGCCAAAGAAAACGATGTCTGGCTTCATGATGCCGTTCTCCACAATTTCCTTCAGTTCCACCTCTGAAACGGGCTCAGACGCACACGAGCTCTGCCTCACGTTGGGTTGACAGTGCGGACATACGGGAATCCGCTGTGCAAAAATATCGGCGCGTATAACATCTGCAGTGGTCTTGAATTTGCATTTGGTGCAAGAAGCTGTCGAAAATGAACCGTGGCATTCAATGACATTCTGAATACCAGCCACTTGCTCCAGCGTGTCGATATTCTGCGTGTAATTGCGCAACAGCTTCTGCTTCGTCTCCAGCAGCTTGATGAAGCGATGACATGGTGATGGTGTAAATTGACCGGGATAGATTTCGCGTGCAAACTTATAGAAAGGACGTGGATCGCGCGAGAAGTAGTTGATGTCGAACATAGCTTGTGGATCTGGCAAGTCAGGAAAGTCTTTTGCTAGGCGTGAGTAGATACCGTCGCTGGAACGAAAGTCGGGAATACCGCAAGAGACGGAAACACCTGCACCGGTCAACACAATAATGTTCTTCGATTCCCGCACCAGCTGAATAACATCAGCAAAAGTGTTGATGTAACGAAGCTTCTGGCGACGTGGAGGTTCGGATAACATGCTTGCCAAAATTCGCCATAGAGTCATGTCATTCAGACCCGGTGCCAGTGGGACGCTGTTGGGTAGCATTTGCGAAAGTAACTCTCGCGGATTGGCGCCTGAATGTATTTGCTTTTGTACCCAGTTAATTGGCTTGGTTATTGGCTTCCACTCGCTTCCCGACTCAGACGAACCATCAGACATATCAGAAAAGTCTGAATCAGTGGTGGTTTCTTCGTCGCTATTATCTGGCTCGTCATCGTTTTCATCCTCCTCTGCAATTGTGCTGCTTTCCTGCGAGTTGTCGTCGTTTGGTGGATGACCCATCCGCGTTTCATAGTCATCTTCATCGTCTAGGTTATCGGTACATATCCCATTTTCCTCCACTGCATTTCCGGCGACTTCATCCTCCTTTCGAGTAGTAATTTGTAACTCCGGCACATCAAGAGGGACCTCAACGTCAGCTCCTTCTGCGCAAGTTGCTGCTGCTGCGAATGTTGTTACTATTTCTGTTTTTGTTGTCTGCATTGTTGTTGGTATTTCGGCGCCAAACCCAATGTTTTGTTTATTTTCTCTTTGTTCTGTTAAATCATTACATTTTCGTATTCTATTCAAAAACTCACAACTTCCGCTGGTTGGACTGTTGTTAATATCTTTATTAAATAGCTTTGCGTGGTGATTCTCCATAGCTTCCTCACGAATTTCCATCATTTTGCGCAGTGTAAAGGTTTTTTCTTTGCTATCTTCGTATACCGTTTTGTCGTCGTCTGCACACAAAATTTTTTTTGCCGATTTCGTTGATTTAGCTTTTGTTATTGCATTGAAATGTTTAAAAAAATTAATTGCGGGTATTTTTTTGATGTTTTAGGTAATGATTGTTAGTTTTCCATAACTTTTTTCGAACACAGCAGCAACAAATTTCCCCGATCACCAGTCACATAAAAATTACTTTGCCTTAATAATGTGATGGCTAACATTAACAAAAATGGCCGCCGTGTGGATATTTTTGGTGTATGTATTTGTGGAACATGTTATACGTTGTCAATTGCGTCATCGTTGCCAACTGCGAGAGTCCATATAGCCGTCAATTTTTTAGCTTTCTGAATGCACTTCCAATGAAGTTCCACATTCCACAAAGAGGTTGGATTTGTGTATTCAGTTTACATTTATTAGTCGCGTTCAGGGAGCAATGGTAAGCTTTACGTTCATTATGGCCTGAAACCAACATAAAAAATTCTGTCAACAAAACTGTTGTACATACTAATTAATTTAAACATTTAATATTTAAATAAATATCAAGCTTCATGTATCAAGTTCTTTGTACTTGTATTCAGTTGTTTGTTCAAACAACTGTTTGCAATGTAATATGGGACTTATTCTGTGCCGTAAACTACAAAAAATCTGCCCTTCAGAAATACAGGTAACAAGATTAGGTACATCTCTCTGATTTTTTTTACCAACAATTTCCCTAAACCTTTCAAGTCCAACAATGCAGAAACTTTGTCCGGTTTCTTTTAGTTTAGTAGTTATAGAGATATAAATGTCAAACAAGTGCATAATTTAAATATTTTAAATTGAGATAACACCATAAGTTTATGTCAATGGAAAACCTATCGCAAGAACATCCTTTTATATAATATAAATTTATGCAATTATATGTCCCTAAAGCTTGATTTTATTTACATATATTATTACATATCTTTAGAATTATTTATTTTAATTTTTAATACAATTTTATTACAAAAATTGAAATAAATCCGTAACCGTTAAGTTGTCGGTAAAAAAGTTACTAATATAAATTGAAGGTAAAACAAATATATTCCTTTTCTTAGCCAGAAAGTCCTGGAAGCCTTAGATGTTAGATTGGCTGCTGCTAGAGTTTCTACCCAAAATATTAATTGTGAGAATGTTTTCTTTTCTCCTCTTAGCCAGTAAGTCTTAGATGTTAGGATGGTGAAAGTAATGGACGCCGCATTGTTAGGAAGGGGTGTTGGGGTGGCATTGATATTCGGGCTGAGGGTAAAAATATAGGGAGCGAAATGGTGATTTATGTAGGTTTTTTAGTATATTACTATACCCGTAAATTCATAAGTAAAATGTATAGTTATAAGTTATACTTTAGAATATGATCAACCACTGTATGGATTGCTTTTGTTATGAACTAAGTACGATTAATATAAGGTCAAATTGACCTTCTTCGTACAACTTGGAGAAACAAATAAATAAATAAATAAATATACTTCAAACGGTATGTTATACGTTCCGATATCCTGCTTGGTTTGGAAGATATTTATCTTGTTGTATTAATACCCCTTTTTGCACTTTTGAATGCTCGTAAATCCAAGATGGCTGCCTTCCGTGGAAAACAAATGGACAATTCCGCTTTTAACCGTTTAGACCTAACGGTAAAAACATGAAAAATATCTATCCGATGGGCCTGTTTTAATTTGTTGCGATTTTTCTTCATATTTCCCCATATCTAAACATAAAATATACTTACCTAAAATGGATTATGTTAAAATGTAAACGCTGGTTCTGTAAAAGAAGCTGACGGAATCAAAACGTTGGAAGGTGCGCAACTTTAGACTTCGACGCATGCGTTGTTTACAATGATGTTTGTAAGAAAGCATAGTTCGCTTTAACGTTTTGACAGTACTTGGAAGTCGAAGTCTGACGGACTCTACGATTAGCATTTAGGGTCTTTTTTTTATAATCACTCTTTGCTGGTGCCGGTATTTATATGGCACTTTTATATTTTTTCCTTCAATATTGTATATAGTGTACATACCCACATACAAACTTGTTTTCTGATTTCCATAACAGAACACTGTGTAAAATATTCTTTATTGGCAATACTTCTTTTCGGTTTAGTTCTCATCGCCGCCATTCGTCAACGAAACAGCTACAGCAAATTAAAATATTCGTGAAATTTTAAGAAATTCGGTTTATTAAAAATTCTTATTTATTTTTTATTTGTATACATAATTTCACCAATCGGCGATGGAGAATATAGAGCTGTACGCTATTCTTGGTGTGGGCAAAAATTCAACAGCTGCTGATATAAAAAAGGTAAAAACAGTTATACAGGAACTAAGATGTGCAACTGTGGGTGGGTGGGTTCGCTGGGTACCTAAGCTTGCTAAGTTTATTTTTGAATCTACTATAGAAAATGTGGATTTGGCAAACTCACTCGACCTCTTAGAAAAACTAGAAAAATAGAACCATTTTTAGTGCCAGTAAAGAATGTTTGTAATATCTAGGAAAGGGTTTTGAGTTTTAAAATGCGAAGAGGCTATGAAAGAAATTGCAAAGTCAACAGCTGTGTTCTGATTATTACACGGTGTTAAGTTCCACACAACAGCTGTTGTGGAATGGCTTTCATCGCCTGCTTTGTTTACATTTCTTTTGATAGTTTGAAAAGTATGTGGTTATTTTGTTTCTGTAGAGCTACCGTAAATTGGCCAAGGAATTTCATCCAGATAAAAATCCAGAGGCTGGTGAAAAATTTAAGGAAATCAGTTTTGCATATGAAGTGCTCTCTGATCCAGAAAAGCGTAGAACTTACGATCGGTTTGGTCTCAAAGGCTTGCAGGAAGGCGGAGAAGGTTTCCCCGATGCAACGGATCTTTTCGCACATTTTTTTCCGTTTAGTCATGGCGCAGAAGGTGGCGCTGGGCGAAGGAAAGCTGCGCACGTGATTGTGAAATTGGAAGTGACATTAGAAGAGATTTTCAATGGCAACGTATCCAAGACGGTGGAATACGACCGCACCGAGCACTGCGAGCAATGTGCCGGCCAGGGCGGTCCAAAGGAGGCTATCGAGAAGTGCTCCGCTTGCGGCGGTAGTGGACGAACGGCCAGCTATGACTTTGTGGGATTAAGTACATTTGTGTCGGTACGTAGTTGGCAACACGATCCATAAAACAATGTGAATCCTCTTTTTAATGTGTTCCCATAGACGTGTTCATCTTGTTCTGGTCGCGGTACCACCATCAAAGAGGACCTGCGTTGTGCCAACTGCTCTGGCAACGGATTGCGTAGTGTAAAAGGAACGCACGAAGTAACTGTAGAGAAGGGTGCTCCAAACATGCTGAAGATTGCCTTCCCCTCCGAAGGCAATCAACAGCGCTCAGGCGAACGCGGCGATTTGATCGTGATGCTTGTCCAGAAGGAGCATCCGTTGTTTATACGTCGCCTCAACAATTTATTCTTGCGCGACATACGGGTGAATTTAACTCAAGCACTCTGTGGCTTCGTACATGTTTTTAAGCACTTGGATGGGCGTATTGTATGTGTTCGCAGCAAGCCAGGGGACGTTATACGTCACGGCGAAATGAAGGTCGTGCTGGGCGAAGGAATGCCGTTGCACAATAATCCCTTTGAGAAGGGCGACTTGCTTGTAGAATTCCGGGTAGAATTTCCATCGAATAATTTCGCCACTCCGGAGGCAGTCATGGCACTGGAGCAGCTGCTGCCACCGCGCGAGCCCATCACTATTCCGGCCGATGCTGAGCACGTGGAACTAACCGACGTACAACCTCACGCTGGCCATGGCGGCGGTGTGACTGGCGACGATGACGAAGAAGGAGCAGGATTCGATGGGCCTCATTTCGAAGGCGTGCAGTGTCAGACTAATTAGAGTAGCGGACGTAATAATAACTGTAATATTATAACTACTTTTTGTGTGAGAGTGTGTGTCGCTTAATAGCAAGTAAAATTTAAAAAGAAACAAATTCAAAGTCAAAATGGACATAAGTTCGGCTGTTTGAAGCGGGAAGAAACGAATATTTAATTGTGCTACTTTGTAGTAGCTGCTATAATTTCTTTTCCCCGTTACTTTTCGTTTTTTCTATTGGTTATATTTTGTGTGATATGTGACGATACTTGTGTAAATTATTTAATTGTCAGAGAACCATTGAAAGCAGGGAGTAACAGAAGCTTTTAACTGAAATTACGTTAGTTATTTAAATAATAATAATAAAACTATTGATATATTAGTTATAAAACGACAAAAACAAATTAAAAATACATAACAATAAAATACTCAAAAATTGTATGTTGAAAACAAAATTTGTCGTTTTATTTCTGCAAAAGGGAGATGTAACTTTCATTTCAAAATCGGGTGCATAAAATCGACTCCAGTCTAGCGATTTGAGTCCTGGGAGTATCGCATGAAATTAAACTTTATTTATAACCAGAACAATAAAATGTTATTTCCAATCAAAACTTTCCAAATTAATATTGTATTTGAAACTATTCTTGGAATTGGTCGTTGGTTTTTTGAGCTAATTTGAATTGGGTTGTAGGGACCACCGACTCTATTCATTTGGACATCCGACGAGTTTCCTTGGAAGCTTATCGTTGGCGCACAGATAAGAATCTTCGTTCCCTCTGCTGTTTCTGTGTTTAATCTTGCATTAATTAGTTGGATCAGACGACTGTGAAGTGCAGCGCAAGACCCTGACTGAGATAACAAACAACACTTGCGTTGCTGCCTCTGCTCGTCGTGTGCATATTAAATAGTTTGCAAAATATTTGCTAATTTACTTAGTAGAAGGTTTCATTGGTGTTATTTCTGTTTTTGCTTCTTTGTTTTACATACATTTATGTACATGGCTATATATATACATAGATTTCTAATACTATAGAATATAATTTGAATGAATTTATAATGTTCATCTTTTAAGAAATTCGATAAAATAAACCCTTAAGTATTTAGAACTGAAAGAAGTCTGACTGAATAACGTTGCAATGTGATTTTAGATTAAATCTTATAGAAATTAGAGTTCATTAATATATGTATATAATAGTTGATGCGTTTCATTTGCATACTAAAGAGTAACACACACAAAAAGTCTTGAGTTCAGCTGGAAGTTCATTTGGAAGACGCACTGAAGAGGCTTTGATTTTAGCGATGTCGCAGTAACGGGTTCTGAGAAACCTGCAACACACAAGCACTTGGCTTGGAAAACTTAATCACTTATAAATACAATTTAATGTCGGCTTAAGAAAGCGACAACACTTGAGATTCATAAGCTTGAGCTTAATTACTGCAGTTAATGTGGCCTTAATGTACTTACAACTTATTTCTTTTATAATTATAGCTGCAAATTTTTATTATTGTGGGTTTAATTTTGAGTAATGTCGAAAAAATCGCTTAAAGTCGTGAGTGAGCTGTTGAGTGTGTCTTGTTGGTTGGTTGGTTGGTTCTCAGATTATGTTGAATTAAAGTGCAAACCGTAGCTAAAAGGGATTTAATTACTACAACAGAAAACGCTTCCGCCGAGAGAATATCAGAGAGATAAACGGCAGATAAATATTTAAATAAAAGTCGTCATCGTCCCAGCAATAAAACAAAATCACCGATCGATCGACTTCACCAACAACTCGGCTTCTTCTCGCCGTAAAATGATGGATGTTGGCATCATGTCTCGCCATCATTGTTGTCATTCATTGCATCGCAATCAAATGAAATCGATCGACAGTTATTGCCAAAATGTTGTCATCGATCATGTCCGTTTCATGTTCGACATTGTTTATCGTTCCACAGAAACTTCATCAGCAATTTATTGAATTTATGGAAACAAAGCAATGCATAAATAAATAACATTTGACGCGTCTCTGACAAGCAATCATCGTGTTGCTGATGCAAATGCAAATTTAACACCAAATCGCAAGATATTCTTTTTGTTCTTTGTTGGTGTTCTTTTAACAAAAGGAACAAATAATTTGTTTGGTATTTCAGATGAGTTTCAAGATTGACCACAAATTATTCTTTTGAGTTGAAGGTAATGTTTAATGAAATCGTAAAACCGAACTGCTTTAAATAAACGCATGATCATTTCTATTATATGCATTGACTCTGCGCAAAGTTCATATAATCGAGATCGTGGTGGACTTTGTTTGGAGTGTGTGTGTGTATTAATTCAACTTTAATACTATTGCTTAGAATTGTAATAGATAAAAATTCATTTTTCTGGTCGATATTTTAGCCTGATTTGAAATTTAATGCACCATCGCATTGCACTCTGGACGCGATGCGATGCGTGTCGTAAAAATCTTTCTTCATCGTATTTGAAGAAGATGCAGCATTAACAGCATTAGCAGAAAATCAATCCAACCGCAGCTTCAGCTTCAGCCGAGATCGTTTTCTGTATTTCGTAACCAGCCATTTTGCAGTTTTCTAGTATTTCGACATTTTTTATTTTTGAAATATATTAGCAGTTTGTTGTTGTTGTTGTTGTTTTTGTTGCTGTCGCCGCCGCCGTTGATGAAGATTCTAGTTTTAGAATTCTTGGGGCTTTTCTTCATCTTCTTATTGTTGCTGCTGTGCTGTGTTGTTATGGTTGTTGTTGTTATGGCTGTTGTTGTTGTTACTTTTATGTTTTGCTCCATGGAAAGAAGAGGGCGAAACTAGGTTAGTAGACTTCTTTAATTTTTACTTTTATTTTTCTTTTCTTACCAAATCATTTGTTGCGGTTACTTTGCGTGAAGATGGAAGGATGTATGTATGTATGCATGTATTGTATGTATGTATTGTATGTGTGTGTGTGTGTGTGTTTACGCGGGTGCCAGTGTGTATGATCGTTGATGTGACTGAGTGAATGTGTTTTTCTGTGAGTTTGTGGTTTTATGACGCGTCATTCGGTTGTGGCTTTTCGAAAAGCGTAACGTTTTCCAATTAACGCGAGTTTTACTTTTAATAGTTCCCAGTTCCATTTTAAAAGTTTTGTTTGCTTTTCTTTTTTGTGCCTGCAGAAAATTGATTTGTTCTTGGAAATTGACACAGAAATCGATGCCGCCGATTCTAATGTTTGTGCTATGAAAGTAAATGGACCACGCCCAGTGTTTTTTTCGCTTTTTGAAATCATTGTATGTATATACTAATTCGTAGAAGCAGCGAAAGTTTAACATATGTAAGTCTTTTTATATACAATGCTTTGAGAGACATGAAGAGTTTTAAATATAATCTTTTAAGAAGTTTTTGTTTAAGAAGAAATTGTCATTTTTTAAGCGTTTAATACTACTTCTATTCCTCTATTATATTATATAAACCTCTACACTATCGCGTAACTCTTCTTCTTTCTGTTTTCTGTCAATTGTTCATGTTGAGTGACAAATTATGCACGTCTTCATCTTTAGCATCACAGATATTCACATCATAACGAGCTTCAGAATAAGAATCTTTACATTATACACAATGAAAAAACCACTCACATATGATGCATATATAATATAAGCTTCGTATTTCTGCATGCATCCATTCATTTATGCACTCATCAGAAACTCAAATTATGGTCAACATCCTTCAATCAATTGAGACAAATTATTCAAGATATGAACACGTCCAACCTTCAACAATGCTATGTAAACAACAACAAGAAAAACTACAACAACAAATCATCGATATCATCATCAACATTGACAATCGAATGTGTAGAGAGGTAATTAAAATCCATCATAGAAGCAAGAAATAAAAGCCAACTTAAGAAAAAACCAATTAAGACAACAATAGCAACAACAACAACAACAGCAGTAATAAAAGCAACAGCAACCAGAACAGTAACAACAACATCCACAATAATAACAACAACATCCACAATAATAACAATAGTATTATAAGAATTTATTTGAATTCAATATAATTGCATTATATTCGTGGAGGAAAAAATAATGAATAAGCTTGTGGACAGTCGACTGAAAGGGTCTCAAGGCACTTCAATGCAATCCAGCTTAAGACCAGCGACGTTAGATCAGGTAGCTCTTGGTCGATGTCACACTTGACATCACGATGCGTGCATGACTCACGCTGATTGCTTGATTCGTGGGATACGACATGAGCAAGCATCGTTATGACACGTGTGCCATCAGCCATTGTAGTGTGGTTCTGCAATTTCCAAATGTTTATTGTAGTTGTTGTTTTTTAATATTCAAAATGAAAGATTGATTTGAGGACTTTGATAAAAGGAATGAATTAATATCGCAGGTATTTTAAGAGGCAATTTAATGCTACATAAATAAGGAATGATAATGAGGCGATTGTTATTATTATTTATATTATTAGTATCAATATTAGTTTTATGTTATTACCATTATTCTTTTAATTATTATCACTTTTATTATTAATCGTTAATAATTACTACTATTTTTACTATTATAATCTGTTTGTATTATAATTATTCTTGTTGTTGTGGGGACAAGGTTAAGGTTCTGTTAAGCTCAAGGTTGTTATTAAACTAAGCAATTCAACTGCAGGTTTTATTTCTTTGTTTATAAAAATTGTAGTACTTTTTATATTAATTCTGCTTCATTGTGAAGCTGATCTTTTACAGTACTACGTATGAATTCAAGACTATTCAAGAGTTGTGAAAATTGAACAAACTTCTTGACAAGAAATTTATTAATACAGACATTTTGTATATTATTCTGTATTTGTTGTTATTGTTGGTGTTGTTATTGCTGTTGTTGTTGTGGTTCTTATTATTACTAAGCCTGATCTCTTGTGATCTTCAGGAGTAATATTTATATTTTGATGACGGTCTTTAGTGCTGTTTTTTGTTGCCAATGTTGTTGTTGTTGTGGCGTTTCTGTGGCTGACTAAACAACTCATGCGATGGTGACTTGCATGTCATGCTTGAGATGCGGATTAATTATAAGTTGCCGCTGCCGCTATTGTTATTGTTGTTATTATTACCGAGTTTGGGTTCCGACAGGGATTCGCCAGATTCATGGCAGACACAGCAGCAGTTTTTTGTCAAAATTACTACTTACTACAAGTGGTAAGTGACAGAATTAATTGGCTAATAAAAATATTAAGCGATATAATTTGTAATTTTGTATTGGAGCTGAAATAAGCAGCAGCAGCAGTTGTAGTGGTTGGTGAGTGATTCATCGAAGTGATTCAGATGGTGGTTTATTCCGTACAGAATGGAAGCCGCAAGGAAGTTCGGAGCCTTTAAACTTTTCTCTGTCAACAGAAAACAGCAAACCATATATGTACATACCTACATACCATAAATATGTATATTAATTTAATTTGAAAGTATAATTTAATAATATCAACTGCATTCATCTCGCTAGAGTATCGAAATTCTGCCGAAAGCGCAGTGACTGCATAACGACTGCAAAGTCGTCGTATGTATTCTCGTTAATAAAAACGACGACCCTTCGTGGGCGAAAGGTAACCACCACGAAGTCTAACGATTGTTGGCGTCGTCGACGATGTCATGTTGTTTTGTATGGTTTTTGCAAGAATGACAACAAAAATGGTGGAAAATATTTGGAGGTGTTCAGCAAGAACAAAACACATGCACGGTTTCACCAAATATTTTTATGAGACTTCTCTCATATAATACTTATAATGGACAAACAGGAAAGATTTGGTTTTCTGGAACTGTTTAATTTCTCAGATTACGCGTTGGATATGATGATCTGCTGGGCTGATGTTTTTTGCAGACCGTCGACTGAAGCATCTTCGCTGCTGATGCATCTGCGTTCCTGATGCATCTTCGCCGTTGCTGCCGCTGCTGCTACGATGACGCCGTGCAGTAATCAAGTTTTGACCTAGTTTTTTTGCAGTGGCAGATGCAGAGGCACTTCTTTTGCGACTGCATAACAAATGAAATAATTGCACTATAGTGCATCTTAAAGTGGAGACGTCTGTAAAGATGTCTGTGTATTTGTATGCGTTTGTTCACTGCAAACTATCAGAAGCTGTCTCCAGCAAACTCAACGTCCTCTTCACCGCCCTCCTCCCCCTCCTCATCGTCATCCCAACCGCCCAGCAGCACGATCCACAAGAGATCTTGAGATCGTAGTACGAAGAATTGCCACTAATAAAGAAAAGCATTCTTCACCCTGCTTCAAATGCAATTTTACACACACACATACACACACACTAAATTGCAGCGACAGGGCTCACATGCCTACACACACACACACACACACATACCACCACACGCATACATTAAAACCAAGTATTGCACCAGTTGAATCTCTGAATAGATACTCAAATGTTCTAAGATCCAAATGCAGTGACTGCTGCTGCTGCTGCGATCGATCGCGTCTCTAGAATTTTTTTCATTTTAAATGCACTCCGGCGCGAAAACTGCGCATCGGCAAAATGCATCAAAGAGCGTGAGAGAGAGACGTGCATTTATAGTTCATAGTTTTCTTGTTGTTGTTGTTATTATTACGATCAGTTGCGATAACTAATTTAAAGATCTTCTCAATCGTTATTGAAAGAATGAACGAATCGATGCGATGTTCTTCGGAACGTGGAGAAAATTGATGGCGACGCAGGTTATATTTAGTGATGCACATCCACCGCACCCCTGTCACGGGCTGCACCGGCAACCCCTTCCATCTCGATCCCCCCTCGGACAGAACTACGATTATATAAGAACGCCTACCTACAATAATAGTATCGACCTACTCTGGTGGCAGTGGTTGATATGCGTCGCGCTGTTCGAAGATCGTCATCATCACCATCATGATCATCGTCATCATTATTGTCATCATCATTATTATCACGAAGCACCATCATCTTCTTTGCAATCGTTATATACGAATACGATCATAGCAGCCTCTAAGTTATTGTGTATATTTGTACATATATTGTATATATTGTATACGTATATCGTATATGTGTGTGTGTGCATATTAATTAGTGGAGCACATGTTTGGAATCCGATGAGGACAGGCTGCAGTTTAGTTGACTGAGTCAACTGCAAGTTATTTCGGAATCTTAAATTTTTTCTATTTCATTCTTTAGCTTGCAGCTTCCAGTAAGTCTCTATGCTCAGTATCCATCTCTATACTCGACCCTCTACCTACCCTTCTCAATAGATTCTTGAGAAGTATTGTGTAAGAAAAACCAACACGTTATACATAAAGTTTTTAGTACATTTCAATTATAAACTTGAGCGTTTTATTTTTATTATTAATAAATTTGTAAAATAATGTAAAATGAAAATCCTTCAATAAATCATTGGATCAAAATCCGAAATTCAATTCTATTGAATGAATGTAAATTTATTTAATAAAAGAAACTTTGAATAAAATAAACTACTTAAAATAAAATACTAAATCACATTAAATATAATATTCAAATGAATGTAAATTGAAAAATATGTATGTATATAATATAAAGTTCAAATACATATAATATATTTACGTAAATACGAATTTAAAAAAGAAATAATTTTAATTAATTATTATTTCAATTCAATTATTTATTATCTATTTTGAATAAATTTAAAATTTAATTTAAATAAAATAACAATAAATAATGCAACTAATTGAATTTTAAATTAACGGTTCATTTCAATATTTTGATTTGCCATAATAATAATAATAATATTAACATTGCAACCGCAAGAAAGCAAAAAAACAAATCGGCGATAACAAATAGAATTTAATTTTCCAGAATAATAATAGATAAAGAATAAATGAAGAATAAAATAGATAACATTTAAATTAAAAATAAAATTGGACACATGTACAGTGTACATACATGTTAGTAATGGAGTATGTATTCATGTGGAATGTCTGTGGCCACCAACCAAAATCGCGTTACTCGAGAAAGGACAAAAATGAGTACTCGATTTTGGTAAAATTTACAATAAAGAATAAATTCTAAGCAAACATTTAAGCTTCTAATTAAAAATTTAAGCAATATTACTTCACTACTTCACCATTTAAGGTGACTCTTTAAGGTGACCATTTAAAGAGTCCTCATAACACTTACACACTTTTTTAGTGAGTTTTTCTTGTTAAAATATCATCGATATAAATGAAGTCTGTATTTGAAGAAGGTTCCTTCAAAAAGGTTACCCTGGAGCAAATCGGCCGTAATTTTTTGCAGCACTACGATATCGGAGCACCCTCTAAAGTCATCCCATCTGCATCAGAGTTTACTTTGCACAGGTACCTTATCTCCTAAGAAGCAGAAGAACGAGCAGCATCGACGCAAAGGTCAAGTGATTTGTTATCGAGAGAAGAAATGTTGAAAAAACACTCCTCCTTATCAATCGGTCTTCTACACCTCAGAATTGGGTATAAAAACGCTTCGAAACTCAGAAGTAGCATCAGTTGCATTCAGCATCTTCAGCATTAATTACCTCTGTAGCTACACTCAAAACTTCAAACTCAATTCCTCAAACATGTTGGACTGGAGCGGAAAGAACGTCGTCATTGTTGGTGGATTAGGTGAAGTGGGCCACCAAGTGAGCCGCATGATCGCGCAGAAGAACATCAACGTAAGTGGCTCGATCCAAACGAATCGAGGAGGTTCTTAAGCAGGGCTTTAATTTCTTGCCTTGTGATTGTAGAACTTGATCATCCTCGGCAGGATGGAGAACAGTGAAGTGCTGAAGCAACTCCAGACGGAGGCCACCGGCACCAAAGTGACTCATATTCAGGTTGACCTCATGGAACGCGCCAGCATCGAACATGCCGCCAGGCAGATTGCAGGCTTGATCAAGCATATCGATGTATTGATCAACGCTGCTGGAATTCTGTCCGACGAGGATATCGAAAGGACCATTGGCGTCAACTTGGTAGGTGTTGGTGATGGAACATCATCTTCATCATCTCATGGGGTTATTGTTTACTATCGCCTTTTCACTTTAGACTGGTCCCATCCAAACCACTTTGGCTTTGATGCCTTTGATGGACAAAACCCAGTCCGGTCACGGTGGAGTTGTACTCAACATTTCATCGGTCTTTGGTCTGGAACCAGCAGCAGGTCTGCCAGTCTACGCTGCTGCCAAGCATGGAGTCGTCGGATTCACCCGTTCCCTGGCTGTAAGTATTGTGAGAGGGTGGGGGTCCACAATTGATGATGTCTATCGTAGTGATTCTTTCAATCATTAGGACCAGCGCATCCACAGCAAATCCGGTGTCGCTTTCATCACCGTCTGCCCCGGCCTGACAGCCACCGAATCCATGGTGCATTTGCGCGAGTACGTGACCCTCGAGCAGCACTCCGAGGAGTTCATTGAGGCCATCGAGAAGACCAAGAAGCAGGCCCCACACGAGGTGGCTGCCGCCGTAGTGAAGGCCATCGAATTGACTAAGAATGGAGCCATTTACTTGGCCAGCGCCGGGCAACTGAAGGAGATCCACCCGACCGTCCACTGGCAGTTGAACTAATTTCGAGACAGACTCACATTGGAAACACTGGAAAGAATAAATAATAGAGCAATTAAATGTGAAGAGCAAAGAAAAGTAAAAAAATAGAGCAATGGTAAAGAAGATTAAAATGATAATAATAAATGATGCAATAAATAATATAAAACCTTAATAAAAAAAATTACTAGTAAAAACAACATGTTTTCTTTTATATTTTTAAGACCGGCTCGAAACGATTCAAATATATGAAAAGGTTTTAAATTGTCTAAAAAAATTCCCAAATTCGAGGGTAACCGTAAAGGTTTCCGGAAACGTAAACAACTTTTTAAAATATTCTCGTTTATAATATTCTCCATTAGAAAAACTTTATTATAATTCTCTTAATAATGTAATCATCTTTATTATAATAATCTTTATACTGTACACAATTTAGCATTCGGTCTTCGGTCATTTATTTCTTCGATCTTCCAAGTGCTTCGGAAGCAGGTGACTTTAGTTGGCTTCAGTTTACTTAGAAACACACAAACAGCAGAAATGGTATCGGGTATGAATAGATCCGCGTTTCGTCAATTGTTACGATTGTTTGAAGCTCCTCCTCCGAATTTATGGCACATTTCCTTGCATCAATCAATCTATCAAGGAACCTATCAAGGAAGGATGGGGATCCTGCATGACCATGACTGCTAAATGCTCAGGAAGTATTATTTGCACTGAAATGTCTATCAGTCTCAATTATGTTAAGCTCAGAATCGAGTCTTTGGCTTTTTCGGCCGACATCGAAGAACCTCGTCTTTGACAAGAGCACGACATCGCTTAAATTCTCCAAACCGTTTTTGGGATGGTGTTTCATCATCAAAAGCATTGATTACAGATTTACAATCGTAAAAAATCATCCAACGAAAGCCTTCGTGAGCACTTTGAAATTTTAATAAATGGTTTTCTTTAAATCTGTATTCAAACGAAACTAATCGGCGGTTTTTCGATCTGCCAATTTTGGTTATCAATACGGATGTCAAACTTTGCGAAATTTTCAACGAAACGTCAAATGTTCCATTAGGGGTGCCAGATTGCAAAAACTTTTGGAGTTGCATGCTCCTCTGCTGTTTTTGTGACAACATTTCTTGGTGGATTTTCTCTACATTTACTTTGATTTCAGAATCGTTATTTTAATACATACTCAAATTTACTCTAATTTATTAAAATTTATTACAGAAACCTAACCTAATTTTTTGGACCAACTGAAAAAACAAACAAAGAGAAAAATGGTGAACTCACCATCAAAAACCGCAACAACAATTGAAATATTTCTAAATTCTAGATGCTATTGTTTATTTTTTATTCCTTTCCAACCACACAAAAATAACTTCGCAACTTCATTGAAAAAATAACACAAAACCTTGAACTGAGGTGCAAAGGCCCACAGAATCATTCCACAGCCACAAAGAATTCCAGCCAATGTATTTATTAACGACTGCACTAAAATCAGAGCCGAGTAGCCGAATCTGAGAGTTTATCTTCACTCGCAGAAACCCGCAGAAAGACACGAAATTATTGTTTGTCAAATTAAATCAAATTCAGAGCACCGCAAAAAATTCACATCAACTCCATTTTAATTAGCACGAAGTTAACAGAAAACGATGCCGCCTGAATAACAACAACAACAAAATAGCAGGAACAAAAAATGCAAGAATTATCGTCATAAGAATGGGTTGTTTTAAAAACCATTAACAAAAAATAATAATAAAACTAATAAAGAAAAATGCAAAAAGAGTTAAAAAATGAAAATAAGAACAAAAAACTGCAACCAAAAGTAAGAACTGAAGAGGGGAGATAGAGTGATAGAAAGAGAGGGGGAGAGAGAGAGATATTGTTCATCAATTGAATCGAGTCGAAAGCGAAATTCATTCAAAAAGGTTTGGTTTTTAGTTAAATAAGAAGAAAAACAATGAAAGGAATAAAAAGAAAATAATGATGAAGAAGAAAAGGAAGAAGAAGAAGACGAAGAAGTAGAAGAAGAGTAAATCAAATGCATTTGCGTAACGCCAACGCATCTGAGAGTTCATAATAAGTAGACGTTCGGCATGCGCTTGAAACACGCGCGTTTCGCGCAAAGTAACCATGAAGTAATAAATGAGTATTGACCCATTTTAACACTTGCTACAACAACAGAAGTATTGACAAAAACAACAGCAGCAACAACAACGCCGACAATGATCCGTATGCTTGATTAATTGCATGTGCAAAGATGATTGCAACAAAAGTAAGCAACAACAACAATAAATGAGGTTGGCTGCTGCTGTTGCTGGTAGATGCTTAAAATAAAAATGGCCAGCAAAAAGGGTACTTTTTCAACCACTAAAAAGAGTCAGTCAGCCAGCCAGTCAACTCGTCTTTTTTGGGCCAAGTTTTAATGTGCGCGACACTCTTAACGTGAATTGAAGTGAAGCGTGCTGCGCCTGCTGCTGTTTTTGTTGTTGTTGTTGTTGCTTCTGTTAACAACCAATGTCGCATATACAATAATAAGGTGTTGACGTTGACGGAAAGTCAGAAAAATATATTGTATTAAAGTAAAACTGTTGATTTTTGGTTGTTGTGCTGTTTTTTTCTCTCTTTCTTGCTTTCGACTCAACGCTTTTTATTGACTCAACCTACTTAAAGAGGAAGAAGCATGATGGAGTGTTGGAATGATGAAGTGTGTATGTGTGAGTGTATGTCCAGATCAGGCTGAATGCACCGCTGCCACCAGCATCAAACTGCAGGCTTCACAAACAACAACAAAAAAAACACCTCCTTAAAGCACTGGCTCAAGTGGCTATGTTGTTGTTGTCGTCTTCCTATTGATTTCTTTAAAAAACCCTTAAATTTTGTGTTCAGTGCTAAAAAACACAAAGAAAAAACAATAAATAATAATAAAGTTTAACTTATTTCATTGAATGAGGGGCGTGGTTGTGTGTGACCCTCAGAATGAAAAGAAAACAAAAAAAAAAGGAGAATTAAGAGTAACCGAACAGCAGAAACAATTAAAATAAGTGTGTTTGACGTCAGCCAGCGCTTTTAAAGCGTTTCGGGTAAAAAAATTAACTATAATCATTTAAAATTTAACGAAATTCAAGATTTATTATTATTGGAAATGAATAAAAAACCACCAAAACCACAACAAAAACGGTACAACAACAACAACAATATTACAAACAACAAATGAGAGGTGGGAAAATTGCATAACAACAACAAGCAAAAGCAACAACAAAATAAAAAAATCGAATGCTTAACATCTGTGAGTAATTTTCTGACAAGTCGAATAATAAAAATTGAGTTGAGCTGACGATAGTTAAAATATTTAAATTTTAATCTACACTAATTAAGTTGTTGTGTATTATTATTGGTGTTGTATTTGTAATGCTTCTTCTTCTTATTCTTATTACTGTGCCCTCACAAAAAAAGGGAACATCTAATAAGGTGAACATTCAATAAGATGAACATCTAATAAGGTAAACATTCAATAAGATGAACAGTCAATATGGTGAAAATCCCATAAGGTGAAAATCCAATAAGGTGAAAGTCCATTCTATTCTAAAAGGTGAACATGGAGAGAAATTGAAAGCTCGAAAACATGAACAAAATTTCAGAGACGGTATCACAGAGTAGTTTAAATAAGTATTTTAATTTACACTCATTAAGTTGTTATGTATTATTATTGTTATACTTCTTCTTATTATTATAGTTTTTCTTCTAATTTTTATTCTCATTAATCTTCGTATTATTTTGTTTCTTAGTATGATTCTTATTCTTCTTGTTCTTGTCTTCTTGTTGTTGTTGGGTCTGTTGAATGTCATCTAACTTGAGCTCCATTCGCTGAAAAATCGCAGAGACACCAGCAACAAGAACAGCAATAGAAAATGGCACATGCTTTGTATGTAGTATTATTTTCCTTTTTATTTGTTTTTGTTTTTATTGTATTTTTTTTGCACCCTCCTTTTAGCGTGTCTGGTCTTTGGAACGGTACTAAAAGGAAGAGGGGAGGCTGTGTACGATGATTGAAGACGTTCAAAGTGGTTGATTTCGAGTGGTGGGTGTGGGAAGGGGTTAAAATGACGTGAGGATGGTGTCTTTCATCTACACTTATTATAAACGAACTGTTTTACCAACGTAACGTTTGTGCTGCTGCTTCTTCTTCATCTGCTGAAACGTCATCTTGCTGGTTTTTCTTGAAATGAAGATTACAGCTTTTTGTTGTTTTGTTGGGTTTGTGTATTCGTTCGGTTGACTCGGTTCGGGTGTTTCTATTGTTTTGTTGTTGTTGTTGTTGTGCATTTATTATCCCCACTAATTTTAAAGTGAAGCTGTGTCACGTTAACGTCACATGACTGTTGTCAAATAAGGTTTCTCTGGTCAGTTGGTCGGTTTGTCAGTTGGTCGGTTTGTCAGTCGATCGGTTCATTTGTTGTTCGATTGACATCGCTTACTTTGAAGGCATTCGTGAGAGGTGAAGAAAGCGCAGTTGTTCTTGTTGTGTGTGTAGACAACAACCACAATAATACCACAACTCCAACAACAATAGGAAAAGCAAAAAACAAAACCACACTTCAAATGAATTCGCTACCAAATTCAATGGTTGTTATTATTCCTATTGTTGTTGTTGTTGCTGCTGTTATTATTGCTGCTGATTATATTGTTGGTAGTGTCGATGCCGATGGTGTTGTTATTGTTGTTGTTGTAAAAGCTGCACGTATATCGAATGTAATGAAATGTTTGTACGTGCTCGAAAAACGGGGCAAAAGTCAAGTCATCGCCATCGCCATCGCCACCAACAACACTCAACACAAGCGTAGAGCACATAAAAAGCAACAACAACAACGAAAAAACCACCACCATTACCCACACCAACAACAACAACAACAATCACAAAGTAAAATATGAATAATAATAATAATAAAAACTAAAATTTAAGTACATCGCAAGCAGACGGCGAAAAAAAATACAAAAGTTTTAAGTTTGTGCAACACTGGGGGTTAAATTGATGGTTGTTGTAGTTGTTGTTTTTATTACTCTTGTTGTTGTTGTAGTTATTTCATTCATAATCTTCATCAAATGCGTGTTTGTTGCCACCCTTTTTGCACTTTTAATTCAATTACGTAGAATACAAACATATTTGAATGTTTAATGAAATGATTAGAATATAATTTTTGAAACCATCTGGATTTAAGTGAGGAAGGGAAGGAAGGGAAGGGGGGCGAGGTGGGGTGGAGGTGTGAGCTGGTGAGGGGCAACAGTAGAGAAAATGACTCTCTGAGTCACTTTCGATTTCTTGTTACACATTTTAAAGAAAAAATAAAACAACTTCTTAAAATTAATTAACTCTCAAGTAAAAGAGAAAAAAAGAGAAAACAAAAAAAAGAACAAACAAAACGAAGGACAGACGGACAGACAGACAGACAGACGAACGGATGGACAGAGGAATAAATATTGAAACATGTTTTTTACGAGCGAGTGACTAAATTCAAGTAACCAAACAACAAATGACAACAACAACAGCTACAATAACAATAATTATTAATATGGTTTTTAAAGTGTGAGGTTAGCGAACTCGATTTACAGCTGAAGAAGGAGAACAAGAAGAAGAACAAGAAGCCCGAAGCAGACAGAAGCTACCTCAGAAGAAGAAGAAGATGCCAAAAAAAAAAAACACAAACAGAAACACTTTCTTCATGACAAACTTTAAACTTTGAACATTTGTTTTAACGAAAGACTGTTCTTAGCAGAGACACCATATTTTTCAACAGAAACAGAGACTTTTTTAGCAGAGACGTTTTTTGCAGACTTTTTTCAGAGACACTCGTTTTTAACACTTTTACTTATTTGATTTAGATTTGTTGTTGTTGTGTTATTATAATTAATTTAACAAGCGTTTTATTTACGCTTATTTTTAAATCTTGATATCAGCTCAAAATTTATGTTTTCTTAAGTTACCGCGGCGGCGAGTTCGCCGTGGATTCTTATAAAATTTACTAAAAAACGAAGGAAAAAAAAACGCCAAATCAAAGCACGAAAGCAACAGCAACAAACTCGTTGTTTGTCGACGAACCACCGCCGAGTTAATTTATGACCGCAACTGAAGCCGTCGGTCTGCGCTTCGTTTTCAAGGTCAGTGAAGCAGACTGCACGACGAAGAAGAAGACGACGACGACGAGGAGAAAGAAGAAGACAACAACAAAGATGAAGAATAATTTGCGGTTGGTTCTTCTGTTGCGCTGCTTTAACAAAAACAGACACTGTAAAGATGACGGTTGCTGGAGAGGGGGAGGGATGGAGGGGTGGGTGGTCTTGCTGCAGAGTTGCTGCCGAACTTCATCGCGTTCAATACTCTTGCTTTTATTTTTTATGTGCACTTTTGTTATTTTTGGATTTTTTAGAAATTTCAAAATCAACTCAAATTTTTTAGCAATTTTTCTGTTTGTTCGTTTTTATTGTTCTTTTAACGTTTTTATTGCACCGTTTTTTTGGCATGTACGACTAAATGTCAGACTTAATTCTGTTGTTGGTTTTTTTCTTTTATTTTACAGACTGAGTTCATTGAGTTGTTTTTCAACTTTTATCTGGTTAACTTTTGTTGCAAAAAACCATCTTTTCTTCAACTCTTCAGGTTTGTTTCTTTTGTGGTATCTTTTTTGGAATCGATTTGGCGATAAATTGTGTTAAAGACGCAGCAGCAGCAGTTTCAAGTTTGAAGTCACTAAAATTCGCAAATATTTGCACCCAAAACTTTGACCTTGATTGCGGATGAACCGATGTTGCTCAGGTTTTGAGGAGGAGGGAGAGGAGAAGGAGGAGGATGCGGTTTGACTGCTCTCTTTAAAGAAGTCGTTCTTCTGATTTCATGAAGAATTAACAATGATGAATTTAGTTGATGTTATTAAAAAAATCCTCATTCATTACATCAAATTGACAACTCGTTTGACAGCTCGTTTGCCAGATCGTTTGACAGCTCGTTTGACAGTTGGGTTTGGACAGTCCTCCCACAAGTTTGCCGTCTTTTTCCTGATCAAAAATTGTACCGAAGTGAAGGAAAAACGGAGAATTGAAAAAAACCCCATTCTTTAGTTACTTAAGTTACCCTAAACTAGCATTTAATGGTAATGATTGTTGTTGCTGTTATTAACATAATCATTACACAGCCATAAACAATCGTTGAATTCTGATCTGCTTGAAATAATTGAGGAGGTTATTTTTTTTTTGGAGTTTCAGTTTCTTTTTCGTTGGTTTATAGGACGATTTTAGAATCGTCGCTGTCGAGTTGGAATCTTGATTATTTCGCCTCTTAATTATAGCCATAAAAAGCAACAAAAACAAAAACAACGATTAAGTGGTATTTAATTGCAACATGATAACTTCTAAATTTAATTTGCCGCTTATTTTTGTTTGTTTTGTTTTGTTTTTTAAAATTTAGTTTCAGTTTCTTTGTTCATGTTTTTTATTCCTGTGTTTGTGTGTTTTTTCTGTCTTCATCATTGTTATTATTTTTCGTTAGATGATTCCTAGTTGTTGTTGTTATTATTGTTGTCTACCCACGCTTCGTTTTACATGCCATTCTGATGCACAGCGCGAGGTTTCTATTCATGAGCCATGGCCCTTGGCTACACGTAGTATCTTTCGAGCGGTTTCACTACTGGTATGTTGATACCATCGGTGGCTACACACTGGTGTGTGTACACCGTTCAACACCGTGTGTGAAATACACTGAATATTCAAATGTTGGCCAGAATGAGAGAAAATATGGATACGCGTTCGGCAAACTACGTTGCTCTTTTTTCGTTTCTTGATACCCTTCTGGGAGGGTATCACTGGGATAGAAACTCTTTCTAAACTCACTGAGTGAGTGAAACGGTTTCAAAAGTGCCTGTTACGCACTGCGTCTAGTCAGGCCTATTTTCTTCATCTCGCTTATGAAATTGAGAGCACTTTCCAGTCTTCCACTGAACATTCTGAACATTTTCTCTCTGAGAGAATTTACCCGAAGTGACTTCGGCAGCTACTTGCCGGCAAGTAATGGACTAGACCACATTCCCAACCAGGCTCCCATACGATTTGTATAGGAATTTACTGGCCGGCCAAGCTTGGCAAGTTACTGGCCAAGCCGCTTGGCCAGTAAAATCATTCACGAAGCCTTTCCGAAGTGATTTTGTGGAATTTTTGCTGCATTTCATTCCACGGATTTCCACGATTGGAAAGTGGCGCAGGTTGTTAAGTGTGTTAATGGAGAGAGAAGGAGAGATCGAAAAGTGTTAGTTAACAGAAATAAGCGCTGTTGTTTATTGTGCTGTTAAGTTTTGCTCTCTCGTGTCTCTTCTTCATTCGATGCACTGCTCTTGTTACTGAAGAGAGAGGTTTTCGCTCTCTGATACAATTGCTGTGATTTATGTAGGTTTGTATTCGATTTTTGTTGTTGCAAATGGAAATGAAAAGATTAGAGATTATTTGGATGTAGTAAATTAATCAAGGAAATCAAATTGAAGTAGTTAACATAGGATAGGTTAGGATATTGAATGGATTTTTTCCACTACATATCTTTTTCAAACCTTTTTGAGAGCTTTTTGCGTCTTTTTGAGCGTGGAATTAAAAAAGTCGCTTATTTAAAACAAACATGATAGACACTTTGATGGACACGTTATTTAAAATACAAGAGAACATCAATTATAATATAAAAACAACAATAAGAATAACAACAACAACAACAAGTATCGAGAGAGAGAAAATAAAACAAATAAAGTGCAAAGTATGTACTTTAAAATGTTAATCAGATCAGAGTTGAATTACATTTGTACACGTTTTTATTGCTGTTGTCGCTGTTGTTGTTGTAATTTTGTTTGAGTTGCTTTCTTGTTTTTCTTGTTGTTGGTGTTATAGTTGTTGTTGTTATTATTATTGTTGTTGTTGTTGTTAATTTCATTTGGTGTTTAACACTGATAAGAAAGCTGAAATGTTTTGAAGTCGAGGAAAACTTCTAGTATTTGTTTTTGGAATATTCGTTATGTTTGTATGTATGTATGTCTAATGTTTCAGTGTTGTTGTTGTTGTTGTTGATGCTATTGTTGTTGCTTTTGTTGTTGCTGTTAGATGCATTTTGTGTTTATCTGAGACTTTAAAATGATAGAAAATTTAGTTTGTAGCTGATATACTCGTAAATTATTATATTGAATTTTTTTATTCGTTTAGATCACTGAACTTAAGTTCAACAATGATTGTATGTGAGTGTATGTGTGTGTATGTGTGTGTTTGTGTGTGTGTGTGTGTAATAAAAAAATAGTTTAGTTGAATACAAAATATTTATTTAGCAAGAGCAGGAAACCCGAAAAAAACAGAAATCCTTCCCATTTCACAAAAAAAGACACGAAACATCAAAACAAATAAAGGAAGAAAAATTAGTAGAAAACAAAAAAACTAAAAAACCAAAAAAAACATCGGAAAAGCGAAAAACTCTGGCTGCTGAGAGATGCCAATAAAATGAAGGATGTTCTTCACGCATTTTAGAACAATAAAAGCACGGAAAAAAGGAGAAAAAATCACAATAAAAATGAAATCAGAAAGAAAGTGAGAGAGACAGAGATAAAGAAAGAGATAGAAAGAGGGTGAGAGTGAGAAAAGTGACACGAGTGCATTTCTGACAAGATTCTGTAAAAAGTAATAATAATAATGATGTTAACAGCGATGATGACAATCATGATTATGATGCTACTGATTATGTTGATTGATAATGATTAACGTTGATTATAATGATAATCATGATTGTAGTGCCACTCGTATGATGATGATTTGCGGCAATAATTGAGGCAATGACCATTATGCTCATAACGATGCTGATAATGATGGTAATAAATATGATGGTGATAATAATGTTTGTAATTATGGTGAAGAGGATGATGATGATGATGCTGCTACTGATGATTATGATGGTGACAATGATTCTGATGATTATGATGTCTATTATTATTATTATCGTATGTGAAGATAAAATATGATGTTTTTATCGCTTTTTCTCTCCTTTTCTTTGATTTCTTTTTATCTTATCTCAGTTTTTTGTTTGATTCTGCCACTTTTGTCCCGTTTCTTAGGCATTCGTCACTGTTTATCGTCGTTTCCGCAGAATATTTTTGGCAGTGATCTTGATCTAGATAATCGTAATGGTGTTAATGTTCTTAATTATGATAATGATTATGTTGATAATACACACATACGTTGGATGGCGTCGCTCCGTCGCTTGTTGTTGTGTTTATTTTGCACTTTATTCTCGGTTGCAAGAAATTCGAATACAAAGCATAACAAACAAAACATAAGCAACTGGAATTTCCGAAGAGGAGATACGAGAGCAAGCAACCAACAAAAAAAAAAAACGGCGAAAGCGACAGCGAAATCGAAAGCCAAGAATACAAAATAAGATAAACAATTAACAGAAATGCAAAAACGCGACAACAACAACAACATTAGGAAGAATACAGGTACGAAAAAAAAGAATGCTGCATAAATACAGCGTTTGTAGAACGATGATTTGTCATACGAGCGCCTGGGAGTGTCTCCTGTTCCCGAGTGTAGAGTGTTGTGTTTTGGGGGAGAGCGAGCAGAAGAAAAGAGAGAAATAATCGTTGTGTTGTTGTTGCTGCTGTTGTTGTTGGCCTTATTGTTGTTTTGATTGTCGTCATCTTCACCGTCAGCCATCGTGATCGTATTACAATCAAGTGAATGAGTCAGTAACCGAATTATTTGGGGTGGCGACGGAAAAAATCGGGGTCGCACCTGAAGTCATAAAAAAATCGACATGAGAACCAAAGGGGTCAAAGAAGGAATAAAGCAACAACAACAATAAGAAGAACAAGAACAACAACAAACAAACACATCCTATAAGTGATTATTAGGTATTGATTACTTGATTACTTGAGCTATTGACATATTTGGCTATGTATTTCGTACTCAAGCTTCAAATAAACTGCATCAGTTGGTGATTTACTCGCATTTTTAATTGTATGTATTTTTATCCAATCCTTTTTTTTAAACAAGTTGGTAACATTGACAACCTTTCGAAGCAAAGCTTGATTGCTGCTCAACTACTTTCAAAGTTTCTTATTAATTATTTCGTCGGACTTCTAAAGTTAATAAGAAAACTGGAGGAGTTGTTGTTGTTCTTTCCTTCGCTTTCTTTGGGGAAAATTTTTGGTCTTCACTTTCTTCACTTCTGCTTGACAAGCTGTCATCATTCCGTTTCATATGCAGTATACTTGTCCCGCTCACACTCGTCACTTGCGCTGCTTTGTTTATTTTCATTCTGCATTTGAAAGTGCTGCTTGCCAACAACGAGTTCTTTGAGTGATAATAATTTTGTAAACATTTCGTAAACACGTGTAAACAAACGTGGAGGTAATTTTTATTTACTTTAACTTTTATATCAGTATATAAACACACACACACAAACACACACGCACACACACAACAAGAAGGAGCAGAGAAGATCCTCCACTGACCCAATCTGCGGCTAAGAAAAAAAGGAAAAATAAGCTGTCTGAAGCTGAGAGTATCGCCAGACCTGGGCGTCCAACTTTAGCAGCAAGAAAAGAAACTGATGCAGCGGAGATTGATAACGCAGATACTGGAAACAAAGCTGGAGGTACTATGCCCACGACATATGCGCAAATAGCCAAAAATGCTGGCGGCTGGACTACAGTACAGCCTCTGAGGAAGCCTCAAATGAAGCAGGCTAGGCCAGATGCCATTCTAATCGCAGCTGCTGATGGGAAAACTAATATTGAAATTCTCCGAAAAGTAAAATCTGACCCAACACTAAAAGATATGGCGTGCCTTGTAAATGCGATACGGAAAACTAGGAAGGGCGAACTGCTACTGGAACTCGGAAGGGGGAAAAACGCAGAGGTTGACACAGTAGTAAAAGCTGTCAAGGAGTCATTGGGCGATGCAGCCGTTGTTAAGACGCTCACGCAAGAAACAATGATCGAAATTAAGGACATTGATGAGGCAACTACCAAAGAGGAATTGACGGAAGCTCTCAATTCTAACTTTGAAAACGCACATATTAAAAAGATGGAAATCAAGTCGATGCGGGCAGCATATGGTGGCACGCAAATAGCAACCTTAAAAGTTGACACAACGTCGGCACACCGGCTCCTAGAAGCGGGAAAGACCAGAATTGGATGGGTAGTGTGCCGCATAAGAATCAAAAAGGATTCAACTCGATGCCTTAAATGCCATGAGCTTGGACATATGGCAAATAGGTGCACGAGCCCAAACGATTTCACGAAACTATGCTTCAGATGTGGTGCCGAATGCCATATTGCTCGACTCTGCACGCAGGAGCCGAAATGCCTCATATGCACAAAAAATGGAAGAAATGATACAAATCATGTATTTGGTGGATATAAATGCCCATCGTACTCTGAAGGTAGTGCACATGTGAGAGGTGGTCAAACAAACAAGCAATGAAGATCCTACAGCTTAACTTAAACCACTGCGAGGCCGCACAGCACCTACTGGCTCAAACCATTGTAGAGCTAAAAATTGATGTCGCTCTACTGAGCGAACCTTATCGTTGCAAGCGAGATGCTTCGTGGGATATGGACTCAACTGGCAAAGCAGCGATCTGGACAATTAACGAGCACCTTCCACATACACTTCGGAAAGCGAGCTCTGGGTTTGTGTGCACAGAAGTCGCTGGAGTACATATATATAGCTGTTACGTCCCTCCCAGTGTTGACATATCTAGCTTTAACGTATTTGTAGATAGCTTAATAGATGAAGCGCGTGCGAAATTTCCAGTCCTGCTGGCAGGCGATTTCAATGCTTGGGCGGCTGAATGGGGGTGCCCCCGAACTAATCCTAGAGGAAGATCACTCTTGGACGCTTTGTCATCACTGGAAGTTACATTACTCAATACTGGAGACCAGCACACTTTTAGCAGAAATGGTTTGGGCTCAATTATTGACATAGCGTTTGTTAGTAGTAGCATTTTTACGCGAACAAAATGGCAAATAAGCGAAGCATATACGCACAGCGATCATCGTGCCATTCTGATAGAGATTGCTGACAAACAAAGAGCAGAAGTAAGCACGATAAGGAAAAAAGCTGCATGGAACGCTAATACATTTGAAAGAGAGCTGTTTTTAGAAACATTCAGCAATTTTGGCGTAGCCGGTTCAGCAGAGGATGCAGCTTCGCAGCTAATGGCGAGAATTAAAACGGCTTGCGATATCTCCATGGCGCGCAGAACCATACACAAGGAGCATAAACCAGTGTATTGGTGGAATAGCGACATAGCAAACTTGCGGGAGGAATGCATTAAAGCCAGAAGGGCAGTACAGAGAACCCGAAACACGGAAAACTATGAATGCAGTAGACTAACGTACAAAGCCAAACGAAGAGCGCTTAAAAAAGCCATCCGCGATAGCAAGAGGCAAAGCTTTCTGGATCTATGCGACGAGCTTGAGAATGACCCTTATGGGCTTGCCTTTAAATTAGTTTTCAAAAAACTTAAAAGGTGTTCACAGCCTTCGTCACCTCAAATGATGGCGGAAATAGTTACCAGCCTTTTCCCTGAACAGCCACGCTTCCGGCGCGTAGTGTTGGCAAACGGTAGTACTCCCGCAGTAACAGAGGAGGAAGTCCTTAAAGCCACAAAGAAGCTGAACCTTAACAAGGCAATTGGGCCTGACTGCATTCCCAATATAGCTATCCAAACCTTTTCTACTGAAAAAACTGATATCCTGCGGGAAGCCTTCAATATCTGCGTCGCTGAGGGTACATTCCCCAAAAGATGGAAGCGGCAACGGCTCGTGCTCATACCGAAAATAGAAAATCCTACTAGCCCCTCTGATTACCGACCTCTATGCATGCTGGATACGCTTGGGAAACTCCTGGAACAAATAATAAAGGATAGACTGGACGCCGCCACAAACGAACGGCTCTCTAATCGGCAATTCGGATTCAGAAAAGGGTTATCAACGGTGGACGCCCTACAACTTGTAAAAGGTATAGCGCAGAAAGCCATAGAATGACGCCGCTGGCTTGGAGGCTCAAAGGAGTACTGCTTAATTGTAACGCTTGATGTGAGAAATGCATTTAACTCTGCGAACTGGCAAATGATCCTACGTGCCCTGCGTAAATTTGAGATTCCAGCGTACCTGTACAATGTTATCTCTAGTTACCTGCATGAACGAGTATTGTTGTTTGACACTGCGGATGGGCAAAGGGAATATGAAGTGCTTGGAGGAGTGCCACAGGGCTCAGTTTTGGGCCCAGCTCTATGGAACATTATGTATAATGAAGTACTGGAGCTGGCGACGCCTAAGGAAACAAAGATTGTTGGGTTCGCAGATGATATTGCCCTAGTCACTGTAGCTAAGCAGCTACACGAGATTAAGGAGGCAACAGAGGCAACCATCGAGGGCGTAAAGAACTGGCTATCTTCGGCCAAGCTGAAGCTGGCGGAGCATAAAACTGAAGCTGTGCTTATTAGCAGCAGGAAAAAAGTGGAAGTGATAGACATCAGAGTTGGCAACACGGTTATTACGTCGAAACCTTTCGTTAAGTATCTTGGCGTGATGATAGATCATCGATTAACGTTTTCAGCGCATCTGACCTACATCCAACGAAAAACTGCAGGTGCAGTGGCGAGCCTTTCGAGAATTATGCTAAATGCACGGGGACCTAAACAGCGACGGAGACAGCTACTGGCAGGCGTAGTCAAGTCCATGGCTATGTACGGAATATCGGTGTGGAAAGATGCTCTACTAGTAAGAAGCTATGCGAGGGGTATAAAGGCTACATACCGTCTGTGTGCCTTGAGAGTATGCTACGGATTCCGTACGATCTCTGAAGATGCGGCATTAGTGATCGCGGGGCTGACTCCGCTGGATATATTAGCTGAAGAAGCATTACAGAACCAGCGTAGAGACTTAAATAATGCGTCTACGACATTGGAAGGAGCATCTGCAGCTCGGTCTGCAGCTAATCGTCGCGCGGCACGACAATTAAGCACCGAAAGATGGCAGCGAAAATGGCAAAATGCTGACAATGGAATGTGGACGTACCAGCTCATCCCGAGCCTAGATTCTTGGCTGAACAGAGCACACGGAGAAGTAAATTTCTACCTGACGCAAATACTCAGCGGGCACGGATGCTTCAAATCGTACCTGCACAGAATTGGATACGAACAGAACCCATTCTGCCAACACTGTGAGCCACTGACCGTCGAAGATGCTGAACACGTGTTCTTCAAGTGCCAGCGGTACGAAGCTTTAAGGAGCGACTTACAAAGACAGATCGGTACTGATGTCACACCAGCAAACTTAGTGAGCATAATGGAAGCGAACCCAGCGTATTGGAACGCTGTGAGCCGAATGGCGGCGCTTGTTATGACTGAGCAGAGGAGACTTGAAAGAGAGAGAAGAAAAGAGGAGATGGCTAGATAAAGCCAGCGCCCCCCACGATGTAATACTTAACGGCAGTTCCGTGGGGCGGATGAACACGAGATGAGGTGGTTTTAGTGAGTAAGAGTCTCACATACCTGACTGCTCAGAGGACCTAGCAGCAGAACCCATGAGGGGTTTCCACCCGACAAAAAAAAAAAAAAAAAAAAAAAAAACACGCACACACACATGTACGCATGAGCCACAAACAAGACACTTGTAACACTTGTTTTATGTGTTAATAGTACTATTTTTGCTTATTTACTCCTTTTTTGATCATTCCAAAATGGATATCGTTTTTACGTAATCTCTTGCCTGCTAATTGACAATGCTAAGTACCAGGGTGGAATGCATTTCGGAATCGAATGCAATCTACAATATTTACTGAATCATATGACAATTGAATTACTTATTTTATTTATCCAGGATTTATGATGTAATAGAATACTATATAACGATGAAATAACAGTACTAGCAACTAATGCTATCAACTGATTACTTTATATATTCTTTTTTATGTTTAAAAAGCATTTCTTTGCCCATTCATCTGGCTTATTATTCTTGAAAAGATGTTTCTTGCCTTCTGTCAGATCAGATTTTTTCATCCATCATTCATAATCTACTCAAGTAGAGTCCATTGGATTCAACACGAAGAATTAGCGAGGCTCCTTGATACTCTATTCTCTCTGTTGTTGTTGTTGTTGGTGTTGATTCTTCTGATCATTTGTTGATGACTTCTTCTGTCTTCTTCTTGGCATCTTTTCTTCTTTTTTTTTTCACTGGTCTCTATTAAAATCCATGAGATTGTGTCTTGAGTGAGCAGACACTCGAAAGCAAATCTTTCGTTTTTCATCTTCCTTTCCTCCTTTCGAACTGATAAACTTTCAGTTGTTCTTGTGTCGGGTTCAACTCGTGGTTTCGTTGTCTGTTGGAGATCTATTTTTGTCCATCGGACAGACAGACAGACGACTGGAGGCACGGACGATGTTCGGTGTCACTTCTTCACTTCTTGTAGGGTTCTCTGTGAGCTGTGATAATAATTTTATTTGGTTTTTCTGCTCTTCTCGTTCGGTTTTCGTTTGCTGCTTTTCTCCTCGTTCTTTTGTCATTCTTTTGGAATTCTTTTTCATTCTTCGTTTTGATTTTGATAAGCGACAAATTTAATTTTTCAGTTCTTCCGAGAAGAATTTTTTGTATTCTTGTGTTGATGGCACTATTTATTGTTATTGTTGTTGGTGTTGTTGTTGTTGTTCTTGTAGTAGTTGTTGTTGTTGTTGTTGTTGTTGTTGGTGTTGATTACTATGATGATGATGTTGATCTTATTATTACTGCTATCATTGCTACTGATTGACATTCGCTTCTTTCAAAGTTCTTTTTATAGACTGTATTTTGAACCGATTTTGACCGAACATTTGAACATTTTTGGGTCTTGAGATCCGTCTGGGGTCTTTTCAGGTTCCCCTTCTCTTTCAATTATGTTTTGGTGACTTCTTTTCCGGCGTTGTTCTCTTTTCTTCCTCTCTTATAATCTTTTTTACACTCTCACTCTTTCTCTCTCTCTCTCACTCATTCTCTTCCTGTTCCCACTTTCCTTTTCCTTCATCTACTCGCCAGGCTGCTTTTTTCCGGGTTCTTATCTCTGCTCTAAATTCTTTAGTTTAGTTTTAGACGAAGAGGTCCAAGACGAACGAGTAAAATTAGAGGAGCAGAAGAAGAAGCAGCAGCAGCATATAACATAAAAAATGTCACTTAAATTTGGTGATTCAGCTTAGAAAAATCACCAAGCTTTAATATTCTAACATCTTCAACTGGTTGATTCTTCTTCTTCGGAGGCCAGAAGTCAGTCCATCATCAGTTCATCAGTATTCACAAATTTGAAATACTGAATAATAGATAACATTTAGGATAATTTTAGGAATACTATAATACATATCTCCAAAATCTATACGGTTCCCTTGCAACCATAAATCACAATAAATTTATTTTGCATTTTTATGTCTTCCGGGTCGGGTCAGAGGAGGGGCACCAGAGTCCCGTCCCGCATTAAGAAACAACAACTCGAAGCCGCTATCAATTACTCAATGACTGCTCCCTGTAATGATCTGGGAAGTGACACAGCACAACAGAAAGCGACATAATCAAGCGACAGCATAATCAATAGAAATCAATTGAAATTCAATTAAATTCATTGAAAGAGTGGACTCAGTTTCGAGGCCGCGAAAGACGACCACAACCCGGGTTTCAGCATGGAATGAGAAGGAAAGAAACCAGAAGAAATGAAAAGAAAAAAAAACTCAAACCCCAAAATTAAAACTGCATAAATTAAGCAAGTATTTTAAATGTACAATTAAAGTAGAGAAAGAAATAAGAATTGAAAAACAAAACCAAACTGAATCGAAGAGAAGTTAATTAAATGGTATAAAAGTAAATGAAATCAGTTGAAAAAGAAACGAAAGCAAAACTAATGAAAAATATGAGTTTCTTTATTTTTTTTTAGTTGGGGTTCTTTGAGGTCGTCTTCTTTTATCAGTAGTTTTATTGTTGTTGTTGTTTTTAAAGTTTTGTCTTCGAAACTAAGCGGCTCTTAGTTCTTACGTTGATTTCGGTTGTGGCTCTATTTTCCCCCCCTCCCCTCGCTATTTGAATGACTGAACACTCTCGTTTATTCGATGATTTAAGTATTTCTTTTCGAAATACCCAAAAATTCGAATTCAATTTTAATTAACTTTTCTTTGAAATGACGTTTAGGCAGGCGTTTCGATTTCATGTCTTTGAAAATTTGCAGAGAAGACGCAGGAGAGTCTCCACTTTTTTTCCACGTTAATTATGATGTTCTTAATTTGAACATCAGCAAATCATCAAAGATTTGTCACTCTTCTTGTCATTTAAGGTTGTTGTTGTTGGATCGACAAACGAGCCATCTTCTGATGTTTTGCCACAATCATTGACAGCAGAACTGTCATCGCATTTTGACAGGTGGGTGAGCTCGCTGCGGTTGCAGTTCAACAGCGAGCGACGTTCGACGGTCGAAGTTCAATCAACTTTTAACTCATCCTGAAGGTTTTGAATGTAATTCACACGAGAGGGACGAAGTGACGTGTCACTATCACTGTCACTGTCACTGCCATTGTCACTGTACGCAGAATTCAGTCAGATTCTTTGAATTATTGTGGCTGTTTCTGTGGCTACGGCTACGAGTATGGTTGTTGTTGCTGTTTTTGTTCTGGAAAATGTCACTGATGCATTCAGGGAGGATGGGGGAAGGGGGAGTGGTGTGGGAAGGGGGGGGAGTGGAGGTGTTGAAGGTGGAGGAGATGGAGGAAGTGGTGGATGTGGCGGAGGTGTAGCAGGTGGAGCTGGTGAAGGAGATGGAGGAGGAGCTGTAGATGGAGGTACAGGAGATAGAGGGGCTGGATGAGTTGGAGGAGTTGGTGGTGGTGGTGGTGGTAAGGAAAAACAAATTAAAAGCGGCGAATATCCTCAGTCGAACGGCTGGCAACAAATCGCTTTGTGTCAACCTCAAGAATAATTATTATTTTCACTGGCTGTGATTATAGAGGTTGTTGTTTTAATGGTGTTGTTATTGTTGTTGCAATTCTTGTTGTTGGTTTTTGTTGTTCTTCTACTTTTTGTTGTTTTTCTTTATCTTCTTCTTGTTGTTCTTCTTGTTTTCTTTCTCTCCGAACAGACTCTTTGTAGATGTCACTGCGGAAAAACCGTCAAAGATTTCCAGTTTATTTCTGGCGTGGAAAATTGTCACCAGCTGCTGTGTTGATTGTTGTTTTTATATAATTTTTTCTTCTTTTTCATCGCTTCAATAAGACGGAGATACTTTAAGTAGATTCTTAGTCTAAGAATGCAGCTCGTTGAGATACGCTTCATAAATTTTTTGCAGTCATTCGAAAGCTTTATTAAGCTCTGGTTGTCGCATTCTTGTGGCGTTGTTTAATGTTTGTTGTTGTTGTTGTTGTATGTCGGCGTATTTTTGTTGCTGTGTTGTTGTTGTTATTATTGTTTTTTTGTCTTGATGTCTTGTTTTGTCTTAATTATATACTCAACTCAATGATTAATTTTAATTTCTGGTCATCTTTTTAAAAAATCATCTTTTTAATATTTATTTGTTTATTTTCTGTTTTTTTTTTATTGTTATTATATTTTTTTTTGTTTTTCTTTTCATATTGTATCCGTATCTGGATCTTTTCTTTACATCTGTCGCATTCGCATTGACGTAAATCACGCATGTTAAAAATAAATTAACCATAATTAAAACCTCGACAATCTCTCGGATGCAGATTTTTTGTATCTCTGTACTTCAGTGTGGTGATGCCGAGGATGCCCTGTTGTTGTTGTTGTCTTTATTGTTGTTGCAATTTATTATATACACCATCCACAAGCAGTTGGACGCGCCGACGATATCAATTGTTCTTTTATATTTTATAGAATTCAATTAAAATATCCTATAAAATACAATAACAAAAAAATAAATAAAAAAAAAAGAAATGAGAAAAAAAAAAAACAATTTGGACCCAGCTGTGTTTCAGTAGCATCTATGAAATGTTACGCTTTTTTAAAAAAAAATACTGATTGAAGATGCCCTCAACTAGTTGTAGTTGTTGTTATTGTCGTTGTTGTTGTTGTTGTTAATCTTTTTAATACAATGCATAGATGCAGATAAGGAATGAAGAAAATGAATAAATTCTCCAAAGCTGGTACCTTGGTGCAATATTTCCAATCGCCATAGAAACGGTATCTACTATAGAAGAGTACTATACAATGGTATCTACTATACAATACTATCTACTATACAATACTGTCTACAGCAGCATCTTCGACTTCTTGCTTGTAGTCGTGTGTTGAGGAAAATTAGGAGAACGTCTGCGTTTGTTTATTGAAGCTAGGCGACAGAAGTGGCCGTGGTTCAACTGTTTGATGGGGTATCTCGGCAGTTTGCTGGATCGTCTGTCGTTTGAAATCCGTTCCACTTACGTGATGCGTGGAATGCTTCGTAGTTTGCTTTAAAATTCGTCAACATGTTTACAATCGTTGTTTTTGTGGCTGTTCTTTTTTTGTTTTTTCTATTTACAGTCTTCTCTTTCGTTCCTCAACCTCAAACTTAACTTAAATCTAAACAAAATCGTGTTTATTAGATTCTTCCGGTTGCTTCGTGGGTTTTGTCGTTGTTGTTGCTATGATGTTCTTCTTTTAGCATCCACTACAGCATCATTTTTCTTCGGTTGTTTCTTTTTTTTTTTAAATAATCATTCAACTTTGCTAAATTTCAGATAATCACAAAGTAAGCCATCCAACATTAGATTTGTTTTACTTTACAGTGGCTTCGATTACTTTAATGGTCATTAAAAATGTAGTTACTCTAAAATTTATAGTCTAAATTTATGCCCAAGACTAGAAATACTACAATATATACAATTATTATATCAAAACAAAGACAAAGACAAAGATAGCAACAGAGACAGCCATCTCTTTCTTGAACTTACTTTTTTTTAATGAATGACTGAACGATTCTATTAACTTATGACATGAATATTGTACTTGAGAGTGTAACAAGAAATGAGGTCAATAGAATTACACTGGCGGCATCTTTAAAGGAAAATAAAAGGAAGAGCAGGAAGAAGAGAAAAAGAAGAAGAGAAGAGGAAGAGGAAGAAGAAGAAGTGTAACAAGAAGGTTCCACAATTAAAATATAAGCGCAAACTATTTTAAAAGCGGTGGGCGGCACATTTAATAATTAACAGCAGAAAAAATGTCAAGTTAAACGATACGACAAGAAAATGAAGATTAATTATAATCGCACAGAAGAGTGAAATGAATCTCCACGGATGGACGCATGCCAAAAACCAACAACAACAACAACAACAACAGCAATCACATTCTGGGCTCAACTCTACCACAGAACCACCACACAGAAACACTCTTTTTTTTCAAATCAATGAAATCATGACATGAAGATTGTCATCAGTTGACAAGCTAGAAATGGAATGAAATGACAAAAACAAGAATTACAATAAAAACAATATTAAGAACAACAACAATGACTAATAACAATTATAAATGCTATGATTGTTTAGTGAAGAAGGAAGGAAGCAAGGAACGAAGGAAGTCTGTAGGCAGTCTTCAAAGAATACGGATATCAGTCAGAACAAAAACTAAAAAAAACCCCTCGAAGAGTCAAAGAATTTTTTAAAGAACCAGGAAAGTGAGTATTTTTTGTAGCATTTGACTCGAACCCAAAAAATATATAAAAAAAGGATCGAAAAAATCTTTCGGCTGAGGAAAATGTTGATGATGGGAAACAATCTTAAGTCTTCTATCAAGACTTTCTTAGGACTCTTTTTTCCCTTCGAAAATATCCCCACAACGGCAATTAATTCTTCATTAATTCTTAAAAAAATAAGAAATTAGGCCAATCTATAAAAGCGTTTAATTAAATAAAACAGAGGAATTAAATTACAAGAGCAAGAATTGAAATCATGTTCAGAATTTGCTTTTATAACGGAGAATATTTTTCAGAAATTAAAGAAAAGTTAATGAGAACAACAGACAGCGATTTTTATAAAGATGAGAACCAAAATGAATACCTATAAACTCCATATTAAAGATATAAAATGTTCCCTTCTTTTGAGATGCGAAAATTTTTTTAAATGATGTTTTACGATAACTACTCTCTATTGAAGTCTAATCTGAGTATCGAAAGCTTTAAGAATCATGGTCGGTATATGATTCATATTTCGGTCTGTTTTTCTGTTTGTATATTCTCAGGTAATCTCGCAAAATTAACCATGGAACAGTAACCTTGATAAAGTAACCTTGAAAAAGTAATCTTGGAAAACTGCCTGGTTTAGAATGAGTAGATTTTAACCGAACTTAAGATCGATCAATCGACAGACCGATCGACCAAACGTACTTCTAGAATCACTAAAGAATTAAATGGAGTCTCTACTCTGTTTTTTTACAATTGAGTCTCTTTTTATTACTGAGTTTCATTGTGTACTCAGTATAAATAAGAAAAGACCTTGAAAATATATAACCTTGAGCTCTTTATTATAAGTATTGATCTCTTTAATGTTAATACAATATTTAAGAAATCGATTAACAAAATCAGAACAAAATTAGCAGCTTCTTATAGCAAAAGAGAGGGCCAAAAAGAACATCGTGTTGAAATATGCAATGTTTATTAAAACTAAGAAGTTCAACAAACATGGACCATGTGAAGAACGAACAGACACAAATATAGAGAAAGATAGAGAGACAAATAAAGATGTTCATGGTGATAAATATTCTAATACAGATGAAGACCCCAATACAGATACCGTTACACTGATACAGATCCCAGATAGAGACACACACACACAGCTGCAGACACACTGATACAGCTACAAACAGCTACAAAAAAATACCGATAGAATAGAACATAGATACAGATATTTATGTGGATGTGAAATATAAAGAAGTCGTAAAAATCTTTTCATTTAACACTTGAGTAGCGAATATCAATGAACAAAGAAGCCGTGGAAATAAAAGCGAAGAAGTGCTGAAAACATTTAAAGTAAAGTAGTGAAGCTCACATAAATACGATAATTGAAATTTATGATGTGTGATGATAATAATGATGGTTATGGTATAAGAGGGGGGGGGGGGGGAGGGGGAAGGGGGAAATGAATGGACATCACGATGACTGTAAAGAAAACCACTCTAAAGAAGCTGAAGACTGATGATTTCAACGATGGTACGATTGTAATAATGACTATGATAAAGATTATGAGGATGACGATTATAATCACGATAATGATGTCGAGGGCGATGATGATGATGTTAATAATGACTATGATGACTATGATAAAGACGATTGTGATGCTAATGAATGAAGATACCCTTAACGATGATGGAGTATTCGGAGATGAGAAGAATTTCGTCATAGATCACTCACTCACGCGATATTCACTCTATTCTTCTTTATTATTTTCATGCTGAAAGTAGAACGATACAACAACAAGCCAATAAAGCAATAAAACTAAAAGAATTCATTAAATAATCACGCTATCTCCGAAATAACTACGGATATCGAACAAAGAAAGTGAAAACTTCCATTGAAAGTGCGTGTGTTTATCTGAAAATCGGTCAAGGTTACCCACTAAAGGAGTGGACTGTCTGAAGCTGGCTAAAAAAAGGGAAAAATTAAACCATGCATCATCTGTAGTCTTCCGAAATGAATACTGAAAGGATACAAAAGAAGAGTTTCTCTCTTCTCTTCTTTTCTTCTCTCCTCTCCTCTCCTGACTACTTTTACGCATCATTTACGTCAATAAAACAAGTTTTTTCTCTTGCTTGTTACGGATACGAAGGGTAGAGAAGGCGGTGAAGGAGGTGATGGTGGTGTGTACAGAAGAAAGAATTGTATTCAAGGGCAGATTCTTAGTGCTCCTCAATCGAAGCGCCCTTGAAAACCAATCAAACTGAGAAGAATGCTGAAGTCATTGATGAAGATTGAGAGACTTGAGTGATTTTCTGGCCTTCTTCGCGTCGCTTCGCCGATTGGATCACTTGCTGGCCGACTGACTGACTGACTTATTTATTAAGTGACTAGCATGATGTCTTTATGGGAAAGAACTCATAAATTAACAGTGTAAATACGCAGCATGTAACATGACAGTAGCACAAGAAAAACAACAACAAAAACGATCAAATTGCCATCATGGAAGCTTATAACTGAATTCGTCTTGACGCAGAAAGAAGAGAGTATAAAAAAAAGACGATGCTGGCAACGATGACGTCCGAAGTGCGGTCAGTTTATCGGTGAAGTCGTTTTGTTGTTGTTGTTGTTGCTGCTGCTGTGGCAGTGAAACGCCACGAATTGATATACTTACCGAGTTACCGACGTTGCATAAGTTTAGTGTTTTGTTTTTTGTTGTTATTGTTTTTGTTTTGTTATGTCATGATGCTAGTGATGTTCTTTTCGATGTTATTTGTTCTGTTTCTATTTTGTTGTTGTTGTTTTTCTTGTGTGTACAAAACTTGTGGTCAAATTGAAGTCAAGTTGCGGTGTGAATTTAATTCAAGCTCAGCTGTTGCAAAAGCCACAAACAAGCGTGTAAAATCTGAATTCTGAACAAAGTGGTGAATGGTTTTAATTATCCGCTGCTGCTATCTTCTCTCCTCTCCTCCTTCTCTTATCTTTTTTCGCTTCTAACTTCTCCCTTCTTCACTCCTTCCTTAATTATTATATTTTTACGAATCTTTGCAGCTGCTGCTACTCACCACGTCGAATACGTAACATTTAATTAACTCTGACCGGCAATCGTCCATGCAACAAAAACAAGGACAACAAAAAGAACAACAACAATAACAACAACTGTAGAGACAATTGCAGGTGTTGCTGCAGAATGTACGCCCAGCGTTTTTGTCCCTTCAAGTGATTGAAGTCTGAGTCATTTTCAAAGCTATTCATACTATTCAATTATAACAGAGAGTTGAGCTGAGCAGAGCAGAGCAGAGTTGAGCTGAGCAGAGTTGATCAAAACAAAACAAAACATAACAGAACAGAACAGAACAAAACAAAACATAACAGAACAGAACAGCGCAGAACGCAGCTCAGCCGAGCAGCGCAGAGCTGAGTCCGCTGGCAGTCCGCTGGTCCGAGCAGCGAAATAAAAGTACGAGTGCAGCAGAGAAATTGAAATGTTCTTGAATTTCTAACCCGAGCAAAGTGTATGGCATTGCTATTGTTGTTGTTGTTGTTGCTATTGTTGTTGTTGTTGCTCTTGTTGTTGTCGTTGTTGCTATTGTTGTTAATTAGTCATTGTTAAATATGTACTCCAAGATGATGTACACGAATATATTATACATGTCTAGTGTTGCCTAGTGTTGTTGTGCACTTACTACGCCGTTTGAGTTTCTTTGAAATCGACATCATTGCCGCATTGCGAATTCTCACATCACTTTCAGTTCAGTTCAGATCAGTTCTTAAGCAAATATTATATTTTTCCCATATACTATAAACTAAAAACTAAAATGTTGCCTCTCCCACAACAACAACAACAACCGCTCTGAGGTGTTCACTGATCGTGTTGGATTCCAGCAGAGATGCACACCAGCGCTTCAATAATCAGCTTACGTACTTCGATTACGTTGCAGCGTCGTAATTCGTAGTGTTTTGCTGACATTGATCATTGGATCACAATCTAGAATGTGCATGTATAAAAATGTGTCTGTCTGTCCGTCTGTCTGTCCACTTGTTTTGTCATCTTAACCCGCCTCGTGTGGGAATCCATGAGAACTGTTGTTGGCCACTTAATATTCCACTATTTAATTCAACACTAATAAGATTGTGTTTTATGGATTTTAAAATGTGGTCGATCGAGGTGAGCCACCACCGGAGTGATTGATGTTGTAACAAAATAAGAATTGTGCTTTATTATTCTGATTTGTATCTAAATACTGCTTGTATAGCCACCAAATACCCAGTAACTTCTATAGACTTCGCTTTATTCTAGAGATTTCTTTATAAAAATCGTATTTTTAGTCTCTTTAGTCTTCTTTTTCTTCTTCTTCTTCTTATTCTTCTTCTTCCTCTTCTTCCTCGCCTTCTTCCTCTTCTTCTTCCTCTTCTGCTTCCTCGTTTTTTCCTCTTCTTCTTTCTCTCTTTTCTTCTCTCATTTTTTCTTTTCCATGAAACTTCAAATCTATTGAAAAATGGTAACTTTAGAAGTTTGGAAAAATTGCTGGAAATACTGTTTGGAGACTGTTTGAAAATAGTTATTAATAGACATCTAAACAAAGGAATGCATTTAATGCTATAAACAAAGAACTACAATGGCGAAAACAGGCAAACAATTCTTCTGAATTTCGACTTGATACTGTATTTAGAAGTGCCATGGAACCACCTGGAACTACCATGGAATGACAGGTGATACCTTCGATCCAGCGACTATCATTGATTATTATTTCGAATTCAATTTCAATTTCAGTTTCAATTTCGATTTCAGTTAAAATTTCATTTTCAGTTTTCCTACTTTTCCTGGAAGTAAACGAATCGCTCAGTGTGAAAATCTAACGTGATTCTGAAGAATTGCAGAAGATGGATTTCAGCAGTTTATCGACATTCTCGGAAGATTCATGAGATACTCGTTCGATTCGAGAGAAACAGGTTTCAATTAATTCAGCGGAATTTTAAACAGCGATTGAAGATGAAATAAACAGAATGCAATCGATATCATTTTTAATATTATTAGTATTATTATTATTATCGGTGAGGCGTCTATTTTATGCAATTTATGACCAGAATCAGTGATCAATGACCCTTGACCCATGACCAGTGACTGTTTTCCACTGACTAGTGATCAAATGACTCGTGACGAACACCACCCCTCCCACTCCATCCCCCCCTCCACCCAGCGATTGTGCATTTACAATTAAAAACCACGAATTACAATAAACTCCGCAACCGAAAATCAACTGGAAGCTGCTTTCATTTGGCGCATAATTTATTCCGCTTCCGGACCAAAAACGACTCCGGCTCGTTTATCTTCTGATGAAGCAAATAGATTGCAACCGATGGCAATAAATTCCATTGAATTACTAACGAACATGTTGCCCATCATCGCACCATCGAATTGGATGGTGGATGGACCAGACGTGGCCAGATTGTTTTAATTGTGCGCAAAGAAGCGTGGCCGAAATCCATCAAATGTGTGTGTGTTTGTGGTTCGTTTTTAGGGTTTGGAATGTGTTCGTTGTTGTTGTTGTTGTTGTCCTTTAACCGCAGAAGCAATCAAATCGGCGACAATTTATTTTAGGGTGAATAATAATAATAATAATAATAACAACAACAACAAGGAAAACACAGAAGCGGAAAACTCAAAAACAATAACAAAAACATTGTAATGATTTAATAGTGTAAACAACAACAACAACAAAGGAAGGAGAAGCAGAAGAAGCAGCAGCAGAATCCGAAGCAGCAGCAGCAGCAACAACCGCAAAAACGGCACTTAAACGCTTTCTACTCTCATCATCACGTGGACACAACGTGGAGAATAGATTTCAATGATTTATGAATCGAATGGTTTTCAGCAGGATTGTTTTCTCACAGGAGGAGAAGGAAAACAGGGGGACGAGGGATAATAGTGAGTTAATTAAAAAGCCAAATGAACAGCAGAGCAACAGAGGTTTTAACAGGGGCCTTAAAATCACAACAACAGAAAGAAAACCATGCGAAATATTAAAATAAGTGAAAAACAGAAGCAGTGTTTTTAGTAACATGGTTAGAATTCGCTGTAAAATATGAAGCTATGAATTATTCATACGAAACAAGATGGATTTCACAGCTTCTCCTTCAATTATAATCTTTCTCCGTTTCCCCTCCGCCTCCTCTTCCCCCACCGCCCTCCACTCTTCCTCTTCTCTTCTTTTTAATCTTTTATTTCTTTTTTTAAGTCTTCTGTAATCAATTTAAAGAAGCTATTTAATTTGAAATATCTTTAATAAACTAGCTGAATATCTCTCTCATCAGATATCTTAGACATATACGATGTATATACGAGAATAGAGTGCATGTGGAGTCTCTAAAAATATCCATGTGCTGCCCAATCCATCCCAGAATCACTGCAGCCGATTGTTTTCACAGAAATCTCACCACACGAACGAAGCACCCCACTTTTGTTGTTGTTGCTGTTTAATCACTTGAAGTGCCGCCGCAGTTTCTTGCTTTTATTTTAGAAAATGCATTATTAATGGATATATTAATAATGAGTACCAGAGAAACTACGTACCTCCACGTTTCTCCACCAGAGAAACTACATGAAGGTACTACATGGAGGCTAAACTAGGAGCGAAATGAATGCGAACACGTGTCGTGGGTATAAAAAAAAAACAGCGACGCTAAACAGAAGCCAAGCAAACAATAGAAGTCATTCTAATGATGGGAAAATTTATGGCAAAACAGATTAAGTATTGAAAGTTATTCTGCAGCAAGGACAGAGACGAGGCGAGGAGAAGAGAAGAGAAGATCGAGCAAGAGAGAGATAGCAAGATAGATGCAAGGTGACGTAAAAATTATATAATAATTGAGAAAGGCTACGATCAAAAGTGAGAACTAAAAACAAAAACTTCAGAATGTGATACTCAAAACATAAAAACTTAAATTCTTAGTCTTAAAACTGAAGAACACAAGATTTGTGAGTTCAAAATCAGGAATTAAGACAATTATTAGCACAACAGATATTAAGCAAGTCGAATGCGATGATATGGCAACTCTGCTCGGATTTAATTCAATTAAAATTGTTAAAAAAAAAGAGCAGCGTATTCATTCACTAGAACAGCGTTTATTTTTGTACATTTTTGTGACCATGTGACATGCTTATTATACGATATTAAAAAACAAACAAATAAACAAACAACAACAACAACAACTACAACAACTACAAAAACAACTACAATGGCAATTTATACATCACTGTCATCCGCGGTGGCAGCAACAGCAACAGCATCATCAGCAATCAGTGCTGCCAATTATCATTGTTACTATCCCAATCGGTATACAATAACAACAACAAAAACAACAACAACAACAAGACCAGCAATAATGGAGAGAGACAAAAACCACATCAAAAGCATTTCATTTGCTTATTACATTGATTAAATCTGCGGCGCTGCTGCTGCTTCAGCTGCTGCTGCTGTTCACATCATCTCTTCCGGTCTCAAGGCAAAAGCAGACACATGCACACAAACACACACACAAAAACACATACATACATACACCAATACATCGACAGATATACCAACACATCGAGAGATACACCTGCATTAGATATACCATCGTCATGAAACAACAACAGCAACAACAACACACTGCATGGTTGGTTACTTGAGTTACGTCGTTCGGGACCAGTTTCCAGTTTTCAATATCTAATACCAAGTTCAAGGTCAGTGAAGAGGAAAAAAAAAGCCAAATGCAACCATATTAAAATGCGCAACAGAGTGGGACGAGGATGGATGGTGATCGGGGAGCAGGGAAGGAGGCGGGGTGGAGGCGGGGAGGAGAGGCAGCCGTAGAGTTTGCACGCGGGAGACCATTAAAACTGCTTTTTCCCCCCCCTTTATTTTAACTACTTAACTACTTGCACTGAGAGACACGCCGCGGCACCGACATGGCTTCAGTCGTTCAGTTGGCAGTACGTTCCACTAACTTGGCCAAATCCGCGGCCGGAGACGGGTTCGTAGTCGGCGAAGTGATTGAATTCGTTCGAGTCTGCTGTTGCTGCTGCTTCACGCTTTAAAGTTGCTTGGATTGTGTTTTTATGGTTGTTGTTTATGGATGTTGGATGTTGTTATTGCTGCCATCGTTGTTGTTGTTGTTGTTATTATTGCTGCCATCATTGTTGTTGTTGTTATTATTGCTTCCATCATTGTTGTTGTTGTTGTTATTATTTGTTAAGCTCATTCAAAAAGACATTAAAAACACATTTGATTACATTCGAAAATAAATTCAATCATTATTTTTATCATGCAACTAAACTGAAGTCTCAAATTGAAGAGGAATTCGGTGGCTATAAAGCCAAAAAAGAAATAAATAAAAAATAAATAAACTAATTTTATTGCTATTTTTACTTAGTATAAAATGTGTGTTTAAACCAGAAGAAGAAGAAACAGAAGAAGAAGCAGACAGAAAAACGTAGAATAAAAAATCAACTACAATTTTTGAAAGATGATTTCTTTGTCTGGTTTGGAAAGAAGAAAGAAAAGTGAATACATAAGATGGAGAAACAGAAAGGAAAAAGAAAGACAGAGTTTAATAGTTTAAAAAGAGTTGAAAGAATTATAGTATAATAATTACAATAATAGTAATAATAAGAATAATATAGATAATAATATAGATAGAGTAATAATATAGTGAATTTCTTCTGTAGATTTCTATATAGTATGGTTCTTTAACCCCTTCGACCCGACTTTTTTTGGGTTATAAATTATTTTAAATATTTCGGGTGAAATGGAATATTTTATGGGTAGAAATCGAAGGCTTTATGTCCATAGAGCGGGACACCCGAATTCCATTAGGGTCGAAGGGGTTTAAGGTCCATATAGTCACCTACTGAATTCAGCTCTCTATGTTAGTTTAGTCCAAAATGAGTTACTATTAAAGCTTAGTTACTTGAGTTATTTTATTAAAGTAAAATTAGTTGAAGACGTTAGAACTTCAGATTCATTTGTCTGATTAAAATGATTGAACCATTGAATCAAATTGCTTCCAATACCATTCAAACACCACTCAATGTTTCCACGTCTGACCAAGCTTAAAACGGAATACATTAAAAGTGTCTGCTGTGTTCAATCTTCTTCTGGTTCCACAATTCCGCCATTCAAATCATCGGCTGTCCATCATCGCTCCGTGTTGGGGGAAATCCGCCAGTCGTCATCTTCACCAACGTGTTGATTTACTATGTATTCCATTTGATGCTTTCGTTTTTTGTATCTTTTGTGTTTGTATGATTCCAAGTCCCATCTCTATCTTCTGCTTCATCCTTGACGTCTGGGCCATCCTCAGCTTCTGCTGCATCCTCAGCTTCTGCCTCATCCTCCGCTTCTGCCGCATCCTCAGCGTCTGCTGCATTCTCAACTTCAACCGCCTCTCCTCGGCTTCTTCCCAGACTTCTTGCAGAACTTTCCAGGAGGTTGTCGATGGAGGGGGCGATGACGATGGTGCAAGTATTGCTTCTGGACTCAAGTCGACGTGTAGATTAACTATACGCTACGTTTGGCCGCCAGCCTCTTAAGAAAATCTCAGTCTCAGTCACAGTCTCAGCTGGTTACCATCTCTGATGGTTGGCCAGGGCGAATGACCTCTAATTGAAGCCACTGCGTGCTCCCGCTAATATTGTTATTGTTAATGTTGTTGCAGCATTCTTCTTTTATTTTCTTTTTAGTCGTCTTTGCACTTTTAGTCTGCTTCTCTCTCGCTCTCTCCTTCTCTCTTTCTCTCTCTCTCTCTCTCTCTCTCTCTCTCTGTACACTCTCTAAAACTCTCTCGACTTGCAACGGTATCTGTTGTGGCCCATTTATATGCACAGCAGGCACTCTGCACTCTGCTCGCTGTAAGCCGCATGCCGCGTGCTGCTTTCTGCATGCTTTCAACTGTAAGAATAGCTTTCATGGTACTTCTCCATTCTTTGGCTCCTTTCAACCTCCGCTCCCCATCAACCGCTTCCTCCATCCGCCATCTGATTGCGTGACTACTTTCAGTTGTTGCTCGTTCTGTTTGTCTAGAGATGTCTGTCGGTATGTCTGTCCATCTGTCTGTCTGTCTGTCTGTCTGGAATGTTGCTATTGCTGCAGCAGCATGGCTCCATGAGACTTTCGCTATCGTGCTTCGGTTGCATCGTTTTAATTTGTTGTGGACTCTGTTCTTGTCGATGACTACAAGAAGTACACAGAAAGAAAAACTCTGTTCTTAGAAACAATTTTTACAATTCTTATAAGGAGTATTATATGGAATCATATAAGGAATGTTGTATGGAATCTTATATGGAATCTCAAATTTTAGAAAAACCTTTTTCGTCATTAAAATACTTAAAAATTTGATTCAATTATGTTTCAAATAACATTTCTCAGGTAGATATCATTATTCGATCATTGGTAATTGGTTTAGGATTATAATTAATCAGAAAACAGTCTATGAAACTAACCAATCTATGAAACTAACCAATCTATGAAAATAACCAATCTATGGACCAATCTATGATCATAGCCAATCCACGAACCTAACCGATCTATGAACACAACCGATAGTATTTGAAATGTTGTGATTAATATCCTTTTTTTTTTCATTGTATTTGTATGCATATGAGTAGCTTTAAATGTTTGTCTGTATATCTGTCTGTCTGCCTAAGTGTCTGTCTGCATTTCTTTGCTGATTTTGCTAATGGTACACGAAGGCTACAGCGGCTGCTGTTGCATCCATAGACACAAACATACTATACAAACCTGGTACAGACATTGTCGTTGTTGTTGCTTTTGTCTTCTCCTGCTCTCTGGTATTCCTTGGGAATGCTTCTTTTATTCTTTATTCTTCGTTTCCTGGGTTTATTTTTTGACAAATACAATTCTTTTGTCTGCGTTGCGTTTTTTTTTCTCTATCGTTTTCTGTATTTGAGACTGAGGATAAATCTTTCTCCTATAATACTAAATATATAAAATCCTTATAGATATATGTATATACTAAAGAACGAAACCCTATGAAACTCTATAATAATGATGCGGTATATTTTGTTTTCTTTGACTTTGCTTACTTCTACCATCGACTTTTCTGGTGTTTTTTTCTGGTTCCTGATTATTCACCTTCTTGGCTCTGATGGTAAATATTTTTGCAGTCTTTAGTTCTCCTCCTCCTCATACTCATTCGCTTCATCTCTCCTCTCCTCACTCGCCTTGACATCTGGGTTTCTGGTCATTTCTGGTTACTGGTTCCTGGTTCTTTAACAACACAACCGAGAAGATTCTGTTGGTGAATATTTCTGCACTGTATTCTATTTACTCCTCATTCCCCCTTTCAACCTCTTTACTCTTCTCCTTGAATCACTCCTTTGAGCTCACACTCTACGAATTGGCACTCAACTTAATGGAAAGTCTAGAATCTGTTTTGTTGATTTTTTAAATACTTGTACTTTTTTAATGATGGATCTTTTTTATAGACTGCATTATTATATTGTATTTTGTTGTTGTTGTTGTTGTGTTTGTGCTTCTGTCTGAATGACTTCGTGAAGCTTCTTAATTCGGTGATGAAGTACTTTAAAGTGGTCTGTTTTTCGTTTCGTTCTTTTGTGCACTGCTTCTTTTTCAAATTCTTTCGGTCTTTCGGCGTCGTTTTGTCATCGATTCGGTTTTACTGCAACTCAACTTCAAAGATTTCTTCGTCTTCGGAATTTTGCTCTGTTGCATCCGCGGACCGTCTTTAAAAATCGACTTCATTAGAAACATTTGCGGTCCAAGGTTCGTCTTTCACCGCCATTCCCCCGTCTCCGCGTCTCCCCCTCTGGCCATCTACCTGATGTTGTATAACGCTTTGGCGTCTTTAGCTTTTTACCCTTATCGATTTTCTATAACTTTTTTAACCAGTTGCAATTCGAGTGGTTCGAAATGTTTATTGTCACTCTTTTTCTTTTCTTCTGCTTTTGCTTGTTCTTCTTTCTGGTAGCTGCTGTTGGTTGGGATCAACATTGAAACTGAGTAACTTTGGCGTCTATGAGCTAAGCGATGACCCCCCCCCCCCCACCACTCCCCCGAACCCCCCCTTCTATCAGAGGTTTGTTATTCGAGGCTGTTAGCGATGCGCTCGATTTGTTTAAAAAAGCATTTTGAGGGCACGCGGCATTCGGTACGTGGTACCTCGGGATCAACTGCTTGCTTTATTGATCGAAATTCAATGCTGTTGATTTGTTGTTTTTGCTGTTGTTTAAATTGAGTCACTGTTATGTTTAAATGACCGAAAGCAAATAATTAGAAGCTTAAATTTCAGCTGTTTTTATTCTGTGGAATTCGTTGTTTCGTTTACACTCAGAGATACACCAAGAATCATGGGTATATTTTCCAATGAGTCATCAATGAAAAAGTTAGTTAAAAGATTGTATCTATAATTTTTCCATTCCAGTATTTATTTTGAACCCTTTTTCGATATGTTCGAGATGTTTAATGTGCTTGATCATCCTTCGATCTTGTTTTTTAGAATACAGTTCATCTGAATTTACCATTTACCAATCATCCTGAAAGAGTTTCTAAATCGGAAGAGATTCTATCTTTCAGAGATTTGTCATGGTGGATGATGGACCACCCAAAGTGGCTATAATAATGCGGTTGCCATGAATTTAATTTAAAAGAACCTTTTTTTAATGTTAATGGAACCCGATATAGATTCAATATTGCAATTTTAAGAGACATTTTTTTATAAAGTGTCTTTCTTTATTATAAGGGTCTTGATCTTTATGATAATCTTAGTATAGGGCTATTATGAGGCTATTTTGAGGCTATTTTGAGACTATTTTGAGACTATTTTGAGACTATTTTGAGTCTAGTTTGAGTCTTTTTTAAGTCTATTTTGAGTCTATTCCACGATTCTTGGCCAGCTTCACGAAAAGCTCAACAAACATCGAGTTCAGAAATTCATCCGAATCGATTACTGATGATTTTTCTTAATATTAATAACATGACCGAGTGTAACATGACATATTCACCTTTTCGGCTCACAATATCCAGTATATACCATAAAAACACCGATAATATTGCCAAAATTGGTGATACTATGAAAAACAAAAGGAGAAGATTATTAAAAAAAGAAAAAAAAGTACAAAAACAATTCAATAACAACATTGAAAGCAATAAATTTTCCATTGAAGATTAAGCGTCGCTTTTACACGAATTCTTTCAAGACTTTTTCCCAAGTTTTCAAAGTTGTGTCTTCAAAACCAGTCGCTGAGCTGCGCTTGAAACTACCTCAATACCAAAGGCATTGTTGGCCACATTGGATTGGTTTAACGATCTTTCTGTGTTTTCGACAAGTGGTTCAACTTGAAAAATCTTGCGTGGCCAACTGCTAAAAACCAAAAAAAAAAGAAAGAAAAAATGAGAACCAGGCGACGAGTGGAAACCAGGCAAGTAGTCAGGCGGATCAACCTGTAGTAACCATATGTTCTGATGCAATATCATCATCATTGTTGTTGTTGTTTTTGTGTTGATGATGATGATGGTGTTGTGGTGGTTCTGCTGTTTTTTTTTTTTTGTTTTTGGCCATTTTGCTGGTTTTGTCGTTGGTGTGGACCTAAGCGAAAACAAGTGAAAATGCATCTTTAAGATGTCCGATGCACCGAATGGAGGGATACCAGATTCGGGCACGTTTTTCTTTTTTCCGTTGAGTTTAATAATAAACCTCATCAGATAAGATCACGCTGCAGTCGGACAGAGAAGTTTGCGAAGAGGTTTCAGAAGCATCAGGGTTTTACTGTGACTGTGACTGGGGCTGGGGCTGTTGTTGTTGTTGTGGCTTTGACGGTGTGGCGGCCCTGTTGCCGTGTATCGTTGTTAACCTTGATATTCGTCTTTGTTTAAAATGCGTCCGCTGCGATGGTCTCTTTAGCCGTGGCTTGTTGTATTGATGGCATCGTGTTGAGTGCCATAACGGGAAGCAGCTGGTTCAGTCATCAGGTTTTGTGGCGCAAGTGAAAATGAAACTGAAACCGTTGAAGATTACGATGAAGAAGTTTCGCTGGAGAAGATGCGACAGAAGAAGAATTCAGATAAAGCTGCAAGAAAGACTCTGAAGGCAACAATTAACACAATGATGATGATTGTAAGAAGATTGATGAGGATGATGATGATGGTGAGGGAAAGGAGGGTGATGAGGATGAGGATGACGATGATGGTGATGATGGTGATAGGATAATGAGGATGATGAGTATGATGGGGGTTTTGAGGATATGATGATAAAAATTATTTATAAAAAAGTGATAAAATGATTTTTGTTGAAATCTTTTATCCCTCCCCCCACCCTCCCTACTCCACCCTCTTATATATAATACTCACATTTCAGTGTTGATCATTCTATTCACTTTGTTCCCAACTTAAATAATACTTTAATCGTCGGTTGCCAACATTAAATCATTCCTTCGATGCCTTTTTTCGACATGTTTTAAATGACTTTTCTTTGTCACAAAAGAACTGTCAGAAAAAAAGCACCAACTCGACCCTCCTCCAATCAGTGGTTTGTACGAATTGGTTCGTGTAAACAACCCTCACTATCAGGGTACCATTTTTTTACGTTCCTCTTCTGTCACGTACTCCACGTAATGCAGCACGTAAATCAATTTGATTGCTTTTGTTTCGAGGGAGGTTTTCGTGTTTTGATTTGCAATCTATTAAAACTATAATATAATAATAACAATAGCAACAACAACAATTATAAATCAACAGCATCTACTTGTTATTCAAACATCATTTTCTAAAATCACTCAAACCCTGAATTCTTCTGCTAAATCGTAGATTAGTTTAGTAATCATTTCCAATAAAATTGTTATTTAATTTTTCAATTCTATTCACTACGATTTCTTACGTTTCCTCATTTATTACGTGTTCTCTTCAGTCTTCACATCGTTAAGATTGCTTCTGCTTCTGTTGTTTGCAGTCCAATCGTGCATTTTATTGCTTCAACCTGTCAATCATTACAACATCATCATTATCTTTATTACTCTAATCATCTCGCATCTTCTATCATCATTATCTTTATTGCTCTAATCATTTCGCCTCTTCGCGTCTTCAATCATCTTTATTATTCTATTCTATTGCAATTTCAATTCTGTCGATAGTCGTGTTTTTATTATCGATCGATTTATTTCTTTATTTATTCGAACAAGTATGAATTTTAGATTTTATAGAACCAGATATTTTATAGATCTAGATTTCTTATATTCTTATTCGGTTAACCAAATGAAATGAATGCTCTTTTGTTGTTGTTTCTTCTTCTATCCGCAGAACTTCGATCGAGCGATCATGTTGAATGTTTTTCCTCAATAGTTTTATGAATATATAGAAATATATTTAATAATCAATGATTTGATGGTCAATAATACAAAAAATATTATGAATAATAGCATTAATAATAACAGCAATAATAATACTAATAATAATAATGATAATAATAATAACATTATTAAAGATGATAATAATAATAAAATAAAAAGTCGCCTCAAGTTCAAAGATTTTATCACTTCATCGATGATGATTAAATAAACTTATTATGATAAATTCAACCCACATTACTTTAATAATTATCTAAAATCTGAGCTAAAATAAGCAACTATTCTCGGTGTTAATTTTTTACAAGTTGGATGGGGCAACAATAGTTTTAACAACAACAACAACAACTGTATACAATGCAATGCGAATTAGATATTCAAATATTGATCGCGTTTCAATACTTTATCTAATCTTTCGTTCCTAAAAAAGATATCGAAGATTCAAGGAAACGCCCACTTTTATAAAAACACTTCTTTCCATGGAAGATATGAAAGATGTTCGTGTATAGAAAATTCCTTGGCAGTGATTGAAACCGCAGAATATTCTGCGGCGTCTGGCGATACCCCGATCTATCTGAAGTATCGTGGTTCGCGAGATGGTGACGAATATCCACCTTTAAGCTTAACACACATGATCATTTTATATCCACCCTTCAATCCACACCCCTTTCCACCCCCCCTTCAGTTGTTAAGCTATTTAATTTATATGTTGTCTCCCTCTCTCTCTCTCTCTCTCTATCTCTCTCTCTTCTCTGTTGTTATTCCGTGCCAATTGATTCGCCAGAAATGATTTCTTCTTCTCTTCTTCGCTGCTTCGTTGCTTATCTGTGAGACGTGTCTTTCATTATCTTGGGTTTTTCTTAGAAATACATTTAAATGCACATTCTATTATATTTTTATTCAAAGTGTTGTAGTAATTATTATATCGAACACGTGCGCCGCAAGCGAATCGAAATGAACTTGAAAAAAAGTGAGACCGGAGGAGTTAAAAGCAGGGATTTCGATGTAGGAAAGAAGAAACTTTAAAGAGAGTGAGAAAGAGAGGGAGGGAGAGAAAGAGTGAGACAGGGAGTGGGACTGTTTAAAGTTTTGAAGTTTTAAAGACTAAACTCAAAGACTTTGAAACTATTTTGAAAACATAATCAAATGAGATCGTTATATTTTCGCCCATGATTCCATTTGATGTTACATTTAATTGGTTAGGTTTTTCGTTGGTGACCGTTGACAGGTGGCAATCATGATGTGTTGGCGTATTTATTATTATTATAGCCACATTTTCTATGCTCATCATTAGAATGAATCAATTTGAATGAAAATTTGGAATGTTTGAATAAAATACAAGACTATAGCCGAAACTAGTTGTTGTCGGTGTTGTTGTTGTTTTGCCTTTTGACATGAAGGTCATTGCAATAAAATTTGATACGCCTCGCTATCGTGACGTACGTTCCTTCATCACAACGTACGTACCACGTACCACATGCCACGTATGTCAGAATTCCGTGGTGTATCTTTCAAAGCGTGACGGACTGATGTGCTTACGTAAAATATTCCACCGAAGAAGACTCGTCGTCGCGGTCGTCTTTCTTTCAGCGCACTTTTAATGAGTTCGCTTGTCAACCTTGTAACCTTGCTGTTGCTGCCATGACGTCATCGGCACTTCTGCTCACCCAAGCAGAGCAGCACTTAGCATGTAAAATTGTTAACTTAAATAGTTAGCACGTTCGTCCGAGTGGATGGAATGAAGAAGGTTGTTAGAAGAGTGTGTATGAGTGTACATATGTGTGAGTGTGTGTATGCATGTGTGTGTGCTTAGATATCTGTATGAAGAAATGTTTATATTACGCAGACATCGTGTTGTAATCGCAGTCGCTGTCGCATTCGTTTTAGAAATCATCATCTCGTTCTTCAGCACTGCAGCAGTCTTCAATGCTGTCGCTGTCATCGCCACTGCCGCTGCCAACTGTCACACTCACATCTGCAATCGCACTGGCGAACGCAGCCGAAGCTCCAAAGCAATCGCAATTCGCAGCGCTTTGTCCATATAATGAGCATTCTGACCATGAAATAAATTGGAGCATTTGCATGCTAACGCCGCGCCGCTGTGGTTGGCGATGGCGAGAAGTCGGGATGCGACGCTTGATGTGTTATCATTGCATGTCTACAGCAGCAGCAGCGGCAGCGGCAGAGCGGCGACAAGCTAACAGAAGAACAACAACAAATGCTTTGTATATCATCGCGATCATTTTCTATCTACGCTGTTGCAAGTGATGCAGATCGAAGTGTATAACATCTGCGATTGAGAAGATCCAGGGTGAGTGGGGGGGGGGATGGTGACGGTGAGGCGGTTGGTACGGATGCAGGGGTGGTGGTGATGATGCAGAGGTGGCTGGGATGGAGGGATGATTCGGGTGGTCGCGGTATTCGAGGGCGTCAATTTTTAAGCAAGCGCCGCGGTTCGTTTAACTGGGTCACTCTGAAAGGAAAGCAAACGTGATGGAATTGAAATTACACACACATACACACACACACACACACACACACACACACACACACACACACACACATTATCAGTGTTTTCAAACCTCTGTTACTCTTCTATTCTTTATATTTTTCTTATCTGTTGCTCCGTGTTCGGTACTCGCTGTTAAATTCGTTGCTTTTCTCAATCGGTATTCAGTAATTTTTTCTCTACAAATGTTACACTTGCATTGAGTTTGTTTGCTCGTCTCTTATTATTTTCTATTTATTATTATTTCTCTTTTTTGTCTCATCATCTCTTCAGTTTTAATTTTTGTTATTATTGCACTTTAAACCTTTCAATGGACTTAAGTTGACTTGAATGTAATTCTTATACAATATATCACGATATTTATTTGAAACCTTTTTAAGTTTGTTAGTTTCTATGGAAGTGTGAAGTTAGAATTTCTATAAAACGGTTGGGTCTTATTTTTTATATCAATAGAAGGTTTATTTTGAAGTTAATTTTATTATTCAACTCTTTTCGTTGCCATTTTAAACAAGCCAACAACAGAAGTGAGAAATGACGCATTTATTTGACACTCTATGATATTCTATGTGTACTATATTAAGTACATACTTCAAGGGTACTCTATCTATGGTACTCTATAGTATATTCTTTGGGAACTCTATAAGTAGTCCCTGAGGTGTTCTTTAAGTAGTCTCTGAGGTGTTCTTTAAGTAGTCCCCGGAGTCTTCTTTAAGTACTCTCTTGGGTACTCTTTAAGTACTCTCTTGGGTACTCTCTGAGCCTTGAAGGTTGCAGAATACACTTTAAATAGCACGTCATTTAAGTCATCAGTCTCTTTAATTTAATATCTTTAATTTAGTTAATATTTGATTTGATATTCTACAGCAAGCAATACAATTCGATGTTGTTACTCATACTCATACTCACAGTCATACTCATGCTCAAGTAATCATCGAAAATTCCTGGAAGTCAGGCACAAGAAAGTCTCCGATGTGGAGGTGGTGCAAAGAACACCCCAGCAACCGTGATAATGAAGCGGGTGACGAAGCAGGTGACATGTTAACAGCGACGTATACGACTTTGATCACAACTTAGAAACGTGTTTAAATAACTAAATCGAAAGACAAGCGAAAAAACGCTAAATGAAAGAAAAACGAACTGAAAAAATAAAATTAGTCATCATCAGGGGCGGAGGAAGAAAAAACAACAACAAATCATCGAATAAATAGGGGAAAACGTCGAAGAAACACAAAAAACATAGAATAAATGCAGAAAACATCGAATAAACACAGAACACAGAATAAATACATGAAACATCGAATGAACTCGGAAAACATCGAAAAAACACGGAAAACATCGAATAAACACATGAAACATCGAAGAGACACAGAAAACATCGAATAAACTCAGGAGAAAACATCAACACAAGAAAAACGGACAAACAACAGATAGAAAAAACCAAACAAAAACCAACAAACAACAACCAATCAACCGACAAACCGTAGACAACAAACAGTAAGGAAAAAGCAACAAGCAGCGGCAAATCAACCACCATCAATCAACAAGAATTTCCTGGTTTACACGCTGCAGCAACACGTTGTAGCCAACAAGTGACGCGACATTCACATTTCAATGAGAAGAATGTCATGTATGTGGGTAGATTTTGTAATTGGATAAAGTGCAATAATAACAACAACAACAACAACTCCGTCATGCTGACTGCCTCCGAATAGCATCACATCGAAATGAAATGTAATGATATGGAAATGAAAATGGAAAATATTTCTGTGGTATTGAATGGCTGTGAAAAACAAACGAACGAACAAACAACTCAACAATAATATAGTAAGTCAACAACAACACTGAGATTAACAATAATTAGAATTTACAACAACAATATGAACGGACCATGATAATTATTAAGCATGATTTCAATGAATGCACTTTTAATTCGTATGTTCGACTTTTCAATGCGAATTTCAATGCATGAGAATTATTTGCGGAGTTGTGTCGATTATGAAGGGTGTGTTGAGGGGGAGGGGAGGGGTAGAAAGGGCGGAGTGATCTATGTGTGTATGCAGATATGAGTATTTGTATGTAGGTGTGTGGGAAATGTGGCTGTATTAAGGTCGAGAATGCGAAAAAAAGCCACCAACAAGCCACAAAAAATTCACTCACACTCAAGAATCAACGAAAACAAACAACAACCAAAAACAACAACAATCTATAGAAAACCAACATCAAAAACACCTATTGTGAGTCTGACCTCAAGACGCTTAGTCTGACATGGGCCATAGAGAAGAGTAGAATTTATCTATTATAAGAAATCACATTTTTCTGGAGAAACGAAGTGACTGGTACCACTGACAGCATCGTTCCGAGTACCGGATACCGTACCGAATACCGTAGCGGATACCGTACCGAATACCGTACCGGATACCGTACCGCATCGAAGTGCATTCTATTTAAATCAGCTGATTCGTGTGCAAAAGAAGCCGCTGTAATGTGCGTGTGTGTGTGTGTGTGTGTGTTGGATATAAGATGTTGTTTGTTGTTGTTGTTGCTATGTTTTATTACTACTGTTGTTGTTACCATTGCGTGTCTAACATGTTATTTAAAAGCAACTAAAAGTCATTTAAAAGTAATAACACAAGTACAACAACAACAAGAAGAAAATAACAACAGCTACTTATTAATTTAAAGTGGGCGTTGGGCGTCGCTCATTTGTTGTTCTTGTTGTTGTTCTTGTTGCTGAGCGCTTTACAACAAATCGCGATGCATCAACATCGCGTGTTGAAGCGCATCAGCGGCGGCCACTTTTTAGTTCTGTTAAGTCATGGGTTGTTGTTGTTGCTATTGTTGTTGCAATCGCTTATCATCATCTGCTGCCTTGAGGAGAATCGCTGCCACAATCGATTGTTGTTGCTGTCGCTCTTGAATGACAAAATGACGTTTTTTCCTTATTGTCGCTTGTTGCTGGTCGATTGTCGCTTGTTGTTTGACGCTGTTTTTCTTTGTTTGTGTTTGTGTGTGTGTGTGTGTGTGTGTATGTGTTTCCGTGTGCAGAAAATTCGATTGCTTCCACGAAAAAACACTTCAATTCACTGCGAATGAGCGACCCTCTAAAAAGTCGCATTGTCTGTGATTACTACGTAGTTGAAAGCGTAATAAATGTCGTCTACGTAGTCAATGAAAAGACATGCAATTTTGATATTAATTTAAACACTGTTCGAAGGGTCAAAACGTTGTTCAATCATTGATTTGCTCGCAGTCATTCTCTCCATCTCGCTCTCTCTCCTTCATTCACTGTGGCACACTTCAACTTTGTTGCGTTTTTACGAGAACGCGTGTTTTTGTCTTTTTTTCTCTGTTGATGAGCTAGAAATGCGTTTTAGGTGGTTGTTGTAGTAGTGGTAGTTGTTGTTGTTTTTATTGTTGTTGTGTTTCTTTTTTCAAGTGTCGAGCTTCACAAATCTTTGATGTAAACAGAAAAAAATAACCACTGGAAAACCTTCGGGAATCGTTTGTCGTTTGTTGGATGTTGTTGTTGTAGTTGTTGTTGTTGCTTTCGTGTGAAGATCCGAATAGAGCAACATTCGTTCGTTCGTTTGTTCGTTTCTGAAAATCAACAGAGAAAAATTAGAACTGGAAATAAACTTTGAGTTGAAAGACGATCGTGTAGAGATGACTTCCTTGTTATATCGTTGTTGTTGTTCTTCTTCTTCTTTTTATTGTTGTTGTATGAATGAAGATACTGTTATGCAATGAATAATAATGATAATAAATAAGCTGAATTTCGGACAGATTACAAAGAAAAACAAAAGAATCGAAAAATTCGTCACAACCAAAGCAACTCGAACTAAATACGAAGCAAATCATGGAAATTTACAATCTAAGGAAAGTAAGAAAAAAGAATACAATAAAGAAAAAATGCGAAGACCTTGAAAATGCCACAACTACGAAGAAGAACAACCCAGCAAAAATTTTTCATCATTTCGGAATGGCTTAGTTTCATCACTGATTCCATAATGCATTACCAAAATGCTAATGGCTATTCTTCATATTCTTCTATGGATTCCACAGAATGCAATAAGAAGCTCTCATAAGCTTTCTCTTTCTTTCTTATAAAGAATGCAGAGACAAATGGAAAAATTGAAAAATATAAAAATAAGACGCATATTTTTATGGCAAAATGGATATAAAATATAAAATATAAAAAAAAGACGCATATTTTTATTCAAAGCAAAGATTTTATGCGCGATAAATACGTCCGCGGTGGCGCAGAAGATAAAGTGTTTGCCTTACAATCTTGAGGACGTGGTTCAAATCCCGCTGAGCATGGATGTTCTAATATAAGTTGAAGTTGCTAGTTTCGAATAAATAAATTTGTAAATAAATAAAATATTTAGAATGGTGTGTGTATGTGTATCGAAATGTACAAAAATGTACCGAATAACTTTATTTTATTTATTTTTAATTCTTCTAGAAGTAGTTATATAATCGATGAATGGAAGCCATTATAGAATCTAATCCAAATCTCTTAATTGTAATGCACTACCTCCAATGACATGCCTATGTAAAAAGAATGGGTTCTAGAATCTAGAAAGGAATCGATTGCCAGCGTCTCTCTGGATTCCGCTCTCGATTCCAAAGGAAGCTCGATTTTTGCTGGGAATCTTCTGTGGCACACACACACTCACACACACACACAGACATACACTCTTCATGCAATCGCTCAGTCGCAAGCAAGTTAAAAGAAGAAGAAGAAAATAGGACCGAATGCAATAGAAATGCACGAATGCTGCCGTTAGCAGTAGCGGTAGAGGCAGCGGCAGAAGCAGAATCAGCGCCAGACAGCAAAAAAACACAAACAGCAACAAAAACTATTTTGCACATTGGAACGCGAAGAGAGAGTGAGTGAGAGGGTTGCATTACGATATTCGGGATGGTGGTTGGAAATGCAAATCGTGCAGCGTAAACAGCGAATACGCGACATCATTACTATCATCATCGTTAACGTCATCATTATTATCACCATAATCATCAGAAGCTGAAGCAGAAAAAGCAACACAACCAAAAGAAACAGCAACAAAAAGAACAATAATGAAAATTGTTGTAATAATAATAATAGTCACAATAATAAAAACAACAACAATAACAACAAAAACCAGCAACAGCGCCATCAACTGTTTACATGCATCGTCCGACGTTCGTGTGATTAGCTTAAAAGAGAGTTTTTTCCATTCCAATTTCTAGATGTTTGTTGCTTTTGTGGATGTTGTTGTTGTTGTTGTTGTTGTTGTTGTTGTTAACGCTGGTTTTTTAGATGATTTGCTCATGGAACGTATTGCAATATGTGAATATGGCGTCGCATATGGTAAATTGTTGTTGTTGTTATTGTTGTAGTAGTTGTTGTTGTACTAGTAGTAGTAGTAGTTGTTGTTGTTGTTGCGATGCTATGGCGCCGATTTTGAATTACAGTAGATGGAAAAGAATCACAAAAAAATAAAATAAAAAACAATACAAAAAAAATGAGAAAATTGTGAGCAGAACGGAGAAAAGATTCTAATGATTCTGAGAGAAAGAGAGAAAATGGTCGAGTTTCATAGCGATTGAGAGTGGAAAGGAAGGGCGGGGGGAGGGAAGAGAGGCATAGATTGAGCCCGATGATGTACTATTTTATAAGTTAATTTAAAGGAACTTCAATAAATGTTTATATTTTCAATAATTATGTATAAATTAAAGTCTGTTCTTCGGGTTGTTGTTGTGTCTGTTGTATTCCCCCCTCCCCCCTTCTGATCGTTTTAACTGAAGAACTCAGAAGAATCGAGAAACATTCAATTTATTGTCAAAATACATAAAAAATAAACACAACGAAGGAGCAGCAGCAACAACAACAACAACAGTTGTTAAACAACAAAAGCAACAACAACAACAACAACAACAACAACAACGATTATAATTGCTATGGTCATCAATCAGCTCAACGAAATGGATTCGTGTTGAAAAACTCACCGAAGTTCATGGATTCAATTTCAGTGCGAAATACAAATTTAATTTATTTCAATTTGATGCTATTGCATTTTTACGGTTCGGTCCCTTGTCCCTTGTTTGTCTGCTTCTATTTCACTCCTCTTCTTCTTCTTCCCCCTCTTTTTACTCTTCTTCTTCTTCTATTTTTAACATATTTTGACTGCAATATTAAAAAATTGCCATCGAATTTTATAACAACAACGCAGTCTGTTTTCTATACTTTGATGAACATCATTAATTTAAGCAGCAGACTTGACAACAGCAACAGGGAAAGAAGAAGAAGAAGAAGAAGGCGAAGAAGAAGAAGAGGAGGAACAAAATATGGAAAAAATATTCAAAAAAAAGCTTCTTCTGTAGCTATGAAAGCTATGAAACCATCCGAACTCTTCCATTGTATCCTCGTCCTTTTCTTGTTCTCTTTCTCTTTCTTTATAGTGTGTTTAATCAGCTTTAATTTATATCAATCATTTATTATTAAATATCTTGTGTGTGTAAGAATCTGATTTTAATTCATAATTCATTCATTCATTCGTTCATTATTCATTCTTCATACTCTTCGTACTCATCGTACCCTTCATACTCTTCATAGTCTTCGTACTCCTCACACTCCACACTCTGCATACCCTTCATAACCCATCGTACTCTTCATACTCCTCATAGTCTTCATACTCCTCATACTCTGCATACCCTTCATAACCCTCCCCCCCGTCTTTCTCAAGATTTCGATTATACTTTTCATGTCTCTGGAGAGAATCTTTGATTTCGGTTGATTAACGTTGGATTTTTTTGTATGCATTTTAATTGAGATGAAATGATGAAGGAATATTTTGCGAAGTATCCAGAAATTCACTATAATAGGAATAACGAGAGGAATAACAAGAAGAAGAAGAAGAAGAAGACGCAAAAAAAGAAGATGAAGAAGATGACGAAGAATAAGAAGAAGAAGGCGAATAAATGATATGATATGATATTATAACCAACAGCACTAATAAATGCAGAGTATATCAAGAACAATAACAAAAATATTAAGAAGACTAACAAAGAAAACAACAACAACAACAACAACACTATCACTATCAATCCAATTATTATTATTCTGGTTCAAATAAATTATTTATGCTGAGTAGAATCATATTTATGAGCATTGTACGAGTGTATGTATGAATGTATGGGTGAATGTTGGTGTAGCAAAGAAGAACCATATACAGACAGTCATACAGACATACAGACACACATACATTCATACGTACGTGGATGGAATACATACAAACCATACACACAATGGACATGATACAGGCTCCAAGTGAAGGTTCAAGTGAAGAAGTCGTTAGCTCTTCCATATCGAAGTGTCTATTAATTACAAAGTTACACGAAACACCACCACGAAGTTGAAGATGAACCACAGAGAAGTCGAACCGCAGAGAAGTTGAACACCGGAGACGGTTTCGCACTGGAACTGATGTCAGTTAAGGGTTAACTTGTTTAACGTGGGGGAAGCACACTTTTACGAGTACTAAAAAAGGGATGAAAATGAAATGAAATGTTTACGAGTTCATATCGTCAAAGGGTCAAAAGTCTTCATTGCCAAAGTTAATCTCATGAATGGACAAAAGTTTCAAGCTCTGGAAATCTGATTACCCAAGAAAATCCAATTTATTACTTAAAAAACTTTTATTCAGCGGAGATTCGCTGGATTTCGCTTAAGAAAAGTAAGTAAAATGGACTTAATTCGAATAATCGACTTGGCCGAAGGTGAGACACCCTACAGACACTCTACAGCTTCGTGACCCTCCGCCACACATCGAAATGAAGGACGAGTGAAGAGTTCAAGTCTATTAAACTACCAGTTTGTTTGTTGTTGTTATTGTGAACGGTGGGGAAAAAGAAGCCAAAAACACAGCGATTTCAGGAATCTCTTTCGAATTCGATTCACCTGTTTATTAAACTCATCAATTAACGAAAAAATTGCTTCTTTTCTTTCCACAAAGAAATCGATTTACAATATAATTCCTAAATGGTTCATTTTGTGTCCGTTTAGTTGTCTTCTTTTTTGTCTTCTTTTGTAGCTAAATTCGTCCCTCTTCAGAGAATGAAACAACGTGAAAACCGGCTGAGGAACAAACCTCAAACCTTAACTACGAGTTTTTAGAACAAATGCAAAAAAAATGTATTTCAATAGAGTTATTAAAGCCTTTTAATTTCCTTCCAACTACTTTAGCTTTAAGTTTAACCGTACAACTTAATTAAAACCTTGAAAAATGGAAGGAAAAAGAAGAAAAATTATAATAATAGCAACAAAGGATCTCATAAAGAGAAGAACCACGTTTTCTTCTTCTTCTTCTTCGAGTTTCTTCTTCATCATCATCTTCAAATCAAAAGACTTGAGCTTGTTTAAGGCACAAGTCTTTAATGTAGCTCCATATTTTATCATAAGCTGTACATATGGAGCTATAAAGACATTTTTTTAAAATTATTATAAATTGTTGAAGAAATAAAAGAGAAGGAGAAGAGAGGGAAGAAGAAGAGAGGGGAAAAAGCGATGCAAAAGTTGACCTTGATATTTTAAATTCCTCTTCGATTTGTTCTGAAGAATTTATAATATAATCAACGAAAAACCTTTCAAAAACAAGAAGTCGCTGGAGCAGCAGCAACAACAACAACAACAACAACTTCTTTAGCCAGTTAATAAACGAAATTAAAAGAAACCAGATGAAAAACAAGAAAAAAATATATATTGATTTAGTTTTGAAGCATAAAAAAAACTCTCAAAACAATCCAAGGAAGTCGAAGTTGTGCAGGTTTTTGGAAGAACAACAACAACAACAACAACAACAACAACAGAAACTACAGCAGCAACAACAACAACAACAAAGTCGGTGACATTAAAAAATCACACCGAAAACATGATCCAACACCATCTTCTATCTTCTAAAATAGTAGATGGATTAGCAACAACAACAACATCATCATCATTATCCTCATCATCATCGGCATCATCACTAAAAAAACCACAACAACAAAGTCAGCATTATCATTATCATTATTATTGTCATTAAACATGCCGTCCGCAGCGACGTCGTCGTTCATGCTGCAACTCAACTCGTTTTTGTGTTTAGTGTTTCTTTGTTTAAAGTTTTTTTTTTCATTGACAGTCAGAGCCATCAATTCTTCTTCTTATTATTCTTGTTCTTCTTCTACTTCTTGAAACATTTTTGGAGTTAATAATTTTTGGTTTTTTTTTTGGCTTTTGTGTCGTCTGACAGCGCCGAAGATGGTATTCGTTTGATTATTATTAATTCTGAAAAATTTGGACAATTAAAAAAACGTCAAAAGAGTTAAAAATAGCAAAAAAAAAAAACAACAAAAACAATCAGAAAAGGAATGACTGAGGTAATAGCAAAAACAACAACTAAAATAACAAAAATGAACAAAAAAACAATTAAAATAATACGAAAAACAACTAAAATAATAAGAAAAACAAGTAAAATAATAAAAAAACAATTAAAAAAATAAAAAAACCATCTAAAATAACAACAAAAACCCGGACTAAATTAATAATAACAACAACAATAACAGAATACCTACCCATCAACCTACTGCACACCATTTTTTGGAGGTCAACCAGGTTGAACTCAAGTTTGCAGCCATACCAACCGCCCTCCGCCATCAGTGTACCTCCCTGCCCCGCACCCAGCATCATCATCAGCAGTTCCACTTCCTCACCACTCACCGAAGCGATGGAGAAGCGGTTCCAGACAAGAATTAATGCAATCTGGTGGATATACTGGACCAAGTGCTTGGGGTACATCTGCAGAAAAGAGGCAGAAGAGGAAGAAAAAGAAGAAGAAGAGGAAGAAGAAGAAGAGGAAAAAAGAACAGTAAATAAAACCAAAGAGATGACCGACCAGCAGCTGAAGAGTGACAACATAAAAAATAACCTGATGCTGAATGGAGTGTGAATGTTGTTGTTGTTGTTGGAAGATGTTCGAAAAACGAGGAACGTGACCAGAAAAAAGACTGTCAACTTTAATGACTGCATGTTCGTTTGTCGTCTCTGAATTTAATTGCAGATGACTTCTTAGCAGGGTTGCCAAATATTTTCAAATCTCAAGTAAGCCAAAAAATGATGATGATTTAAAATGAATTTTAGAAGGAATGATGATGATGATGAGAGTGACGTTCGTTTGATTGATTGACTGACTGATGGACTGAATTTTTCAGATCGGATTTCAGAGTCAAATACTCGTAAATAAGAAGTACGTGTTCAATTAAATCGAAATGATGGTTGGATTGGAAGGTGGATTCTATTGATTATTTAATGATTTATTGATGCATTGCTGATTATTGTAGGATGCAATATAATGTCAAATTTTCTATGGATTGATGGCACTCGTGGGAATTCTTTATTATTTACTTTTCCATTCTTCTGAAGTAAAGAATTTGGATTTGAATTCCAAGCGATGTTTCGTTATTCTATTATTTGTTCCTTAATCTATTAGTTGTTCCTTTATTTTATTATTTTGTTGGAATCTCTTCTTCTTCTGGTCTTCTTCTTCTGGTCGTCTTCTTCTTCTTCTTATTCCCAAGTTGATCACAAATGTACATAAAATAGTTGTATTTTAAGAGCTTTTATATTTGTTTGCTTCGTCTTCGTCGTCGTCTTCGTCTTTTTCGCTGCTTTTCACTAATAAATGGATGAGTACAAAAATCGAAACGGAAAGAAATAAAAACGAATACCAACGATTTTTCAAGGTTACACTAACAAAAACCCGCTTGCAGCCTACACAAGCGTCAACGTCAGCAGAAGCAGCGGAGGCAGCAGCATCGCCTTCATTTTGGCTTCTTTTCTTTGGTGCTTCTGTTGGCTCTGTTCTTGTTGTTGTTTGTTTCTTTTGGCTAAAAATTATGAAAAGAATGAAGTTGATTTTGACAATAACACCATAAACCACAACAACAACACGGCAGCAAGAACGAAATCAACGAGCTGCAAAAAAGTAGTCCCATCAATTAAACTCACTTTTTTTTTGCATTTTCGCGCTGATGCTGCTTCGGCTGCTGCTCCTGCTGTTGTTGTTGCTGCTGTTGTGTTGTTGTTGTTGTTATTTGTTCAATATAGACGACAACATGGCTTCGAAGGCTTCTTTTCTTGCTTAAGAATAAAAATTGAAGCTTAGAGCAAAAAGACGGCTTCTTTTCCGTGGTCTGCGTATAAAATCAATTAATTAAGATTACAAAAAAATAAATACAGCAATTAAATGTAAAATAAATGTATTCTATATGCTGTAAATTACTATAAAAATATTAACACGTAATCTCAAAGAGGAATCTAAACGTCAATAAAGTCTACGGAAGCAAGCAGCACTTTTTACGTTTCCGTGCAGATGACGTGTAAATAGAAAAAAGAAAAACAACAGCAAACAATTAAATAAAAAATTATAAATAATAAAACGCATTTTATTCTTTTATATCCATGCACGTGGAAGTAAGAAAGAATGAAGGAAAACTAATAAAACTAAAAAAGAAAAGCAGAAGAAGAACAGGAATGTAAAAAGAAGCGATTGTTTAAAGAAGAAGAAGCATGAAAGTGGTTTAATCCACGACGACTGTCAACATTCGTCTCAGATCAGCTTCGTCTCATCGTGCTTCGTCTCCCGAACTTCGTCTCGTCGAGTGTCTTCTCACGATGTCAACCTGACGAGCGCATTTCTTTCAGTTTCGCTGCTTCGAAATACCTTCAAATCATCAGAAATCAAAAATGTGACGCGTCGCACGCTGAGTTTCTGTAGATATCATCAATAAATTTATAATGTAATCGATTATGCATCACATCATATTTTGTTGCTCTCTTCATTTCTTCAAAAATTCATTTGATTTGTGTTGTTTGTGTGAATGATTGTTGCTGAAACCTGTTAATAAGTTGATGATTCCGAAGGCAGTAAAACGAAATAAAATAAAACTAAACTTGAATTAAATTAAACAGAAATTTGAAGTGTAAAAAAAACTAATCTTAGAAAATCCCAGTTTAATGTGATTTCCAGGAAGATTTGTAAGTTCAAGGAGATGAAAGATTTGTTGAGACACCTGCTGCTCTCCTGAGCTCTGTTTATGCCCTTCTTCCCACCTTCTTTCCTTTCTTTTTCTTTCTTCTGCCTTCCCTTTCTTTCTTCTGCCTTCCCTTCCTTTCTTCTGCCTTCCCTTCCATTCTTCTTCCCTCTTTTCTCTTCTCTCTCCTTTTCCTCCTCTTTTCTTCACCCTCTTGAGACAGTTTTCCACACTCGCTGTAAAAAATAACCTCGCTGTTGGGTCATGTTCAAAATATTGTATTTTCGCATCTTTTTTTCGGGAATCACTGCTGTCAGCAACCCTCCTGCATCCCCTTTGGACCCCCCCGCGGTTGTACAATAATCCATCAATTTAAAAGAAGCACACTTTCGGATAAATCAATACAACCGCCGCGTTTTCCACCCTCGAAATTGAATTCGAATTCGAGAAACACTCTTCGAAAGTTAAACCAAAGAAGAATAATTGTTTTTTTTATTGCTTTTTCATTGTTTTCTATTGTTTTCTATTGTTTTTTAACAACGCAAAATAAGCAGGGGACAGTGTAGAAAATAGAAACAAGTTACGAAGATAAGAAAACTGCCAGGAATGACGCAAAAGAATTCGCAGCGGCCGCCGATGCTGGGCTGCTGTGACGCTGACGCGAAGTTGATTGTTAAGCTTTGAAACTTTGAAGCGAAGTGAAGTGAAATCGAAGCGAAAATAAGCTGCAGAAAGAAAGAAAACGTTAGAATTACTTGTGCATGGCATCAAATGAATTATAATTTAACAGAACCACAACAACAACAACGACGACGACGACGACGGCGACGACGGCGACGACAGCGACGACAACGACGATAAAATTGAACAAAATAACTACGGATGGCGACGCAGCACGGCACGGTTCCCGATGGAGGGGGGGTGGGGGAGCGGGGCAACACAACCCAACACACAACTCAACACAACACGAAACGCAATGCAAAGCGTGCGAAGCACTTAAAATGCAGCAAACAACGTCGAGGCAGGCGCTCAAGGTCACCACCGAAGCTATCGCCGCGTTTGTTTTTCCTTCTCGAGGCGTCCAGACGCAGCGCACAGAAAACTATTTCAGCAAAACTAATAAAATTTCAGAAGGAAAATAAAAGAAAAAAAAAACAACACTAAGCGAAAAAACCCAGCAGCAAATAAGAAAAAATAGTTAAAGAATAGAAAGAAAACACAGAAGCTGAAGCAGAAGCAGACGCAGAAGCAGAAGAAGAAGCAGACGCCGAAGCAGAAGAAGAAGCAGACGCAGAAGATTGCTCATGAGCGAGCGAAAAACTCGCTGCACATCAGCTGCAGTTCTCTCGCTGCACGCTCCACGATCTCCGTTCTGCCTGGTAACAAACCACACAAGCTTCCTTCCCCACCCTTCCTGCTCCTCCCTCCCCTGCACTTGGCTCCAAAGATCGCCGTCGCTCTGCTGCTGCTGTTGTTGTTGTTGGTGTTCGTTTCGGATGCCATGCGTTACAGCGTTTTTCCTCGCCTGCTTTTGTTGTTGTTTTCGCAACGCCACTCAAGATCAACTCGACGACGGTTGAGCGTAACAAATGCACCAGCTGAGGGCTCGGTGGAAGGGGTGATGATGGGGTTGTGGGGGGAGCGGTGGTTGTTGCCTTCTTATGGACGTCTCTAGGTTTCTTGCTCAGATACGCGCCGAATGTTAAATGAAAAACTTTTCGAGGCTTTTTTGAAGCACTGTCAGCAGATAAGCAAGCAAAAAAGAGTGGGAGGGGGTGAGAAGGGGTGGGAGAGCTGTTAGTTGATGGAGGGAGGGTTGCTGGCGTACAATACAGCGTGTATTTCTATCGTGTGTGCGTTTTTCTCAACTCATTCCGTCTCTTTCTCTACTCTCAGCTGCTCTGTTCGATTTTCGAGATTAATAAAAACTATTTTAAGTCCGAAAGATGATTTATCTTCCATTAAATTGGAATTGTTTGAGAATAAGTTGAGATAATTATGTAACATGATTAAATACATTTTAGATGAATGCATATGAGATGAATATGTGTGTAAATGTACTTTAAAAGTTGGCTTTTTCTATTTTTGATTGAAACAAGTATTAATAACACTTGGAAATATAAAATATGGTGAATATACTGTATTTTGTGCAATGAAATCCGACGCCTGTTGAAGCTGCATGAAAGCACGTACAACAACCATAAAAAAAATGAAACTAAGATAAAAATTACAACAACAACAAAGCGTTTTTCTGCTCTGTCAATCGTATTCAAAAATATTAAAAAAGAAACTCAAAGAAATACACAATATAATCTACAATATTACATAATTTATGTATTTTTATAGCAATAAATATAATAATATTCTATTTCGAAAATAATTATTATAAATAATTGATTATTAAACTCGGAAAATATGAAGATTTTCTGTATACGAAAAACGACCCTCGTATTTGAGAGTTTTGTGATCAACAGTTTTGAGAGTACAAACATTGTGATCAACTTCAGTGATTTATTTGCAATTTATTGTGCTGCATATAAAATTATTTATTCGCCGCAACTCAGCTTCAAATGATTTTAAATTTATTACCGAATCGCAGCCATCAGAACCACTTCTCGGGTGTCATGTTGGACAGTTATTGGCGCCATTTGCAGTATCAGGCTCTTCCTCAACCTCAACCTCGCCCTCATCGTCTCCCTCCTCCCTACCCTCACCCTCCTCCCGCCCTCCCCCTCACCCTCCTCCCTACCCTCACCTTCCTCCCGCCCTCCCCCTCCTCTTCACCCACCTGTTCACCGATGATTTATTTTGTGTTGGGCTAAATTTATGTCATGTTGTGAATGCGGCCGGCGACCCGCTTAAAATCTCCCCCACTCTCTCACCCTTCACCCCTCCGCGCCGCCCACACTTCGCATTCTTCTAATTAATAAACTGGGCAGCACTTTTCGCCGGTGCTCCAAAATAAAATATTGCTTTTGTTCGAGGCGTGGCCACGGAAGACGAATTGAGTGCCAGCCAGCAACACTTGAGGACAATCGTTGCGGCGAAAAAAGAAGAAAAAAAACAACAAAAAACAACAACCACGCAAAGCGTATTTAATAAAAATCTTTATTAAAAATGAGCTGCTTGACGTTTTGTTCAATCCGGCAGAGTTTTTTGGGCAGATTTAATAATTTTACTGCAGATCTAATTGAGTATGCAGACCGCGCGCAGTGCTGCCAACTTGAAAGGCAGACTCATCTGAAGAAAAGCAACAACAACAACAACAACAATGGCAGTATCAGCAGCACCACAGAAGACGCGACTTAAAAGGCTCTCGACTGCCGCTTTTAATTCACTTCACCGCTGATGAACCTCTTCGATTGGATTGCTTTGGATGCGACTCGCGCGTTTATAAGCGATAATTTAAGATATTCAATAAAAAGAATCGCACAACAACGCATTGCATTTCTTTTGTGTGGCGGCTTCGTGTTGGCTTCGATGCCAGCAGATGCAGAAAAAAATTCGTGACACGCGTGGCGCATGCAAGCTGCATTCTTGGGCGTAGTTTGAAAAAATGTGGCAGCGCTGACGCACGATTAAACGAAGACACACGGACACACACACGGACACACGGACACAAACGCACTCAAACTCAATCATGATGACTTTTGTTGGTAGCACGAGCGGCTTCATTAAAAAAAAAACCAGAGAATGCAGCGTGTTTGATTTCTCCATTTTGGCTGCTTAAAGAGGTGAGGAGGGGTGGTGAGGGAGGGAGGTGAGGAGGGGGGGTGAGGAGTGGTTGTTCCCCGAAAGGCATGTGGGTGGTTGGGTGCTTGACTAATTAGGAGACTCGGCTGAAGCAGTTTTCAGGCAACGACGCATGTGCAACGACTGCATAAACAATTCGATGACAACAACAAAAGGAACAACAACAACAACACAGTAGATCATTCGCAATGGAGTCCAACAGCAAACCATCAACACACTCGCTGTTGTCGATGAGGTGTGGCTGGTGTTTGGATGCTCCGTCAATCCGTCGATCACTCGATTGTTACCCACCGTCCTCTGCTCAACGTACCCCTCCCTCCCCCCTCCCACCCGAAGTGAGCAGACCATCCTTGACCGGGCCCAATGAAGCTTGACCAGAGCCCGCCTTTTTTGTTGTGGATTTTTTTCGATGATTGGATGCCGCGATTTGATGAAATTATGCAAAAAAATGTGGTTGCTGCCTCTTTGTTGCTTCTTCTTTTTTTATCTGCGTTGTCGTCTCCGGCGGCTGCTGCTGCTGTTGATGCCGCAGTTTTTCCAACAATTAGCATCCACATGAACGTGAGTGGATTGCAATTAAATGCTAGCCATGAATAAAGAAAGACTTCAGCCGCCTGTCACGGCGCCAACAACAAGGAAGACGTCTTGAATGTAGACTCCGCGCTTGAAACTCTTCTTTGTTGTTTTTGTTGTTGTGGTTGTTTTTGTTTGCATACTAAGCAGATGCACAATTTTATTTGCATGTGGCTTAGATGACAATAGATCGGAATCGGTTGATTGGCCGCTTCGATTAAAAATGGGGAAAAAAACCATCGCGACTTGAAAACTATCACGAGTTGAAAACTATCGCAAGTTGAGCTGAATACGAAGATTCTTGTGCTGAGTATCGTGGAAGGCGTTGAGGCAATCTTTTAGTTTTCAAGCGATTCTAGTAGTGAAAAATTTCAGACAAAACTTGCAACTACTACGGAGATAATAACAACAACAACAGCAACATTGAATAGCAACATTGAATGACAACATTGAAGAACAACATTGAACAACATTAAACATCTACGATTAACTACATTAAACATCATAATTAACAACAACAACAACAACAGCTACGATACGCAACTCGTGCGTGCTCGTACACACGTCGTATACGCAACTCGTGTGTTTTTATTACTATTTTTTTGTGGTCTCTTTTTTATGGCCTCCTTTTTATGGTCTCTCTATGTTTTTGTTGTGGTAAAAATAGCAACAACAACGATGCTCTACGGTTTGTTTTGGCCAGCGTATTCTAAACAAATCAATTTAATTTGATTAGCATTTAAGTCACACTCTGACCTTCACCTACAACCAGTTGCGCGAGCAGAGGAGAGAAAGAGACGAAGCGAGTGAGAGTGAGTAAGGGAGTTCATTGTCGTCATTGTAATCGTCCGGCCATCGATGGTTACTGTCAATGTTTGTTGTTGTTGTTGTTGTTATGCTACATAATTGCTACTTGCTGTTGGCTGGTTTCTTGTTTTGCTCCGTCGTTTTGGCCAAATTCATTGAAGCAACCACTAACAGCTACGATGGCGATAATGATTGCGATGGTGATGATGACGATGATGACGACGATGGCGATGATGATAGCGGCGACATGGCAAAAGTGGTTGATAGAGTAAACATGGTTTAGCATAAAAAGCGTGAACGTGCTGCGGCAGCTTAATGGTGATTAGCAACAACAACAACCATAACAAAAACAACAACAACACTCATAACAACACAGCTGCGAATAACATTTAATGACGACATCAAAAACAAAGTTTTTGGTCATTTATTCGTTTCGACTTCATTGAAACTGAAACTGAAATAAAAACGAAACTGAAATAAAAGCGAGAATAACAACAACAACAACGACAACGACAACAACACCGACGATTAGGCTGACATCAAGCGCGAAGCGGAAGAAGAGTTCAACACGACCGAGAATCGAACCTGTGATGGGTCATAAAAATGTTAATTCGTGTGCTAACGTGTTAAGAAGCAGACGCAGACACGGAATCAGCGGCAACAGTTGAGAAAAAGAGTTGATAAAACGAACAGTTGACAAAAACAGTTGATAGAACGAAAAGATGACAAAAAGTTGGCCAGAAGATTAGCGCGATGATGATTTTAAACGGAATCACTGTCGATTATTTGAGCAATAAACAAGCAACAAGCATTAAATTTGTGAGCTATTCAATTATTTTCTTGTTCCTCTTCCTCCTTCTCTTCTTCTTCCTCCTTCTTTTCCTCTTCCTCCTTCTCTTCCTTTATAAATGCTTCTTCCCCCGAGTTATCTGTTGTATCATTGTGATTATGGCCCTTGTTGTTGTGTTTGTTGTTGTTGTTGGCGAATTTAATTTCTATTCCATGATTTGCATAAGAATTAAAAATTCAATATCAACGCTTTTCGGGGCGGGATTTCATTGTGTTGTCTTTGATTTCGCTTCATTCCGGTTGCGATTCGATGAACCGCGTCACTTTCAAAGAGTTCTCCGTAAATTCAACCATTAAATCGTCTAATGAGTGGGAAATGATTGTGGGCATCTGATGTTCGAGGTATCAAGGTTCCGATTGTGATCTCTCTCTGTGGACTAATCGCTGGAAAAGTTTCCACTTACGGCCAGCACCGACCTCTAAACGACTTCATTGCAGAACTTCGATTATAGCAGCGAAGTTTCTTGATGCTATCGCATGTACGACGTTTTTTATTTCTTTTAAATTCTTTCTTAATGGCATACTTAAAGCAAAATAATTAAAATAACAAGCAGCAAGCAGTCAATCGTCGAGAAACAATTAGTTTTTATAAAGCGTTGGATTAAATGTATTGTAAATTAGTTAAATTTTTTATTTGAAAAAAACTCATTTCTATAAAAATGCATTTTGGAAAAATGTCAAAAATCTAAGTGCAATTAAAGCGATTAAAGCTCTTTAGTCAGTCTTTAAGTACAGCGGACACAGCGTAGGTAGCAAACTAAACGTGGGTTGCTTTTTAAGTGTAGGGTTTATTGACTGGTTTAATTAACAAGTGTGAAGAGTCGCAACACTGCTTACATGATAGCAAATAATTCGTGTTACACGTCCTATAAATCATCCTAATTAATTTGGTCATGAAAAAGATCCAAACACAAGCCGGCACACACGCACACATACCTACAATGTAAATATACATACACAATATATACTATATACTAACTACTCTTGCTTGGCGTGAGTGATGTCCGCATACTGATGAGCCGTCTGTCATGGTCCATTTGCACTCAACTTGTAACTTCCAGCTTCCAGCATTCAGGGACCCGATTCTTGGTTTCCGACAAACAAGAATACCGAAGTTACTGTCGTGTGTCTACGTCGGCAGAGTCGTGACACTCGTTGCACTTGTTGTTGTTGTTAGTTTTTTCTTCGGAAAACCGCTGCTATGAAAGATGTCGGTTGATTCGGTCCTTGAAGTGTTTACAAACCGATTCCGCTTGGATTGGAACAAAAGTGTTGCTCTATATTTTTTATTAACATCTTTTGGGGCCCTTTTTTGTAGGGGGAGAAAACCTAGCCACTTGTTTTTAATGCACTGCCTTAACTTTTATTAGCTCTGCTTTTTCATTCCGTTCTGTTCAGCTCCTTTCTTTTCTGTTCTGCTTTGCTTTTTAATGTTATTTGTTGGGCAGTTTTTCGGTTTATTGATTGGCCTGAAGTGTTTCCAGCATTCTGCCAGGCGGATGTTGATAAAAATTGAGTTTATTTGATGGTGGCGTCGGTGGTGGCAAAAAAACAACTACAACAACAACAAGTTGTTGCATCAGCAGCATTCGCAAAAGTAGTTCGCCATTTTGTTTGTTTTTGGTTCTGCTGAATGGACGACGATGCAATGCGGTTGGTTGCCAGTGCAAACGAATTGCGGTGTAGTCAACAATTTTCACTTTTTAACTTTTCGTCGATTTTTAGTTGAGCTTCCACTTTGTTTTTTTTCCATATTTTTCACAATTTACACAATTATTTAATATTTAATATTATTATTTTGTTCGGTTTAAATGTGAAAACGTGACTTAAACTGCAGTAGTTGTTGTTGCTGTCGATTTTTTATTATGGTTGTGATTATTATGGTCCGTTTTCTTCTTCTTCTTTTTCGTTGCTGTTAAGTAATAACGGCTTCCTTGGGCTACGTTTTTCCTCCATTTTCTGAATACTTGCATCGATGATCGGTGAGTGAAACTGCGAGTGTTTTTCAACCAGATGCCAGATTTTCACTTTCGCGTTGCCCACGCCGTGAGTTTTACGAGATCCTTACGTTGCAGCGCATACGTCGGCAGTAATTACGAGAGGTTTTTACGCAAACGTTTCACGCTGATTTTCTTCGAATTGATTTCGTTGTTCTGCGATGTTTTTTGGTATGTTTTTAGTTACAATCAGTTGAGCTGAAGTCACTTGAGCCGAATTCAGTTGAGCTGAATTAAGCTGCTTTTAAATTCAGCAACACGTTTCTGTGTGACTTCTGTAAGTTTTTGGTGACATCTATCGAAAAGCTAAGAAAAAATTACTTTTACAAAGCAAAAGTTACATAAACGACCCCATAAACACCAGCTTTACGTGTTTACGTTAACGTTACGGCAACGTCGAAGTCTTTCCTTATCGATACATCAGTCCTGACGACAGTTAAGCATACCTTGTGTAGGGTGGAGGTTATGAAAGAGTTGATGAAGAGCTTTAAAACTCTTTAAAGCTTAATTTTAGGTTGATTTAGTATTCTTTCAGGTTGAAGGAGGTGATTTCTGGGCTGATTTCCTTCCCTTAAAATATTCAATCGTTTTTTTTTTTGACTATTTTAATAAATATGTTGTTTATTTTATTCGAATATTTTGTTTAGAAAAATCAACAGATTGTAAAAAGCAAGAAATGATCACCCTTGAGGACCCCGTTTTTCCCCTCCTCGACTTGACTTCAATGTCAACTAAACGCAGCTTATCAGCCACTCCTTGAAAGTGTTTCGACCCATTTTTAGCGGCTCTCAAACGAAGGAGCACAACTTTTAATAAGCTACTTGAAAAAGTAATTTTTTGAAATGTTTTTTTATCTTTATATTTATTTAAACATTTTTACTTCTTTTGTGTTTGTTTTTTCGGTGACCTCAAAAACGTATGCAACGTTGTAGTAAACAATCAAAGATTGTAAGTAAGATTTTTGGTGTTACAAACAAGAAAAAAAACAAAACAAAAGAAAAGGAAAACAAAGAAAATAAGTCAAGAAAAAATGAATAATTTGGGCTTAAATCATTAACACGTCCAACGAACGCATCATCGTCGCAACTCAGGCGATTTTCACTTTCTGCAGTGTTGTTTGTTAAGTTGGCAACACTTCAAATCGATTCGATGGTGCAGAAATGCAGCAAGCCTAAAAAATGTCGGAGTTTAAGAGAAATAATCTCATGATCACCATCGTCAATGTTTAATCATCATTAGCTTCTTAAGTCTTTCATTATAATTAGCTCCTTCTTCAGTGTTCCATCGTCATCATCTTCTTTAGTGTTCCATCATCATCATCCTCTGGATTTCATCATCATCGGTGCTGTCCTCGAACCCTGTTTAAATGAAAGCAAAATTTTCACTTTTGGCGTTGCATTTTGCAATATTTTTTATTTAAAAAAAACTGCTTTATACGTTTTTGTTTTTTACTTTTTTGTGTCAACAGAAGCATCGCAAGTGTCAAATATGAAGAAGCCATTGTTATGTCAAAGTGACAACACCAGCACCAGCACCAAAAGAAGTGGCCACCATTTAAATTTCAGTTATATTTCTCGTTGCCGTATTTTATATCCGTTTGTGTGATTTTCAGCGCCGGCTCGCTTTCGGTGGTCAACGTTTTCGATGGTGGTCAACGTTTTCGACGGCGTTCAGCAGCAGCAGCTCTCGGAGTCAAGTGTCAAAAGTGAAACTGTGGAGGGTATCTTGACAGATGCCGCAGTCAAAGCATCTGTTTAACTGCTGCTTGTTGTTTAAACAGACGGTTTTTTCTTGTGTTAAAATTGAGTGTTGTTGTTGTTGTTGTATTGTTGTTCTTGTTGTTGTATTAAACAAAGGAAAAATAAACATAAAATTCTGTCGGTTGGTTGAGCATCATTTCGTTTGCATCCATTCAACCTGCGAAATACTTTGTTTTTGGTACGAGTATTTTTCGTATTCAGTGTTTACTAGGTTGAGGTGAAGTTTGGGTTGTTTCTTTATATTTTTTTTGGCAGACTTTTCTTGGGTTTTTTTTCTGCCTGGCTTTTTTTGGAACAATGAAGTCTCTTTTATTGAACTCCACTTCTTTTATGCAGTTGTTATGTACGTGAAAACAAATAAAAGTCAGTTTAAAGATAAAATTTCTCAACGCAACAGAACACAATACAACAACAACAACGCTTCAACAAAGAACAGTAGCCGAAGTGAAAAGAAAGAACTGCACAGAAAGAAGATAAAATAAAAGAAAAGAGGGCGCGGTTATCTTTTTCAAAAAATATTGTGAAGTAGCTGCTGTGTTGGTACTGAAGTACCGTAGTAATTTCAGTATGTGTGTATTAATCATTGTTCTCATTTTATAGCCGCCACTGTAAACAACTTTCAACAATTTCATTTCTTATGGTTGAATTGTCAACACTGCTAACTATTGTTGTTGTTGCTGTTACTGGATCCAACTCGTTACCTTTGTTTGTCGCTGACACAGCTGAACCTAATTAGGCCAGCTTTTCTTTGGGGCTCCACCTTGTTTTTTCCTCTTTTTTCTCTCTTATTTACCCAACCACGCATCTCCACCCAACCAACACTTCTTCGGAGAACTCAGAAATTTGTCTGTTTTGATCTGTTTTTATCACATTCTTTTGTTTTCTTTTGTTTGTTTGTCTTTTATTTTGTTCCTTAATTTAAATGCTGAAATTATCAGTTGATTTCATTTTCTGCAGCTAAAACAAGTCGTTGAACTTGTCACTTGAAATTCCTTTGATTATTTAAATACTCTAGAAACTAGAGTTTAGTTGAACTCAACAATGCTTTTGTTGTTGTTGTCGTTCTTTTGATTGAACCTGAGTCTCAAATATTTGAGGCCTCAATTCGTAAAAATATGTTGCCAAATAAAACAAATAAAAGATGCAGACAGAACACAATATGTACATAGAAACAGACCATACCTCGATAAGTATTCTTTCCTTCCTACATAATTAGATGTTATTTTAAACATTTTAAAATAAATGTTAATGAAATTTCAAGAAAAGTGTTTAAAGAGTCCATTGAATTTGTGTGTTTTATACATTTTTGAAAATAATATTAAACACTCACTAAACAAATAAAACTATAAAAACTCAAGTATACTCTATTATTGTATAAAATAAAGAAATGAATTTCTTTAAGAAGTGTGGTTTAATCAGGAAATATTCTCAACAACACTACTTTATTTTGATAGAAAAATATGAGTCATTATAACAGTCCAACCCAAGCCCAATTTTGGCCAGAGTCCAGAGTAGAGTCCAGAGTAGAGTCCAGAATACAGTTCAGAATACAGTCGAGAATACATTCCAGAATACTATCCAGAATACTATCCAGAATATAGTTCAAAATACAGTCTGGAATACAGTCCAGAGTACAGTCCACAATACAGTTTAGTTTAGAAAAGAGTCCAGTCCAAAGTGCAGTCCACTCCAATCCATCCAGTTCAGAATCCAGTCTCTTTTGACGTATTTCTTTAGTCGTTATCGATACTGGATCAGATCGACTGAAGTTGATCTCCGTTGGGTCGTATTTCGAGAGCTGGGTTTCTGTTTCTTTATTTTAATTTGTTCATGATGGCGATATGATCTAATTTCCATGTTTTGTTGTAACTTTGAGTCTTCTTCGCTCTTTGGTGTTTCTTCTCTACTCTTTTTTCTTTTTTCCCATTCTGTCAACATTATGTTTTTGCAGCCGACCCGTCGTCAGACCTTCGAATTTCCTTGCAAGTGGGTTGACAATTTTGACGTTTCATTGCTTTGACAGTTGAGTGTACATTCATGCATACGTGCATAAATCATAGGATAAAGAAAATATATTCAAATTTTATGCCATGTTAAATGGAACGAAGACACTGAGAGCCACACACAGAAAAAAGAACACAACGCCGAAGCGTGATGGTTCGGAGCAACGAAGAAAGGCAGACAGACATACAGATAGACATACAGACAGACAGACAGAAAGGCTACTTTAATGTAGATTCTGTGGAATTCTATGAAGGAATGCAAACGTTTTAATCTAATGACATCTTTAATCTCTGTGTTGTACCGCGGAGCCAAACCCAAAAAAATGATTACGAAGAAATTTTTCAAGAGTAACCACGACAATTTTTCATCGAGTTAAGTTACCGATTAATCACTTATCACGAATATAGTAGATGCCGAGTATGTCACCAAAGAAGTACCAAAGAAAAGAAATTAACAACAACAATAATAACAACAACAACAACAATAGTAACAACGGTAACAATATCAGTCACATACACACACATCGTAGATATCGAAATACCTTTGAAGCTGGAGCCGATCCCAAACCTTGGACGCACATCCATCCCATTTCTGACCCACTTCATTGTTTCGCCGTAAAGCGTAAAAGCTGCGTAGCTTTCAAAGCATGATCCAATCATTAAAGATTTTTATTATCACTTTTAAACATCGCAGGCGCGGATCTGCTGGGGATCCCTGGACGATCGGAGGAAACAACGGGAGCTGGGAGCCCGCTGCTCACGCTTTGACATGTAATTGAGTCAGCGGTGATGATGACGATGGCCGATGTCACATTTATCATGACGATGTGTGCATCGTTCACGGTGATTGGATGTCACATGTCAGAATCACAGAAATGATGCACGCATCATGATGACAAGCATGACATCGGCCGATAATGTTAATATTGTTACTTTTGTTACTGTTGTAGTTTATAGTGATGTTGATGTATTGCTAACTATTGTGTACGTCGCAATGATAACTGTTGTTTATGGGCCTCATGAATCGTATCTTCAGCGATTTGCATCCATCGAATAAAAATTCCTGTACGTTGGAAAAGTAAAAGTGCACGATTCACGTGCCATACGGTATAACGTATTCAACGGAACTATTTACGTCTGCGTACAACGTAACGTATTCAAGTGTTATAAGGTAGGGGACACACGAGTCAAAGATTTACCCAAATCTTTGAGTGGAGATTAAAAAGGTTTCTTGTGCTCTTTTTTGATGGTGTTTTTGTTGCCTTGATTTCGATTTAAAATCTATTGAAATATTTATGTAAAAGTAACAAGAACAACAACAACAATGACAGCTGACAGCTCACATCTAAGAATGGGTTCGTTCAGTGCGTTGTTTCCTTTTTTTATAGAAAATATCATTTGGAAAAAAATCGAGGAGTTCGTTTTTCCAGCTAATTTTTCAAAGAATCTCTTTTTTATATATGAGTATCTTGGTTGCTAGATTCAAGGTGACTTAAAAGAGTCTCAGAATGACTTAAAAGAGTCTACGTCACGAATTTCGAATGTGATATGATTAGAGAAACTACTGATTGCTTTTTAATCTGAAAATCATTCGAAAATCTCTTCAAAAACCATCACTTTTCTATTCGAAAAACACAATCGATTTTAAAGACAATCTTAATAAAGAACCATTTCGAAACGATGATTGCGAGCCAATTATTGATGATATATTAGCCAATTATTTTCGTAATTCTTCATCTACAATGAAAATAAAGCATAATTAAAATTCAAGTTTAAATTCAATTCGATTATTTTTAGAATAGATATCGATGTGGTTGCTGATTTTTCTTTTCCTAACTTGTTTCGTCCGATTCGTTCTTAAGCTTGACCTTGAGTTGTATAGTATTTGAAAATCGATATCGTAAAAAGCTGCATAAGTTATAAACTAAACCTTGATCTTAGTTGAAGCTGCTTCACTTAAGTAGTGATTGGATCCCAATAAATACAACAACAGGTAATAAGTACAAATTGCAACAGCAACAGAAGCAACAAAAACAACAACAACAATGACAATTTTAGGTAAATCATTTTTTCCTCTGCTGCTTGGAAAACCACAAAATTGATTGTTGTTGTTGTTGGTGGTGGTGGTGTTGTTGTTGGTGGTGTTGTTGTTACTCGTATTACGATCATTGGAAGCATTAAAAGGTTTAAAGAAAAGCTACTCGTACAACAAAAATTGTAGAAGTAGAGATTTAAACCCACTCAATAGAAATCTAAACAAATTTATATGCATGAAGCATTAAGCAAGAGTTTAGTTGTTGTTGTTATTACTATTGTTATTACTATTATTGTCTTTATTATTATTATTGTTCTTAATTCCAATTAATATGTTGATAAGAAATACATCACAACCAAGATTAAGTACTCAAGTAGCAAAATGTTTATTGAAGGTTTTAAAGATTTTAAAATAAGATCCAAAAAATTGCAATTGAGTGAAATAAAAGGTCTAAAAGAATAACAAAAATAATAATAATAAAAATAAACACTAATAATAATAATAATAATAATAATAATCACAACATTTAAGTACAACATTAATTGAATACTCCTCGCTTAAAGTTTGACCTTTAAAAAGGAGCTTTCGTTTTTCTGATAAAGTAAAAAAAAATATATATATAATATAATCGGCTTCCTAAACACTATTCTACTATAAACCCCTTTTGTTCCCAAAAATATTCAATATTTATTTCAAAAATAAAACTGGGTTTTCTGTGTCTCTTCTGTGCAACTCTTCTGTCGCCTTCACCATCGCCACCCTTTAGTAACTAACCTTTGACCGTCTCATTCCATAGTCGATGTGGTGCCAACGTCAGTAGTAAGTAGTCTATGCTAACAGCTGCGACATCTAGTGAGTAATTTACATTTAAATACTCGTACTTGTGTGTGTTTGGATATTTTAGTGGGTTTTTCAGTACATTTTTAAGCGACGCTCGTACAAGAAAAGCGGCGCTCTTTTTTATTGTCTGCGTTTCCCTCCGAGTGGGGAAGGTTAAAGGTTGAATGAGGAGGAAGAAGGAGGAGAAGAAGGAGAAGAAGAAGGAGGCGAAAAGTAAGAAGAAGACAAAAACGAAAGCGGTGAAGTGAGGACCCGGGATTTTTCTAAAACTGTGAGCATTATTTCGAAACTATTCCTATTTTTGTTTTCATTATTTTATTATTATTTACTTTACTTTACAGTACTTTTTAATTTTTCTTAATGGATTTCCTTTTAAATATTCTCCGAGAAAAAGAAAGTAAATCATTTATCGCTGTACACTTAATGAATTTATTTATTGAATTTCAATTATATTCAGCTTAGATAAAAACTGCGGCTGTTAAAACCCGATCACTTCAAATCGTGAGGGAGTGAGAGAGACAGAGAGAGTGAGAGAGACAGAGAGAGAGAAAGAAAGAGAGAGAGTGGGACAGAGACGCCTCGAGCTGTCGCAATAAAGTTTCTCCAACGCTGTCACTGTATTTAAGACAGAACTTAATTAACTTGACACTTTTTGACAAGGGTCCAGCGTCGACTTTGAGGTGGAGTGGCCATTCTTCATTGTGCTGGTGGTGCCACTTTTGGGCCACACCAAAACCACATCGAAACCAACCGAACTAAGCTTCGATCGGTTGAATTTGATGGGAATTTTTGAGTCGTGAGTCCAAAAGCTAGACCAACCCAGAAGCAGCAGCAGCAGAAGAAGCAACAGATTAACATCTCTTTATTTCTGCCTAAGATATTAAGGATGGTTTTCATAAATTTCGACATTTTAAGCCACTTTCAAGAAATATTATAATAAAAAAAAAACAAATGATTTTCGGGAGAAGTTAAATTTATATGAGAAACAAATATTACGGATTTTTTAGGTCATTACTAAGAGTTTAGACTCTAAACTTTAGAGTGAAGTAATGACAGAAATATTCAATATATGAGTATTTACTGTATAATTTAATAATAATATAAAGGAATTTTCACATAAACGATGCATGAATCATAAAAGTAAGCATTAAAATGATGTGAAATGTCTATTCTGACGTCACTTTCATGTATATGACACTAACACTGGCACAACAACGATTTGACGTTTGATTTGCAGTGTTTAGAATGAGTTGCTTAGTTCACCCAAATAAATGTGGCCAACAAAGCAACCAAAGAAACCAACAAAAGCTGCTTCCGGTTGACACCGGTTGCCACACCTCTTGACTTGTCTTTTGTATCGTCTACCAGGCTGTCTATCGGTCTCTATACACAATATTTGCGATGTCTGTGCGAGTGTCTGTTGTATGGATTCAATAGCTGTGTGAACTCGGTGCTGAGTAACAACTTCAACAGAGTCAATGGATGGCTCAAATGAAAAAAAGAAACAAAAAAATCATCATTCAATCATTCAAAAAGATTAGATTAGAATTTATTATAAAATAAGAATTGGTTAAATGTTTAAAATGAATGGATTGGAATTTGTTGGGCTCTGTTGTGGTCTCTATCGGTATCTGAGTCTGTTTGTGTTGCTGCTGTTGGCTTGAGTAATTGTTTCCTTTCGGCTTGACGAGGTTTAAACTCGGTGTGGATTACGCAACTACAAGTTACGCTTCATTGGCCAAAGTTAATCAATGGTTAGCACAGAAAAAACATAATAATAATAAGTAAATCGATGTATAAATACATCTACATGCGCATTTAACTGATGTTTGAATGGAATTCGTTGAATTTTCACTGGTTGTTGTTTTTATTGTTTGCATTCAAAATAGATGCTGGCCCAAATCATAGACCGAAACCGAAATCGAACCCAAAAACAATACATTTTTTGAAGTTCCATTAAAGAATTAAAGAATAGAAAGAAAATTTACATAATCTATAGACTCTATCATATTATATGCATCTCAATTATCTAAAAAATGTTTAATAGATGTATTCAAATAGATTGACAAACAACACTCAACACTGTCACTCAATCATCACTGTGGCAACACTAAGTGACTGAGTGACAAAGTATAAAAATTCAACAGATTTATTCCATGATTTAAAGATGAATAACCATCAATTCTAATCAAGAATTTAGTTACCTCAAAATGTCCAAATGTGTTAGTTTAAAAGAACAAAATGAAAATCGGAGCATAAATACGAGTATCTATCATAATCCCAGATCCCAGTATAGTGGTTCTAATAGATGTGTCTGGAGATTGTGTATTACGGTTAACTACTTCTAGAGGATGAATGGTATAACTTTTATATAGTAGACCCACCCACTTTTATATGGAACAACTTTGCATAAACATGTTCGTATAAAGATTTTCTATAGCAGTATAGCATTCTTTTCTTGGCGCTATCCGCCCCTTTTTTCTGTTCCCCTACAAAGCATATGGCAGGTATTTGAACTTCATCCATCCGAAGATAGAACATTTTCTGGCATTTATTCTGTTTTTATTATCAAATATGATTGCTTGTCGAATGTATTCGAAGTATTTAAGCAAAGTACTTGTAGTTAAGCAACAGCTGCAAATAAAGACAGTGGAAATGACAATTATTATTATAACAACAACAATAACATCATCATCATAGTCGTCAACAACAACAATAAAAGCAAAAACTATAAAAATTATCACTTTGAAACTTAAAACAGAAAATGAAACTTTTATTCTTTTCTATTCTATTTTTTCTTTTCTAGTTTTGCTTTTCTTCTTTTGTTCTTGTATTCTTCTATTAGTTCTTCTATTATTTCTTCTATTTGCTATGTTTTTTCTCTTGTTTTTTATTTAATACGTAACGTTATCATTTTTGTTCTTTAGATTGCGTCTTCATTTCAAGAGACTCACACTTGAAGATTACGAAAAACAAACCCATCACAAGTACGAGTATTCAGTTGGTTCTCATCACAGAGTGAAAAATGAATTAGTTTTAATTTTATTGACGGCAAAAACGACAACGACGAGAACAACAACAACAACAACGACGAGGTTTACTGCTGTTGTTATTGCTGTGTGTGTGTCTGTTTGCGTGTCATCTCTCTGTTTATCTGTGCTTGTGTATGTTTATGTGTGTGTGTGTGTGTTTGTGACTATTTTGTATGTTTGTAATCTTATCTTGACCCACAGAGATAATAATAGTTTTCAGTCTTAGCAGAAAAACTCAAACTCAATGTCAACAAATTGAAGCTAAGCATTTTATAAGATGACTCTGAGTTTCAGTTGAGCGGATAGAAGTTAAAAATAGTAAATTAGTTAATACAATCAATTGTTAAATCGTTAGAAAAGTTAGAAAAGAGTTAGTAAAGAGTTAGTATTAAGTTCGTTTTAAGTTAGTTTTAAGTTTGTTGGAGTTTTTTGTTGAATATTCCTTCTTTTGAGTTCAATAACCAACCTTAAACCCTCTGGACACATTTTATTTCGGTGACTTATTTAGGTGAGTCTATCACATTATTAAAAATACTTAAAAGCTGCATCAAAGGACTCTAAAAAGGTCAAAAAAGGGACCACGCCTCGATTAACTTCTTCATTTCATTTCATTTCACTTAATTTATTTCAGTCTGTGAATTCTTACAGACTGCTTAATTTAGTCAAGTGTATTCTAGTGAAAATAGTGTATCGTAGTATCAGGATTACCACAACCCCAGCTAAACCCCTCCCCCCCCCCCCCCCCATCCTTTAAAAATAGAGAAGGTTTCGCTGTTCCTTGAGTGAGTAGCGAAAAACAAATCAGTTCAACTTCGATAAAATTTTAAAACGGTTTTCTTTTGGCCTCCAGTGTTTCCTTTTTTCATTTGTGGTCAATTTGAGACCCATTAGTGACTCATTCGTGACTCATTTGTGATCCATTTCTGACTCACTTGTGGCCCATTCGATGTTTTTATGTTGTTTTTATTTGCCTTCTTTTTTTGGGTCTCCTGTGATATCCTACATGTTTTCAGGTTGATGAGGATGAGGATGTGGGTGTGGATGATGTGGATAAGAATGTGGTATAGATGTGGTTACTGAACACATACATAATTAGACAAATCTTTTTGATGTTATGGTTATTTGAACAGGACGAACCCGAAGCATCGAGATGTCCTTTTTAATGTACGGTGATTTTTATTGCTTTTATCGTTTCAATGCATTCATTCATTCATTCTTATATAAAGAAGACTGTATAAAGAAGAAGAGGTGGAAAAAGAAGAAGAGGGAGAGAAAGAAGAGGAAGAGAAAGAAGAGGAAGTGAAAGAAAAAGTGAAAGATGTAGCAGAGAAGGAAAAAGAGAATAAATTGTTGCTATTTTTTGTAAAAATTGAGTGATGATTGTATCGTCCGGTTTTAAGGTAGTTTAAATGGAGGGGTGCTTTTCTTGAGGGTGTTTTTTATTGCTTTTTGAGGGTGTGTGTTTTCCTTTCTGCGCATTTCATTGCCCAAACATGAGGATCTTATTTTCTACAATGAATTCTTTGAAATTTCATTTGTGTAGCGCAACATTTCATCAATTCAAGAGATGATGACATCTTTTATAGATGATAATAAATCTGCTGCCAGCCGACATACAGCAGCTTAACAACAACAAAAAACAGCAACCTCCAAACGTAAGGTTGTTACGGTTGGTGAAAAAGGGGTGGCGGTTGAAAGGGGCGCTCGCGGGGGTTGAGGCCTTTGATTGAACCACGTTCGAACAGCGAGCGACGAGCAGCTGTAAATCGGCTTGCGACGTAACACGCGATGATGGCTGCGATTGTGACTGTGATTTGTTTATTTCACGAGGATTTATTTGCCAAGATTTGCGATAATTTTAAGTGTCGCTGTGCTTCTATTTCAATACAATTCGTTGTTCTTTTCAATTCGCTGTTCTTTTCAATTCGCTGTTCTTTTCAATTCGTTCTTTCGTAAGTATGCAAAATCTTGAACTTGGTTTTACTCTTGGCATAGAATCGAGCTTCTTTAAAGTAGTCAAGACTTCGATAGAGTACTTTTTTTGGTCCAAAATATGTCTCATATGAAAAAGCATTTATTCACTTTTTTGGTATTTAATTATTTCAACTTCTAGATTTCTAGATTGGTTTTTCATTAAATAATCTTCAGTGCATGGTTTTCATTTATAAAGAGAAAGTGAGAGTCTCCGGGGATTAATTGAAGTCTCAAATTTGACACTTTGTTGAACTCTTGTTGCCCAACACAAAAGAGACAACATCGTGTGTCAATTTGACAGCCGACGGTAAACGAATAAAAAAAAAAACAAAAAAACAACAACAAATTGTTGCCCCCATCAAACTACGAGGTCTTCGGTTGCACTTCCATTAAAACTTAGAAAATCCATTAAATATGTATACAAAATATTTAAAAAAAATGCTGAAAAAAATAAAAAGTTGATGAAAAAAGTAAGAGCAACAGTAGTAGAAACGGAAAACAACAAAACCACTAAGAAACACAACAATAATAATAAGAAAAACAACAACAATGCAACTTCACATCATCATCATCGTACACATAAAAGATAAAATTATAAAAGTCAACATTAAAAATACGACAAAAGAAACTTCAGAAGATCTTCGGTTGCATTTGAAGACTTCACTTTCAAAGCATCTCCATTAATTTAATGATGTTTGCAAACTAGTTGACATTGTTGTAGATGGATTGGTTGTTGTTGTTATTATTGTTGTTGTTTTTGTTGTTGCTGCTGTTCTTCTTGTTGCAGTATATAATAATATTATATTAGTTATTTTATTATATTTGAATTTTAATGCCAAAAGTTTATTATTTGAATTTTATTTCATGTTTTTAATGATCAGTTGAAGTCAATCGTTTTATGTCTCAATTAGCAGAGGTAGAGAGGGAAAGAGAGGGAAAGAGAGAGAAAGAGACATATACAGAAAAAGGGTGAGAAAGATAGAGAGACAGAAAGAAAGTTAGAGACGGAGATGCGACGGAGAGCGAGGGTAATGGGACCGAGCTGGAGAGAGAGGAAGATAGAAAGACGGAGAAAGAAAAAGAGGAAAGGGTAGACAAGAGAGCGAGAGAGAGAGAGAGATGGCGATGCATCAACGAGCAGCATCTTAAATGAAACCTCTGTATGATTAAATCTAGCCAATACATCTTGATCACTGTGATCATTAAAAGTTCTCTCAAGATCATGTTGTAGTTCTCTCCCCGTCCCCTGGATACTTGATGCTTTTTAATAGCCCTCTTGTGACCGGGCCACCTCTTAATATCGGTGTAGAGCTCACGACTTTATAATGGATTTAATCATTCTACACATCGGGCGTTAGATTAACTCATGCTCCGGCTGGAGATTAGCTAAAGCGAAACTTATCGATCTTAACGCGAAATGAGACGAAGCTTTTGATAACTGGAAGTTTTTCCTTGATTAGTTTAGTACAATATACAAAAAAAATGTGCTCTTGAATTGAATTGAATATTGTGATTAATAATAAATAGTATATAATATAAACATGTAGACCTTAGATGTTCAAGACTTCAGTCTATCTATAGACAAGACTATTATCTCGAGTCTTAGGTCAACATTTAATAAGAGTAACTATTTTATTCAGACAGTTCTTTCAGATATAAAAATAGTTAAGGAATCGTTTAGATACATAGTTTAGATACAGTTTAGATACATAACTTAAGAACTTTAAAACAGAGTGTCAACGAGAAGGAGAAAAACTCAGTATTAACTAATAAATGCAGTAACTGTTATTATCGCCCAAACGAAGGAGCTTCATTGGGGACGTCTTCATGGCGAAATTAGTACGTCGTCAGCAGAATGAGAATCGCTGCTCGAGTGCAGCCTGTAGACTGTACATGAACCCATTCTAAGGGTTACGCAACTTCGTCAATTAACGTTTCTCAAATGAATTTTGCTTACTTTTTAGTGCTTCCAGTTTTGCCTCAATGAAACTATGTCTCTCTCTCTCTCTCTCTCTCTTCGCCTCACTAAAAACCTCCCACACTTTGGACACTTTACAGTAATACCACAATATATGGAATTCTACTCCATAGAACTCTCTCTACTTCACTCTCTCTGTCTCTCCCTTTTTCTTTCCTTTTCTTACTTATTGTTTATTTGTTAAATAAACTATAAAAGTTTATTTACTTTATATATAGTGATATATTGCCGATATGATAAACTTTAAAAGCAATAACTATTTCTTTGTTGGACGAGGGTTTACTGTGCTCTTGATTTGATGCATTTGGGCTGAGTTTCTGCACTTTTTCAGCTCCTTTCAGCAAACTTTCGAGACTTCGAATCGCTTTTCTTCTTAGCATTATGCTTATTCTTGATTATAGTCGTGCTTCTTCTTTTTCTTCTTCTTGTCCGTCGTCTTCTTTGGTTTTTCTTTTCTCTTCTTTTTTTTCCAATTTATTTTACTCTTTTAGACGATTTCTAGACAAAGTTTTCGTAGATGTTTTGTCCATAATAAAATTTTTCTATTTTACTTTCGATTTCCGTCTTTTTGCTTTCGGTCTCCCTTTTGTTTGGTTTCGTTTTTGGTTTTGTTTTTGGTTTCGTTTTTGGTTTTGTTTTTGGTTGGTTTTTTTCTCATCCCATTTCGAGCTTCTGGACTTTTTGAATTTCTAATTATTTTAGTACTAATGATGATGGTTGTGGTGGTCGTTGTTGTTGCTATAGTGTCTATCATTGTGGTTGTTGCTATTGTGGTTGTTTTTGTTGCTGTGATTGTTGTTGTAGTTCGGAAAAGGAATATTAATGAAGATGCACCGTCCAGACTCTTGACAGTCGCTGTAGATGGCGATGTTGCGCTGTTGTTGTTGTTGTCTGGTTGGAAGTTTTGTCGTTTAACTTTTTCTATCTGTTTGGCTATCGTTTTAGTGAATAATTAAAAATACTTTTTTAAGGAAAAACAGACGAAGAAACAAAGAAACAAACCAGCTTAATTGAAGCGGTTCATGTTTGCTCTCTTTGGAATTAAATTTTCAGTATTCACCAACATTGATCAAGGATATATCGATTAATTTTCCAACAAGGGATTCAATACTGAATAACTACCGAATGTTTTGAATGCAGTAGTTGTGTCGAAGTTCAAATAACATGCATTTCAAAAAGAAACCGGCCGATGGCCCACTATTAACATATTCATTCAATTTATTTATTGCACTTTTCACCATAAATAAACTTCGAATTAAAGCCTTTAAAATGTTGCTTACAATTTAATAAGTTGAAAGTTGTTTTTGTTGTTGTTGTTATTTATAGCGAAAAGCCTAGAAACTTAAAAATTTTCTGCTGCTGTTTTTCTTTTGTTGTGAAGAGCGAGATTTTGAACTGTGATTAATTTCTCTTTTTTACTTTGCACTCGACGAATATTTTTCGTACTTATGTAATCGTCTCCCCTCCCTCCCTCCTGGAACATTCACATTTCTCTGTCATGTCCACACTTCCTTTACCTCTCAGTTTTTCTCTGTATCTCGCTCTCCCTCTTCGCCTCTCCTGCTCACACTCTATCTTGCATTCACATCAAGCGAAATAGCTTTTCTGTGATCGCTTAAGTGCCAACATTAATTACTTTTAGTTCCCTTGACACTCCTCTTCCCGCCATCTCCCCCGCCCCTCCCCGGCGCAACACACCAGCTGTAAAATTAACTCTTCATGCCGCTACTATTAAAAATGGAGCAACCGTACCGCTGAGCAACCCGAAAACCCCTCAACAATCTCGATACCCACCTGAAACAGAAAAAAACCAACAAAACAAACAGGCAGCGATTCACTTTTAACACGTAATTCATAAATTTTAGTGCACAAAATTAAAAGCTACCCAATTAAGGCGTCAACTTTGCCAAGTATCAAGTATGGAAACCTCTGCTGGTGGCAACCCTGGCAAGCTTCAAGTGCAGTGCAGCAGCGGCGGTGTGTTGAGTGCAGCACGGGGAAGCGTGGAGGGGGCGACAACTCTGCGGCTACCGCATTGAAATGGCTGAGATTCTTCCTTGTCACTGTTGCTGTCACCCGCCGACCCTCCAACCTCATCCAAGCAACCCACAAACCAACCAACCAACCGACTAATCATCAATCATCTGCGCCCTGAATGCTTAAATACGGAAAACTCATCCCCGCAGCTTCTCCTCCGCTGCTGCTCCAGCAGCTCACTTGACTTATTGACGGACTGACTGGTTGCGTGGCTGATTGGGCGACGGATTAATTGACTAACTGACGGAGTGGCTGGTTGGCTGACGTTGGAGTGCCTTTTAAAGATGTAACGAACGTTTTAATTACTGTACTGAGGCTCTTTCCGAGTTGCTTTTCGAAGGTAGCCAGCAGAAGCAGCAACTTATCGCTTTTCGTCGCCGTGATGATTTAGAATTTCACTCGCCTGCTCGTTCTCGCTTCGCTCTTGAGTCGAGTCGAGCAGAGTTCGATCTTCGATGAATGGCGGCTGCTGCGGCGAAAATCAAGGTTATTTCCGGGCGTGGCTTTCATTGGAATTCCAGTTGAATTCTTTCGTAAGCTTGTATAACAGTGTTTTGCTAATCTTGTAGCAGTAAACTCACCCTCCGTTCCATTCTCCTTCCCCTTAACACTCTCTTCACCATGAATTGTAGAACTTTTAAATTGATTATTTCACTTCTGTGTTGTAAACATGAGAGTAACTTAAATACACGTACATAATCTATATGAACAACATAACATGCAACTTAAAAAACACAATATACAACATACATTTACCATAAATAAACCATCGATAATAATAATGGTCTCAGTATCATTCGGGATCATCGGGATGTTGCCCACCAGCCTCAAACAAGAACTGCTTCAGTCGATCTCATAGCAACCACTTTAAGCTATTAATTAATTGATGAAGAAATCTGTTTTTAGTTGCGGTTTTAATTCTAAATTTTAATATCAGTTTTATTTTTCATTTGTATTTTGCATTTTTATTTCGCTTTCTTAAATTTTTCTATTATTTTTATTCATTCTGCCGCCAATTGAAGGTGATGATGATGGGGTAAGGCACTCGCTAGCCACCGATAAGTACAACAATTACAACAACAACAACGACTGTACACTGCACTAGTTTTGACGAAGATTTTCCACAGCTTCAGACGCGCTTATCTGCCATTAAAAGCGCCTGAAGTGGGCGGGTGTGCTGCATGAGAGCGCTGATCGGCCAGCAACATCGAAGCACCAGACATCTTTACAACTCGCACCACCCCTCACTCCTCCATCCTGCTCTACAACTCGCACCACCCCTCACTCCACCACCATTCCCCCCATCCATCCTTCCATCAACATTGTAGTGGTTCGCTGTAATTTGTAAAGTTTCATTCTTTTAGATTGCAAATTCATGAGCTCTTCATCGTGCTCTCTCTTTCTTTGTCATCCTTTCATAATCGTCTCTCTCTGCCTGTCTCTCTTTTTCTCTTTCTCTCTCTTTTTCTCTCTCTCACTCTCTCTCGCTCGTCTATCGTCTTTCTCGATATTTTCTTGCATCCAGAAGTTGCAGTTATTTCATTAATAGAGAGAAAAAGGCGACTGGGAAGAAGAAGAGGAAGAAGGAGAAGAAGAATAAAGAAGAAGAAGAAGATTCTGATCAAAAAGTAAAAGAAGAAGAAGATTAAGAATAAGCAGACGGAGAAGAGGAAAGAATTTAAGAAGCGGTTGCCAGCAACATTTTACAATTACTGGGCGTCGACTGCCGCTCTAATTGAACAAATGAATGGATGACTGATTGACTGACCAACTGACTGGCTGACCGACTGACTGGCTGACCGACTGACTGACTTACAGACTCTGGTAGAGTGCGTGCGCGAGTGAGTGCATAAATGAAGCAATGAAAGATAAAAATCTGACCTAATTTTGCACAAACTCATGATTAGATTGTTGATGGTTGCTGCTGCTGCATCTGCTGCTGCTGATGGTGATTGCTGCTTAAGTTGACATTGTTGGGGATAGTATTATTGTTGTTGTTGTTGTTGTTGTTACTGCTGCGATATTAAAATTTACATATGCTACAACAAAATTATTTGTACAAATGTTCATGTAACTCTTTCGATTTTGCTCTCTCTCTCTCTCTCTCTCTCTCTTTCTGTTTCTCTATTTTGGTCTCTTTTTCTGCCTTTCTTCTCTCTCTTTCCCTCCATTTCTCTTTTTTTCTCTGTCTCTCATTCACTCCCTCCCTCTCTCCTTCTATCTCTTCAACTTTAAGCCAAACTAATTTAATTGAACTTCTAAAAAATCATGTGTAATCATTTAGTCATTAATTATAATTCTAAATTTCGTGTATGATTAAATAGTGTTTTTTTTTAACCTCAAAAACTCTTTTTTCTTCTTCTTCTTCCTCTGCTCTTCTCATTCATTCACATTCTCAGTCCACTCCATCATCTGTTCTGAGAACATTTCATTGTTTGTCTTTAATAACTCATTAATTAATGGAGTCCAGCGCATTTTTCGCCGCTTTGTCATTTTATTGGCTACACGATTGAAGTGGTTAATAAAACATGCCCAAAAAAGTGGCCCGGGCGCACCAACTACAACAACAACAACCAACAACTTTGACTCCTAATTGATTTCCATACCTGCGGCGACCAACAACGCCAAAAGAACGACGCCTGTTTTTTTGGTTAGTGCGATCTTTTGTAGCTCTGGGGGTTTCCGGGGGTTTGTATGACACCATATTGGGTCCTCTGCTTGTTCTTCGTTTTCTTTGTCTTCGTTTTCTTCCACGTCTTCATTGTTTTCCTTGCCTTCTTTGTTTTCTTTGTCTTCCTGGTATTCTTTGTGTTCTTTGTTGTTTTTTCTTGTATTTTCTTTTCTTAAGATTGCTTAACTGCAGATAACCTGGCGATCGATTGATTTCTGATCGTAGCCATGATGCCCAAAAACGCTTCATTCTTCTTCTTCTTTTATTGACGCCGCCGTTTTGTATGCTGATCATCCGAGGCCGCATTTCGGTCGTCGGTCGTCCCGTCCTTCCGATCGGTTGTTGAGGTCTTAAACACTGCATATGTTTGTATAATTGAAACATCTGTTTTGTGTTTTATTTTCTTTTCTTGCATAAAATGGAACCTCAATTTGCATAAAGTTTTTTCCACCAAAAACTTTTTAGAAATTGTGTCTGTGGTGTTGGACCTCAGAAGCCTCAGTCGCTTCACTCAATATATTGTGCAGTTTTTTCCAATATTTTTGGGTTTCTTATTATTATTATTTACTGCGATGTCCATATTTTTAAAGCGCATTTTGACATTCGTGCCACACACAAATAATCATCGATCCACAAATGATTCAGGTTCCATGTTCGCTTTAGTGTTTGCTTAAATGGGATTTTATTCTGTCTTCTGTCTTTTGTTCCTGTGATCGATGTTTCATCAGCGATGACTCTTGAGTCTTCATCTGTCATCAGTTTTACAGCGTCAAATAGTAAAGGGTGGGTCATCGGTTGGTTTCTTTTTTAATTAAATAACTAATGTACAAATAATAAAAATAATGAAAAAATAAATAAAACTTAAATTCACTTAAATACTCCGTAATTTAAGGTATTTATTATTATTTATTATGAGTTCATTATTTTGGATTTAAATTTTAAATAACAAAACCTTTTCATAGAAGAACATAACTTTACTATAAAAACTATAAAAATCAAAATTACGCCCTAAATTCTACAATCAAAAAGTTCCTGATATTCCAGTGACGTCACACTTGAAGAAAACAACATAAAAAAGGGGTATTTTTAGCATTAGAGCATCTTTATTATTATTATTAACTCATTAACGAAAAATAAGTATTTCCAGTCAAAACTCAGTCGCTATCGGAAGGTAATAAAAAAAGACCAAAAAAAGTGAACAAAACAAGCAGATTAAGAAAAAAAAAACTGAGCGTCCTCTTTAATGACTGTCTGAGCTGTGAGCTGAGTGTTGTTGCTGTTGTTGTTGTGGTGTTTTTAAATACAAAATAAGTACCTGTGCAGTTTATCGTTTTGTTCACATTTGTTTGCATAAAAAAGTGTTGCCAACCTTGAATTAATTGCCAGGTCTGTCGATGCATAGCGACCGAGCACGTTCGACGCCGACGCCGCTGACAGACGTAAGAAGGAAGGCGGCAGGCGGCAAGCGGTGACGGGCAGCTACGCATGCGCTGTCATGAATCGCACTTAAAGCCGAAGGAAGGAAAACGCAGCAGGTCACTGAAAAAAACAACAAAACAATGATTATATATGAAAATAAATATAAATGATATATAAAAGCAGTGATATAAATGATATATAAATACAAATGATGTATATAAACAATAAACGAGAGCGATATAAATGCGAGAAAAAGAGTTTTTCTACTTGTAAAAGTAATAAAAGTGAATCTTAAAGAAAAATAAAAAAATAACCTCAAATAACACAAGAAAAACTAACAACATAAGAAAAAACAATGAAGAGAGGAGGGAGGAAAAATCGAAGCATAGCGGTGGAGAGAGGGAGGGGCTGAGGAAAGGGATCGAATAACAGTTAAACGTCATGGGAAAAAATATACTATAGTGTCTACAAAAAACTTAAGAAATGCAAAGCAATGAAAATGAAAACCGCCGTTTTTTTGGTCTGAAGAAGCAAATGAATTGAAATAAAAATTTTACGAAATTCAAACACAGCCGCCGCCATCCGTCGCCGGCCTTCTTTCGGGCAACCGAGCGATTTGAAGCCATCTCATAAAGCTTAAAAATTTAGCACAAGCAAACAGACGAACCATCCATAAAATGTTCGTTCGTATTCAGTTCAGCGCAAGTTTTTTTTTTGCTGCTGCTGTAGTAACATTGTTGTTTGGTGCTAGTGTTGTTGTTGTTGTTAATGTTGTTGTTGTTAGTCTACTGCAACAACATTCAAGGAAAAATCATTTTCTATTCTTGAAGCAGAAAGTAAATTTTTGCATTTTGTGTTAGAAGCAGACAAGAAAAAAAGAGGAGGAAGAAAAACAAAAGTCAGCGAACAGACAGTTTGACAGACAGATGGACGGACGGACGGACGGACGGGATGCGAGCAGAGCAGAAGACCGACCAACAACAGTGCTGGTGGCCCAGAGCAAAGCAGAGCATTTGCTCAGTTGGCCAAAAATAAAAGTTTGCCTAAAAATTTGTAACCCAACAAAATTCATTTACATGTGAGAGAGAGAGAGAGAGAGAGAGAGAGAGCGAGAGAGAAAGAGTGAGAGAGATGGTGTGAGCATGAAAATGAGGAGTGTTTTGGTCGTTTGTGTGTCGGTTTAAATTACTTTCTGCAGATGAAACGGTTTCGACAGCAAAAACAATGCTGCTGGGATGCAGAAACAACAATAACACGCAGAACAAGAACAACATGAGCAACAACAACAAGAATTACAACAGCAATAACAACAACAACAACAACACCATCAACATCAACACATGTAAAAGTTATAAAAACTACTCGTAAAAAAAACAGCCTCAAAATTTGTTGTATTATTAGTTGTTGTTGTTGCTCATTTGGATTTCGCTCGATCTGCTCGCTGCTCGGAGCGATCAGAGCATTAAAATGATGCTAACTCATTAAAGCGCCCCGAGGCCGGAAAATATAGCAATTGCAATGTTTGGGCACATGAACGATACAAAGAAGTCATCGATAAATTTTGCCAAAGTGGCGAAAATGGCGTCAATAACCATTATAATCAGAGTGACCAGACAAGAAAACAAAATAAAAAAATAAAAATAAAAACTAAATTAATTTAGACATTCGGAAAATTGTTATTTTCAAGGATTACTAATTAAACTGTACACATAATTTGTGTGTTATAATAAAAAGCAACAGAAAATAACACAATTAATACTAATTAAGTTGTCTATTAAAACTATTGGGAAGAAAATAGGTATAAAAAACTGGACGAACTTCTTTTTCCAGAATTCAAAGCGAGTCAGTTTAATTTTTAAGCAATAATTTAAAGCGTATTGTACTCAGAACCCATTGTTTCATCCATGATCCATGATATATTGAAGGACTTGAATGATATTTAGTATAGTATACTGTATAAGGTCCCAAAATACCTCCTCATGTTGGGATTTTATTTCCCTAGATAGATTTTTTTTTTCGTTTTTGGGATTTTATTTCCCTAGATAGAAGTTACTATAAATATATACGAGTAAATCCCACAACTCGACAGAACTGAATACGTTTTCCCCCACATTTGTTGTGCTTTCTTTGTTAAATCGCGTGCTACTTCTGGGATCACCCTCGTACCCTGTTCTACGATACTCCAGGAAGTGCGAGTACAAAAGATTCTGCTAACCTGCAATACAATAAATGAATGTGGAACACAGATGAACTTTTCTCCTCGCCAACGTAATCATTCATTAAAGTTAGACGCATTCGGACGATGATGAGAAAAGTTTTCGCTTTCGCAGCGCTGCGAAAATTCTGGCGAAGTGAATTGAATAAATTGTAGGGGTTGTCGGGGGTGCGGTACGCGTAAGCCCCCCCTCCCTACCTGCTCCACTACATCACTAAATCTAAGTTTGTGAAGAGAGAGAGACGCAGAACAGTTTGAAGAGAGTCTGAAAATCATAGCAAAAGCAAACACATCGCACCGCATCCATTAAGTGGAGGTCAAAAGTGTTAGTTAGAGTGTCCAGGGGATACCATCCCGTCCATTCATCCACTCACCCTATGTTCCACCATCACCAGCACCGACATCTTTGAGATTTCGATGGTGTTTTCATTTTTTTTGTAATCTTCTGTTCGCATGATTTAAAGATTTCACACTTAATAAAATCCACTCGTAACTCAAATCAGGGGGAAAACTTATGAAAAAATAGAAGAGGGGGGGGGGGGGGAGGGGGAGAAAGCAGAAAAAAGAACTACAAGAAGATGATAATAAAGACATAAAATGATATAAATTACAAAATGTGGCTGCGGTACTCGTGAAAAAGTGACTGCAGTTACACAAAAAGTTTAAATTACTTGAAATTGTTACAGTTTTTCTTCTTCTTTTCATCTTCTTCTTGTATGCTTCTTCTATTTAGTCGTATTTTCTTCTTTTTCGTGTTGTTTTGTCAAGGTATTGACCGATGTCACACTTGTCATCATGATGCTTGCATCGCTCATGTTTATTTGTTGATTCGTGGCATGTGATCAACGTGGCCATCCAACGTGAGTGATGCACGCATTGTGATGACGAGTGTGATATCGGCCACCCATTTAAGGTACCCAAAGATACCTTAAAATGGAAAAGAAGAAATGAAAGAAAGATTGTGTCGCTGCTGCTGCTGCTAGTAGTTCAAAGATGCTTCTCATGTGTGAAAAGATGAACGGAGACAAACAAGAAGACAGCCAGTCAGCCAACCAACCGTCAGACTACACTAACAAATACTTTAATAGAACCACGAACAGATAAAAAGACTTATAAACAGACGGATAAACAGAGAGATAAACAGATGGATAAACAGACGGTTGGATGGACAGATAAACAGACGGTTGGATGGACAGATAAACAGCTATTCGACGCACGGAAGCGGTGACATTCTTTGGTAATCTTCTGCACTCGGCCTCAAGTTTTGTTGAAAAACATTTTTGCTGATCTAACATTAAGTGGGTAAAAGAAGCTCGAAGACAGATTCAATTGAATCAACATTTCAGATGCATTCGTTCCAATGAGAGGCATGACGATGGTGATGGTGACTATTATGATGCTGATGGTGTAGCTGAGGCTGATGATGAGTAGGATGCTGATTCTGATACTGAGGCTGATGCTGATTCTGTTTCTGAGGCTGATGCTGATTCTGATGCTGCTTCTGTTGCTTTTGCTGCTTGTAGCATGTTATTGTTTAGATTAAGTGTTTTGCTGTACTTCTTGTTTATTGTTGTTATTGTTTTTCTTCGTGTTGTGCTATTATTGCTGTTGTTGTTGCTATTAAAGTGTTTGCAACAACAAAAAAAACACTCGTACTCTCAACTGTTTCAAAATGTTTTCGAAATCGTTTTCTTTGCTTTTTTTGCCACTTCATTAATTTAATTTACAGCGTTTTATTTTACATCATCGCTGCTTCAATTTATGCAGCTTCTATTCGTCGTTGTTGTTGTGTCCCCCGCTTCTTCATCACCGCTATCAGGAAGATTGTTCGCTCCATTGCAGCAGCTGATGTGCTGCATGCAGCAGCTGATGTGCGCCAGAGTGCGGTAAGTATTTTTGTCGTATTTGCTTTCATTTGATTTCTTCGCTTGCGTCATTTACTCGGACTCGCAGTTGTTGAATACTGCCCAGCGACATCTTCTAGCATTTGATGTGATCTGATCTGATCTGATCTGATCTGATCCGATATTTTTTGTCACTCTTTTTATCTCAGCCGACGTTGTGTTGCTCCAGAAAACTTGATTGGATTACAGCGTGGTACAGCATTCATTTAATATGACGAATAAACATCGCTTTGAAGCTGGTGACACTGCGGAGTTGTAGCATGTGGCTGTAGCTGTAGTTGTGGTGTGTGGCTGTGACTGTCTGTGACTGTGGTGTGTGTCTGTGGCTGTGGTGTGTGCCTGTGGCTGTGGTGTGTGTCTGTGGCTGTGGTTGTGGCTGTGGTTGTGTCTGTGTTTGTGTCTGTATTTGTGTCTTTTACGCTATTTCGTTGTTGAGATTATGTTGAGTTCCAAAATTAAAAACAATAATCGAACCGAACCGATTTTCCGACTTCGCTCTTCGATTTGCTGGATCTTAGAACAGATTTTCTCTTCGCTACCGAATTTTCAATGCTTGTTTTTACCTAAAAATTGGCTCTTATTAAAAATGGAATTTTAAACACGGAATCCGGAGCTGTGTTTGAATTTTATTGTCTTAAAACCACATTCAAAAGTGGAATTATTTATGGAAAATTATGGATTCTAAAAATGTGTGTACATAAAAATCAAAATCAAGGACAAATGAATGAAGAAGAATGCTTAAAATTAAAATTTGAGGCATTTAAAAAAAGTGGATGTTTAAAAATCTTGTCTTGGCTTCTAATTTAGACTTTTAAACTTTAGAAAACTTCTCAATTCAGTTCTGAGCTCCTCCTCCATCATCCTCCCCCACCCTCCTCCACTCCACAACAGTTGATGCTATTTTTGTTGTTGTTGCTGCTTCTCAAGCGATAAAAAGTGTTTCTGAATTAAATTCATTAGCATTTTGATCATGATGTCAAACAAAGACAACTACAACAACAACATAGAAGAATAACAGCAACAACAAACCCCCCAAAAAGAGAAGAACATCAGCATCGCCATCACCATCATCATCATCATCAACAGCAGCATCAGCGACGGCAGCGCAGCATAAAATTTAATTCTAACTTGTTTTAGTTTTTATTTAATTTTATTTTCTGTTTTGTTTTTGTTTTTAGTTCGTTTTTTTATTATTATTATTATCGTGATATTATTATTATAACCTTGAGCTGCAGAAAGTTCGACAACAGACTGGTCTGGATGCCAAAAACTAAAGCATGCAGTTGATGTTGTTGTTGTTTTCATGTTGTTGTTGTTATTGCAGTTGATGATGTTGTTGTTGTTGTTGTTGTTGTTGTTGTTGTTGCTATATTGCTTCTTCTTTCTTTACTTTGCTAAATAATAATCACACTCGATGTTCCGTTGTTTGTTAGTGTCACACAACAGAGTTTAATGTTGTGTTGATGATGATGATGATGATGATGAACTCAGCGGTTGGTTGGTTGTTGTTCTTCTTCTTCTTCTTCTTCTTCTATTATTATAGTTAAATGTGCTTGACTACTTGACTAAAAGTGGCAGCTTGTTTGTGGTGTTGTTGTTCTTTTTGTTGTTTTTAAATTAATATACTTTTAATAATAATAAATAGTTTATTAGTTTTAGTTGTTGGTTTTTTTTTGCCATTGTTGCTCTTCTGAACGAAGGCGATGATGACGATGGTGCAGATGATGATGAAGATTGCACTGATGACGATAATAATGACCATGACTTGAATAGTAATGATGACGTTTATGATTTTCATTGAATTATTTCTATGATTTACACCTTTTTTCTCGTTGCTGCATTTGTTGTTGCTGTTATTTATTGTTTTCCCATTTTTACCAGTAGAATTATCGGATACATTTTCTAAAAATCAATATAATAACCTTTATTTTATATTTAAATTAATCACTTGATACATGATCTATAAACATATTATTATAACATAGATTATAATACAGAAAGAAACGATATTTTATGTAATTATTTACTTCTTCTCCCTGTGAATTGTCTTTTATTTAAATATTTTCTTATCTTTGTTTTATTTTTGTATTTTTATTTTTGTATTTATCGCTGTTGTATTTTTATTATTCCTATCTTCGGTTTTAATTTTCTGTTTTGTTTGTTTGTTTGATTTTATGTTTAACCATCAACTAAGCATAAAATTCGAGTCTGCAGAAGAACGTGATACTTTCTCATATATAAGACTCTGGTATACAAAAACAACATACAGAAATAACACACTCACACACACACACACATGTACACACACATACACACACGCACAAACACACACATTAAACCCAACCCTTGCATTAGTTGCATGTATAAAAAGTTTATTTGCTTTGAAATCTGAGTCTTTTCTGCATTTAGTAAGGATAAATATACGATCTCTAATATTGTGTGAGATATTTTATTGTTATATCGTCTTCCCTTTCTTGTTCTTCTTCTTCTTGTTCTTCTTCTTCTTGTTCTTCTTCTTCTTGTCCTTCTTCATTTCATGTGGTAAAGATAACTGTTTTAAAGAAATGATGAAATCGGCAGTTTTTATGCAGCTTTCGTTATCGTAAAAGACTTTTTTCAGTATTGACACAGAAAGAAAAACAATGATAATAATAACACTAACAATACTAACAACAACAACAATGGGTGGAACTTCAACACATCATCAGTGAAGTTCGATAACAATAACAACATCAAGTTTATCATGATTATGTTAAGCTCAACATAAGCAACAGCATCAGCATCTTTCATTAGAATCATGTATCAGCATCATCAGCATGTTGTATCAACATCATGCATCAGCATCATGCATCAGCATCTTGCATCAGTATTATTACCATGTTACCAACATTTTTTCACATTGAAATCATTGTATTCATCACTTTATCACTCCATCATTTGTATCTGTCTCTCTTTCATCATTTCTATGGTAAGAATGATCATTCTTCTTATCACCTCCATCAGAATAATCATCATGATGTTAACTATGTCACAATCATTACCGAGATCCATCATCATGATCCAATATCGTCATTAAAAAGTACTGTTTTCTACCCTATGAATGGAAATCAGCGACTTTTTGGTTAAGATTTCTATTTTTTTATGATACATTCTCAGAATTTATTACTTAGATTGAGGTTATTAAAAGCCTTTATTCAGCTACAAGACGTTTCCAAAAAAACCTCAAAACTTAAAGAATCTGGAAGACGAAAAAGCAATCATTTGCACATAGAATTCCACAGATTTTTGGACCGATAGAAATGAACAGAAAAATCAGGAAATGTTCTCAAAAAAAAGAATAGATAAAGAAAAACCTCCACAACATGATTAAAGAACAAAAATGATAGAAAACTAAGAAAAAAAGAAGATTAAATCACGAACAACGGATGGTTTGTCTAAAGAAAAGATGGCGCGTGCAGCGGAAGTGGATTAATGAAATTACAAGATTAATGCCACGCCCAGGGGCGGCATCAACCATTATGCCCTCAACGCTTTTGCGTGCTATCAAAAAGCAACAACAAAAATCAAAGGAACTCAAGTCAAAAGGAAGGGAAGAGAAAATTCTAAGAACTACAAAAAAAGAGGCAGCAACAACAGCGGAAGCAGCATCGGCAACATCTGCAATAGACGAAGCAGGAAGAGCAACCAAAAGCGCAAAAAAATCAAAGAGAAGAAGAAGAAGGGAAGAAAAAGAAGAGGAAGGAGAAGCAGCAGCAGCACGAGAAAGAAACCTCTCAAGAATTTCATTAAATTCTGAGCCAAGGAAATGGAATTCGTTTTGACTGCTGTGTGTTGTTTGGGCAAAATGGTGAATGTTGTTACTGTTACTGTTGTTGTTAGTGTTGTTGTTGTATTGTTACTGTTACCCTTAGTGTTGTTGTTGTTATCCTGCTTCTGTGCCAGCGCTTGTTTCCTTCTTGATTACTATTATTACTCTACATCGTGTTGCTTTTTCTGTCTCAACCCTTTTGGCCATGATGACTCTAATGACGTCGTCGTTGTCGTCATCGCTGTCGTCGTTTACAAGCCACATTCTTCTGCTCTCTTCTTCTTTCTTCTTCACACGCGTACAGATCACGAAAAACGCCGAAGGACCCAGAAAAAAGCTCATTAAGTAGATTGTCGCTACAGCAGAAGTCGTGGTACGCTGCGTGAAAATTGTGTGTGCTTCTTTTTTGGACAGTTTTTCACTTAATTTTTTCACGCGTTCGACTTCCGACTCGTTCTGCGTTTCCTCTTCCATCACCGTGTCTCCTCCTCCTCCTCCATCATCGTCTCCTCCTCCGTCACCGTGTTCTCCTCCTTCCTTTCCTGTCACATGTTAACATCTGTTGCCTGCTTTTGACAGGTTTTGTTTCAGCTCGAAGAGAGAGAATGGAGTTTTTATTTGGGTCCAAATGAAAAACCGTTAAATATTATTAAACATCTGATGGGATTTTCCACAGAATTTCACTTTGAAGTTTGGAAAAAGAGAAGAAAGCAGCTCCAGCTAACCTTTGAACTCTGTGGAGGTTCTCTCTATCCTTCTTTCTCATGCTGCTTCTTCTGTGTATCTCTCTCTCTCCCCCCCGCACTTTATTTTTCTCTCTCTTTTGCTTTCCCTGCTTTTCTAGATTTTTTATGAGTATTCTTTGAACATTTGCACCTTGAATTGTTGTTCCTTCCTCTTCATCCTTTCCTTCTTAGCGAGAGACAACAAAACATAGAGAGAGAGAGAGAGCGACAGGGAGGGAAAGAGTGAGCAAGAGAGGTGAGAAAGATATCGACGCTCTTCTGTATTCATTTTATTTATTTTTTTTATACCTTTTAAAGTAAAACTTTTAAAACAAACAGTAAAACTTTTCTTTCAAATTGAAACTTCTTTTATTTCTCTTGCATAATCTTCGAAAATAGAATCTCTCCAACCCGCAACAATTCACCCAACAATCCATCAATTCAGCAATCAATCTTCAAGGGTTCTTTAAACTCGTCAGCTTCGAGGGAAGGGCGAAAAACTCAACTCTGAACTTTTTGCCGCAATAAATAATTTGAGGTTCCAGTTTGTTGTTGTTGTTGTTGCTGTTGTTGTTGTTCTTCTTCTTCTTCTTGTTGTTGTTGTTCTTCTGTCATGTCTTTTGTGTTGTTGTTGTTGTTCAATAGAAGGTTGTTACTTTCACCTTATAACTGTTTTTGTTGTTTTTTTTTTTTTTTTGTATTTTTGTTGTTCTTTTTGCTATTTCGATTTTTTTTCTGTTGATTTATTTGTTCTTTTATTGGTTTTTCTTCGTTTTCCTGGAAGATTTCTGATGTAAACCCATTTTTTCAAGGCTATCAAAATTTCTTTCGTTTTCTTTTGATTTCACTTTTATGAAAACTGAGTGAAAAGTCTTCGGGTCTTTTCTAAGCATCATGACGACTCTTTTGAAAACATCATGATGAACTTCCGCAAAGAAGATGCTACGTAATGATGAGAAACCATTTTAAAGCTTTTAAAGTATTTCAATAAATTAACGAAAGACCCCTTCAAGGAGCTTTGAGACTTATTTAATCAGAGCCCTTTTTTTGACAATTAAAAGCAATTAAAAGATGTTGAAAGAATCTGAAAGGGTTCAAAATTCTGGTGTGCCTAATTTTTTCGATTTGTCACTCTTCAAAATTTCAGTCTTCAAGTCATAAACTAAAGTTCTAAAGTTCTCTTTAAAGGTCTTCAATTTTAATTCTATTTCAGTGTTAAAATCTACTTAAACCCGGATTTGTTCATTTTTGAAACCCCGAATTCATAACCTTGACTAAAAAGCCTAAAAATCGCAAGCAAAAAACCCCGAATAATCTTCATTTACGACTTCTTTCCACTCCCAGACTTAAAGTAGCTTTTAATCTCGCTTTCATCTGAACGCAGACGTCTCCAAACCGCTTCTTCTTCTTTTTTCTTCAATTTCTATACTTTTATTCGGTGTTCTTCTTCTTCTTTCTTTATCACTCTAATGATTTATAACATAACTCTTTAAAACAGAAAAAAAACGATGAACCCTATCGTTAAATGTTCGTGTATCTTTAATTCTTAAATGCTACATCATCCTCTTGATGCTTGTTCTCCTTCTCATTCCCTGTCCTCTCCGTCATCCTCCCCCACCCTTCCACCCCCCTCGTCATCATCCTCCTCATTGAGCGGACGACCTCAGCACGTGTCATCAGAGTTGGCTGCCTGTCGGGCAGGACAACCGGCTGCCATGTGCCAAGGACACACTTGCTGCCACACTCAACGGAGCGATTAATAATGCGCCGTAAAAACTTATGAAGCTTTATGAAGAGCACACAAAAGAACACAGCAAAGAAGACGGGGGGAAAAAAGAAGGCAACCGAAGCAAAAAATCTGCATCAAATTCGAATGTTTAACATTTCAAATGCGGCTCAGAATCCTGCCACTTAAGCTGCTGTTACTCATGCCACAAGAATGTCGTCCTAATGAGAGGATCCATAATAATAAAAGTAACAACAACATGAAGAAGAAGAAGAAGAACAAGAAGAAGATGCAGATGAAGAAGAAGTTTCGGATGAAGAAGAAGAAGAACAACAACCGTGTGTTGATCTTTAAAACTTTAGAGAACCCTCTTAAAATTTGAAGATAAACGACTAAACAACAGAAACTACAACAACAACAACAATGACAACAACAACAACAACAACAACAATGACAACAGCAAACATGACAAGAACAACAACAACATCAGAAAAAACTACTCTAAACAGCGTTAATCCATGAATTATTGCTCAAAAGCATGCCAAAATATGGATAAAAAACACATTCACGCTCAATAAAGCTGCTCTTTCAAAGAAAAAAAATGAAGTTTTTAAAAAATTAAATAAAAAAAAACAAATTAAATATAAAAAAAAGAAAAAATTAAATAAAAACCATGAAAACCCAAATAAAATAAAGAAAAGAATAACAGCGAATCTTCGAAAGTGTCCAAAAACAGCTAAAAACTTGGCGTGCTCTTCTTTTTTTAAAAAAGCACTCCCGTGTTAATGAGTTTGTTAAAAATGTGGTACCTGGAGGTGTATTCTTCTTCTTTTTCGTCTTCCATTCCTTCTTATTTACGGTTGTTTTTTACAAAAGCTACCCAACGGGGCGACCTTTTAAATGAAGAACACCTCGTAAAGTGAATTCTAATGAAACATAACAGCTTCATAGTTTATTTGTTTGGGCTCCAGCGAGGACAACAACAACCCGGGACAACAACAAAAAAGCAATGACAACAACCAAAAAGAACCAGGATGACAACCAAAACCAACAACAACATTGTAAAAGCCAACCACTCGTTTGGGTAAAAGTGAATCTGTGGTGGGCACGAAAGTGAAATCAGGGGGGAAAAATAAGGAAAAGAAAAGTCTTTAAATCCTTTCAACAGAAAAAAATACGGCCACTGTTGTTGTTGTTTTTCATTTGTTACTCATTTTTATTGTATTCAAAAGAGCCAGCAAAAGGTGAGGTGAGATGAGGTGAGTTGAGTTGAGATGATGTGACCATTTGTTACTACTTTTACTCATAAACAACAACAATTTCTTGAATTTTATCTGAAATAAAAGCATCATTCTTGAGTTTGGTGTGAGTTTCCCTTCGAGAGTAAATAAAGAATAAAAAACTGAACAAATTATCTTATAAATGATGTAATTGACTTGAATTTCACTGTTGTGTCAGAGTTCATGACCCCCACGGAAGGATGGTGCTGATCCCCTTGTGTTTTAATCTTTAATCTTTATTGCAGAAGTTAGCAGAATTTCACTTCACTTAACAGCATCGCGTTGGCCATCTTTTTTGCCACGATTGTTGAACTTTTCTTCAAATTAATTGTTTTGTGGAGATTCTTGTTTTCTTCTTCTTCTTTTTGTTCATCTTCTTGTGTATCTTCTTCTTCTTCTGAGACCTTTTCAACTTTTAACATTTAATATTATTGCGAACATTCTTACAAAACAAGTCTTCAGTTGTTCATTTTTGAGTTTGCAGATAAGTAAAGCAACAACAGCAACAACAACAAAAAGAATACTTGAATATCAACCCAACTCAACTCAACTGAACTCAAGTTAAACTCTTTTCACTTTCAGCTGTTTAAACTATAAACGACCAAAAAAACGAAAACCGGACGAATTTTAGTTGTAGTTTTTATAGTTGTTGTTGTTGTTGTTGCTGTTGTTTATGGTGTTGTTGTTGCCGTTCCTGTTAAATGCTAATGTTTTTAGCATACTTCGGCAGCCAAAAATTCTAATAAAATTCTAAGAGCAGCATCATCAACAGCAGCAGCAGCAGCAGCAGAAGTGGCAGAAGCAGAAGCAGAAAATAAACAATGAAAATAAAAGTTATTTTTGGCCAAAAGCCAGAGACGAAGAATTAAAGCAGCAGCAACAACAAAAGGAATAACGTAGAAAAACAAACAACAATCAGAACCACAGCAATGACAACAACAACAATAGTAGCAGCATCAGCAGCAGCAGCATCAGCAGCAGCAGCAGCAGCAACAACAACATCAGCAGCCTCAGCAGTATCAACAACAGCAAGAATCCGCAGTCATCATTAAAATTGTAAAAAAAGCCCACCGCAGCGACAGCGAATCTTCTGCGGCTTCCTGACTTCAGCCGCCTTCCCTGCACCCCTCATTTTCACCCTGACTCTTCTTCCTTCGTTCTTCCTCCCTTCTTCCCTTCTTCTTCTTTTTCTTTTTCTTCTTTTTCTTTTTCTTCTTTTTCTTTTTCTTTTCCTTCTTATTTTATTCTTGTAGCTGTTGAAAGTGAAACCTTTTCTTTTGCTTGTTAAACTTCTTGTTCTCGGTTGGTTTTCAGCATCATTTCATGCTTCACCAAGAAGTACAAAAACAACAAAAGAAACAATAAAAAATTCAACTTAAAATGCCTTCTCTCAAGTCTTTTAAAAACTTCTTCTGATTGCAGGAGTGACGTGACGTGAATTTTAAATGCAGCCACGCTTCCGCGAAGTTGAGAAGATTCTGTAACGAGTATCGGATGAGTATCGATGATAAAGCGTGGTTCTTCACTTCCTTTCCTGTTCTCCATTCATTCTGGGTTTCTCTCTTCGCTTTTCGTCCTCCGCTTCTTCGTTCGTTCATTCGTTTGATACTCCAAAAGCTTCATTCTGATTAACATGGAAAATTGAGACGATTACATAGCTTCGAATTCTTTTTATACATCGTTTCTTTATGCTGTATATCGCTGTATATAGTATATATCTATAGAATTTGAAAATCTATCCAAAAAAAGTATTATTTTCTGTACTTTCCATGGAACTATAGAATGTCTCCAATGTCAAATATGAAGAAAAAGCATATCGATTGAAATTTAAAAGAAACGATATTCAATCCTCAATAAAAAACGATAAATGAACATAAATGAAGATATGCAGGGACAGTTATAAAGAAGAAAATAAATAAAAAAAATAAACAAGCCTCAAGATGCTTCTTCTTCTTATCGCCCTTCTTCTGTTGTTCTGCTGCGTTACAGCAACAAGATACAAAATTAATTAATATAAATCAACAGATACGAAAAAGTGCACGAAAAGCAGCATAGCAACAACAACAATAGCAACAGCAACAACGGTAGCCGAAGAGTAGCCACCAGAGTGGAAAAGAATATGAAAAGCAGAACAAAACTAGAAGGAAAAAAATGTGAGTTCAATTGCAAGATACACAGATACTCAGATACACAGATACACCTCGCAGCAGATACAAACACACAGAAAGCGATACACTTCACGGCTGAAGAGCGCGGTGATGGATAAGATTTGGAAAAACAACAACAGAGACAAACCAAAAATAAAAACAAAAACAAAGAAACGACGACAAAAATAAAACCGAAATCACAAGGGTGAAGAACAGCCAGGAAGGGGAGGGAGAGAGGGTGAGAAAGAGAAAGAGAGGGAGGGGTGAACAGAGGGAAAGAGTGAGAGTATGATAGAAATAAATTCCTCAGATACTCAAAGAAAAGAGAAACTAAAGATTATTTGAGAGATAGTAAAATCATAGTTTTTAAGAGAGAAAGGGTGGGATGGAGGGAGGGAGGGAGAAAGGGTTGAGAGAAAGAAAGAGCGAGAGAGTGAAACCGGAGAAAGAGTGTTTATTGTTATTCGAATACAAATAAAAATTCCACAAGCTCTGGCATCAAGAGCATCTCTCCCTCCCCCTCCCTCCCACTTTCAAAAAACCGCAATCAACACTATCATCTTTTGACGCTCTCTCTCTCTTAATTTCTCTCTCTCTCTCTGAGTTCTCTTGTCTCTGTAAATAACAGTACCACAGACAATCCATGGAATGCAAGAAACTCCCCACAGCAGGAACACACCAGAGCAGCCTACGTTAACGGTAACAGTAACAACAACAGCAACAGTAACACTAACAGTAACAGTAACAGTAACAGCAACAGCAACAGCAACAGCAACAGATATGATGTTGTATTTGTCTCGATATCTACACGCAGTTCGGGTATCTGCAGAGTTATTTTTGTCGAGAATCAAACAGCGAACCCGCAGCACGGATTTCAGAACCATCGCGCCAGCCGCCGGCGAAGAGTCGGAGTGTTTCTCGTGGCCTGCAGTGGAACTGGATTAAAAAAAGCGTCGTCCGCAGCAAGCAACGCGTCATCATCTGCGAGACGTGAGTGAAGCAAAGAGTACTCGTATCTCGCTGATAGCGGTGAGTACGTGCGCTTCGTGCTTGCGCTCGCGCACTCGTTCACACTCGGCTTCAGTTTTCTTCAATCGAGCCGTTCATCAGTCAGTCAGTCTGTCAGTTCGACTGATGGAAATGTGAATCCATTTCCAAGTGGTGGACGCTGTTGCTGGTGGTGCTGCTCACGACGTAGCCGCCGCCGTCGTCGCTGCTGCTGTTGCTGCTGCTTCTGTAGCTGTTGTTGTTGTTGCTGTTGTTCTTCTCGCTATTGTTGTTGTTATTATTACTCTTTTCTTGTTGGTTCCGCGGTCGCTTCGTGCGCTGGCTCTCTGTCCGTTCGTGCCCGCTGCTGGCACGGTTGCCGAGAGCGCGCCGCGAACGATTGGAGCAGCTCTTCTCTTGGATTTCGGACACTTTTGAAAATAGTTCCAAGATGTTCATCGGCGTGGTAGAACGTCATTCGGACGACGGCGGGTTCAGCTGCAGTCTTCACTAAAGTGTGGTCAGTACAGGCGACGAAAGAATAATAAAAACAACAACAACACGAAGACACCGACGACACTTCATTTAAATTGTTGTGTGTTGAAAATCGTGTCACGGTACAAAATTTGAAGGGAAAAAACTACCACCAGCAACAACAACATCCAAAATAAGAACCCCAGAAAAAAGAAAAAAACAAGAAAAAAATTTAACAGTGAATGAGACTGTTTGTTGGTGTGTTTTTGTTGTAGTTATTGTGGTGGTGTGGTGATGGTGGTGGTGGTGGTGGATGCTTTTCGGATTCTGTAAATAGTAATGAAGTGCTTGCAATTAACAACAACAACAGGAGCAGCAGCAACTCGTAACAGTACGATTGTGTGAGCTCGCATCTCGTGTGCATGTGTGAGTGTGTGCCTGTGCTTGTGTGTGTGTTCAGAGTACAAAAAGAAAGCGCGAAACAAGAGTATCTCGAAGTACGCGCGCGTGGAACGACGTACGAATTTTAACCTGCAGAAACACGGATAATAATCGCACTTCACGGATGCTCCGAGTTGTTTGTGAGAAGAAATCCAAGAAATCCAAGAAATCAGAACAAACATAAGTGAATTAAAAAATATAACGGGGAAAAAAACACAGAAAAAAAATAATTAAGAATTTTTGGCGGATTTTGATAACAAGAATTACAAAAAAAAAAAAAAAAAATAAAAAAAATAAAAAAAATTTCATTATCCTTGAGTGCCAATTCGAACAGTGTACCCCTCCTCCCCCAGCAAGGGGTGCAACAAACTGCTGCATGTTGTATGTTGCAGCAACAACATGATGGATCTTGTTTATTGTTCATGAAACATGTTGAATGTTTTTTATTCAACAAAACGAAGTGAAAGAATGATAAAAAAGTGTCAATAAATAACTAAAAATTGTGTTCTTCTCCTCTTCTAGATAAGTTTTTTTTCGCTTTTTTTTGGAGTTATTTTTTGAACAAAAAAATCGTTTCTTGTATTTATTGTGTGAACAAACAACTTCAACATTTTTTTGCAACTTCGCACAAAGTCGCTGAAAAAGTCTTAAAAAATTTAGAGAATTCACAAAAAATTGTTTCTTCATCTCTTCAGTGTGATTTTTGTGCCAAAACCCAACTCAACTCAACTGAACTCAGCATCGGCACCGCATTCGATCGTCGTCGTTGTTGTTTCCTCATCCGTTGGATCGGAGACGCCAACAGAAGTGAAGGACGACAGCGTCGTATCGCGCCTAAAAAAGTGCAGGCAACCGAAAGAAAAAGAAAAGAAAAACCGAAACAAAAACAAGGAAAATAAATTTAAAAAAAAAATAACAATCGAAGAAAACTTCGAAACAAACAAATAAACACACAAAAAAAGAAAGATTTTCTTTAATATAACGGAACAATCGATAAAAATAACAGCAACAAAAACAGTGCTAATCTGCGTTAATCTTCCACTCGATTTTCCGGTCATTTTTCTGGTCTTCTTCTTCCTCGTCTTCTTCTTCCTTGCCTTCTTCTTCCTCGATATCTCCTTCTTGGTGATTCGTGAAAAGTGTGGTTTGTTGGTGTTTTTCGCGTCTTTTTTCGGATACGCATCCTGAATCTGTGAATAAAACTGCGATTTGGACTATTTCAGCATTTTTTATTACAACAAAAACACCGAAAACAACAACAACAACAGAAAGAAGAACAACACCAAAAACAACAACAAGATCAACAAATAAACGTAAGTTTTTGATTTTTAGTGTGTTAAACTATTAAAGCGCAATTTTTAACGCACAAAAAAGTATAGAACAAAAATTTTAAAGTACAAAATAACCACAAAAAGTGGTGTAATAAAATCCGGTAATAATAACAGAATCTTTAAAGAAAAACGAAATAAATAACAACAAAAGCTAAAAGAAAACCAAGCAAATCATTTAAAATTTAATTTAATAACTTAATAAAATAGCTTACAATTGAAAATCAAATAAAACTATAGAATGGAATATCAACTGGTTTCTTTTTGGTATTTAATTTAAAATATTCTCAATATTAATTTATTTATAGAAAAGCTATTTAAAAAAGAAACCAGCTGATGGCCCACCTTCATTATATTTTCTCTCTCATTGAATGAATTTTTGTGAAGAATTTTTTTAAGGAAATTCCTTTCAAAGAAAGAATATTACAATTAAAAAAACTTTTTTAAGTAAACTTTTTTATAAATATTTATTGAATGCACAAAACATTGTTATAAAAATTTTCTTTAAATAAAACTTTGAAAAATTTTGTCCAAATTTCGCAACGCCAAAAAAATTTCTAAAAAAATGCAAAAATGTTTTAATTTTTCCATAAATAAAATCACAATACAAAAACAACATCACAATATTTTGAAATGAAATTACTTATAACATTTTTGGGTTATTTTTGAAAGAACTTTTTTAAAATTTAAATTAAATGAATTTTGTAAGAAGTAAAATTATTTTAATAAATAAAAAGATATATTGAAACAATTATGCTTTATAAAAACATATTTCATAATAATCAATAACATATTGATAAATGTTCCGTTTTAAAACAGATTCTAATTAAGAATTTTTTTGTTTTTGAGTAGAAAAATTGAATTAAAATATATTTAAGCAAAACTTTGATATAATTTTAATATTTCTTGCTTTTATAATTTTTTTATTATTTGCTTTTCAATTTATCAAAATTTACAAAAGTTTTTAGTGAAAGATGACTTTTATTTTAATTATTAGTTTTGTATAGAGGGTGGGCCATCAGTTGGTTTCTTTTTGATTTAATGGATTTGCATGGAATTAAATAATTAAAAGAAACCCTGTACATATGTTTATGTACTTACTTATGTACTCTGAGCTTGTATTAATTTTTTTCCAAATTTAAAACAGCGTTACTAGTAAGAAAATTGAAATAAAGAAGAAACTTGATTTAAAATGTTTGGTTTGAAAAAAGCCCTGGATTCATATGATTTCTTGGACGAATGAGGAAGCCACAACAGCAAGAACAACAACAACAATTAGCTTTGGTCAAAAGTGCAGCTGATTTTTGCTGATAGACAGAAATTTGAACCAAAGCAACCACAAAAAGAATTCCGTCTCAAAGCAAAACAAGACAAAAATAAACAGCAAAAGAATTAAAAGAGTTGTTAAGGAATGTTAAAGAAAAAAGAACAATTTACCAACCGAAAGGGAAGAAAAATTATCAGTACTGAAAAAGGGAAACCTGATTAAAAAAAGTTAACTGAGGAGGAGGGGGACGATTAACAGAGGAGTAAAAATGAATTATAAACAACATTTAAATGTTGGAAGATGTTAAAAGAGGATGTTATGGTTGATTATCATGATTATGATAATGATATTGATGACTATGATGGTGGTCATGATGATGACGATGCGTTGTTGTTGTAGTAGTAGTGGTGGTGGTACTAATTGTTGTTGTTGTTGTGAAGAAAACCTGAGCGAATGTATTCTCGAAACTCGGAGAAGATTTTCTAAACCAATTAAAAAGCATTCGCTGAAACTTCGAACAATTTATTTCTATTCTGCTTCTTCTGCACCGCTCACTCTCTCTCTCTCTCTCTCTCACTCTGGTTTCGTTATCTCATGTCTCGCTTGTGAATTAAATCACTGGCTCTGCTGCGGTACTAAAAAACCTATTAAATAAATAAAATTAAATGAATTTTACGGAAATCTTAGGAACTTTAAAATTTATTTATCAATTTTCAACCAGATGCTGCCAGATATTCGATGTACAGGTGTGTGTGTGTGTGAGTGTTTTACAGCTTGTAACAGTGAGAATGACAGTGACAGTAACGGTACTCACTGCGACAGTGTTGCCAACCATCTACAAGTGTTGTGAGGGGACAGAAAACACTCTGGGAAATGCAATTTCGATTTTAATTAAATAAAATAATTAAACTGGTGAAGTGAAGTTGAAACACAGTAAAGACTCGTTGAGAGAACAGTGAAGACTCGTTGGATGGATGGGCGGTGGAGAGGTGGGCCGGATGGCTGGAGGAACGGACGGAGAGACGTGTGAATAACTTGTCGCATCCATCAAGCGTGTTATTATTAAAGTCAGGGGCGTTGGACATGAGACACATGGACGGAGGGACAGACTAAGCGAGGGACTGAGGGACAGACTGAGGGACGAACTGAGGGACCAAAGAGCAACTGACTCAACAGCTGGCAGCTTAACTGACCAACCAACGCTTGGAGACACAGAAACAGAGATGTCAACGTATATAATAATACTTTTGTTTAAAAAGCGATCTCGCAACACGTAAAAAATATGATTTATTTTACGGCAGAATTTATAGACAAACGCCAACGACGCCAACAGAAGTTTATGACAAGAAATGAAATAAAATTTAATAAAAACAATTAAAAGAAAATAAAAAATATGAGAAATCGTTGTGGTTAAAAGTCGCCATATTTTTTGTAGAAGCAGAAGCAGCGCAGGTGCGATTCTGTTGAACAGAAGCTGTTCAGATGGTTCAGGAGGGCGCTTAATTAACCCCCACGCTTTAAAATCAACAACAACTACAATAATCATATGAGTACATTACGTAGCAAGACTTCTAGAAAAATATGCAAACAATGAACTTCGGTGGAGTTGAGTTGCATTCACTGCAGTGTGTCTCTGCTGATAGAGCAGCCACACGACAGCGAGCAATCATCACCTCATTTCGCTTCGTGTGGATACTTTTTTTATCCTTCTTTCACGAAGCATACGAAGACAACGAAATCCACGATCGACGACGTGCTTCGAACTTCGGTTCGTTATTTACTGGAATTGTTTTTGTTTTAATACATTGTGTTGTTGATGGCGGCTGTCGGGTGTCACCAAATATTTCTGTTTTTCTGAACATATTTTCTGAAACATTAACGCAGAAAATTGTTACATCGGTGAGTTTTAACTTTGTTATTGTAGAAAAACGTTCTTTGTTGGTGAAACAGTGAAGCACAAAAAAACAAATAAAATCAGAATGTTAAACATCATTCGTTACACTTCGCTCATCGTTCGTCATTCATTACCGAGGAATTCCATTTTCACGACAACTTCACTGCAAATTTCGTTGCAACGCTTCGCTGTTAGTCAGACGGCTGAATTTTGTTTCTCGTGAAGTTTACTTGAAACAAAGAATGATTATGATCTTATAAATGATGAACCTTGCCTCCTGCTTCAGCTGCATAAACAAATCTGTTGTTATTCTTCTCGCACTCACCCCCTCCCTTCCCCCCTCTCACTCTTTCAGTATAATTTGCTTTATTGTCAAAAGTTTTTATTAAACACTATTTTCTATATTTTAATATTTGTACACTGTTCGATTTATTGTATACTTTTTTTTCACTGAATTTTCAGCCGCCCTCAACGTCTGTGTTCCAGTTTTTGTACCTCTGCCACTGCCTCTGTCGCTGCTGATGCTGTGTCTACTCTTTGTTGTTGTTGTTGTGCTCGCGCCTTATGAAATGTTTTAATTTTAATTTTGGCCTCATGTGTTTTTCATGCAAGTTGTTGATTTCGTTTGTGCCTGTTTTGTGGTCGAATGTGTGTGTGTGTGTGTGTGCTGGGTACCTTGATGTTCGGCTGATTTCCGAGGCTGCCGAGACGCCGAAGAAAATCTCAATCGCAATCTTTATCGGTTTCCTTCAATGTTGTAAAATTTGTTCTTGTTTCGTGTTATTTTTTCTTGTTATTTTTATTTCTCAATTTCGTGCTGCTACCGCTGTTGCTGCTCCTTCTTCTTCTTCTTCCTCTTCTTCTTAGTATTTGCAGCGCAAACATGAAAATTATTGGCTTCAGTCCAAATATCATGGTTAGCAAGCATTTTTTTTTAATCTACTTTCTTAGCTGCTGCTGCTGCTACTCTGGCCATTTGTTGTTGTAGTTACTGTTGTTGTTGTGTGACGGCACCATTTGTTGGAAGTTCTGTTTTTAAACACATGCACAGTGGGCCGAAGTTTAGAAGAAATTCAATTCGAAGAACCGTTTGAATGTGTTTCATAATACACTCATATTTATTCTCCTCTTCTCTTCTCTTCCTCTTCCTCTTCTGTTCCTCTTCTGTTCTTCTTCTGTTCCTCTTCTGTTCCTCTTCTGCTCCTCTTCTGTCCCTCTTCTGTCCCTCTTCTGTTCCTCTTCTTTTCCTCTTCTGTTCCTCTTCCGTTCCTCTTCTTTTCCTCTTCTGTTCCTCTTCTGATCCTCTTGTGTTCCTCTACCTCATCGTCCTCCTCCTCCTCATCACCTTCATCATCCTTGTAATTCTCATTTTTATTTCTTTCCCATTCAGTTGCCATTTATTACTGTTTCGCCTTATAAACTCTCTGAATTTTATTCTTTTTATACTTTCTACTTCCTCTTTTTCGCCTTCCTCTTTGTTTTCATTTTCTTTTTCTTGTCCTTTCTTCTTTTTCTCCATCTTCTGCTTCTTTCCTGAAGTAGCACCTTCGTTTCGGTCCAAGTGACCGGATGTGAAGTGCATCGTTTTGATTTCCTCTTCATTCATCGTCATCGCCATCGTGGTGCCTTTCTTTTTGTTGTTGTTGTAATTTTTGTCTGTTTACTTCGACTGCTTTCGCGAGTGGATGGTGTTTTTTTATTTATTTATTGTTGTCGTATTTATTGTTTTCGTATTTCTGCAAAAGCAGCTGAAAACCTTCAAGCCAACCAGAAAAAGCTGCCTTTTTATATGTTTTCTTTGTATTCTGTTTTTTCACTCTCTTTCAATTTCTACGGTTCTACATTTTTATGAGGTTTTCAAGTGGTTTTCCCTCGTGGGTCTTTATTAAAATTTTATTCCTTATGAATTTTAAAAACTTTTCCCTATGAATTTGAAGTTCCTTGAAGTCAGTTGAAGCTTTCTTTCGACAGAAGTTTTGGATGGTTTGGGGAGGAGTGGCAGGTGGGGAGAGAGGAGGTCGGAGTTGAATAAGTTTCACCCTGGAATGAAAAATGATTACTTTCTCCGTCTCCACGACTTTCAGTTGGCATTTCATAGAAACTTCCTTCTCGGTTTCAATGTTCGACTCTCTTTTCGACTCTGTTCGGCTCTTTAAAAGACTCTTTCCACTGCAAGAGACTCTTTAAAGTATTCCCGACTAATAAGCGTTTTTTTTTAAACTTCTGTACTCCTGTTTTTTAAATCCTGCTGTTGTTGTTGTGTTTGCATCCTTACCAGCAGCTTCTCAATGTTGCTCCTTTGTTAAAACTTGTCAAATAATTCGTGCTGCTTGCGTGCAGAATACACGTTAATCATTGTTGTTGTCTGTCACTTTATCAATAATTTATTTTAGCCATTTTTTATTTTGTATTCTCCAGTTTGCAACATTTTTTCTGATTTATGGATCACGTCTGCATAAATTTTTGCGCCCAAAGTGTTTCGCTCGCCCATCTTAAGTGGTGTTGTTGTTGTTGTTATTGTTGTACCGTTCATGCATATTTTATGTTGTTGTTGTTGTTGTTGTTGTTTTTGCTGTTGTTGCTGTCCTTATTGGGTTCAGACATATTTTAATATGCGAGTACATATAAAAAGCGTGTTATTGATTTATTATCCATCTTTTCAACGTTTTGTTATTCTAAAGCAGCGAATTCAGGGTGCTGGAATTTTTTTTTTTTTTTTTTTAATGAGTCAACATCACGGGTGGGCGAGTAAAAGAGTATCTTCGTTAACATCTCAAACTTAACGAAGCTGAGAGAGATGATGATCAGTTTAACTATCTTCTGTCTGTCTGTTTGTCTGTATTTCTGTATGTCTGTCTCTGTCTGTCTGTTTGTCTGTCTGTCTGCTTGTCCATCTGTTTATCTGTCTGTCTATCTGTCTGTCTCTCTGCATTCTTCGTCAAGTGCAGACCAGTTTCAATACTGTGTGTATTCAATTATAACTCAATACAACTGCCTTAAATAATTTATTAATAAATTCGTTCTTCAAAGCCATTTTCTCTCGAGTTGTTGTTGCTGTCAATACACGTTTTTAGTAGTTGCGTAAATTAAAACTTAACGAAAGTTCAAGTTGAGGTCAGTTCAAGCATATTAACGAGAATATTAAGTGAATCTTTAAGTTTTTTTGTTAAGTTTATTAATAAATTAACACACTTAAAACTATGTCTCTCTCCTTCTCTTTCTCTCTCTCTCTCACCTTCGCTTTCCTTGATCATTATTTTGCCTTCTGCGATTTCGTTAAGTTATGCAGAAGACAAGTTCTTCAAATTGGTTTTTTGTTCATTATTCTTTTCACTTTTTGAACTCTTTTAAATGCGAACACTCAACACTTTTACTGACACTGTCAATAATGGACTTTTGTCAACTGTATGAAGTGTGAAAAGAACTCAGATTCATTCATTCATTCATTCCTTCGTTAAGTTTCTTGGGCTGCTTATCGTATCTTCGCTCAAGTCGGCCATATAAAACGATTCTCCTCTCTGAACGAGAACAATTAAGCTGCAATTGTGCTCAATATGGCTGTCAAGGAAACACTTACGACAACTTATAAGCTCACACCGACGCACACACACACATACGCACGCACACATACACACTTATAGACACCTATACAGCATAACTACAATCGTAGAAATTCTAAGCACAACGCAAATTAAGAACGAGCCAAGAACAACCTCGCCGAATGAGTAAAGAATGCAATCCAGAGGAGCCGCGCTTCAAACATGAAAGAAGCAAACACGCAAGCTTAAAGAAGAAGAAAGAGGAAACGAAGAAGAAGAAGAAGAAGAAGTGGAAGATAAATAAGACGACTGCGGAGGGAGGAAAGAGAAGGAAACATAAATGAAAAATGAGCAGCACTCGAGAAAACTTAACGGAAACAATTGCGATGGTGATAATTAGGATGATGATGATGATAATGAAGATGATTATGATGATGAGAATGATAATAATGATTATTTTAATAATGATGATGAAGATGGTGATGGTATTAATGACCATGGTGACAATAGTGAAGTTGGAACAGAAACTGAAGATGGTTATGATTATTAATGTAAATGAAGAATATGAGGACGATGACGATGATGATGAGGGTGCTAATGATAATGAGGATGATAATAATGATTTGAATAATATTGATGATGAAGATGGTGATGATTGAATAATGATATTAATGACGATGGTGACAATCGTGAAGCTTGCAACAAAAAATTATGTAGTTTATGATTATTATGTAAATGAAGAATATGTGGGCGATGATGACGACGATAATGATGATGTTCATGATGAGGATGATGATGGTGACCATTCTGAAGCTCTGCATAAAAAACGAAAAGATTGATGATGATGATGATGAGAGCAGAATTCGTTGTGAAGAAATGATTATTGTTGTTGTTGTTAATATTGACAATTGTTAGTCACGATAATCATTTCGATGATATACAATACATGATGATTATGATGATGGTACATATTTAAGAATCTGAAGATGGTTGAGGTTAAAAGTTGTAATTCGTTGTTGTTGTTGTTGTTGTTGCTGTTGTTGCTTTTGAACGCTGTTTGCAATCGATTGTTGCTTTGCGTGTTAAAATCGTAGTAAATGTTGATGATGATGGTGATAATCATCACTGAATGTGGGTTAAGCAGGTGTTATTTAAAACCCGAACAAAGCAAGAAAAAAGTGTCACTTGTATTTTCAGACACTTCAAAGTGAATGCTTAAAAATTGGACGAGCTCTCGAATTGAAGAAAACATAATGATTTTATAACTTTTTTTGCTTCTGTTATGATAGAGTTGTGGGCCAGTTATGATGATGATGATGATGATGTTGAGGCTACTGTTGATGATTCAGAGCTTTATCCTTCTTCTTCTTCTTCTTCTACTTGTTCTTCCTCAGCTTCTTCCTTCTTCAGCCTCTTTGTTGCTTCTGCTGCAGCACACTTGCAACATCCTGCTGTTTTTAATGCCGATTCAACCTCATTTATTATGCTACGCTCAACACAAACAATGACAGCGTTGATTGCTGAAGTGGCACCAACAACAACAACAACAACAACATCGCCCAAGAAAGTGTTATTCAGCTACACTTAAATACTGCATTAAAACGCTTTTAATACTGTTGTCATTGATGCTGCTTAGAAATTGCTTTCGTTAGTGTTGTCGTTGTTGTTGTTGCTTACAATGTTGTATTTATTTGGACAGCAAAGCAAAAGAGTGAAACAGCAAGCCAGCAAATATAACTGACAGAAGAGAGCACAACGTTGCAGCTTAACTTGTAATTGCTAATGGTTGTTGTTGTGTTTCTGTTATGGTGTTGTGATGTTGTTGTTGTTGTTGTTGTTGTAAGAACCCAGCGTATTGCTTTGTAACGCACATTTTTGTTGCTGTTCTTGTTGATGTTGCTACACAAGACGCTTTACCAACATCAGCATCGATTTAAAATGCTGACTACGAGCATTTGTTTTCGGTTTTTGTTCTTGTTGTTGTTATTGTCGTTGTTCTTGTTGTGTTTTGTTGATGTTGTTTAATTTTGTTGAAATAGTTTTGTCGTTGTCGTTGTTGTTGCTGTTCGTGTTATCTTGCTACTGAATTCTGCTCTTATCGTTTCGAACGTTGTTGTTGTTGCCTTGCAAACATACGATTATTTAAGCATGTCGTTGGTGTTGTTGTTGTTTTTGTTACTTCATCGCAATAAAATCCATCATTGAAGTGGTAATAATCTAGTGAAAATAAAGACGTTAGAGAACAACAACAAAAATAAGGGTGGAGGTCGTGTCTGTGTTTGTTTTTGTTTTTGCTACTGCATTTTATTCAATTCAATTGGATGTGAACCAAACGCAGTGGAAAATCAATGAAAGACGCGCTTTTCCATCAAAGTATCTATGAAATCTAAATACTTTTTCTATAAAACATAATTAGAAAAACAATAATAGCAAAAATAACAACAAAACAAACAATAGCTCAATCTATTTATTAAATCCTGAAGAAAAACAACAACAACAACAACACTATCGTAAACAAGGAACAAATCTTCAACCAAACACACACACACATGATTCCCAGAGGTATTTAAAAAACCTCACCAAGTGTTGTTGTTGTTGTTCTTTGTTGAAGTGAAGCAACCTCGTCCACCATGTTATCAATTCATTCAACTGTTCTGAGGTCATCCGCCATCCGACGACCACAAAATAACAATTTAAATCAATAGAAATACGAAGAAGAAGCGGTAGTAGATGGCCGATGTCACACTTGTCATCATGATGCGTGCATCACTCCCAAGTATTGGTTGGTCCCTGTTAGAAGCCGTTAATCAACCAATCAGCGTGAGAGATGCGCGCTGATCATGATGACAAGTGTGACATCGGACTGTATATGTACATATTATGAGGGTGCATCTGTGTTTCTCTACACGAATACGCTTCAAACTGATTGAGTGTGGACACTCGATTGAAAAAAAACTCGATCAGTCACTCAGTCAGCGAGTCAGTCGCTCAGTCAACGAGACAGTCAGTCAGTTAATTCAAAAGAAGTGTTGTAAATTCATCACAAACAAATACAGACACATACACATACATACAGACCATAATCATCTGTATTTAGCATCAAACAACAACACGAACGTCCATTCATTCATTCATTTCTCAATTCATTGATAGGAATTGACTCACATACAGACACACACACACATACAAACAAATCAAGGCACACACACACACACATAGATTAATCAATAATCCATGCATTATTCATTCAGGAGGCTGCAGGACCTCACTTTAAACAATGCAATGCTGTGGTTCGTAGAAACCAACAACTGGCTCGTACGCACGCCGAATGATAACGAGACTCCATCCAAAGACCCCATCCAAAGACCCCATCCAACGACTCCATTTAACGACTCCATGCCACTTTAATAAGAGGACCGCTTTTAAAAGGACCTTCGGGATGATGCTGATGATGATGATGACTGTTATTAATTCGCTTTTAAACTGTGGATTCATGACACTTAATTTGAGGATCCATTTTTCTCTGTGTTCGTTTTTTCCTGGTTTCCTTTTTTGTCTTCCTTGAGCTGCGTCAACTCCTGCTTCTTCCTGCTCTTCGTTATCCTCCGCAACTTCTTCGTCTTCCTCTTCTTTCTTCGCATCCCCTTCCTCGTATTTTTCCTTCACTCTTCTGCCTCGCCGTCTATTCTATACACGCAATTCTTTATCCTCTTTCTTTTCTATGTACTTCTTAAGGTTGGGATGCTTTTCTCTTTATAACACCTGCTTTTACGTATCTATAACGGTTCCTAACGGTAACGGTACCATATAAAATAATGCTCGGAGTCACACAGGATCCAACGACGTAACGTTTTTTAACATGATGCCTCAACATGATTGTTGACAGCAGTTTTTTCTAATCTAAGACACTGTAAAATTATAAAAAAAAATTATGGAAGGGAGTGCGGGGGAGGGAGAGAGAGGGAGAGAAAAAGAAGCATACATCATTATCTGATGCACGTTTCTCCGTTTTCTCCGTAAACTTCTTCGTTTTTTGAAGCCTACTTTTATGCTTCTTCTGTTTTTTATTGTAGCAGTTTTCCACAACAACGCCTCTTAAGTTTCACTTACTTATGACAAAAACTGTCAGACGCCAACCACTCACTCTCTCGCTCTCTCTCTTTCCCTCTCAATAAAAACGCCCGTTTTTTTGTCTTTATGATGCAAAGAGGAGAAGAATTAAGAGCAGAAGACGAGGAACAACATCCTTGTTGTATTCGTCTATTGTCCTGATTTTTATTTGCTTCTACTGTTTTTTGGTCCTCCTTGGCATTTTTGCAATTATTCTGCCTATTTCCCTACCTCTCTCTTCCTCTCCTTCCCTCTCTTCCTCTCTCTTCCTCCCTCTTCCTCTCTCTTCCTCTGTCTTCTTCTCTCTTGTCTTGTACTCTGTCCAGCTGTTATTCTTCAGCATCTTGACAGCAAATCTACTTGTTTTACGGCTGCTTTTGTTAAGTGTCTCAAGCCCCAGCATATTGGATGGTTTTTCTGCTGCTTTATCGTCTTCTTCTTCTTCTTCTTCTTCTTCTTCTTCTTCTTCTTCTTCTTCTGCTGCTGCTGCTGCTGCTGCTTGAGTTGGTTCATTCTTCTTCGCCGTCGTCTTCTTATTCTTCAAGCTGCTGTTCCATGACCAAATTGAGTGGTTTTGCATCCTCGTTGTTGTTGTTGTTGTTGTTGTTCTTACCTTTTGTTTTTCTCGGTGTTTTTGTTCTTGTTGTTGTTCTTCTTCTTCTTCTTGTTGTTCTTATGGCCTTTCAGCCATCTTTTTTTTTACATTCCATGCAATTCGTCCATCGTCCTTCTTATTTTCTTGTTTTGTCCTTTTGTTTGTGTTGCCAATTATAATCTGAGTTTTTGTTTTATTTCTTGTTCTTTTCTTCTTCTTCTTCTACTTCTTGTCTTTTCGATCCTGATGGGTTTTCTACTAATTTTCAAATAATTTTAAAACCTCTTTTTATCTCATCCTCGGTTATCCTTGGTTTGTCGTAAGAAGTTTCTTTTAAGCAATTTCTAGAACAATGAAAGGATTAATTTTTTAGATTTGACTTTTGTTTTTATTTTTGTGCTTTTATTCTATCAAGGTTCTTATCTTTGTCCTTAATGCGAGCTTTTTTCCTTTTCTTTTCTATTTTATGTGTTATAATGTCAAATCGTTAGAAAAGTTCATATCATTATATTAAGAAATGAAAATAAACTGGTTTTAAGTAAAACTGGTTGATTTAATATCGTAATAATGCTTCTATTTATTAATAATGAATTTGTTATGAATAACAATGAATTAATAATGAATAATGAACTCGTTCTCTGCTTCAAGGGACCCTCGAGTTACGTAAGCTCAATAAATTACCAGGCTTTGAGCCACTAACCAGAGAAACAATGAAAATCAACGTCTATAACCTCATTTAGTTAACCTCAAAGTTCATCACCAACTGAGCGAGATATCCTGATGCCAAACCGCGTTAATTTTCAGTGTCTAATTATTACAGAAACTTGGCAACAGACTGAAGCTGGCAACATATGCAAAGACTAGAAGAGTTACTCTATACACTCGCTCCATATCACCCTCATTTCAGCCCCCTCTCACCCCCCTCAAACCCTCCTCTCACCATCTTCTCAAGGATACACCACAAAATATAACCAAGCCTCAGTTTCAGTTAATTATCAATGGTTTATTATGTAACATTGAGATGAAAAGCAACAAAAACAAATAGGACAACAGTAAACAAAAACAACAACAACAAGAAATACAGTATAGCCTCTTATAAAGCCAAATAAATTAGAAAGGAGAAGCTAAAAAAAGAACCAAAACCGATTTTGATTACCTTTGGAAGGGTTAAAAAGGAAATATTCTCAGTATATCTGCAATGCCAAAAAAGCAGACCGAATGATTCCATCTTTACTCCTTTCTCCCTCCTCTCTCCCGCTTCCACCTTTCTTTATCTTTCTCCATCTTCCAGCATGTTCATTTCTTTGTTGGCAAAGCACCACTTTTTTGGCTTAAACAAATATTGAACACCCGCAAACAGCATCTAAAATCGTGTCCATTATTGGCAGTTATACTAGCATGTGCCAGAAGGTAACCTTCACCCATCGCAATCATCCTCAACCTTGAGACTAAATCTGCTTGCTGCATCACGTATTAAAAAAGACCAGCCGGAGTCTGGCATCAGTTACAATTACAACACCATTGAAACCAACAACGAAAGCAACAACAGCTAGAAATGTAATTTAGCTTAATTTAGGCTGTTGTTGGGTTGTTGGCTGTTCATCCATTATTGGCAACAACCGTAAAATACATCGCCAGCCAACCACCCAGTCAACCACCCAGCCAACCACCCAATCAACACACAAGCTATCCATCTGAGTATAAAAACAACTTTCATCATCATTCTTCCTGCCTTTCGTTCTTTCCCCAGATAATTCTGGATCTGGACTGTCTTTTCGACGGTCTGCTTGAGGTATTGACACTTCGTTCCCTCCCACCGTCCCCCAATCACTTTCTCTCCTGCACTCTCTCCTAAACACTCTCTGTTCCATTCTTTCTCAGGTTGTTTATCTTGTTGATATCCTTCCTTCCTGCAAAGTCTAGGAAATCGTTTTTCCTCTGCCTTTTTTCCTGTCCATCGTCCATCCTTTGACCTCTATGTTTATGTTTATGTCTCCTGTTTACCTCTATCTATGTTTATGTCTCCTTTTTACGCCCTTGCAGTATTTCAATCCATTAGTTATCAACTACTCTCAGTCGACTTTCTTGTATGTCGGACTGTTTATTTTTATCCTGTATCCGTTCTTATTTTCACAGATGGTTTGACCTTCTGTTATATAACACTCCATGTAACACTCTTCCAGTTTTCCGTGCCTCTTTCGTCCTGTTGTCTTCCTTTCACTTTCTGTCTCTTGTGAATCCTTCCGGTTGGGTTTCTAGTCTGTCTTTTCTACACTTTCTATCTTTTTCTTTCTCTCTATGGGATTGTTCATTCTATTGTCTGAATGCGTATTTTGTAGCATATGCATTTCCACTTCCGATTTCACCTTTTAAACTCCTTCTCTCGTGAACAACAAAGAATTCTTTTGATGCCCTCTATCGCTCTTTTTGTCTCTCTCACTCTTTCTCTGTCTATTATATCGCGCTTCCGATTCGACCCTTTCATTGTAATTTAAGGGCTCAGTTCAACCCTGTCTCTCTTTTGCTCTATCAGTCTTTCTGCCTCTCTCTTATCTCCACCTCTCCCAATCTGTCTTTCTTCCTTCTCCCACTTTCTTCCCTCTCTCTCTTCCCCTTTCCGATTCAACCCATTTCAATGCCTTTCATTGTAATTCAAGTGGTCCGACCTCCTTTTCTCCCACCATCCTTGCTGTATTTTCACTCTTCCGAAGCTCGGGCTCTAAATTGTTGCAAAAAGTTGTGGCCTGTTTCCGCATCACGGAAGTAATTGAAGGATCAGTATTTACAACGTGCAACGAGTTCATAAACCGGATGTGAAAACTTTCAGCTTGTTTGTGAGCATCGAAGTTTATGGCTTTTATAACCGTGGACCACGTTTACATAATTTTTCTTTTGCGATGAAGATTTAGAGTGAAAGCAACTTTATTCTTCCAAAATTGATTTCAGTTTTATGATTTATTAAAAGTTGAGTCAAGAGATGTTTTTAAGATCTTTTAAAATGATGCATTCTTTAAGGATATCATAATAAAGTACCTCAGCGAAAGACTTCCTTAATGTTTAGTACTCTTTTCTTTCCATTCTTTTTAAAGCACAATATTTAGGAACTCCGCTTTTTTAAATAATTTTTTCAATCCATTTCGACAACTGTTGAATTTTTTATATTTTATTTTTGACATCCGTAATAATAGTAGAGTTTCTTATAGTCTCAACTCAACCTGAATTGAAATCTCCAGCAGATTAAAAATACAACTTCAACTGCATTTCATTTCATTCTTGAGAAATTTTAATCTCAGCAACTAAACTGAAATGCAGTCGCAACACGAAGGATGTGCTTGGAAGGGGAGGCGGGGAGCATTCCTAAACTATTTGGAAACAAGCACGAATGCATTTCAAACCAACTACCAAATCCAGAGCACTCGAAGCATTCCAAGCGGCTCGAAAGCGATACCATGTTTGGTGCGCCACCTCGTGTCTGCATTTGGCACTCAAGGTGGGGTGACTGAATATGACAGCAACCTCCAACTGCTGAAGCCTCAAGGTGACAGAAGCTCAAGGTGTCAGAGAGCAAGAGAACAAACACAACAACAAAAACAACACCAAATCCAAGCAGTTTCAATGGCCAGCTCCAATATCTTTCCAGTTATGAGAGTGATGAATGCTGTAGATGATGTTGTAGATGATGCTTTAGATGATGCTTTAGATGATGCTTTAGATGATGCTTTAGATTAGGCTTTAGATCATAGTTTAGATGATGCTTTCCATCATAGACGCACTTTGATCGTTTTCTTTGATCGTCTTCTGTGATCTGATAATTTTTTATATTTTTTGATCGTTTTCTTCCCTCGTCTTTTTTCCTGATTTCTTTGCTTGTCTTCTTTTCACGTCTTCTTTACTCATTTGTTTCTTTTTCCTTTATTACTCATTTCCAATGCATTCAAAACTCCATCGTACAACAACAACAATTTAAACTCGCGCATCCTTGAGGGGCGAGGCTGTCCACCTTCTGCTCTTCTCTCCACCTTCTGCTCTACTCTCCACACTCTGCTCTTCTCTACACTCATTACTCTTCTCTCCACCTGTCATGATGACATTTCTACTGCATACGATATCCTGATGCAGTATCGCGGCGAAGAGAAGCAAAACCGCATCGAGAACAGCTACAAAACAAATACAAAAGCCAAATAAACCACACACACACACACATTCACAATCGTGTGAATACGTGAGACGAGTTGACTGGAATACAAATGTACGTATAACTGAATACAGTTGAAAAGCTAAACGCAACCTTAACGATGACTGAACACGTTTCATTTGACCAACAGCAAAATGTGGCCAAAACTGTTGAACTAACAAACGAACGAACGTGTGAATGTGGCTGAAAATCGCTTAGATTCCGATTGAACCGACACCGAAACACCATCCTCACACATACACTCACACCACTTGCAACACACGGAGACGTGACTGAATGCGTCTACATTTAAAAATAATACAATAAAGCAAACAGTTATTTCAGATGAGAGCTAAATATTAACGCCTCCAGCCGATGGAGGGAGACTGAGAGCAGCATACTTTTAGGATCAAAAGATTGTTACTTTTATTTCACGATACTTTATCGATTTTGTTATTCTTTTTGATCCTTGTTGAGAAATAAGTTGGTTCAAGTAGTAGTTTGTTCCAAGTTGTGTTAAATTCTCTGTCTCTCTTTTCAAAAACCCCTCTGATTGAACAAGGATACATTTCAAGGAAGCTTCTTTCAAGAAGTCCATCAAATTGAAAGTGAAAAGCCTCGAGCTGCCGTTGTGATGAAGTGAGAGAGAGGTTTGCAATCTGTTACAATGACACACACACACACTCAAACACACACACACACACTTCGACGTCAACGCTAACCAAGTCGCACAAGGACGTTATTCCGTCCAGATGAAGACAAACTACGCCAAAGTTGTCATTGATGAAAACGGCGCACCGACAACAGCACCACAGCCACCAGCCACCAGCCACTGATGATGCTAACAAGCAACGATATCAAGGATACAAAATAATTGAGTAAAAAAGAGAAGAAGGAATACCTAATTGGGAAAAAGAAGAAGAAGAAGAAGCAGCGGCAGTGGCAGCAGCCGCAGAAGAATAATAATAATAATAAGAAAACGACGAATAAAAAGAAAGACTGAAGGTTGAAATGGAAATAAATTGTGTCATGACATCAAAAAAGAGAGAAAAAACGAAAAAAATAAGTCAGCTGCAAGAATGATCTGGAGTTGGAATGGAAACGATTGTTGTTGACCTTTCAAAGTAGTTGAATAGCTGAGTTTCAGCCTTTTAACAGCAAATTACGGCTGCTGGAAAATATGATGAACTCAGCTGAAAGGAAATCGTACTCAGAGAGAGAGAAAGAGTGAGTGCGAGAGTGGGAGTGAGAGAGAGAAAGATAAAGAACGCCAAAATAAGCGGTTTTGTTGAAAAAACTATGAATAAATCCCAAGAAATGTTCGACAGAATGAAATAAAAGTCCATAAATTTAAAAATTAAGTTCACGAATTTTACGGTTCATGGGTCTCCCCCCACCCCTTCCTCATTTCTTTTACTATAACAACCCATACCATGTTGTAGAGAAACTACGAAACTCCTTAAACTGTTTCCTAACTTTAATCTTTCCTAATGGAAAATCAATACTAACGACTTTTAAAGTGCAAAATCATGTCCATATCATGAAAATAAAGTTTATAAGATGTTCACTTCTTAGATCCGAAATAACAACAACAACTGAAAAATAGAGCAACAAAATGAAGGGTCTTTAATATTCATCTTTAAACTTTTTCAAAGAACTCTTTTAATCTGTTTAACTTTCAACAAAACCAAAATCACAACTAAAACCAGATCCGAATCCTGTTCTGTTGTTTAAACTTGCAATACGACTTCAGCTCTTCTTCTTCTTCTCACCTTCTTTGTTGTTGTTGCTCATAACAACATAACAAGCATGCCATCTCTGTTTGACATACAACAAGGATGAGTTGAGGGAGAAGGAATTCTTAACTATTTCACTTTACTGATGCTTGACATCATGACAAATTTACTAGAAGAAACACACATACACGCACACACACATACAAAAACACACACACACGAAGACACAAAGTTTTTTTAGATTGTGTATGTTATGCATGGAAATTTAACTGGACGGGGGCGGGGGGATTGCTTTTGTGGGCTGATGCGTGAGTTTCGTGTTTTTCAATCTACAAAAAATCGATTTTTCAATCAAATAACGGAAAAAACTATTGAAAGCTGATTCCTTGAAATCCAGCATCGACGGGAAAACGAAAACGAAAATAATATCAATAACAATAATAATAAGAACAAAAACAACAACAACAATAAATTGGAGTGTGTTCAATACACAGTCGATTGTCAAGATGATGATGTTAGTGTAAATCACTGCATGTGACTGGAATGTGTGATTAAAAAACTGAAGATGGAAAACAGGCGGATAGACAGACATACAACAACAACTTCAACATCGACATCTCAGCAGCAGCGACAGCGACAGCAGCAGATGTGCTCAGCACAGCTTCATTTCCGCACATCAGCTGAGTTTTCTGGATATGAAAACATTTACAGATATTAAATTCAAGCTGAAGATTCGATAATCAACGTTAAATAAACACACAAACAGCAACACATCAACACAACAACGTGTCACTGCCACAATCTGTGATACGAAATGACGAGCGTTGCTTGAATTTCGTGTGAATTTAAATGCTTAGAAACTTCAAGCCTTGACCTTGACCTTGAAATACACATAAATGCTTTTTATAAGTTAATAAAATCGGCTGGTTGTCGTCTTAAAAAAGGGAGCAAGAAGCAAAAAAGGAGTCAAGAGTTCTTTCAGGAACGATGGATTTTCTTCAATTCTAGAAACTGTAAATCAAACAACAACAATAACAATAATAATAATTATAGTAATGATAATAATAATTATAGCAATGATAATACTAATAAAAACAATGCAAATAAAGCAAATAAAAGATTTGAATCTCCTGACCGTCACAAACAATTAGTTTCGATTACCAATTACCGTCATCATCATCATGATTATCATTGCCATCATTAGCAATAATAGTAACAACAACAACAACAACAAGCACATCATCAACATTCAACAACATTAGAAATTCTATCGATGCGACTATACTAAAAGCGGCCTTCATGTTAGCCAAGTTAATAAAACAAAAATAAACAAAAAAAAAAAAAAATAAAAACAAATAATAACAATGATAATAAAAGCGAAAATAAAATTAAAACAGAGAGAACGAATAAAACGACAAGAAACACAACAACAACAACGATAACGAAACAAAAATAGAAAACGCATTTAACGAGCTGCATCTTAACCATCTTCGTCTACAACAACAACAGCAGCAGCAGTAACAACAACAATAACAACAACAACAAGAACAGACGTATTGCCAAGTTATAAAAGCAGCAAATGAAAACCTGTCTTAAATAATTGCAGCAACATGTTTAAACTATCGTTGGTCGTTGTTGTTGTTGTTGTCGTCTGTTCGTTGTTGTTGTCGTCGGTTCGTTGATGTTGTTGTTGTTCATGCCTGTGCTGCTTCTGTTGCCTCGTGTTGTTGTTGTCGTGGTTGCTGTCATTGTTGTTGTTGTTTTTGTTGTAATCTCAAGAACCAGGTCAAGGTTACGCTTTGCAATTCCTTGGACCAAAGTCGAAGTTTAAAGTCAAGTTGTCGATGACGTGTTCGTGCGTGTGTTGTTGTTGCTATTTTTATTATGCTACGCGGTCGCTTATTGTCGGTTTGTTGTTGTTATTGTTGTTGATTTCTTGTTGTTGCTGTTGTTGTTGCATTTCTGCGTTTCAAACCGCAGCCGGTTTAAGTTTCAGTTTAAGCCAAAGTTGTGGCTGAGACGCACGCCTGCCTGCTGGCTAAAAACGTGTTTAGCTGTTATGCTAGTAGTGCGAGTGAGTGTGTGTGTGTGTGTGTGTGTGTTTGTGTATGTGTATTGTTGTGACTGCGCGCATGCTTGTCGCTACTGCAGACGGTTGTTGGCAATGAAATGGCAATTTTTTTTCCACGATTTAACATTGAATGACAAGCAACGAGACCTTGTTAACAACAAAAAGGGAAACACTTTTTTGTCTGTGCGTATTTTTTGATGGTTTAAATTATGGAAGCCAAAAAAAAACTTTTAAAATTAATCAAACCACAGAAAAAACTCTTTATGCATCATTGTTCCCCTCCCACTTCCCCCCATTCCATTCGTTCCTTCTCCGCCCACTCCTTCCTTCCCGCCTTCCTACTCTTTTTTCTTTCATCTACCAACCATCCTTTCTTCCCTCCTTCCTTCCCTCCCACATTACAGTCTTTCGTTCCTCCTTCCTCACCTCTTCATTCCTTACTTCCTCGCTTCCATCCTTTCTTCCCTCCGTCCTCACTTCCTTCCATCCATCCTGCATCCCTTTCTGCCACTCCCTCCTTCCTTCCTTCCATCTCTCCGCTACTGTCTACCATTCTCATCTTCCTTCTACATTTCCTCACACTCTTTTTCTCTCTCACTCTCTGTCTCTCTCTCTCTCTCACTCCCTGTCTCTCTCTCTCTCTAACTCTGTCTCTCTCCATCTCGTTCTTCATCGCCCTCTCTCTCTCTCATTGTTTGTTTCACACACATGACGCTGTTTCGCCGGCTTTCGTGACCGTCATTTGGCGGCATTCGCCTTTTGGCTTTTGGCATTCGGCATTAATTATGCAACTCATGCTCATGCCAGCCACCTTCGGCGATGTCACGGCGCATGCATTTGAAGCGAATCAACGCTTCAATCAACGTCCTTCTCTCCAGCAACAACATTCATCTGCGTCTGCTGTCTCTTTTACTCTGTCTTACTTACGCAGTGTTCATGCCGCTAGTCTTCGCTCCGTTCGGGCCGCACCCGACCTCTCTGCGCCTCACCACCGATCGCTCCACGACGAATTTATTAATGATGTGTTTTGTATGAATGCCAAACAACGTTTTATTTATTTTATTCTTCTTATTTTTTCTATTGTTGCTGATGAATTAATAGTATATGCTCTCTCTCTCTCTCTCTCTCTCTCTCTCGCTTTGTCTTTCTTCGGAGCTACTGTTCCTCTCTCCTCCCCCTCTTAACTTTACTGTTGATGTCATTCGGCACAACGCCATTATTAAAAAACTGACTCAATGACTGTCATTCAATTATTTTGTAATGATTTCAATTAATTGTTGTTGCCATTAAATTGCATTTAATTTTATGGTTTCTTTAATCTTTCGCATTGTTTTTTTTTTGTTTTTATTTATTTTTTTTTTTTGTTTTTTTTTGTGTTATTTGCATTGTTTTTGGAGTTATTTTTCGAAATTAGAATTTATTTACGTGTGTTTAAATGTGTGTCTGTGAGTGTGCCGGTGTGTTGTTTTCGTTTATCGAACCCGTAAAACCGATTAATTTATTAGGTATGTTAAGTAAAATAAAGAAGATTAACAAACAAACTTAGAAAACATTATTTTTAATTATTAAAAAAGTAATGATTTATTATGAAATAGGTTTATTAGGTTTATTTTATTTGTGCATATGCTTACTTTTCTTTGTATATTTTAATATTTGTTGTCGTATTTAAATGTGTCACCTAAAATAATCTTTTATATGTGTTTCTTTTCCCTTACAGCTCTCTACATGACGCACAACAACTGGTAAGTAAACCTTTTTTCACATGGATTTAAACATATTGTAGTAAAATTATTAAAACTTAAAAACGGAATAGCAACGCATTCCTTCGAGTGTAGTGAACAAAATATACACAGAAATGTAACTTGCAGTTGATGTTGAGTTGCCTTTTTAGCGTTTCTGTTTCCCTGTCATTCTCAATGAAGGAGCATCGAAGGAGCGTCAGTGCTTCGACAGCATCGTCACTGGTTCGGCAGCAGCACATCTTCGTTATGCTTGCTCTTCTTCTAATACATGCGTTTAGTTGTTGTTGCTATTTTACCTCCAGTTATGAATGTTTTTTTATGAAGTCGGCTTCTTCTTCCTCCTCCGCCTGTTAACCTTCGCATAATCAGCAGCGACGTCAACGTCAACGTCAATCAGTTGCTCTCGAACGGTTCTCCCGTCGTTCTTTTGTTACAAGCGAGATTCACATATAATTTGTATGGCAAGTGAAGTGAACTCCCTGCAAACTCAAAAAAAAAAAATCCATAACTAACCAACACTGAAGCAGGCGACAGTAGCAGCAGCTATGGAAAATATTCCATACCTCACACAATCCAATGAAACCACATGATCTAGTTTTCATTCGTAATGTGAAAAAAACAAACCACAACAACAACGACAACACCAAGAACAGCCATAACCACGCTGTCATTCAAACATTTTTCAATGTCATAACTTTGCGGCAGATGCTGCTTCTTCCACTTTTGGTTATGCTGCCATTTTGTTGTTTTTCTCGTTGTTGTTGCTGCTGTCATCGGAGCTGCTGCTTGGATGGCAGCGCAGCATCAAGTGTAACCACATTTTCTTGTAATCATTTCAAAAGCAGCTCCAGCAACTTGAATAAAAATGCGTTTGGAGAAAAAATCTCCATCTCTTAAGCGACAACAACAAAAAAGTTATTAGACGTTCGTTCACTAAACGTGTTCAAGAACGTGCTCGAAAAAGTGTTTAAAACGTGATCAAAAACGTGTTTAAAACGTGTTCAAAAACCCTACAACCATGTGTTGGGCGATGAAGACTGTCGAGGCGTCGATATACTGAGTGACCACTTTCGATCACAGCGACTGCCATCCATTTTCAGTGGCTTTAAAAGTGTTAACATCATTATGATGCATTTCTTTACTCTCAGTGCGTGTAAAACGCTGCTTCATTGTTTCCATCTCATCATCGTCATTATCGTCATCATCTGTTCCAAATCTAAGCGTACGATGATAGGAGTGCGTTATTAATACTCACTGAAAATACTGGAAAAATCTATTATATTAGTTTCAATGCTAGCAAAAAAAATCCAATAACAAAAACATTCGCTGTCAACGTTTACGGCATGCAAATCAGCCGCAAGTAATCGAAGAATTTCAGCCGGTCGCAGCTGCTGCCCTCGAAGACTGGCTGGCTGCGTGCTAGCGACCGACCACAGGCGAGGGTGTTTCTAGCAGTGCTGCCACATTTTATTGGATTGATTTGCGCACTGCTCTGCTCTGCGCCGCTGAAACTCGTTCACGAGCGAGAAACGGCCTCAGGAACGAGGTTGGCCCGGTTGCACTGATGCTGCGATTTACAGCGAGATCTTGCAATCGGCGCTGCTCGAGGCTGGTTGACTGGCGAGGATCGATTCGATCGATGCTGATCGTCGCTGCCGTCGCCGCCGTCGTCGCCGCCGCTGCTGCTGCTGTTGCGTTCATGAACTAATTTTGCTTGGGTTGCAGCAGCATTTATTAGAACGTTCTTCAAATGCTATTCAACGCATAAACGATTTCTTTGTCGTGGTTTCTGACTTTGAATTGTAAATGTTGCCATTTTTGTTTCTTTTTGTGGCAGTTTTATGTATATTTGCAGTCGTCGTCATTGTCGTCGACGACGTTATGCGTTTCAGTTCAAGTTGATTCTATTGGTTTTAATGATAATGACATGCTTTAATAACTTTTTAAATGAACCTTCAAACGTTTTTTCAATAGTACTGGAAATAACATAGCGCAATCAAACGAATTGAACATTATTACTTAAGGGAATGCATTTCTTTTTTCCAATTCCAATGCAATTCCTTTTCTTCCTTTTATTAGTGCATCTCATTAAAAGAATCATCGAATCACGAGCTTTTGTTCACTATTCTTTTCTCTTTCGCACTTCTGTGAGTTGATATGTTGGAATACAGAGTGAATTGAAGTTCGTCTCCGCTGACACAAACGTTGCGGCTGTCGGCTCTTCATCACATCGACGTTGCTATGTTGTTGTTGCACTTCCAATCGTGGCACACTTCGCACTCTTCTGTGACAGTTTAACAGAAAAGCATGTTTTTTGGAGCATGTTTTTGCTTCAGTTTGTTTTTGTTTCATTTTGTTTTTTCGTGCATCAGTTGCCGTTACTCGTGAGTTCTCTTTATCATATTCTCAGTCTCATATCTGAAATCTCCTTGCTCATTACTCATTATTTTGATTCGTAGTAAATCACGTCAACATTAAAGGAAAAATCGTTTTCCAGCATCCTTGAAAATCTACAAACATACGAGTACTATATCAAGTTTTTATAATCTTAACAATATAAATGAGTAAGTAAATCATTTTATTTAATGACAAAACGCAAACGCAAAAGCCAATCAATCGATCGTTTGTTTAGAATTTGTCATAACCACAATAGCAACAACAACAACAACGTGACCTAAAAATTCTAAAGAAAACTCGAAAAAGCCTAAAGCAAGCTGAGTTACGAGCCAAGTTAGTTGAACATCGTAAATACGTAAATAATTCGAAGCTGCGAGTGGTGAATAGGATGGAAATCCTTGACGAAAGCTAATTATAGGCAGCTAACAGTCGGCAAAGTAGACAAACAGGCAGACTGATAGTCGGACAGACAGACTGATTCTTGAACAGACAGCGATTGAGATCATTTTGCGTAAGCGAGATCAGTTAGTAGTCAAGATCAGCAGAGCAGCAGCCAAGAGCTGGCAATGGAACCACAAACTGAACACAAGATTCTAGCAAACTAACCGATGACTAACTCTTCGTCCAGCTGGATGCTGCTCCACGCGGCGCTGTGAGCTCGATCGTGACCAAATTGAGTCAAAGATTCAATGCGATTCCCATAAGAGACGCTCTGAGTTGCCAGAGTTACCAGAGTTGCCCGAGTTAACTGAGCTGAGTGAGTTGCCTGTGTTAACTGAGAAGACTGTGTTACCTGAGTTGACTGAGTAGTAGTAGTGGTAGTAGTATTAGTAGTAGTATTAGTAGTAGTACTAGTAGCAGTATTAGTAGTTTAGTAGTAGTGGTAGTAGTATTATACGTAGTAATTAACAAGAAAGGTAGTAAAAATGTCGCCTTCAAATGACAATAAACACGTACTTGAGCCTGCTCTTGACATTCTAAAATATGCACTTGTTGTGGTCACTGTTTTTGCTGTTGTTGTTGTTGTTGTTCATGGAACAATTGGCACTGCAAGTATTCTTAATTAATTGCTGCTGCCACGCAACTGAGAAAACTTCTAATCTCACGCATTCATTCACACTGCTTCGACTTTTTTCCCTTGACATGCATTCGAAACAAAGGCTCTGTTTTTGTTATTATTTATCGCTCGCTCTTTCTTTCTTCTTTTAATCTCAAGTGTGGGGGTGGAAGGAGTAAAGCAGCAGTTTTTTTATGTACCGTTTTTTGCGGCTCCCTTCCAGAGTGATGGAATTTCAAGGGGAGGCAAAAGTTATTAAATTTTAAGCAGCTTGTTGTCGTTGTTGTTGTTTTTGTTGTTGTTACATTACTACTATTGTTGTTGTTGTTAGATGTTATTTCTAATAAATTAAATTTTTTCTTGTGTTTTTCTAATATTTTTATTAAAAACACTTCTTATCAGTTGTTTTCTTTTTACTCTTTTTCGCGAATCTTAAAACTTAAGAAATAATAAATAAATAAAAAAGAACAAATATTATAGTTATTATAAATAATATGCATATATTACATATATTGCTATGCTGATTATAAATTTTAATATATAGACCAGTACAAAGTGAATTTTTAAATAGAAGTCAGTGGAAAAAATCAGTTCAGGGTCATGTAAGAGTTAACGGGTCACTTGAACCTCATGTGTTCTGTATTAAATTCCACTTTTACTGAATTTGTATCTAGTACCAGTTGATTACTTATATTAAACTTACTTTAATCGATTACTTGAGAGTTTATTGTATTTTAAACACATTTTAAAATAAACTGCTTCAGGAACTCACTGTTGGACCTCATAATTTAATTTCCGCTTTTAAAAGAAGCTAAATGAAAAGTCATCCTGTAATAATATGATATAATAATAACAACAACTGTAATAAGAGTATATAATATCATCAACACAAACAACATCATCTGAAACAACAACAAACTCATCGTCATCATCGTCATCATAACCGCCATCATAACCAAGTGCGTGTGTGAGTCTGTGTGTATGTGCGAGAAGGAAAAAACTAGGAAAAGGAGGGAAAAATACACAAAAGCGCTTTTTTACCATCACTTTACTTCCGTTTCCGCTTCGCCCGCCATAACTACGAGTATCTGAAGAAGTAGCATCAGCTTCTGAGCAAAGAAACACACTGATACACGCACACAAACACACACGCGTACACACATGAATACAGTCGGTGTCTATGGCTACCTACTCACTTAAGCACAATTTATTTATACACTCCTTTGAAAAAAAATTGCTAAAAAAACACGACGATTATTTATTTATTTTCTTACTCCTGTCGCATCCTTCAACTGTACGACTGTACGTCCAACTGACCTGACAAACAACAACTTTGACCTTTCTTTGTTCTTCGCTCTTTGAAATCTATCAACACGATTACAGTCTAAATTCAATGGCGGCAACATTGAATGTTGAACACTGAAACATTTTTACACTCCTACAAATAAAAAGTGAAAAAGTGTAGCTTGCAGTTCAATTAAAACCGTTAAATGTGTCTGTAGACGTCTTAGCTTCATGTCACTTCCTCCTCATGTTGTCGCAAGGTCACCAGAGCGTGTGTATAGAAACTTTGTTGCTAGGATTTCGTTTGCCTACGAAATCTCGGAAGACCAGCAACAAGAAGCAGCACGGTTGTTGTTGTTTCAATGCGTGTTCTTTGTCAGTGTTGTTGTTGTTGTGTTGTCCTGGAATCAACACTTAAAACGTTGTTGTTTTTTCTATTTTTATCGACTATCGCAACTCAACGCGCCGGCAACAGGTTGGGTTGCAGTTTTGGCAACCGAAAGTGGCATCACAGCCACTTTTACGTGAAGCACACACAACCGAAGCTACTTGAAAACCACATGAAAACCATACGATACACGTAACCGGAAGAGGAAGTGGACTCTTCTTTGCTTTGTAGCAGCATGAAGTGTTTATTATTGCTGTGTGAAGAGTGCTTTTATTGTAACAACAAGTTAACTGTACATGAATAGAATGATTGATGGGTGGTGAGAGTGAGAGAGAGAGAGATGAAGAGAGAGAGGGGGAGAGGAGGGAAGAAAGATCCATAAAACTGTTATAAAGCAGTGTTTAACGATGCAGTGATTTCCTATTCTATACTCTAGTATTAAATGGTTCATTAAACAAGTCTGAGAAACTAAAACTTGAGATGAAGCTGTTCGTCGTTGATGTGTTGAGTTGATGAGACGTGTAACGGGGGAAATTTTTGAGTACTAAACGACCCAGTAAAAAAGTTTTGTGAAATAATAATAATAAACAATAAAACTAGGTTCAAACTGATTAAGTTTCATGAACGGAGGATGGACGATATTTCGCTCTCTCTCCACTCTCTCTTTCCCAGCCCTCTCTCTCTCCTTTCTCCGGCTCACTCTCCGGCTCCGTCTCTCTCTCTCTCTCTCTCTCTCTTTCTTGTTTTTGTCATGAAAGCAACCCCTTTCGGCTCTCTTTAACTACGTACCACTTTTTCAACTCTCCGTGTCCTTTGGTCCTTCCTCCGTTATTCCTTATTCACCACGCTGCAATGGCTAACATTCTTGTACTCAACTCTTAACACTTCTTGCTCAAGACCATCAGCAACAGCGTAAAGCTTTTTATTCTGGTGCTACCAGGACATCGCTGGTGTTGCTCCTGTTGCGCCCACGCGGCAACTGAAAGAACCACCCTCGAACCATCTCGAGCATCATCAGCAGCATATTTTACAACAACAACACTTATAAAACTCTGCTCATAAACGCTGCGTGTGTGTGTTTTCGTGTTCGTGCCTGCCTGTGTGTCAGTTTGGACTTCTTTCACTGTGATGCTGCTGCTGCGTATTCAGTTGTTGTTCAGCAGCAGGAGCAGCAGGTTTGCAGCGCCGGCAAGCATCACAAAGCAAAGCAAAAAAGAGCGAAAACAAACAAGAAAGAACAAAAGAAAATAACAGGAAAAGGAAAGTGAGTGAGAGTAAAAAGATATTAAAAAGTGGAGCATAAAAAGAAAGAGCAAAAGAGAAAGAAGACGTGAAGAGAGAGCAAGTGAATTTTAATGCAACGAAATAGAAAAAGAGAAGTAAAATAATAAGAGAGGAAATCAAAAATCGGTTTTCTGAGCACGCGTGCGTTTCTCTGAGGTTACTTATGCTCAACATTGTTAGGCCTAGCCATTGATGGTGAGTTGGAATAACTGATTGACTGACGTATTGAAATACTAACACACACACACACACATTAATCATCATTATTAGTCGCTGTTGTTCTCATCTTTATACTTCTAAAGAGTCACAAACCCCGCAGAGAGATGAAATCTTCTTTATTGTGGGAGGTTATGGGCTCTAATATCCATGATATCCGTATGTCCTCACGTAAACATCCAATGTATGTATTTACATATGTTTTTATAGAAGTTTAACGAAATTTCTGGATGTTAATTCGAAGCAAACTTTTGAGGTTTCATGATTACTTGGCACTTAACACTGTTGCTGAAAATGCGTGTGGGGAAATGAGTGTGTTGTTTTTTAACGAGGAGTAAAAGCATCAAAAACCTTAGTCAGTGTGGAAATGAGTGTGTGTGTGTATACGTATGCATGCCCTCGTATTTGCATATGTACATATGTATTTGAGTCTGTGTTAATATGTGTTTGTGTGTTAATGGTTCATGTTTTTATGACTCCTTCTTTTGTGCGGTGTTTGCTTTTGCTGCAATCTGTGGACACGTTGTTGAGCTTCATTGTTGTCTGCATAAGAGCGCTCTTGTGTGTGTTTGTGCGTGTGTGTATGTCTTTGTATTTGTGGTTGTTATGGTTTGTTCTTGATTAAAATAGTTTTTTTTTACTATTTCATTGTTTTACATGCAGTAAGTTTTTCCTCTAGAGTCCAATTTTAATTTGAGTATCTAATGAACATAAAGCTTCTATAAAAATCAAATATGAAATAAAATAATGTGATTATTTTCAATATATTCATATAATGTTTACTAGAATGTAATGTATTTCATCTAATATACTGTTTTTAATATAATATAATGTACATAATATAATCTTGAGAATATATAATCTTAAAAAGAATTTAATAAATTTTCTTCTTCTTTTTCTCTTTTCTTCTTCTCTTCTTTTAGCATAAGTTTGAATTACAAAAAATCGGTGAGTAAAGAAATCTATTTTATATTATATCGTATATTATTATCTGAAAAGTTTAATCTAACGTTCGGTCGATCGTTTATAATTTCGGATGCATTGTTTTTGTATCGTAGGCCCAATAAAGCAAGCATCACTTAACTCGGGAAGCACTTCGTTCTGTTCGTGAGAAATCAAAATGACGAAGAGGAGACTTCGGGCTCGTGTGTGGAGTCTTCGTTGGCAGAGATGATCCACGAAAATTTCAACTCGTCGTATTTTTTCTCATGTTACTCGTTGTGTTTTTTCTGTGCACTTCTCGTTGGTTGATGCTGAGGGTGGATAAAATTTTTGTATTGTTGCATTTCACAGTGCTGTTGTTGTAAACACAATATTGTTACGTTTTTGTTGTTTCTGGGTTTTTGCATAAATAAAAGGATGCAAAATTGAACTCTGATACATTTTCTAATTGAAGTGCTTTTGAGTTTATTTATAGCATTGTATTAAGTTGCTCGGTGTATTTACTTTCTTCCTGTGCTTCTTTTTTCTTCTCCTTCTTACTCTTCTTCTTCTTCCTCGTACATACATATGTACGTATGTGATAGATAAACAACCCATAGTTGATTCATTTCCTCTGCTTCCTGCATTTTTGCAGCCATCCATTCGGTCCACCGCAATTTCTAGGATACTCGGAATTAATTAAAATAAAAATAATAACAAAACGTAAAAAACGCTTGACATTCAACACTTCTACACTCACTCACTCACATCACACACCCACACACAAACAAATGCGTCACACTTCCTCACATCACTCAACCCAACACAGAAATTAATTGTTATTGCAACTAAACCGCAACAATGAAACAACAACAACAACAACAACCACATTTCTCGACCTGCTCTCTGCATTTTCTACTTCAGCTGCTTCTGTTCTCCGCATCGTTCATTCACACATCAAACGTGGTTTTCTTTCGCACTCTCACTCGTTCACTTACTTACCTTCCACTTCGTTTATTTTTCAACAACTCGTCGTATTCTCGCAATCGTGTTTTCGTACTCGCGATTCGGGTTCGTTCCCGAAGGAATCGCGACGCCGGCATCCATGCTCTCGTGTGGCACCTCGTTACGTATACGCAACTTTTATTTATTCTGCAGTTTAACTCACTTGGCTTGGCTTCGTTAAAACCAACATATTTACGAGTCAATGTGTGTGTGTGGAAGGTGTTTTAGGGTTCCTTCTTTTTTTCTGTTTGTGTGTGTGATAACTGTAAAAAACACTGGCGACCGGTGAAATTATAATCATTGTTTGTACGTGTTTTCTTTTTGTCTTTTCTCGTAACTCACTGTTAAGCGTGTGTTTAGCCACAGTATTAAAGAACATAATAAATGAATCCTTTGAGATTACAACACTTCAGTACTTTCCTCCTCCAGTACTAATCCTCCGCTTTCACTCCTCTTCTTCTTCAACCTGTTCATTCGCCTGTGTTCATTTTTTAAATGTTTATTTGCTTCTTTTGGTACTTTTGTCCTGCCATCCTTAACTTAGACACTGTAAATCCTCTGGAAATAGAATTTAAATATACGAATGCATAAAAAAATACAAAAAAATATTATGGAAAGGAACAAAAACAACGAAATAATTCGAATTCTTCAATTCGATCACTTATGGTCACCATTTCAAGGCTATCATATGCTAAGATTCATGTTAAAATAGTTTTTTTTTATATTCTATTGGATTCTTGTATTTTTTTACATGTTTTCATTACTATTGTTACAAATGCAGATGCTATTCTTAAAACCATTTCAACTTTGCCATCGTAATTGCATAAAAGAGCAGATGTGGACAGGGTTATTATTATTGTTGTTGTTTTTGTGGATTCCATCACGTTTACAAATACAGAGCGCTAATAAAGGTCAACGAATTACGGTCCAAAATCCTTTCAAATTATGTACAAAGGTCACCACCGCGAACAGAAAAAAGGTCATCAACGCAATAAGAAACACAGAACGTGTGCTTGTGTTGTCAAAGCTTCAAGTGTGTGTCTGTGTTTATGTGTGTGCGTCTTTAGCATGTGTTCGTAGCACAAGTAGCATTATTAAATCCCTAATCGTTTGGGTCCTTTCTAGCGATGATGCCAATCGTCAGCGCCATCTTACATTAAATTTAATGTATAAAATAAGGGAACATTTTTTACCCCTTTTCTTATATTATTATCACTTGATGTGGAGACACGTACACAATCACCATAATGAATATCTTGGGCCCAGTGATGAAAAACACGACTTTGAAACTATTTATTTTCTAAAAGAAGAACCTTTACCCTTTTAGTGAAAATGGGTGAATAATTCTAAGTTTTTTAATTTAATTCAGAATATTCTGAATTTTGACTATTGTTAAAGAAAGGCTATTTTAAAATGAAACCACTCAATATATTTATAAAAATATATTAAATCAATGAAGTAAACGGAGCATTATTACTCTTTGTGTTAATATTATACCTTTAGTACCTGCATTCAAGAGTTGCCACCGTAGATAATCCCTAAAAAGAGTTAAAAAACCTTAGAAAGAGTAAAAAGCAAATTTTTTTATGATTCTTAGTAGACTTTTTTATTCCACTTGTTTACTTAAGTTTTTAATAACATCCATAGCCATGAATTTTTGATCGTTCTACCTTCGAAAAAGATTTTCAACTCATTTTTCAAGTTTTATCGGTCGATTGTTCTTGTGTCGTTGTTTAATTTTTCATTTCTGTGCCATTATAAACTATTAAATTAGTGATTTTACTAATACATACAACTAAACTTGGTGAGTACAATTAAGTAGAATTCCATTCGCAAGGAAGGAAAAAGTGGTGTATACTCCTGGCCCAGCCCAATCGCTCCTCCCCTTCATCAATTGTGATTGATTCGGGCTCCATTCATACACGACCTATTTTTCATCTTTATCGGTGCTCATTTCGGTATGGTTTCGGAATGGTTTTCTCTTTGGGTACAATTTTAAAAAGCAACAAATTTTCTCCCCCGCAAGCTCACACAAATACACACACATGCACATATACATACACAAATATACAAACACATATACAGCTAACTGCCTGCGAACATCTGAAATTTGAAATTTTTCTTCTTTCTTTTTTGGTTCTGTGGTTCTTTTTTTCATATGCAAAAATCCGCTGATTCCCCTGCTTTTGCTCGTCGTTGCTGCTTTTCTTGCGATTATTACTGGTGTTGTTCCTCTTCTTTTCTACAATTTATTATCCTGAAGTGTCCACAAGTTTTTATATTTTACTCTAAATATTTCCTCATTTATTTTCATAGCTTCAAGTTTTTTCATGCACTTCAGTGGCTCATCTTTTATACTCTGCGTTTTTAGTGGGAAGAATAAATGTCCTGCTAAACTTTGTGTTTATTTCTGTTCTTCTCTCTATGTTAATAACAGAAGAGCAAAATCATTGCCACAAGTTTTTGTATTTCAATTTTATTGTTGATAAAAGAGGACGATAAAATTTTACCCTCTGAAGCATGAAATCGGCCAACTACTCCCGTCCACACTCTATAAAGTGCTCTAAAAGCACACTTAATAATGAGCTTTTCGCTGAAATTACTTTAGTTAAAAGATAGTTGCTCCTATCAGCTTCGTACATCTGATAAACCTTGGAAATTCTTCGGATTATAAAATATATTGTTGGCTTATATGCAAAATAGTGAGAAAGGACGGCAACGAAAATTAAACTGAAACCAAACTTGCTATTTGCCAATAGTTTCATTCGTGTTTTAGGGTCTTATTTAAAAAATACACTATTTATATTTACATACAAACATATACCGTCGTTTTAAATTGTCCTTACTTATTATTAATTTTATTGATTGATGGAAATAACATAGTTAATGTCCTTAATTCAGTTGAATTCTTATAAAATTGAATGATTTTCTTCGTCTTTAAGTGCGTACAACAGCTGATCGGGGAAAACAGCTGACTTGCAACACGATTGCAAAAACGATTTCGATGCGGCTCCAAAATTGCACTTAAAATTCATTGCTTTTATTGCATGTAAATTTGCTTGCACTTTTCCACGAAAATATTCTATGGCTTGAGCAGTCTTTTTATCGAAATCTCCTTTTTGCCCTTCAGTTTTGGATGATTGTCCAAGTTGCCCAGCTAGTTAGCTCATTATTCCTATATTTGCAAACAATGAATTCTTCAGTTCAACATAAAATGAGACAAATGTGTTTAAACTTTAAACCTATAGAGCTAAAATGATTAATACAATTTGTAATATAAACCCACTTGATGTTCTTACCTATATATGCGTTAAAATTGGCAAACCCCTGAAATTAAGTGCAAAATTAAACTAATTAAAATGGAATTAAGTGCATTTTTCGCAATACACACTTGCAACCGTGGTTTTGCGTGCAACGCTTAGGTTCTCTCTAATATCTACCATTGTTTGCTCTCTCAGATCGGTCCCGGCATCACTTCCAATTCGAAAAAATCCACTTTGATTCCAAAAAAGCACTCTGCTCCGCTTTCAGGAAACACTTGTGTGTTTTCAGCAGCCACTGTGACGAATTTACAGTAGAAACAAATTCTAAAAAAATTTAACGATCGAAGTAGCCATGAAGTGTGATGAGAAATTTTTTACAGAAGCAAACGAAAATTTATTCAAATCGTATTTTCAGTTGATGAAGAACACAGCATACAAGGAAAAAATAAAGCAAATATTAGTTTTGAAAATCCAACGATTCAATAATTTTTCTGTAATTTTTCTTCAGAAATTTTTGAAATTTTTCATTGGAATCAAAATTAATGAAAGAAAATTTTCTCTTCTCTCCTTGCAGACAATCCGGTCGTGACCTTTGGAATCTATTAACGCAGCTCCCGGCAATTTCGAATTTTTAACCCAGACAGCGCTCATTAATAATGGAGCTGCCTTCGATGGTGCAGCGCTCCGGCGACACGCTGATTGTACGCAGCGTTGTCAGTGGCAACCAGCTCTATATGGACCACAACGCCAGCAGCGCTGCACAAGAGAACAACTCTGCTAGCAATCCCCTGAACAGTAGTAGCCTTTGTAGTACCAGTGCTTTGGAAGAGCAGTTGGAGCGCTATCGTGTCGCTGCCCAGCAACAGCAATATCAACAGCAACTGCAGCTGCAACAGCAACAACTGCAACAGCAGCAACAGCAACTGCAGCAGCAGCAACACACCACCCAACAGTTGGCCGCCATGGAGCTCAAGGACGAAAGTCTGCCACAGTGCAAGATCAAGCGCAACTACAGCTGCAGCTACTGCACCTACTTCACCCAGAACCCACGTTACCACCTGACTCACCTACGCGACGTGCACGGCGAGAAGATCGTCATCAATAAGTGCAAACTGTGCCTGTACGCCTCACGACACTTCCAAAAGCTGGTGCGCCACATGAAGATGGTGCACGGCTGCACTGAAGGCATCCCCGGCCAGCACGGACAGACGCGCAAACGTGGCATGAATCGCGAGGCTCGCAAACGCAAGCTAGAGCAGTCTGCTGTTGAAACTGTTGGCTCCAGTACGCTGGGCAGCACAACTGGTGCTGTTGTGGACCTCAGCTCAGTAGAGCAGGTGCGTCCATGTTAGAATTTCAAACTAAGCCATGTATTTCTAAGCCATTCTTTTATAGGTTAAGCGCGGACTTCAGCTCCAAGATCAACAGCTGCGTCGCAACGTACTCGCTTTTAACAAACAGCAGCAGGAGGAGAAGCAGCGCCAGCAACAGTTGCAGCAAAGCACCGCCGAAGCTATCTTCGTTGCAGCCTATGAGCGCCAGTTGCAAGCGCAACGTGAGCACGACATAGAAGTCGTGCAGCAACAACAAAATACGCGTGACACCACCGCGACAGCTACCGCTGGAACGTTCCAAGTGCCCACCTCTCAGCACCACCAACCACACCAACAAGTATCTAATAAGAGCCTCGACGTAGTGCCTCCATCCGAATCCAACTCCCCGCCCTCCACGGCCTTAACCATAGCTCCCGTCTCATACACCGACCAGGAGCCGGTGCAGAATCGTCTGCTCAAGTGCAGCGTATGCGACTTTACGACACTCTATCGCGGCCAATTGGTCGACCACGAACTGGAGGAACACTGCAAGACCAAGTTCTTCCGCTGCGAGAAGTGTTCGTACGTGACGCACATTAAGGCGCGCTTCAGCAAGCACGTGAAGTACCATTCGATGCCCATGATCAAGTGTGTCACTTGTGACTTCCGCACCCCCTACAAATGGAACCTCGATCGCCACATGAAGAACCACGGTGGTGCTGGACCGTTCAAGTGCGCCGCCTGCGACTTCACCGCAGACATCAAGCAGTCGCTCACCGTACACGAGATGAATCACCACGTGCCGCCGGTGGGGCACGCTGCTGGCATGTCTCTGGCGCGCCGTCGCAACAAAGTGGGTGGCACAGATTTGTCAGACGACTTTCTAAGTGACTCGGCCGAACTGCTGGACGACCAATTTAACAACAACAACGTGGACGATTATGAAGAGATTTTGGCCGAGGTTGAGGCCTACGGAAAGCGCAAAAAGTATGAGGACGAGGAACCGACCGATCTCTCCCAGAAGGGCGGCTCTTCAGACACTTCGTCGGTCATGAATGGCATGTTAACGCCGAAGTCCAAACGACCCGTGCCGAATCTGATTCCAATACCGAAAATAAACACCAGGTATGTGAAACTTTTTTATACGACAAAAGAATCCATATTCACTGAAGGTTATGATTTCTATATTTAAAACCAATACAAAATAAAAACATATGTACCTCTTTAGAAATAAACATTTCGATTTTCCCTTCCTTGCAGTGTTTTGAATCTATCGAAAGACTTGGCTGCCTCACGCAGCTCGCTAACTGACATCGCCTCCATGTTCTTCAATGACAAACAGCTGTCAGAAATGCTAGAGCCAATGGACAAATCCGACGCAGCTCAGCTCTCACCCACTACAACCATGACATCCACATCGAGCCAGCATTCGCGCAGTCTGGTAAATAAAAAACTCCATCCCGGTGGCGTCACTGGAGGCAGTCTCTTTGATAAACTGAAGTTGTCTGCGTTGACACCCGGAGGACCGTGTGAAAATCTAATATGTCCATGTGGCCACATGGCCAAGTGTCTGTCGGAGTCGATTATACATCGCAAGTCGTGCAATTTCACAGCCATTACCACCGACGAGGACATCGAGGAGGAAGAGCAGGACGATGTCGATGGACGTTTGGAGATCGACTTCGATGATGAAGACAAACAATCACATTCCGCCTTAAATCTGAGCGTTACGGGTTCGACGCGTTGTCAGCACTGTCGCCATCGCTGCAAATCCTCGGGTGATCTATTGAACCATCTTAAGGACTGTACCGAGGCTGGGCGTTGTACAAACGATTCGTATGACTCACTGTCGGGCGAGAGCAGCAGCGCAGGTCGCCTGGAATCGTGCGGTCAGCAGCCACATCATCCGATGGAAAACCGAGTTTTTATCTGGAATAAAATGCCCACCGGCAGCGTGGGTACAACCGAAGCCAAACCCAATGAGGACCTCCCCGGCGGTAGCAGCAGCTCGGACAATGGTGGCACTGGACCAAATGAACACAACGACGATAACACCTATTATGGTGTTGAAACAGCACCGGGTTATGGCGAGGTACGTACGATTTTTATGCTCATCAAACACAGATGTTTTACATCTTCACCTCGTTCCATTAAAGCATTTACTTGATGGGCTCGCGATATGTTGTGTAAACTTTTTTATGTCCTTCAAATTATTTAATTTTAGCTTCAATTTATATCATAAATTTTTTTTAACTGAAGCCTTCCTTGCGAATGTTCACTTCCACTATTGCGATAGTAGACCCCTTCAACTGATCGCCATGACATGTTGAGGAGTACTCTTTCTTTAGATTCTTCATTGTCATTTCGTGCACGCTCGCCCACGTTGTCTCAATGAAATTTGAAACTTTCACTGTTTCCAGGTAACAAAAAAGATGACGCCCGAAGAAGAAGCCGCTAATTCGTGCCTGAAGAAGGTATACAAGTGCCCGCACTGCTCCTTTTGGGCATCGACAGCCTCTCGCTTCCACGTGCACATCGTTGGCCATCTCAACAAGAAACCCTTCGAGTGTTCACTCTGCTCGTATCGCTCCAACTGGCGCTGGGACATCACCAAGCATATCCGCCTAAAGACCATTCGTGATCCGAGCCACAAAAATGCACGCGTGCTAATGAACGATGAGACAGGGCGGCGCAACTACACGAAATACAACAAATACATAACCCTCATGAAGGTCACAGAGGAGGACGGCGATCCGAAGCTAATGAAATCCGGTGAAATGACCCCTAATCAGGTTGCCTCGTTGGCATTTCTCAATGACTACAAAAAAAATGTGTCAAACGGAATCAATGCGTTGAACGGCATCAAGGACGATGTTACTTTAGAGCCCATCACAGCATCATCCACTCCGTCCAAATCCTCGCACACCGGAGTTGACGATGCTGGCGAGGGAGGAGGTCAGATACCGGATAACTTCATGAATTTGCCTTTCATCGCCACGGCTATGATGAATGCTGTTGGTATGGTGCAACAGCAACAGCAACAAGATCAGGAACAGCAGCATGTCACACTGATTACTCCTTCGGTAACTATTTCGGCTGTGAAGCGTTCGCCGCCGCCGTCTTCCTTGGCAGCTCGAATGAAGCCCAGCGACGATCTCGTCACTGATGTCAAGCAGGAGGGTAACGAGCGAAAAACTTACTACAAGTGTCGCAGGTGCGATTTCAGGTCTGTGAAACGGCGTTTAGCTTCTGCTTGCAGCTTCTAATGTTATCTCTTGCTCATTTTAGACACACAAACCGTGACGCTGTTCTGGCACACGTCAAGATCCACTACGAGGATTATCCAATCGTTACCGCTACGGCCATGACGTCCGAATCGTCTTCCAAAGCAGCATTGCAACACTCGCAGCAACACACCAGTCCTTTGCAAGCTGCAGTCAACTCTAATCTATACATGAATAAAGTGTTTGCCGCCATGTGTCTGTCCCAGCAACAGCAACAAAATCAGAACTCCGCTTCCAAAAACATCAATAACACGCCACAGACACCAACAGGCGCCCCACAACAGCAACAACAACAACTACAACAACATTCCATACTCTCTTCTGGTCTGCTACAGCAGGCTATTCAAGGCACCTCCTCTTCCTCCCCCTCCTCTAACAACGCTCCAAATTCCGCTATCAGTGGCCTTGCTCTTGCTCTAGCCGGCAAGAGTACTTTGAATGGCTCTGGCAACGCAACCGCAACAGCCGCCGGCGCCACTTCTTTTTTAGAGCACGGTGAGCAGAACGCGAGCCGAAACGAGGCAAGTTCTTCTTTGTCAGCGCTGAGCACCGGTGCTCTACTACAACCTCATGCCACCAACTCCTCTTGCCTTCAAACATTCGTGCCGCTTCCGCATCAGCAGTCTCTGCAACGTTTGTTGACGTCGCCACATGGCATGAATCAACGTCATTCGCCACATGGTGGTAGTACAAACAACAACATCAACAACAACCATCACAACCACCACAACAGCCACAATAATAATAATAACAATAATACTTTTAATAACAATAACTTGGTTATGGGTTTCAAATCAACGCCAGCATCGGCAGCTAACGTCTGCTCGTCGAACTCCTCATCCCTCTCAAACACATCACCATCACCCAACTCATCGCAACAGTCAGCGACAATATCAACTGCCACCGCAATAGCAGCAACAGCAACAGTAACTACTCTTCCAACTGCAAATTCTACTCCTACCACTTCTAGTTTTAATCACAAAAATAAAAATTCACAAAAGGGTTCAGTCGGTGCTTCATCGTCGTCGTTGTTGTACACTTCTGCCAGCGGCAGCAACAGCAACCACAACCACAATAGTACGAAGTGTGTTGGTGCTGGTGCCAGCGGTAGTGGTATTTGTATCGGTGGTGTTGTTCATGGTTCTTATAATAATAACTCCTCTACTACTACTACTACTACTACTCCTACTACTTCATGTAACTTATTATTAAACACAGCAACTGCAAACGCAAAAGCAAACGCAACAACTTCAAATACAAATCTAAATAGTAATAATATGTTAACGAACGATAACGAACGGCGGGATCCGTCACCGTATCGTTGTGGTCATTGCCATCAAGTATCAAATTGGAAGCATGTCATTCAGGTATTTTATTAATATGGTTAAGTGTTTGTCTAATATTAACACATAATAATTCATGACCTCAACAAACCACCTAATCAAAAATTAAGAAAAACCATTACGGAACGAGTTGTCGTTAGCTAATCGAAATTTTTTACTATTGAAATCTACGAAGGATTTTCTTCTAATACCAAGTAAATTCCTTAAATCGTATTGCAATGAATTGATTAATAGACGAATCCTTCCAGATCTTACCGTTGGATTATAATATTTCTGAAACTTATGTTTCCCGATATACAAACATTCAATTTGAATTTAATTAAAATTCAGTATAAAATTCATTCCAATATACAGTATGTTTAGAAAGTGAGAATAAAGTGATTCACTCTAAATCATCATCGAAATAAATCAGAAACTCAAACGCAATGAAACTGTTAACGATAACTCGTCTGCAAGTGTAACCCAAGTTTTAATTTTTTCCAAACAAAAAACCAACTCAGTTCCAAGTTTCTGCCGCTATTTAGTTGATAAAGTAGCGCCAAGCAAAGCAATTCGGTGCCCCTGCCAGTTGTCATGTCATGTTGAGTCGTCTCATTGTCCCTTGTCGGGTTCTCTCAGAAAAAGAAAAAGAAAACGCGCTGGTAAATATTTCTGACTGTTTGTATTTTCTTATTCGGTGTTGGGTACGTATTATTTGTGGTGCTAAAATGTTTCTGGGTCCTGGGTTAGCTTTGCCTGTTCGCCAATTATCGCATCTTAACTTCATTCAATTGGGTGTTTCTGGTGTTTTGTTTTGCCATGCCATTTTACACATTGTATTTTTAGTTTATGTTTCATATGGTATACATGTAAAAAACCCTCATGAAAACATCTTCAGCGCGTGTGGCGACTTTTATTCTTAAGTGCTCATCCATTTACGTGTTCTGATTCTTGTATTTTGTTCAAAATTTTATCGTACGTTGGTCGCATAGCATTAATTTCACCTCTTTTAAGACTTTAAGTATAGCCAGATAGCCAGCCAGTCGCCTCAAAACCTGCTACAGAAAGCACTTGCGACTTTTTGTGTAGGTTGTAGGCAGCGATTCATATGTTTCAAAATCGCTGGGCATAAAAATCCTTTTCGTCTTAAGTTTTCAATACTTCAGCAGAATACAAAGCAACATTTTTTTACTAATCCCATTTCTCTTCTCCTCTCTTCACTACTACAGCGGCACTGTCGCTTGAAGCACGCTGGCGACATTCTCATCGAAGCCCTTGATCGAAGCAGCAACTCGAAAAACGATCGGCATGCAGCGCCGCTTTATCGCCCGATCATCAACATGGCAAGCAATGAAAGCAACGCATATGGAGCCAAGTCACAACAACAACAACAGCGCACCAGTAACCAGAATAACAACCCGACCAACAAAAACCACAACAATAATCATAACAATAACCATAACAATAATGTACTTATTAGTAAAGCTGCTGTCGATCAGCTAATGCATTCGCCGATTGCCAGGAACACTAACAACGCGACACCTCAGGACATTCAGGCTGCAGCCGCTGCTGCTTACTTGGCTGCGGCTTATAAAGCAGCCACCGCAAACGTTCCAGTGTCCTCAGCAAACAGCCTTCAGAATGTGACATCAGCCGAAGATCTGCTTTTGCAACAACAACTGCAGCAAAATGAACAGATTGAAATCACACGTCTTCCCAGCAACAACAACCCCAACGTCGCTCCATCAAGTTTGGCCCAGCTGCTAGAGCATTCGGCACCACCGGCGTCGGCTCTACACTCACAGCAGAACTCGAAATGCAAGCAACAAAAATGTCCCCTCTGCCCGTACATCTCGGAGAGCAAATCACAGATGAACTACCACATTTCGCTGCACAAGCCGACGCAGTACGAGTGCGCACTGTGCAGCTTCGTGTGCGCCAAGAAGCAGCATTTGAGCAGCCACATGCGCACCGTGCATCAGCAACAAGCTGTCGCTGCTGCAGCCGCGGCCGCCTGCACTCCCAGTGGCAATCTGTCCAATCTAGACTTCAGTGTGGCTTTGCAGTTGGCCGCAGCAAATCAGGCCCAACAGGTGAGTGTCTTGCGTTTTCCGTAATATTTTCTTTTTATTAAAACCTCTGCTTCTTCGTTCTTTGGTGCAATAGGAGCCAGCGTCGTTCTCCCAGGCACCACATGCTGTTGACCTCAGTGCTTTGAAATACCTGAACGCCGGCAACAGCAAAAGCTTCAAACAACAACAGAAACAACAGCAGCAAACACAACAGCACCAAACACAACAGCTCTCCAACGAGTTCCACTTATTCAAGATTGTGTCCTTCTGTGCCAAATGTCCAGCACGCTTCCCCCGGAAAATAAATGATGCTGTCAACTCCACGGAGTTCCAGGATCACCTAAAATCGCATCAGCTTTCTAAGACCGCAGCATACAAGTGTGATTTCTGCGACTTCATGGCGCCACATGAGACGCTGCTACAAGCTCATCGGTTCGTCCATACCGCCAAATATCAAGAGAAGTGCAACGAGCTGATCAGGAACTGCAAAGAGGACCCCGAACATCCGGCTCCCAAGCTGATGCAAATCACGCTAAACAAACACACCGGCTCGCAGGTGCAGTCCGCAATGATTTGGGTGGTCGACAATGAGCTGGGCGAGCAGTTCAAACAGCAACAACAGAATTCAAGCATCTCTTCGTCCTCGTCTTCGCCGTACGACAACAACAACTCTCTGCTAAAGAAACAACTCGAATCCGGCCCGGCCCCCTTGCCGTCGATGACACGCAATTCGCCTTCACCCAAGACGGGAGACGAGTACTCGTCTGCGGCGGCCTCCACCAGCGCCTCGGTAGCCACCAGTGATTTGGCAGCTGACGCCGGCAGCGAGTCTGGTTCGATGGCCGCTTCGCCTGCTTCGCTTGAGAAATGCATGCACTGTCCATACGAGACGACAAACGCTCATTCGTACAAGGCACATCTACAGCACCACGTCTGTGTATCGCAAGTCAAAGAGGCGTTCAGCTGTGAGCACTGCGATTATACGGATCCTGAGGAGAATCAGATCGCTGAACATACGCGCCTGCATTTCAACGCCATGGAGAAGCTCAAGACGGTGGCTTTCTTTACATCCTACGATCAGCTTGAGCTCAGCACGGAACGTGCCCAAGTCGAAGCAAAGAAGATAAAAAACCAGGAGGTTGATGACAACAATAGCAGCAGCAGCGGTGGTGGCAGCGGTGGCAGCATTAAGCAGCACACCATCAAACAAGAGTATAATAACAACAATGAGGAGAACGTCGCCAATGAGAATACTTTGCAGGAAATGCGCAATAAATTCGTTGGTGCTGCATCAGCTGCAGAGAAAGAAGAATCGAATAGGAATGAAATGCACGCTGCTTTGCCGCCACCTCCTCCGCCAGCCGCAGTAACAACAGGCCCAGCTACGAAGAAAGCCACGAAAGTAATTTTGTACAAAAACGATGGCTGTCTCAGTGTTAAGAAGGATTTGATGGCGTCACAGCTCAAAGGCGGTGGCCCAGGTGGGAGCAGCAATGAACGGAACAACATCAGCGACCGGTTGCGCAGACGCATCAGTCGCAGCACCAGTCATCTGAATGGCGGCGATGACCCGCAGTCGCAGCAGCAAAGCCATAAAACAATATTAGTGAATGCCAAAACAGGTCAGGTTATCAGTAGAAATTAATTAATCACGAAATAACAAGAGCTTTAGAAGTTAAGTTTTTTATAAATTTTAAATAATACGATAGAGGAAGGTAACGAAAGAAAGGGAAAGCAGCAGATAAACATTGTAAATGTGAAATTTGTGATTCTAAGCCAAATTTGAAATGATTGTGAAAAATATCGAATAGATTCAAAATATCAAGTATTCAAGAGGAAGAAGAAAACGAAGTGTTGGCTGGCTGAACAAGAATTAATTCAAGAATTTACGAGAATTTTAAGGTAGAGGGGTGGGAGAGTGCGTGGATAATTTTGACGCCGAAGAAGATCCCAAGCAGCTTTTCATAAATCATAAGTTCAATTAAAATTCGCTGTTCTATGGATTATAAAATGTTTCGATCCTTAATCGTGTGCTTTCGAATTATACATGCAATAAGCTCGCAAATACACCATCCCATCCTACCTTGATTATGGACCCACCAACCAGCCAATCAACCGGAATGCACTCGCATCGCTGCTCCTTCGAACGAGTGTTTCGAATTCATGTTTAGTAGCAAAAATACTATAATAAGTTAGTACCTACACACAGTACATTGGTACATACATATGGAAGTCCTAACTTTGTCATATTTTAGAACGTAACATTATAAATTTATTGTATCTCTATTAATCTATATGTTAACTGTTACTAACCTCTGTTGTTTCACTCTGTTTTAATTTTACATACATGCGAGCATCTATTGTTTGCTTAGATTGTAATAATTAATTATATACTTTATTTTAATTTCAAATCCTTAATAATAATCGTTCAACTTAAATCTTTTTAATTTAAAACAATACACACACGTAGATGTGTTGTAAAAATGTAAGCATTGGCGAAAACTGCAGCAACAATTGGTTGAAATTGGCTCCAGAATGGAAACTCGACCCGAACGGGTCTGGGAGAGGGAGGGGGGGGGGGGCGGAAATCCGGACGTGTTCCGAAGAGAAGAATGTGAACAAGCAAATTTAACTGTGATTGTTAATTGAATTCGAAATAAATAGTAATTTAAAATGGTACTAAAATTAAAAAGTAGTGGTTATTAGCTTAGTAGTAAGTAGTTTAATATGAGATCGAGAAGCTGCACGGGTGGTGGGCGGAAACGGCAGGGGAGGGCAGGGCAAGGAGCTTTAATGTGGGTTTTGTTTTTGTTTTATTTTAGTTCGCATTAATTATTAGTATATCCTGTTTCGTAACTGCATCGGTATTAAATACAGACAGCTACAGACCACGCATACATGCATACAGTATGCATGTTCATCAGATGAGTAGAATATAGTCATTTTTATTTATTATTACACAGCGTTTATAAATGAAATGTGTATATATAATATTTACAAGAAAGCTTTTATTACAACTAATGAACGAACGAACCATTCGCAACTATTTACACTCACACGCACAGACGTTCGCACACACGCGCACACGAGTGCGGAAGAACCAAAACAAATCCAATGTGTGTGTGTGTGGATCGTCGCTGTGTAAGTCATTTAAGTAGTCAGTAATTCAGTAACTTTAAACAAATTCAATTACCTTAATTAATTGTGGAATAGCGGGGCCATATTTTAGTTATCTTCTATACTATAAGTGCAAAAGGAGGTACACAACCTCCAATCTACCGAGAATCTTCAGAGCAGAGAGGATCATAAAATCTAAAATGTACAAAATTATTACAAATCGTAACCTTTGTATGCCAAACTTTAATTAGGAAGAGCAGCATCTCAGCAAAGAGAATGCAATTAAGAGTATAACTCTCTCAATGAGAGTGCTGGGTCGTGTAACACGTTGATTCTTGGAGCAACACTATATTTATTGAAACAATACATGAAATAGAAGCAACAAGCAACTAACACTAGTCCTAAGTCAGCAGAAATGTAATCAAAATTCTACTAAAGTAAGTTTAGTTTGTAACTAAAGTTAAATAAAGCAAGCCAAGTGCTAAATCCAGAGAGCCAGCAGCTTCCAGCCAAAGCTCTGTGTCACCGCACAACGTATTGTTTGATTGATTGGTAGCGTGTTTGGCTTTTTCAATACACCACCACCACCCACACAAATACACACACACACACACACTTATACATTAATAAATATGTATACAAATATATATATTTTTATATATAGCAATCCGATTGGTATGTAGAGCATAAAAACCGATTTGTAAAGTTTTAATTAAAAAAGAAAAATAACAGCTATTACAAAAACAACAAAAAAATTTAATATTCGAATATAAATGTATATTTTAAAAATATTTTGTAATCTCCAACACATCTGTTTAAAACAATATAATTTAAATAAAAAGGTTAAAATTACACAGAACGTGACTAGTCTTTTCTTTTTACATTTTAATTTAGGCTCCTTTTGCTCTATTCGTCCAGTGATTTAGTGAAGAAAGTGTTTTCCATTCGAATAAAAATTGAAATTCGATAATTTTGAATCATAATCAAAAAACCCGATTCTTGTTAACTCGAAAATTCAAATTATTTGCTGCCGTTTCCGGAAAAGGAAATGCAATGTATAGAAAATGCATTCTATGGCGTAGCAATAATTATCCGAAACAGTGTTGCCGCTAACATAAAATTAAATGTGTTTCTGCTTCAGAAAAGTGTGTCCACTTATACATTAAAGTGTCCCAAGTCAGAAATAGATGTTCATAAAAACATTCTTTTTTACGTTTATTTGTAAACAAGGAACTAAAACCAAAGGAATCGTTTACATTAATAACATCTAAACAGCATAAATATTAACAGCACCGTTTAAAATGGAGGTTAGCTGCCCTCTTTTACATTATAAATCCAGAAAAGGAATTTTAATGGACGGAACGAATGCATTCATATTGTGTTACTCACTGCTTGAGTCAAAGAGACTTGAAGATTTCGAATAGTAGATAATTCTTGTAGACCAAACCATTCTATATTCTATTCTAAAAAAAGGGATTTCAAATTCCTTTACAATGGTATCAATTCTATGCGAAGACTAGTTTAGGAGATATAGTAATAAGAATTTCAATTTTCGACGTGCTATAATTCGATAACTAAGACATATAATAAAAGTTGGTGTTACAATAAGCGGAAAAAAACTAAAACATCAACAAGGGTTCACAATAGTGAAGCTGTTAATTAAAATTATTAGGCAAAAAGAACAAATTAAATTACAATACTAGCATCACAACCTAAAATTACAAATATGTACATTTAATTTATTACATTAAATTTTAAAAGCATAATTACATCTAATATAATATGCAATTTCTTTTTAATTTGAGAAAACACAGTTCACATTGAACGCATCCAAGATGTGGGTTCGTGAATGTGGATTGTGGAACTCCAATATTTCGGAGTGGATTGAATTTTTGACAACAGCTGATTTATATTCAAACTAAAGCTTTAATTTTTTTAATGATTTGACCGAATTTTAGATAAAAATACATATTTAGAACTGTTAAATTGGTGTAAATAAACTTGTGAAAAAGTAACACGCGAAATATTGTGACGTATATTTGTAATTTATTTGCGAAGGCCGTCAATGGACAACAAAAGTAACGATGATTCTGCAGGCAGCGATTCGCTGGACAAATCGTTGCAAAAGAAATGCATTGTTGACGATTTCGGAGACGGAACACAGCAACAAAAGATTTCGATGGAGCAGCCAAGCGGTGACAGTGCAGATGCCATAGAGCAACTTAAGACTGACGACGTTGTAGACGATTGTAGTGGAGCCGGCGGAGAAACTGCACTACCGCAGCAAGGGGAAGTTGGCGATTTCACTATGGTTGCAGGCATAAGCAACAACGCTGCGCTTAAGTCAACAATAACAATTTCCTCAGACTCGGGAACAACAAACACCTCATCAAAATCCAGTTCCAGTTCTCTACCGTTTGAAACGACGGTGAAGCAAATCGCCAAGGACCTGAAGGGAACCTGCTTAGCGGATGATAATGCTGTTGCGCATTCGTTGCCGGAGGAGGCCGTTGCGATGTGTAACAAAATCACCCTGGAAGACGCATCGTCATCCAGCTCCAGTAGTGACGTGGAGCAAAATGTAACTGTTGACAAAGACTCGTCATCTCCTCTGCCCGCCACGCAAGAACCATCGTTAGACTGCTCCGTTAATCCACTGCAGCCCGATGATGAGGATTTGGAAACGAGCCGGTGCTCCACAGAAGACAATGACGATGATGAACCGCACAGTAGTAAGTCGAAGAAAGTGCATTTCCATCCGGAAGTGAAGGAGCACGACGGCGGCAATCGAGTCATTCCAAAAAAAAAAAAAAAAACAAAAGAAACCAAACGCTTAGAATCTGAAATGGATCAAGATGAGGACGAGGATGAAGCCGACGAGGAAGACTCTATAACGAAGGTCATGGCTGAAGCAGAGGAACACCTGAACAAGAATCCGTTGTTTGAAGAGAGTCCAGATAACGCCACTAGACCGCGATTGCGTGACGGGTTACTGGAAGAGGAAGATGTAAAAGATACAGCGGAGTCCTCTGAGGAAGAAGATTTGCATGCAAACGATTCGCCGCCCATGAATGGGGTGCAGCGCGTACTGGGCAAGATGATCAAGAACAACAAGGTACCAGTTGTGGTACTTCACTCACTTATCTTATCATCATCTCATGTCCAATTACAGGTTTTCTATCTGGTGCGTTATGTGGCTAAAGAGACGATCGTCGGTTGGGAGGCCGAGGAATTCATTACGAAAGAGTGTGCGCCACTGCTGAATGACTACGAGACGCATTGCATAAAACTGCAGGAACGAATGGTGAGTAGAGTTCAAGCACTGGTTTGGTGCAAAAGCTAGATTTTCATGTTCCTTTCTTTTCCTAGATGCGTCACGTTTCGAAGTGCCAGAAGAGGCGCCAAAGATACACCGACTTCTAAACATGCCCATCACCCGTCTCATTCATTAAAGCACGAGGTCTCTGTTAAGCATTCTACGTGGTTTGAATTTTACTTGTTTTAGTTGCAGTCACACACACAAAAAAATAGCCTCACACACAAAAAAATAGCATTTACAGCAAAAATATTCGGTTTTTTAAATTTACAATTTTTCAAAATTGGAAAAATTCAAGTACAGTACAATAAAATCAAATACTATCTCTTTTCTGAGTGGTCAAGTTTGATATAATTTACTGCAGTATAAAAAAAAAAGAAAATTATGTATTTTTATAATTAATGAGTACAGCAAAAATTATAAAATTCTCTCGCCTGTTTCTAAAACATTTTATATTGGATATAAAACCGATTTGAATAGATTGGATTGATTACGTTACATCACAATTAAATGATGTGACCGGATAATTGACATCCTGCTTTTTTGTTATTATTTGCATGTGAACGAAACAGATACAATATATGAATACTGGTATATGAAGAATACAACAAATGATACATAATATGAATGTCTTCTGATTGGTTTTGATTGTTTGGTTTATTTGTTTTATACATCTGTAGAACATTATGGAAATAGTAGAGAAAAGGTAACAGAATTATTAAACATGAGGGAGTTGGAATGGAACACTGTGAAAACGCATTATTATATCCAATTGAACAAAACAGACCGTGCATTTGATGTTTGAGTGGTGGCTCTACTTTCAAATCAATTTCCGGTTATATAGAACATAAGTATTTCTTCATTCTGTTTGGAATGATGTTCGTCGAGAATTGCCTGTTTGCGTAGACTGAAATCATGATAGCACTAGAAATATTAGGAAAAGAAAAAAAATGAATGAATTTTTAAAATTTCAAAGAATTTGAATGTCTTTAATATATATTACCATAAGCATATTCGAGGCGAGACACTTTTTTATACCTTCTGCTCACGCCCAAAGCCCTTCTCCAACATCGTTTCTCTCATGGTTGTGGCACCCATTTTTACAATCTCTTGCGGGTCACTTTGAATGCCGAATAGATTTCTAGCCCAGTGACTGCTGCATATACTTCATGGCTTCCTCGGACCACTTGTCTGTTAACTGAATCGACCCTCAAACAAATTACATTTATATATTTCTGAAATTTTTACCTGTAATAATAAAAAAAATATCGATTAGTAAAATGTCCACCTGAGGGGAAGCTGAAAAATAGACTATAAAGTGTTTGCTTGCGTCATTTGAAATATTTAGGATATTTTTATTGCATTTTTTCAAACTAAATAACTACTCTACAAAAAGCTCGACTTCCACATTTGCCAAAGTATATTAGTTAAACATAAAGACAACGCTTGACGTGCTTCTTTCTGAGCATAATACGAGTTGAATGTTTCCTACCTTATCGAAATAAAGTAGTAGAAAAAACTTTCTTCCGCAGTCTGTAGATGGTCTTGACATGTGCAAACCATAAACAGGTCAAGTAATGCTGATCATTACATTATGGCACTCTTAAAAAGCTGTTAGCTAACATTGTCTCTCAATAATGGAATGGAAAGATTCAGGAAATAAAAGATGAGTTTAGACCTGATTGTGCTCACTTAAAAGGAACTGTCAAAACCCTATTCAATTATATGGGTTTGTGAGTATTCAGTTTCTCCAACCGTTCACTTAAAGCGACTTCACTTAACACGAAGATCAAAATGAGTTTGAGTTCTGTTAACTGAGCATAATCAGACTCTGTACACGGTGACGCTGCAGCGCTATGCGACTTGACAGTGGTTGGCTGTGAGAAGTCGCCTGAAGAGGAATAAACCGAAGCGGGTAGTCTTCAATAGTTTTCACATTTTATGTATGCTCTTTTTACATTATACATATACTATTTTTATTAAAAAAAATAATAAATAATTCGGTTCATTACAATATCTTTAAAGCAGTGTGAACTGTTGTCCCATCTATTGCTACATCTTCCTTTCCTGTTGATGCAGAATTCATAAATTATTTATGTATGTATATTTCTAAAGGGTTTCCATAGAACGATCGTTTTCATCTTTAAAGCTGATTTTAACGGACGACCGCAATAGAATGAATCATGACACGTTAGTGAAGCTAAAGTCAACATTTTAGTCAAACGAAGGCATTAAGAGGACCTCCAAGATAATATCTACTCCTACGTTTTTTTCTCCCTTGGTTACATATTTACGATCTTTGATACATTGGATGCTTACATGTCTACGTACTCAATAAAACCTTAAATTTCAACTGCATAATGTTCTTTTCTCTCGCCTTGCGTTTCTCAGCGTTTGAAGCGTTGAGGCTTTAAATTGCTTCTCCTTTGGCTTAATTTACATTTATGAAAGCAAAGCCACAGCAATAACAACAGCTCAAGCCCGAGTTGAACTTCGGCTTTTTTATTGCTGTCATGCTGCTACCCACAAATCATTTTTCCAGTCAAAGCACAGTTCAAGCAAATGAAATGGAAAAATGAAAGCATTTTCAAATACTGATTGCAACTAAAACTAGAACACTTTCCCCCTCGCGATGTACCTCCTCTTTAGCTCTATCTGCTTCATATTGCTGCAATAAAAGCGGACAATCTAGGTTATGTTCAGGCTGCTAAGTATTCTCGTCCTCCAAGTAATCCTTTCACTTCAGATAGTATTCAACCTGTGAATCAACAAGCAGATTAGCAGCAACCCTTATAAAGATGCACTAGCATCAACGGCTTTAACGAACTTATCAATGGCGAACACGGCGATCGCATACCTTTTCAACGGAGTAAAGAGTTGTGTTATCACTTCTATCGGTTGTGTCGTCAACGACTAATTCGACTTTAATGGTCATGCTCCTTTCCATTGTGAATTTTTCATGTTGTGGTATTACTTCACAAAACCAAACGTTGTGACGAAACGAGCAATGGAGGCCGCGAATTTAACAGATAACCTACATAATCGGGCTCACCATATACAGAATACTTGGATTCAATACCTGCATTTGTTCGATTAAATAAAAAATCTACGAATTCCCATTTTATTTTTATAAACAATTTAAAATTATTTATTCTTCCAGAGAACGAACTCTTCTCTTTCTGGCAGCCGGTTACTTTAGGTACTGTTAGATGTATATCCTTTTCTTTCGTGTAAAACGTGAAATATGGCTACGAAGAGCAAAAGAATCGATTAATGTTTTGAAATTAATGAAAATATGAAACGAATGGCTTTTGTTTTCTTTTTGTCATCGCGTCGTTGTAATAGTCAAAGGACAGAGTATTTTGTCCAGAAATTTACCATTGCCAATTTTGGCGTCCAGTTGAATTTGGGTTCAAAATTGCTAATTTCGGCATTGGAGAAGTTCCAATCTGGTGTTATAAATAAGTAAGGCTTACGTCGAACGATAACAAAACGCAGCGATTTTATTGTTGTTGTAGTTTCCTAAAATAACATGAAAAATTTTCGAAATTCGAAATTACGAGACTATATCTCATGAACTATGCGAGATAGTTACACGTTATTGGTATCATTGAAAGGATATTTATAACATCTTGCATTTATGTAAACAATATTATGTATTATGTGAACAATATTATCAATAACTTTACTTCTGGAGAAAAATTAAATTAAATTTTTAATAACATTTTTTTATTTATTAGTTTTTTAAAGTTAAATGTGTCAGTATGGTAAATTTCTACGGATATATATATTATCGGAATTTATGCAGTAGTTTAGGAGAAAATGTATTGTTAATACATTTCCAACGATATTAATAACACATAGTCATTTCGCATTGGCTAGGATATATAGGCCCGGAATTTTCAAAGGCCTCTGAAAATAGACAAGAGCGGAGAACATTTTTTATATTCTTATACTTACTGTACGAAACACTACCAACAACAACAAGAAATAACTTAATCGGAGTGGTTGGTAACATAGAGGAACATGCTCCATTATTGCTCATAACAACGACGGAATGAAGCCTAGTGAAAAGGAAAACAATTAACTCTCTTTTCGAACGCTGCAAAGTTATTTCATGTCTTCTGAAAACAATCGATAATTTACCCCTGGTAGCCATTTTATTGCACATCTTCCATAAGTAGAAAGAAAAGAATATAATATATTAGCACTTAGTGGGAATTGCTGTAGGCGGGAAAGAGAATACAGTAGAGGTACCGATACAGTCTCGTGTTGCATACAGCAGCTTGGCTTTTTCTCGAAAGAGCAATTGAAGTGATCTATTCCAAATTTCTGTTTTCTTCAAGAAAGTAAGAAGAGTTATTTCTCCGGCAGTGTAAAACATTGTAAATTAAATACAGATAAAACGAGAATTCATAGTTTTTATTTAATCCAAAAACTGCAGAATAAATGTAAGTATTGAATCCATGTATTATGTGTACGGTGGTCCCGGTTTTATGAAGGTTATCTGTTTCGCCGAATTTTTCTCTTCGCAACACGTTTGTTTCGTTCGTTGAGACGCTTGCTTGGTTTTGTGAGGAAATTCACGCGAAAATGCGTTCCTGAAACACACCTACATACATACCAAAACACGATATTCCTAAAAACAAAATGCATGTATTAAAAAACTTGTACTAATTAAATTTTACAATTACAACGGAAAGGAGCAAGGCCATGAAATCCAAGAAAGCCGAATCCGCTGCTGCCGACACAACTGATAAAAGTGATGCCTCATCTGAAGAGGAGGAGGAGTACGCCGTTGAAAAGATTTGCGGCCGCAGAGTACGCAAGGGAAAGGTTCGATAAAACTGGGCATTTTTGTAAGGGGCGCTGCTAATCTGCTTGTTGATTCTCAGGTTGAATACTATCTGAAGTGGAAGGGTTACTCGGAGGACGAGAATACTTGGGAGCCCGAAGAGAACCTAGATTGTCAGGATTTAATACAGCAATATGAAGCAGATAGAGCTAAAGAGGAGGTATGTCTTGAAACCCAGTTTTAATTGAAATTCTTACTTTTGGCGGGAAACAATATTTACATGTGATATGAAAGACAGTCTTACAAAGAGTACAGTTGGGCAAAACGCATAGTAATACAAATAAACGTGAGAACTTGAACTTTGTCCGAGTGTCGTCTATTTTTGCTGATGTTTGTTATTTTTTGCAAAAAACAACGAACCTCGTGCTTATCATAGTTTCGTGTTTCGCATATCTCGCAGTCGAGTTGTGTTGATGCATAATCTTAATGCATTTTAAATTAGAATTCATTGGGAACTTCTGTTGAGTAGATGCGGTAAATACATTTCCGATGTTGATAGGAGAAAGTTTATGTTTTACTTGAAAATGACTTGCTACGTAATCGAAGGGTTTTGAATACATATTTTCTTATTATATTATAGCAGCTGTCTTAATGAGTTAAAGGTTTATCGTTAAGTGTATCCGATATTACGGATATTACAAAAATACCATACACATCAAATCGACTTCTTTTATACGAATACTAACCATTTTCTTTGAATTCTGCTTCATATTTACCTCTAAATTTTTGCAGCAAAGCAAAGCAGAGAAACCAGCCAAAAAGGACACTGGAAATGCAAGCGGCAGATCGAGTTCGGCTAGCAATAAACGCAAACCTACAGGAGAAGACAAAAACACAAGTGGTAAGTATTTTTGGATGCTTTGAATTGTGTATTTTTTTACATATCAATTATAAGAGCTGAAAACGAAAACATGTTCAATGAGATATTTTATAAAACTTCCAACATTCTTTAAAATTGAAAACTTTGATCATTATTTAATATCAAGAACTTAATAAACATCTTTTAACTTTTCAGTAAGTAGCAAAAAGAAATCCAGACGCGATTCACATAAGTCGGAAACAGATAACGACTCTGTAAGTGAGTCAACATCTTCCAAGACAACAGAAAAGACTGGCTTCGATAAGGGACTCGATGCGGAGAAAATTTTGGGCGCCTCAGACTCCGGCGGTGTCCTCACCTTCCTCATCCAATTCAAAGGCATTGACCAAGCAGAAATGGTGCCCGCTTCCGTGGCCAATATGAAAATACCTCAAATGGTTATTAAATTCTATGAAGATCGACTCTCTTGGTATTCCGATGAGGAATAAATTTTGAAGAAGAGCAGGTCGTCATCGTCAAAGCAGATTCTCTGATTCTGAAAGTGTTTTCCAATATTCGACATAAACGTAAAAGAAGGAAAGGATAATTTCGAAAATCACAATTGAATAACATACAAATTTATTATAACACCCTTCTGCAACTACCAAGAAACCAATCAACCAACCAACCAACCAACCAACTCATCCTGACAAACAAACAAGCAAGAAGCTGCTACTACTACTCTTTTGTCCCGGCTGTGTTCTGGCGTGGTTCCACATCAACTGGTTTACTCTCTTATAATTACACTTTAGTTGTCTATACTTAGTTGGATTACTTTCAAGTAACCTTTAGTAGTAAATTGTGAATCTTATATTGTCGCTAATAAACATTGAAATTAATTTCCAAACAATACAAATTTCATTACATGTGTAAGGTGCAGAAATATGTACGTTTATTCGTAAATGCCTAAAATCAATAAATACATATATACTTAGTTAAATTTTATTAGAATGTATTGTGTGTTAAAATCACACGTCGATTATGAGTTCAGTTTATAGGTCATGATCAAATAGATTTGTAGGTTTTTTCAAATATAAGTTGTACAGTATTTACATGTCCAACTGTGTTTACAAAGTGTTAAGCTGATTTAAAGGACTTCAGTGCATACAAGGATACATATGCGAGTACAGAAGTGTGCAGGTACACAAAAGTACCTACCACATTTTCTTTGTTGTGTACATACATACACCATCTGTGCGTCCAAGTGATGGGTTTTTTACTCTGTATACTGACGCTTAATTTGTTAGAATATGTTCTCGTCTTATTTAACTTGGGTTTTCTTGTCTATTGACTAAATAACAGACTGTCAGCCGTGGAACGCCGTTGTTATGAGATGGAAGTCTTATCAAATGATGTAAGTCATGGAGTTGCTACCTGAAAAACCTATTACTATAAAAGAACAGAAATAATTTTTCTATTTGTATTCTAGTCTATTCTATTCATTTATATCTAGCGTGTGATATCCATTAAAGTCATTTCTAACAGATTAAAGAAATGTTTAAATAAAATACATGAAAAAGTAGGGAAATCTGCGTTATTATAGACTCATAGACCCTATAAATAAATTACCGCAATAAATAAAATTTTATTTTTATGGAACAAGAAAAAAAAATATTTTGTTTTTAGTGAATTTGTAGAGACGTGAGATTTGAGCTTACAATTACTAAATTGATGCCCTACGACCGAGACGTGGTAAATTAGGAATAATATTCTTGATTATCGTCGCCTTCTGAGTCGATTTATCTATGAATGTCCGTGCCTTTCAGTGCCCGTATGTTTGTGCGTCTTGCTGTCTGTGGAAAGCAAAATTACAGGAGAACGATTAAAGGTTTCTGATGAGAGGATCCTTGATGTCGACAATGGAAAAAACCGGACCACTGTCACGCTTACCTTTTAAGTATATATTAACGCATCTGATTTGAGAGCTGAATTCCTTAGCTAGTAGTCCAGACCTAAAGTTGATATATTATTCCTCGATTTAATGTATCAGAGCTAAAATGGGCCCACAAAAAATGGGCGTGATCTGACTGAATTCAACGAATAAAGTTTTATCTTACGAGTGTGGAGTATATGAGTTTCGGCCAGGCCGTCGCTAGCACTCTTCCCGGTTTGTATTTGTTTAGGTTGGATAAATTTTAAAATTTAAATACATTCCTTTCATTCTCTAGTAAATTATTATTTTGTTGTCTTTGAATCTTATAATTTTTTTATTAGACTAAAAAAAAAGAAAATAAGAATTTATTATATTGTAAATATAAATAAGTCCCATTAAAAAATTATATACGTAAAATTGTATAAATTATTTCGAGTATCCAAATGTTACTAATTCAAAAATAAACGAACCAATTGCTCATCCTATATGTATATGTATATACTATATATAAATAAAAGGAAATCATCTCGGAAATCTCCCTCTTTTTAAGCAATAGAATTAATACTGTGGAGTCCCTCATTTCTTTGATTTCACAAGTTATTTTATTATTATTTATATTATGTTTTATGTTCAAGCCTCAAAGTTATAGAATTTTTTCTTACAAGTTTATTTATAAAATGTTTATGTTTAAATGTCAGCAAAACATGAACAATGAACATGATTTCCCAAATATTTATATTTTTTCTATCGATTGTCGCGAACTATTTATAAAAAGCAGTAAATGTGTCATTAGTCAATGTTTTCAATGAGTAATTTCGAAGTCTAATTTTTTACAAAAATTTGTTTTTTATTAAAACATGCTTTCCTTCAAACATTTCGAAAATCTTAATCACTTCGAATTTTATTACACTTTTGATGTAATTTTTATTGTTTTTGTTGGGTATCGTTTTATTTTAAAAAAAAATATGCATGTATTTATATGTGGACTGTATTAGAGACGCTGTTCATAATATAACAGCATGTATTTTCTGCATGTTATTAATTATTATGTCAAATGTTCGATTTTAAAATACAATTTTTGGTGTTCAATGAGTTCAAAGAATATACATGTATGTATATAAATACATATGTATATTAGCATGTTTCTAGATCAACGATATTCACGCTTTTCGATGGGACAAAAAAGCTAAATCAAACTAATGAAAAATAGAGTTGCATTCAAAGGCTGTAATGTAAATTTAATGTATTCATTCGTTTCATATTATTTAATTTTGGAAAAACGGTTCCATTAATATTTCATATTTTTTACGAATTTTGTCGATTTTATCCACTGTATTGGCAGCGGCAGTGATGCTTTCCGATCACCGATCGATTCGGATAGATATTGATTTGTACATATATTACATACATAGGTACATATATGCTAATATACGGGTACATATGTACATATTTAGGTATATAGAAAAATATACATGTTTTCTATACATTTTCATCTATTATATCAATTTGGTATTGTATCTGTTTTTTAATTTTTGTTAAATTCTTTTTGTTATTCCAAAATGATATCGGTGCTGTTTTTTTCAACTAAACTGAAAACTGTCTCGTTTTAGCCACATGAATGAAATATACAGAAAATCCCCTCAAAAAAACACAAAAACCCCTTCCGATTCAGATTCTGTGAGTGAGTTTACCATGTAGAAGCCATTAAAAATTCTGTTCGTAAAATTGTCGAGAATCGAGATCTTTACAAATCCATGTGAGTTGGTTCAAAAGTGCGCCAGCGAAGAGAAGATCTTCCATTGAAATTTTTAGTTTTAGTTCAGTGCAAGTCTTGTGCCAAGTAACAGTTAAAGAGATCTGTGCAAAAACAGAAAAAAACCAAAAACAAAAAAGTTCTGTCTTCAACTATAAGCAGCCTTCTTTTTCTTTTTACTGATTTGCTATTCAGACGAATAGAAAAGGTTCGTGTTTCGTAGAAGAAAAGGGTTGAAAAATAAACCGTTATTTATTCAAAATTCAATGATGGACTAGCGGAAGATTTCTTTTTAAAATTTAGCTTCTTTAAAAGTATTCTATTTCTTTTTAGTTTTGACCTTTCTATAACTTGGCTTCCTTAAAAGAATTAGATTTTAAAAAGAAACCAGCCGATGGCCCACTGATACTCACAATATTCATTCATGTAATTTTTAGAGCTCAGTGTTCTTGTTGTTGTTGTTATTCGCCTTACTGACATTAGCTTAGTTTTCAAGGACGCGATGTTCTCAAATATCAATTAATTATATTATATAATTAGCCTAGAAAACGATTGTTCATTTAAAGTTCATATAAAACTTATAATAGATATCATTTCAATTTGCATGTTTGTATGTATTTAAAATTAAAAAAATGTGTTTTGTATAAATACCTTATTTTTTATTAAAAGAAAAAAGTAAAAAAGGAAATGGTTTTTGTTGGCAGCACTCCAAAAAAGCAGAAAAGCTCAAACGATTGACGCGTTTAGACACAACTGGAATCATTTTCAATACATTCACACGACGATTCACATACAGGAGGGGGCCAAAAAAACCTCGTTTAGGCTATGAAATGACTGAGTGTAAATCGGTTGGTCCCCGGGTTTTACGGAACAACAGAATAACAAGAAGAATAACAGCAACAACAATAAACGTAACAACAACAGTAAATTTCAACACTTTCTTATAACGTAGAGTTTTTATAAAATTGAACATTTCTGATGTTTTGACAGAGACAAGAAAAGATATAAGATAGAAGAACGATTATTAACTTAATCAAGTTATAGACTTGGATGCATATCTTAATACTTTTTACATTCCTAGAGATTACAGATGCAAAATACGTATTTTAGTGGAGTATTTTAAACTTTTATGAAGTGTTTTATATGAATATTTTATGGATCTCTTTACATCTCTTTTGTAGACTACAAAATGAATGAAGTCAGAAGCTTGATGTCGACATTCTTCACTCTGGCCGTGTTGTTGGCTTTACTCTGGGTTCTTTACGCCATCTTTTAGGTGGCCAAACAAATAGTAATTCCGTTTATTAGGACATCATTTATTAGGACATCACATTTAACGAACATACAATAAACAATACAAGTAAGTATCCACATTCTTCAAATACGTACAATTCGAACATGTATCGACCATTTATTCATTAATATTAATTAATTAATTGAATTTTGAATAAAGAGTGACTATCGGGTGATTTTTTTAAAATTAAGTATATGATTTATAATATGAATTAAATAATTCAAAAAGAAACCAACTGATGACCACCCGATGGCAATGTTATTTATACATAATAATGATTTCTTTATAAATTAAAAAAAATAATCAAAGTGAGTCTGTGTCAATAAATTAAAGGAAAATTAATATTCGACATTTAAGCAATTTGACATCGTTTTGTAACGTTTAAATTTTGATGATCATTTTTGCTTTTCTTTTCTTCGGAACAAATAAATGATTGTGCATCAATTAAAAAATTGAAACATCATCAATAATTGTCAATAAAATAATGGATCAATATATTTTACACATTCGCATCAATATTTATGAAAATATATAGTATGAAATACTTTAAACTCATCCTAAATCATGTTGCAAGAATGTTCTTGAAATATAGGGTGTGCCATCGGCTGGTATCTTTTTTATATTTGTTTTTCTTACAAAAAGTTAACAAATAATTAAAAAATTTTAAATCAGATTTAAAAAGGGGACCGGGAGAAATAATATAGAAAAATAATCCTAAAAAAAAAAAAGAACAATTACATAAGCATAAGATTTTATATAAATAATGAAATTATAATAATTTCAATAAAAAAATCTCGATCTCGAATACATGTCGGGTATACTAAATTTTCGCCGAACGCCCACTCGATGTCTTTTAGAAACTCTCTCCCCACCCACCACCGGCGCCGCTGTCACACAATCAGCGGTACCACAGTTTTGAGCAATGGAATCAAAATGGATTTCGTATTTTTCATTTTAATCGAAAATCTGTGCGTTTCTCTTCCGTTCCCTCCCGTGGATCCACCTCTCCATCCACCATCACCTTCCTCGACCCCTTTTCTTCCGCCTAAAGTTGATGCTTGATTGCTGTTGTTGTTTTTTGTGTGCTTTCTTCGCTTTTGATTTCTTCTTGATCTCGAACAGATTGTGGAGAATTCTTGGAGCTGCATTTTTCAGTTCTTCCGTGACATTCGCTACGAAAGGTGTTGAAAAAAGTACCAACTGATTTAAATTTAGATATTTTTTTACTAGGTAACAGATTATTATCAATAAATAAACGCAGAGTTTGAACAAATCTATTCAAATATCTGTTGAAAACGTTACTCTGTTGGCAATAAAGACGTGTTTTTTTGATTAACTTTAACTTTCTCTGTTTGTTTATTTCCGTTTTTATTCTTCATCCTTCCACAATCACTCGATTAGGATCGATCGCTCGCCGTCAAAATGAATGAAGCCAAGAGTCTGTTCACCACTTTTCTGATCCTGGTTTTCCTGTTGGGATTACTTTATGTCTTCTACGAAGCTGTTTTCTAAACCCGTTCGGACATCAAATTTACAAATATTCCATTACATGTTTTTTTTATAATGTAAACGCAACATACTCACGCATATAAACATACAAACACACACACAAGATGTTAAACTATTTAACTATCTACTCACATCGACATGTCTAAATAAGTCGGTAGTTTTTAATGGATCACATTAAGTTAAAAAAACAAAAAAAGAAAGGAATTTATAACGGTAAGTACAAATTAAAGTTTACATTCAATTATTATGAACTATAACCGCATTTACTATGTTTCTAAATTAATATATACAAGTAAGTTAAAAGGGCTCCAAATGAAGGGTGGGCCTTCGGTTGGTTTCTTTTTGAAGTTACTACAAAAGTAACCCCGTTTAATTTTTTATCAAACTTTTATATTTTATTACAAAGCGATATTTTATTATAAAAAAACCTTCCAATTAGTTGCGTAATATACTCCTAATTTCATTGAAATGGTTGCCTCGCCAGTAGCGCATCCTGTTAACTCCATTTTAAACTTTTGCGATAGTTTGATTTAATGTTATTTCCATTTACAATAAAATGTCAAACATATTTCAAAATATTTCAATTGAAGGGGCTTTTCAATGTTCATCAATTACAATATTCATGTATTTCATTGATTTTAACTAAATTTCAAAGAATTTATTTATTTTATTTGAGATCTCAGTGTTCTTTTATATTTTATTTAGCTTTCTGGCTTCTAGTTTCTTCCTTAGAAGATAAGGTTTCAGGTTGAGGTCAAAGCTTAAATACATATAATAAATACACAGTTTAGTTAATAGTGTTAATTATTTGTACACTAAAAAACACAGTTTAGTTAATAGTGTTAATTATTTGTACACTAAAAAATAATGGATATGATTAAAATAATCAGTAATCGTTTACTTAAGGATTTCATATGCTTTATATTTATTTTGTTATTATTTATTTTATTATAATACATTTATTACTTATAATAACAATAAATAGAATTAAAACATTAAAATTTAAAAAAATACATCTAATTAAATACTAAATTGAATTTCCTTGAAAATTTATGGTTTAGAGTCAAAATGGTTACCGTTTACTCTCAGTTTTTATAAAAGTATATTTAATAAAAACCGAAAATGCTATAAAATGTTTAATAAAAAGCATGTTTATATAAACTCGCATATAATATAATATAAATATGTACATTATATAAACTCACACATGCATAAGACTCTGTTTATTACAAGCGTGAAAATTTATTTGGTGACATTTTTTATGGCATGTTTTCGAGATAATTTTTTGGCAACCATTTCGAATAAAAAATCAAACCATTTGAAACGGGTTGATGTGATGTGATGTGATGTGATGGGCGTCACGTAACGTAATCTCGTCAAATCATCATCACCGTGCAAGACGACAATATAATCAACACGGTGTAGCATTTAGAAGGGGCCAGTGACCAGTGCTGCCACTGAGATGAAAGTCGAATACAATAAAATAAGTAATAAATAAATAAATAAAAACACAACAAAAATATAGTTAAAATTTTGAGGAGGTTTCAGTTTCCTCTAAGAGACGAACATTTAAATTTGTGTTTTATTTAAAGATTTCCTTTTTTTACGTGGCTGTGTTTGTGTCATTTTCCAAAAATTTAATTATTGCCGAAACGATGGTTTTAATGCTGTCATCTTTAAAATGGTTGGTTTGAGATGAAGAGAAAACAACAACAACTAAAATATTCACGAATACTAAATTCGTAATTATTTCAGACAGACACAAAAATATACACACAATATAATTTGATGTTTTTATATTCTTATACATCCGAGTATAAGAATATCTCAGGTGGGCCATCAGTTGGTTTATTTTTCAATAATCTATTTAATTCAAATCCAATACTTATTGAATATTATACTCTTAGTAATTATGGAAGTAATTCAAAAAGAAGCCAGCCCAGATGGCCTCTAATAAGCTGTATAAATAATTCTTGTTTATTTCGTATAATTTTCAGTTGCAAAAAGTTTGCGATTCATAAACAATGCGCACCCAAAATATTTTATGAACCAAATAAATAAAGAAAATTTTTAAAAATTAGTTTATTGAAAACGACAAAAGACACGACCGAAATCTGAACGATAAACAAAGAAAAGTAAAAGAAACTTTTAATTTATCTACAATTTTATCGACGTCGATGGTGCAAAAAAATGAGCTGTCAGTTTTGCATGAACGGCGTGTTTGTGTTTATTCACAGATGTTGTTTCGCATTAAAGCGAACTTAATAAATAAACAAATGAAATACTCGTAGTACATGAAAATTCGAGTACACGAAAAGCATTCATGAACTCATGAGAGTAGATCGAAATGAGATCTAAAAGAAGTCAAGTATGCAATATAAACGTATGTGTTTTGCTCTATTTTCAGATGACGTAACAGTTTCCGGTCATAAAGCGGTCGGTCATTTCGACTTCGCTTCATTCATTTGCTGCGGTGCGAAGTGCGGACGGCATGCGAATTTATGGTGCGTTTTCAAGTGCGTTTGTTTTATCGATGATCTTAAAACACAAAAACATATAAATTCCTCTCAAGTGTTCCGATCGATTGATTTGTTTTAATTGTGTTTAGTTTTCTATAAATTTACTTATTTTACTTTTCTTTTCTTTTGGTTTTTTAAACTTTTGATAGACATGCACTGGAATCTCTGGCGTATTTTTACAATGTTGCCAATAAATTTAAATGCAGCCCCAACCGAAACCGACAACCGGCCGCAGCAAAACAAGAACAAGCACAAGCATCTTCATCTTCAGTAGTAGTCTTCATCGTAAACAACAACAACAACAACAACATTTTGGTTTAATTTTTATTTCCAATTTTTCTTTTTTTTAAAATATGTAATAAAATCTAGAAATTGAAAAATGAAAAAACCAATTTCAAGTGCTTCTTTTTGGGTAGTTCAAAATCTGCATCAATTGAGATTACAAGTGATCGATGCAAGAGAAGGTTATTCGCCAGTTTATTCGACTCCATTCGAATTTCGTCTGTTTTCACAGTTTCGCAAGTTTCATTATATTGGAAAAAGATTTTAAAAATAATGAAAATTGCATCATCGATTAGCTAGAAATCGAACATCATCCGGAGTCTGTTTTGAAGATTATTCGGAAAGGTGAACCACTTGTGGGGAAAAGGGCCCGAAGCATCTGGAAACCCCTGGAAAGTTAGTGGATTGTGTTATTTCCACAAGATGTGTAAAACTACAATATTATGCTATGACTGATGACAGATGGTGCATAGTTCCACTTCTCTTCCAATCCCATCAGTTAAGCGGAACCCATAAAATTATCCTTTAACAACAATATAGACGCTATAAACAAATCGTATATAGAACTCTTACGATTTCAATATAAATGCGGTTAATTATTTCGGTTATAATAACGCTTAATACAACAACAATTCAAAACAAATACAACTGTATCTTATTTCTTATTATATACATATTCAAATACAGTATCTTGCAATCAGTTTTTAGGACAACTTTACTTGTGTGGTCAAGTATTCATGTCGCAGCTGCCGGGTCAATCGGTGGCCGAAACGTATTCGTAGCCATTCGGGGCAAAGTTTCATGACGAAGTACTGAAAAAGAGTAGTGAATTGATTCGTGAGTTACATTGGATGAGTTACGAGTGTATATCGACTATCAATCAACGATTGCACGATTCATTCACATACCTGAAGACCATGTGTCCAGTAACCGGTTGTCTCCGCAGTTTTGCCCAACGTGTAGACGGCGGACCGCGTGAAGCTGCGGACATGCGGAATAAGAAAACCGCCCTTCATCACCGTATTCGAGTACTGATTCATCTTGGTGACCAGAAATAGTGGCGTCACCGACTGCACGGTGATATTGTACTCGGCCAACTCGCGCTCCAACGCTTGCGACAAACACTTGACGTAGCGCTTTGTTGCCGCATACACCGCCATGTAGGGTATCGGCTGGAGTTCGCTGCCCGACGAGATGTTCACGATGGCGCCCCGGCCTTGCTTCTTCATCTGCGGCACAATCATTCGTGTCATCAGAGTGACAGCGCCAACATTGATGTTGATCAGATCCCAGAGAGTATCCTCGGAAATGGCATCCAAGGCATCAGGGTAGTCGTACATTTTGCCCACATTATTAACTGGAAATGGAAACATTATAATATTGATTACTATGATAGAAGAGTTTTTCATATAATATAAAAGATGGTCCATCAGCTGGTTTCTTTTTTAATTATTTAATTTAATGTAAATGAATTAATTCTTAATTAATTATTTCATTCAAAAAGAAACCAGCCGATGGTCCATACAATAAAAGTCTTTAAATTTGTCTTCTGAAATAACTTTTACAATGCGGTTAAAATATTTGAAGTACACAAGAAAATTTTACCTCCAGTCATTAGTTCTGACCTTTAGTCGTTACTGTAACCACAGTTGAACCCCGACATAGTTACTCTTTTAAGGTTTTTTCTTTCAGCAGGGAAAAACCCTCACAAATGAAGAGGTTTTTTATGGTATTAATTACAAAATCATGACAACTATTAAATGTTTTTTGTTCCAATAAAATTCTTCTTCTACAACTGAAAACCATTAAAATTCCTTAAAAAGATGCGTTTAATAATTTAAGAATCGTGAATCACTTAAATAAACAAAAGCAATAGCTATGGTTGTCATCAAGTTGTCACTGAGTGACAATAATAATTGTTTTTCTTAAAGACAAGGTTAAATTTGACAACATATATACAAATACTCGTGCTGGTATATCGTTAGTGTATATAAATCGTCTATTGTACAATCCAAACAAAAAAAAACCACAAAAAAGAAACATTTAAAAAAATTAATGAAATAATTAAGTCTTAGAAAACATTAACTATGACACAACAACAACAGAAAATCTTCACCGAGAAACTATGGAGTAACAAGTACATAAATAAAAGAAAAAAGTTACTCAGACAGACAGACAGAGTTTCAAATGTTTTTATTTATATTCGTGTGTGTTTTAAGTGTTTTTCTTTTAATGTTGCTCATGTCAGTCAGTGTTACAAAAGTTAGGTTTTTGCAAAAGTAACTATAAAAAATATATACGTAAATATATAAAGTAGTAGAGAAGCTATTAACTATTAAATGTATAACCTATTATTATACTCTATGGATTGTACATGTATCACAAGAAAGTTAAGGTCTTGTACAGCATCTTGTTAAGATACAATGTCTGAATTTATGGAAATTCGTATATTTTTGGTTCTTTCTTTTACTTTACCACATTTCAATTACATTATGATTACATTTCTAGGGAATCATGACTCTTGCGAGGTTCGGTTAGAGTTAAGTTGGTCGGAGTGAGATTAGGAGTTCATCATTCAGATCAACTGGGTTACTCACCGAGTATTCCAATTGGTATTCCCGCCAATTCTTGTTCAATGTGTTCGTAGATCTCGCGTCCTTTGGAGAAATCAACCGCAATCCATTTCGTTTTCACTTTGAATTCCAGCTCTGTAATAAAATAATGCAAATAATTCGCAGTAATAATGATCTTTAATAATCTACTAATAAATTGCTTTTAAAACCTTTTTACTATGTAGTTCCTTTATATGGAAATACTTATTAATTATATTTATTTATTCAAGAATTATATTCTTTTAGTGTTAACTGAATTTAAGTTTAGTTACCGATCTCCCGTGACACTGCAACGAGTTTCTCCTTGGTTCGAGATATAAGGACCACGTTAAGACCCTGCTTGGCCAATTCTTTGGAGTACTCCTTGCCGATTCCATCCGTGGCTCCGGTGACCACTACAAAAAATGAAATCGCACCCAAACATTATGACATCACGTAACAATCACCTCACTCATCACTAGTTAAGAGTTAGTTAATAAGTAGATAGGAAAGTAAATCAGATTGGATGTGCTGAAGTGTTAATTGAATTAACACTCTTCTGTTGATTACGATGGTGGTCCCAGAAGTACTCGAGTCCCAGAAATACTCGAGTACTGACGTGTATCGTATGATGAGGACGGTTGTTGTTGGTGGAAAACTTACTGTAGTAAGTATCAATACCATCTCTATAAAGCTTAACTTTGAAGCCATCTGTAAATCAAGATTGGGTACTTCTGGGACTACCCTCAACATATAAAATACATTATTTAAGCTTCAATTAAATACAATTAAATAAAGTTTCTGAAAATTAACGAAGGGAGGGGGGGGGGGGGGGGAGGGGAGGAATCATACTTAAAAAATGTTTTCATTTTGAATTTCTTGCTTTTTTCTTGATTTTGTTTCCTTCTTCTTTAATTTGTGTCTTTTTTCTTTATTTACCTTTTGTATTTCTTTTAACAACAAGGCTAAAATTTGCGAAATTGTGGTTAATTTCAATTTCTGTGTCATTGAAAAAGAGCAGCATTCGAAGATCTGCAAAATTCAAGTCAGAGTTTCTTTTTTCGCTCTTCGCATGACCAACTTTTGAATTACAGTCATTTATACAGTCGAGTTGTACGTGTTCAATGAGACTCGCAAAAAAAGAATCGACATCGAACATCATCGGGTTGCATAACAAACTGTTATGTTGTCCACTGCGATTCACACGAATGTCATTAAATCGTCTGCACAAGCAACAAAAAGACAACAAAAACAACAAAGCATCACAAACAAGTTACAAACACGCAACCGAATGCAACTTTTCTCGCAAAAAAAAAAAAAATTAAAAAAAATATAAACACTCACTGAAAAATGTTTACTAAATAATTTAACATTGAAATACTATTTTTTTTGCAATTTATTAAATAAACAAAACTAAACATTTGTTCACCACGCGAATATGTGGTGAAATGCGGCCACTTCGGATCGCTAAACTCAACACCTGCTTGAACGCTACCGGATTGTGTCGTTGATGTAAGATTCACCTGTTGCTTTCCATGGTTTACCGAATACCGGCACCGGTTACCATACGGCTATCATTCGTTAAGCAAACAAATTGAAAGGATTTTCAAACTATTTGCATCGGGTGTATAATCAACACACTGTGGACAGTCGTAGTGCTGCGTGTGATGATGGTTCTTTTAACCGGTTATTTTTAGCTTCCTTAAAAAAACCACCAGTGAAAAATAAGACTTATATAACAAGTGTGCTTGCAACAAGACTTCCGCCCCCTCTACCCCCACCCCCCCCTCCCGTTTAGCGATGCGGCCACTTCGGATCGCTAAACTCAACACCTGCTTGAACGCTACCGGATTGTGTCGTTGATGTAAGATTCACCTGTTGCTTTCCATGGTTTACCGAATACCGGCACCGGTTACCATACGGCTATCATTCGTTAAGCTAACAAATTGAAAGGATTTTCAAACTATTTGCATCGGGTGTATAATCAACACACTGTGGACAGTCGTAGTGCTGCGTGTGATGATCGTTCTTTTAACCGGTTATTTTTGGCTTCCTTAAAAAACCACCAGTGAAAAATAAGACTTATATAACGAGTGGGCTTGCAACAAGACTTCCGCCCTCCTACCCCCCCCTCCCCCCCCTCCCTCTTCTTCAATTCATCCACTGCTTCTCCACGAAAATACCTCATCAATTATCACTTTTTTAATGTGCAATTTTAATGCAATTTTAATTGAATGAAGAAAATTTAAACTATTTATTTTCAACTATCATCGAGTGAGTAGAATTTTCCAAGGTCAAACTCTACATCAATAATAATAAAAACCATAATAAAAACATCAATAATAATTTTGTAGATAAATTAAAGAAATTATTATGCATGATCGCAAAATTAACACTAACGGCTGCTGTGTGTGTGTGTGTGCAGCTCGTTGTAAAGAAAGTTCGCTTTTATTACTTTCTGGACTCGGGTGAATGACTGCCTGACTCACCCGCCGTCCGCTTTTCTTAGTTCGACGTGTGTTGGACGGACGCCACAGCAGAGGAAACCGAATCCGATAACGAAACCGGTGCGTAAAAGAGTGGTAGTAGTTTTACGGTGTTCATTAATTAATTACCGTGTGTAGTTTGAAACAACTTCATATCCATGAATGAGCGAATTCAGTGCAATGCAAATGTTATGCAATCGAGTGTCTATGAATTTCAAAACTAAATTTAATTTCAACTTTTTATTGCATAACGACGCTTGGGCTGTTTATCCGCATGAGGTCGGATTTTTTTCACAAAATTATCTCGATTTTAAGGTCGTTTGTGTCTTTTAATATTGTGAACATTAAAGCACTCAAAGAGGGTTTGCATCAAGGATAAATGATAATGAGCATTATTAAATTAGTAATTAACATTAAATTTTAAGCATTTAATTTAAGTTTTAAATGCATTTACTACTGCATTTGTTTTAATAATATTTACAATCTAATATTCGAATCGTTGACCATCGTCTGGTTTCTTTGTATTACAGGTTCTTTGAACACTAGTTGGCAACACTGGTTCGTTCAAAATATTTGAAATTAATCACTGTCAAATCCCCGGGTATTAACGCTTGAATCACGTGTGGAAAATACTGAAAACTTCATTTCAAAGTGAGGTTGCAGAAAAGAAACCAGCCGATGGCCCTCCATTTCTTTGCAACATCGATTTCACATTTCAATCGTTTTTGTACTCACCCGCCCATTTTCCGTATTTCTCCAAAAGCGTCTGTGGTACTTGAGGCTGAAAGTAGGGCTCCAAAACGGCTTTCAATATCGATATCAACGATTTAAGGTTGTCGAAGAGAAAAGTGATGCTGGCCAAAATGCCAACCAGGTAGATGAAAGCCGAGCAGAGTTGCCACAGAAAAGCCATCCTCAGAAGTGCGAAAATTTCAACATCGAAGAGTTGAGTCGACAACAGCGATGACAACATGATGCTTCAGTTTATTTATAAACCGTATTCGAAAAGATTTACAAGAATGTTAGAGTTTATAAGAATCACAGGAAATGTTTAATAAATACAATCAATTAAAGTATTGAATTTGTTAATCGCAACAACAACAAAAAAGAAAAACACTTCTAGCACAGTCTTTATTTTAGATTGAATTGTTGTTGCCTTGTTGTTGTTGTTATTTTTGCTTTCTTTCTAATCTATTAAAAAACATTTAAAAAGAAAACAAAACATGTCAAAATTATCACTCGTTTTCTAATCAACTGAACACAAAATTCTGCATGCATTCGATTGTAAATTTTAACCTTTAAACTCGGAATACTTGAACTAATTTTATTTAGTTTTCTAATTTTTTCGTTGTCGTTAAATTTGTTGTGGTTGGTTATTTTTGTGTTGTTGTTGTTTTGTTTAGTTGTGTTTCCAGCGACATCGCAACGATCGCTCAACCAGTGCGCAAAGTCGACTGTTTCGGAGTCCAAACGATATCAGGCAGGAACCGAAAAATGCTCCACCAACCAACAGAGGAACCCAAACAAGAAGCAATGAAGGAAAATTAAGCAAAATATAAACGAAAGAAAAGTGGGGAAAAAGCCGCTTGATGGTGAAGTGAAGCTTTCTTAGTTTGAAGCTTGAATGCAGTCGGAGTTGGCGAAAAAAATTACCCAAGCATCGGAGATCGTGTAGCAGCTGTAAAGTGGACATGAGTGGAATGTGGTTTTTAGCACAATTATTTCGGTAGTTGTTGTTGTTATTGTTGTCTTTTTGGCAACATCCATTTTTTTACCATTTAAATGTTAAAAGTTGCAAAAGTTGAAGATTGACGACAACGAATTCAAGGAAGTTTCAAACCTCGTTTTGTGGTTCACTTCCTGACTACTACTAGAAAATATTTCTATAATCTTCTTCTTCTTCACTCCTTATCTAATCAATGAACATTGAAATAATGTATAAAAACGGTGTAGCAAAAAAATGTACTGATTTTTATTTCGCTAAAAAATGCTGTCTCTCAAATAAATAAATCAAAGCAATTAAGAGTAAAAAAGATGCAAATCAAACAAAGTAATTCGCACCTACAACTACAAGAATGCAATATTTACTTTAAAAAACAACAACAACAACACTAACAATTAGTAGCAACAGCTTACCGCGTGCAATAACAACAACAACATCAACCTTCCGTTGTTTATCAATGGCGTGGTGGCAAATGTTTCAAGTTTATTTTTGGCAGAAAAAACAATTTAATGTTGAATAGTTATTTGTTATTTTTTTAGTTATTTGTTCTTTATTTAGTTCCTTCTTATTTCCGGAAAGACAACGCGTGCAAAGAACGAAAGCAGTGCGAAAGTAGAAGGAAAGTAAAACACAACTGAATTTTGTGAATTTTTCTTCATTTTGGAAACACTTTTTTTAACACTTGACATCTTTAAGAAATTTTTTTATGCTCGTAACATTTACCTGTTATTTAAATTAAATTTTATTTTATTTCCAAGCACAAACTATTGAATGTATAGAAAATACTCCAGCTGTTTGGAAAATATTGATTTTTTCTTTTGGTCATCGTAATTCTTCATCATCGTCGTTGTTATCAGTGAATTTATGTATTTTTTGTTTTGGGATATTAAGAGTGAAAATTCCTTAGAATTACAAAAAAAGTCCCACATCGGTAACTTATCCCTTGCGGTGGTGAAATCTAGCAGCACGTAGGCTAGTTCGTACATAAACCACAACCACAGAATTTCCGTTGTTCACCTCTAACCTTTTTTCTATATCGCAGTTTCACACCAAACAGCAGAAAGAGAAGTTCTCAAAACAGACTGTGACAAAAACCACTAAAAATTACTAAAAAACGCGAAAGATTATCGGGATTTTTCTTTTTTCTGAATGCTCAAAAAAAAACTGACGTCGATTTCGAGTGAAATAAATGTAATTAATTATTTATTGTTATTTATTTTCTTTAATTATATTAAAATAAACAACATATATTGTTGCAATAGCAATAATAACAATAACAATAGCAAGCAATTGTTTACTGCTAAATAGCTTTAAATTAACTTCACCGGAGTTTTCAGATTCTCGAAGAGATAACAACAGAACACAAAGAAACCGAAAAAATCCCGTGTATTTTCAAATATTTCAATCATTCTTTCATTAGCTTTGAATATTCAAGTTTGCTCAAGTCAGAGATTCGGAAAATACTGAATAACAGTTTCGTTGTCAAAACACAAATAGTCATGAGTCAAAATATTTCAGCAGGTCGTTCAAATGTTTGATGCGGCCGTGCAGTGAATATTTATTGTCATTTAATATCACTTTTAACGGTTTTGATCACCTCCATGGTGATTTAGTCGATCTAAAATGGGAATTAACATGAGGATAACAAACGACGGATTTAATTTTTCTTTTCAATTTACATAATAATTATCCATATAATTTTATTATTATTATATATATACGCATTAAGCTCCTACGTAGATTTATTGTGCGTATTTTATACCAATAAAAATTTTAAATTAATATTTGTACATTTTGCCCCTTTCATTTTTGTGATTTAACTTTCATTGTAGCTTATTTCAGTTCTTCTTTAATAATTTGTATAATAAGTGAATATTGTTTTAATAAAATAAATTATATTTTTCTAAAACAAAACATTAAGCTTATTTATTTTTTATTATAAAACAGTTGAAATGGTAGAATTATAAAAAATATTATTATTACCAAAGTGAATTTTTTATTCAAAGGGAAAAGAAAACGCATTGCATACTTACAGGCAGCCGAAAAGAATAGCAAATTATAATTAAAATTGTTTACTGATATATACGAGGGTAGTCCCAGAAAAGTAACAAACTCAAACTCATGGTGATTATCTCGGAAAATAGAGAAATGTTCCGGTTTTATAATGATGCAAAGATTATTGAAAAAAAACATTTATTTGTATAGTGTTGTAGAAAATAGAAGACCCTACTTTTAGGACTGCCCTCGTATGATGATAACTAAAAACATTTAAGAAAATAAAAGATTCCAAAAGCGTATTTGAACGTATTTAAGAACATTTAAGAACATTTCACAGAATTCTAAATCGTTAATGGCTCTGAAACGAAAACTCAAGACACACGAGAGTACAAAAGCTTTAAGTGAGTGCGTCCGTCGCATTATATCGGAAGTTGGACAAACAGCAACAACAACAAGCAGTCCGACGGCGGACAGACACACGGTGGCACATTAGAAAGATCATATGTCGCGTGTGTGTGCCAGTCGAGAGCCTTTCAACCGGAATTCATAAATTAGGCGACGAAAATACTTCAATGGTGCTTAAGAAAATAAGGAAGCGAAAATATGGCGCGGCGCTGCGAATTGAACTTTACGGCATGTTTGGCTGCTAACAAGGACAGCGCTGAGTGGTGAACATCGCTTCAGCAGCTCAGCAGGGCGGCAGGACGACAGGCGGACGGGCGGACGGGGCACGTTGGAGGCCATCCGCTGTAGTTAAGCGCTAAAAATTCGCATTCATGGCGAAAATGTTCACTTTAAAATGCACACTTTTTGTTTCTGTCCCCCCCTCCTCTCGAGCGGGGGGAGGGGAGGGGGGGAAAATCTTCTTGTGCGTTTTCCGTGTTTTTCCTTTTTTCCCTGCGAAACCACAATTTTTCGAGTGTCAAATAAATTCATATGCTTTGGCTTGGCTTGGATCGCTTCGCTTCGACTGGAGCCAAGCTACGGTGAGCCAAATGAAGGTTTCCCGAAGTGATGCTTAACTAATTAAGTCAAATGGAAGCGCTGGCAGTTTTCGGTGATTATCTGGCATTGACGACGACGGCGACGACGACGACGATGGTTCCTAGGACGGTGCAGGGGGGGACGGTGGGCGGTGCGACATAAAAGTTGGATGATGGGTGGTGTAGAGCGAGTAGGGGGTTGATATCAGTGCACTTTGCGGCATGAGTGCTGAATAACTACCACATTATTTTAAATTAAAAATTTTTGAAAATTTCCTCGCTTATGCAAGCATTCATGTTAAATGGCGATAAATTCCAAATCCCACGAAATCTGCTCTCTGGCTTTGATTTGTGGTTAAACTCTAGTGAAACTTTAGATAATCCGTTTTTAATTGCGTTGCAAGACTTTTTAAGTGGCAGTTAAATTAATTAATGTTACTCATACGCAGTGTTGTGCTGATCTTTTGTCGTTGCACATTCAATTGGTTGTTATTGTCTTTTGTTGTTGTGGTCTTTCTGCTTCCTCTTCTTATTCTTCTTCTTGATTTTGTTGATATTGCTATTGTTATTGTTGTTGTTGCGCTTATGTATTCATTTGTGTTTAGAAAATGAGTTAAGTACTTTTTATGTAGTTTTTATTCTTCAAGTAATAGAAAGCGTATTAACGGTTGTTGCTGTTGCTTCATAATCGTGTCTCTCTCTCTCTCTGTCCACTTATAGATCCGCTCTTAATGGCGTTAGTGCAATAAATTATTTTGAATCGTCCAAAAACAGCAAACAACTTGTTAAAGCAATAAAATCGCATCCTTTCTTTTTAGGAGACAACAAACGAGAATAACAACAACAACAACAACACTAACGGAATTACAAAAACACATTCGATGTACATTCAGTGATGTGTTTTGGTTTTATTTTGCAGTTGAACTGTCATACAGCGCCAAGGGTACAAAACATATTAGACAAAATAATCAGACACAAACGAAAATAAAAGCAACTACAATAGCAGCAACAACAACAACAACAACAACAGTAACAAAACAGCTAAAACAACAATACAACTCAGAGAGGCATCAAAAAAAAAAGAACCACACACTTAACTCAATCTCAATGTCGCACAGTGGGACAAATAGCATAGAAAGCAGATAGGGAAAGAGTTAAAAAAATTATGACGATAAGTATACGTGGTATGTCCTTCCATTTGGAATTAAGAGGGGCACAAAGAAGCTTCAACGTTGTCACCTTCTGAGCAGAATCCTCATTTTTAGAATATCCTTAGATTATCCCAGTCCGTTTGAGTAAATTTACGTTGATTGCGAGTGAGGTACAAAGCGAAAAGGGATCATGTCTTCATTTAGTATTGATATTGTTCATTCTACAAAGAAAGGGCGTGGCACACTTTACCATAACCTCACCTTATTGAGTGTTAAGGACGTGCTTCTCTTTCTTATTCTTTTATCTACACATCTGAGAGGATTATAGTTATCGTAAACTTCTAACAGGGCGGACCACGCCCATTTATACTTACTTAATATATAACTAAACATTTCAGTTGTTATTAAAATCAATCACAGTCCATTGTGCGGATCTTCTCTCTCATCTTCTCGACCTCCCACCCACTCGCTTTCTCTCCGCTCACTCTACTCTCTTCACTCTCTCGCTTCACTATCCTCCCCTCTCTCCCTCCACCCTCCCCTCTCTTTCACTCATCACTAAATCTGTCTGTAATCTGTAGTCGTTTATATGAGAGCCGTCGAAAAGTCAGCATTTTGAATTATGTAGTGCAATTTATACATTTTGAACCTTCCTCGATGCCGTTGCTTATGTTTTTGTTGCTGTCTTTCATAAAAATAACTGCAATATAAAGAAAATCAGCGCTTTCGCCGAGTTTGCGGTGCGTGTGTGTGTGTGTGTGTGTGTAGAGTAAAATCAACAAACTCTCAAATTTGGCCGCTTTTTTCCCCAACCGTTTGATGCCATTGTTGTTGCTATTGTTGTTGTAATTGTTGTTGATAGTGTTGTTGTTCAGAGTATTGCTGCTTTTGTTGTTTTAATGATTTGCAATAACAACATCTTTGTGCCGAGATTTTAATATTGCATTCAAGTCAGAGTTGAAGAGACAAAGAATTCTTCTTATGGTTGTTGTTGTTGTCGTAACGGTTATAATTTCATTTCTATTATTACTGTTATTGCATTTGCTTGAAAAGCCTTTAGCGGAAATAATAATAATAATAAAAATAAAAAAGAAGAAATGAATGATGCATGTTCCGCATACGAATGAATGCTTTAACCCTCGAAAAAGCATCCTTGTTCTCTTCTTCTTTTCTCTTCTCGCTGGCTCTCTCTCTTTTTTTAGCTTTTCCTATTCTTTTCGCGTTTATTTTCTTCGTATTTTTATGACTTTTATGAGTACAGTTGATGAGTTCGTCACCTGAATGAAGAGTTGAGAAGTTGAGCTGCGTTGATGAGCTGCAAGAAGTGTTTAATTTTAATGATTTTAATTACAGACTCGGCTGAAAATTAACACATATTTAAATTGTAGACAAATTAAGAGGTTTCAAAATGGCTTACGATTCACTGAGCAGAAAATTCTTTACACTTCGCGAATTCAGTACGAAACTCAACTCAATTTTCTGAACAAATCTTTAGTATTTATATGTAGTTTTTATAAAAGTATGAAATGATTATAAGCCACAATTAAATCTCTCTTTTTGCACATTTTTAAAACAGCTCACAAAAAATAATGTCCTGCATTTAATGAGCCTTGAAAATTAGCAAACATTTCATTTGGCTCCAGTAGATGTCAAAAACGATGTCTTTTTTTATTCTTCCTGTTGTTGTTATGCTCCTGATTTTGTTGTTGTTCCTCATCTTGTTGTTGTGCCTCGCCTTGTTGTTGTTCCTCATCTTGTTGTTGTTCTTCTTGTTCTTCTTTTTGTTGTTCTAACTGATACTGGAACTCGTGCATTTTTGGCAACTTTTGAAATGAGTCGCTAATTTTGTGGTTTATTTAAATTTTTATTGCAGCAGCAGCAGCAGCAGCATCAGAAAAGACGAAAAGCAGAAAAAAAATAAAAATAAAAGCCAGAGCATCCAACTAATTAGCAGTTACTAAGGCTAAAACCACGAATAAAATTTAACGCTTGTGTAGCTTGTGTTTTGTTGTCAACTTGCTGTCTATTTTCGGTTAATTTTTTTGCAACTTTTTTTATTATTATACATTTTTTATTACTACACAGTTTTTATGACCAACTACAGCACAATTTAAGCAAAAAACTGCGCAAAAATGAAGCCAAACCAAATCACAGCCAACAAAACTTTGGCAATAAAATCGCAATCACTAGTGAATTATGTTTGACTGCATGTCTGGGATATTTTGGGTCATAACGGACTGCCACCTGTTAACCGAAAAGTCACCTTAAGGCACAAAGCCACCGCATGAAAAAAATGCCCACAAAATGCAGCAGCTACCAACAACAAAGAAGAGGAGACGAACGAATGAACCAGGAATGAAGGAATGAAGTTTAGAGGATGAATGAAGTGTAACGAGGACAAAAAGACTAGCAGCAAGAAAAAACCCAACATACAAAGCATAACAACTGCGATTTGTGTTCAAAAACGATAGTTAATTCAAAACAACAACAACAGCAACAACATAGAGTAGCACCATACAGCATCAGCAACACTGGACCAACAAAAAGGTACTAAAATGCCATCGAGCGCCAATAAAAATCATAAAATAACCGGCAGTGAGTCGCAATCGTTTTGGCAGCATGGCAGCACTGGGGAGGGTTGGTGTAGGTGGCAGCGTTGGCGGTGGTGGAGGCGAACGAAAGAGCAGAGCAGAGTGCGATGGAGGTGAGGGCTTTCATTCTATCTGTCTCATTTCTCGTGCTGTTGTTGTTTTTGTTCTTGCTGTCGTTGTTGTTGTTGTTGTTGTTGCTGATGTTGCTATTGTTGTTGTTGTTGTTACTAAATATGATGAATGTAATTGTTGCCCTCTGCGCCTTTCCACGCTTTCACAGCGCATCCTTGACATGATATCCTCCGCTACTTTGACTTTTGCTGCCACAGTGTTGTTGTTATTGTTTTTATTTTATTATTGTTGTTGTTTTGTTAGTGGAATATGTTTTGTTTACTCGAACGTCGCTCGTTTTGCGGCTGTTTCAATATCTTTTTTATGACGCTCGGCAGAAGTGAAGCATGTCCTTTCAGATATTAGAAATGAACCGAGGATATTCTTTAGTAGTTCCTGTTGTTGTTTGTTATTGTTTTTATTGTTTTATAGATATTACAATCAGAGCTCTAGAGATATCCTCAAGAAATTTAAGATTTGATGCTTTGAGTACTGAAAAGAGGAGAGTTTAAAAAGAAACCACCTGATGGCCCATCCCATAATCTACGCTGAGGCAAAAAAGCAGTAATCTTAACGTCTTTCATGATGAAGTAATGATAGAAATACTCGTATCAATTATGATGTTTTTCCCATCATGTCATGTCATAACTACACGCCTGCATCTGAACAGGATCTCAAAAAGTGTGTCACCACGCTTTGGCGCAGCGGCTAAAAGTGACTTCATTAGGTTTTTGCGTTTGCTTTATCTTCTGAAACAAAAACAACAACAATTTTAATAGATATTCAAAATCTGACGCACGAACTGTGTTACGCGTTGCGACGCGATCGCGCGCACTGCAACAACAACAACAACAGAATAATGCAGTAATGCAGCAGCGTCTGCGCAGAATACTAAAAGTGGACTTTCACAAGTTTCGCGATTTGTTTGCCCTGATTTAATTGTGCGCCGCCGACTGGTAGCCAAGTTAATAAGAGTGGCTGCAAACGAAGCTGCAGTCTTGCGTTCTGCATTCAAACGGTTTGCAGTTTTTCAAATGTTTTCGACATAAAAATGTGCCCAGCATACGAAATGAAGACCTCGACAACTGCAGAAGAAGAAGAACAAGAAAAGGCAAACGTCGGTGGAATGACGACTGCAGCACTTGTCACATCTACAATGAATTAATGACTAAAGCGTAGTTACTGCTGCCCAACTCATTGAACCAACTCCCCTCTCTCACCACAGGCCATTCCTCACCTCACTCATAAGCAGTTGTTGTCTACAACAAAAGTCGTGAGCGACCTCGACGTCATGTTTAATGATGAATGCGGCGTGGGGACTGAATTTGCTTGTGTTGTTGGTTTGTTGTTGTTGTTTGTACTGGTGCATTGTTTTTGTTTTGCTATTGCAGCGATTTAATTAACTGCTTTGATGATTGTTAGAGAATAAATTGTAAACAAATCAAATATTGAATACAAAATTCGTCAAGAAAAAAGTTTCATTCTAGGTAAATGTTTAAAAATCCTATCGTCTTGCTTTAAGACTTTTAATCTCTTAGGTTTTTGATCTATTTATGTGTCAAGAACTGCTGCGTTAGTACAACAACAAGAAGTTAGTACAAACAAAGAATGTGTTCGCTGAAGGGGTCTTTTGGGGGTTTTTTTCCCCGCTTTGTATGATTTTCAGAGAATAAATTGTTGGTCATAAATCGTTTAGGAGTCAAGTGTTTTTTCAAATTTCCTCAAACACATCCACCCACTCAACAACACACACACACACAAGCATATCAACTCCCAGTTACACAGCATTTCGAGGACTTCTTGAGGAGGCCATCTTAAAGGTCGTTGTTATTGCATTCAGAAATCAATTCCATTTCATGCGAGGCATTCATTATCCAGAACTTACAAAAATTCCACTACCAGCAAAAAGTTTGACAAGAAAAAGACGAGAAAAAAACAGCGTCGAGGGGTGGGGGGGAGGAATACACAAATATAATGTCAAATTTAAGATGCACACAAAGCAATCGTTGAAGAAGCGACGCCGAAAGTCCTCCAGTGATGCCCACACATCAGCCGGATGTTGTTTGTTTTATGGTAAGCATGACCTGGACCCGTGCATGGATGATCCTGGCCAGTGCTGCCATACCGAGTAAAATGTTTGATATTGTAAACTACAAACTACATTCTCACTTCTCTGGCGAACTTCAGCTCTACGATGTCCGCGATGCAGTTCAATCTGGCAACCTTGCGACAAGCAACATAAAATATAAAACAATTTGCAATCGAGTATGTAAAAATATTTAAACGCTCGTCTGAATACGCGCCTGCAAGGATAACGGCATTCAAACGTTCATACTTCAGATCGCATACTGTACGAGCGTAAACGAAGGAGAAAAGAAAAACAACAACAACTACAACAACCAAAACAAATTTGCTCTCCTTGAACCAGCGTAGAAACTGTGTTGTTGTTGTTGTAGCAAGATTGAGTTGGATGCTAACAGAGAGACGGGCAGAGGCGACGCCGGTGTACTATTAGATGAAGTGAAGAGGTGTGGTGAGGTGAAATGGCGGTAGCGAGAGAAAGATTACAGTGCACGGTGGTGAAATGAAGTCATGCAACAGAGAGACGGAGAGGGTGAATATGGGCGGCACAGCGAGGTTATCAGCAGGAGCAACCAACCAGACCAACAAAAACACGCATGCTTTGAGATGTCACTGAAGTCCTGTGAAAAAATATAAACGTGTACTGTATTCAGTGTTTCCGTTACAGTATTTTTCGGCATTTCTGCGAAATTCCCGAGTTTCTGGATTCTTGTCAAGTGTCAATGAATTCGCTTTTGTTCCTTAACTCAGCAGAATACAACCAAGTAATCTAATGCACCCGCATGCACTGTGATTTCTTCCTTCTGTTCTTCGAAAAACTCTTCTCACTTCATTACTTTTCACACACTTATTAATCTCTCTATCTTTCTATCTCTCTCTCTCTCTCTCTCTCTCTCTCTCTCTCTCTCTTTTACACTCTTGTAAACTCGAACATAGTTTTTGTGCTCTGGTTTAGTTTTTGTGTTCAATAGAAAATAATTTCTGTGATATAAACACACACACACACACATACACACACACACACTCATGTGTCTCATAACAAGCCGAAGCACCTTCTTAATTGACACTCGCTTCTGCCATCCAGAACAGCCAACTTAATGACCCGAAAACTTTCGATAATCGAGTGCGAACATGAGACCGAAATGAAGCGCCGAGATTGCGACTGCTCCCATTTGTGTTTGTCAAGCGAGGTGGCAAAAACCCGATGGCCTCAAGAAAGAAAGGATTAAAGCCAGAAAGGATTAAAGCAAGAAAGGATTAAAGCAGAAGCTCGAAATTGAAGTGCATCCTTAGAAAAACAAGGAACATGTGGGTCTCTTGAATATGATGCTGGCTGGTTGTGAGGTTAGCTGGGTGGTTTTGAGGTTGGCTGGCAGGTTGTGAGGTTGGCTGGTTGGTTGTGAGGCTGACTCTTTGTAAGTCTGTCTGTCTGCTTGCCTGTCTGTCTGTTTGTTTGTCTATTTGCTTAATTGTCTCGTTGTTTTCACACTTATTTTGAGCTGTTATCTTGGGCGAAATATAAATGAGGCCCATTTGTGGAGCTTAGAAAAATCACAAATTATCACATCCTTGAGTTTGCTCCTCCATCTGCTCCTGGCGCTCGTAGTTTTTGTTGCTCTGTCTCAATCTGTGGCCATTAGTTCTTGTTAGACATCCTGTCAGATGACTTTATCAGCATTTTTAATCTCTTGCAATATGTTTGCCTTTGAAATGAGTATGTTTTTGTTGATGTTGATGTTGATGTTTTTGTCTCTGCTCCTCAAGAAAATGCAAATTTTTAGTGATTCGGCAGCAACATCGGTGAAGTTCTACAGTTGGTCTCCCTCTTCTTCTTCTTCTTCTTCTTCTTCTTCTTGTTTATTGTTTATAAACTTAAAAAATAACAAATTAAGATAAGTAAGTAACTAGAAAAACTGTTACATGTTGGGTCACTTTTTGTGTTTTTTTTTTGTTTAGTTTCGCTTGGAGAAAAAGGTTGCCACATTTTGTAATTTTTTGTGTTTTCGCTACCAAGAAAAATTTCAATATTTTGTTTAATCTAATCAAAACTTTGTATCTAAAATTGTAAGTCTTTAAAATTCAAATCTTTTTATAAAGAAACCATCTCTGGCATCTCTGTAATTTCAATGCTGTGTGTGTGTGTGTAGCGTGACTCCTTTCGGTCATTGTTTCTGATGTCCTTCTAAGAAATTACGTTCCATAACAGTTTTGAGCTTTCATTTTGGTCGTAAACGTTTAAATAAAATTTGAATTTAAATGAGCTTCGAGCAGCAGAAGGAAGCAGAAGCAAAGAGCAGTTCGCCGGATCTGAGATTAGAGCCAAACTAAGAAAGACATTTTATTGGCACATTTTAATGAATGCAAACGGTCAACAGGTCCATTTAAGTAATTGGCTAAAAGAATTGTATAGTAAATTAGTTGAAACGAGAACAAAGCAACGAAGCAGTTGAATGTTTTCACTAAAGAACTCTCGATTGAAGCGATTTGCGGAGGTTTTTATGGAGCATGTAAATTAAGCAGGGAACGCATATTAAATTCTACGTTTATTTTAACATGGTCAAAAGTTCATGTTTAGGTTTCGGCAATACACGAACACGATGCGATTAGAATCGGCCACCGACCGCCAACAGATCGGCGGTCACACGCTGCTGGTGAGAGACAACATGTTTGTGAGGCACATAATTCAACTCGTGTCGGCCCCGAACATCGAAGCCAGCGACAGTGCTGTTAATTCGCCATCGATTAGCAGCCGCACTTCGTGTGAGTTAGCAACACGAACGAGGAGCAGGTCGAATGTTCTGGTCGCCGGACGACACACACTCGTCAACAGCTGCTGAACTCTGACTGCATTGAGTCGGGTAGGACTTTTTTTCATATGTACTCGTATTTAGTTTTTCCGTTATCGGTGCGTGTTGTCGTGTTTGTTGTTGTTGTCGTAGTGCTTCGGTTAAAACCACGTGTGTCGACAACAAAAACAACATCGTAGGCACCACGTGCTAATGAAACATGCGCTCTGAGGCTCGCTCTTGTTTTGCTATCTTCTTTGAAGCCAGCCACCCATCACTCATCTCCCCCCCACTGCTCCCCCACCCTACTGCTGCCCACTAACAGCAACATAAACGCGAAGTAGGCAGTCATGTCCACCAACATCCACTTCCTGTTCCTGTTAGCAACAAAATGTTGTTTATTTATTGGTCTTTCGCCGGTGGCGGCAGTCAGAGTGTATGCGGCACAATTGCAAACACAACAACAACAACAACCACAATAACATCACTGGCAACAATATGATGCAGTAACAACAACATCTCAATAAATAAAGACAAAGCGAGACGCCCGGCATAAGATAAATAAAACAGAGCCGGCCGAGGATCCGCAGTTTCTTGACGACTGCCAAAAAATATGAGCAGCCAGCATTAAAAATCAAGATAGAATCAAAGAAACATTCTCGGTTTTTACGTTTCTTTTTTTGGGTCGATTTGCTTTTGAAAACCAGTCACGTAGTATGACGGTGACGCGGTTTCCTTGGCAGGCCGGAGTCTGACTGGTCGGAGGACTTCCAGGGAGCTTCCAGTAGCAAGAAAAACCGAGTCAACTGAAGTCAAGCTGATCAAATTGGCTAATATGGAAATTACCCTTTACCGTTGGCCATCTACTGTGTATTTTCGATCCGGCACTCTGTTGAATCAATAGAGGTTGGAGGTCTGTTGTGATGATTGAATGAATGCAAACGCTGGAGAAACACTCAGAATACGTGACTCACGAAAGAGGTCTCTAATTAGGATAGGATAGGAAAGAAAGTGAAAGATACAAAAGAGTTTACTTACTTAAATTAAGTCATTTCTTTTCTTGTGGTTACTCAAGTCTTTATTACTGACTTTTCTGTTTCCTTTTGGTTCTTCTTCTTTTTCTTCCTCCTCCTCTTCTTCTCTTTCTTTTATTCCCAATTAAGGAATATGATATTTTAGCCTTTTTGAATTCTTCATAAAATTCTTGAATTTTATTTTGAAGTGTTTTTCTTTAATTTAACTGCTTTTACTGATTTCGTTCTCATTCTTGATTTTTGTTTGGTTGGTCCTTCGAGCTGGATATCTACGAACTTAGCTAATAATTATTTGTCTTATTTTTAAGAGTGTATTTATTATCACATTTAATAGATGTCACCCACACTAGCCCAACAACAGCACCACAACGATTTGGAGCACCACCGACTACAAAAGCGAACAACGGCTATTTTTGGGGCCAGCCAGCACTCACGCGAGAGAGAGGGAAACTCTGCGTGTTTCCCCAAAATAAACTCAAGTTCACTGTGAAAGAGAGTGCAGCCTGAAGTGGGAGAGAGCGAGAAAGAGGGCACCTCGATTCGCGTACTTACAGGCACGAAGCCGAAGCCACCGCTACACACACGACACGATGCACGACGCCAACGACAATAAACGAGGCAGTTTTTCGTCGAACGACGACGGCATTCAAGTCAACGAGATCTTGGAGTTGAGCCAGTTGTTTGCGGATTGTTTGCCAGTGCAGTGCATCAGTGTGCCGCCGCGATTCTGGCACTAGTTGGCTGGTTGACTGACTGGCGGTGGCCGGTTGCAGGCCGAGTCACACACAGCCAAAGTCAGGTCCGTGCCAGTCATCAGTTGGCCAAGAAAGCGGCGGCAAGCCAGCCAACGGTGCCCTCGGGCACCTCTTGGATGGAGAAGCATCCAAGAAAGTAGCCAGCCGCACACTGTCAACGTCTCAACTCAACTGAATTGAGTTGAATTCAACTCATCACCATCAATAACATCGAGAGAAGAAGGCGGAAATAAGCCAAAAAATTTCTGGCTTAAACGGTGCTCACCAGCAGTCGTAAAAATGGGAAGAACGAAGGGCAACATATTTGGCCATCTATTCGAAAAGTCATCAGCGATGTCAACGACCAACTGAATGTGCGAACGCCAGCCAACCAGCAGCAACAATTGCTCCAAGCCACGGGCCAAATTCCGTACTTGTGTTGGCTGAGTTAATCAAATTTCGGAGATGAACAGCGCGAGCCAAGTACGGTCAAGCGTCATCTGCCAAAAGCCGATATGACCCAGTCGAACCTCCTGCTGCGGCTCAAGTGGAAGCGGAGGTCGTTAAGGATGGCAGCACACTGCTTATAATTACCTTCATTGACAGCCAACGCATCGGGCACATCAGGGCGAGTCCAACCAACCAAAACAACGGGTTCAGCACAATAGACATACGTCCGTCTCGATCATACAGCAGCTGACAACGCCAGCCACCATCACGTGCGTTGCTGGATTCCCGCTGATGCGTGTGTTGTTGTGGCTATCAAGTTGGCTAAACGAAGTCAGTGTCAACGCCAGCAACGAAGAATGCAGCACGAGGAGCCAAGAGCCGCCACAGTCCAGTGCCAGCCAACTAATCAACTGGCTAAAACCCAAGAACATCGCAACTCTGCTCCGTGTTTCGGTCAAGAAACTTGGCAGTCAGGGTTGCGGATGATTGGAAATCTCGTCAGTTGTCTGCGGGCATCAGCCGATCCGAGGCCCAGACATCAGTTCGTGGAGCTTCACATCATCAACATCCAAGAAGTTGTGACCAATCTTCGAAGTGAAACACACACCAACTCAGTGCTCTGCGAAATTCTACTGTGAATTAAGCTCAAAACTAAAGCATCTTAGTTAACACATAGTAGACTCTACTAGCAGCAATAACTCTCAAATAATAGTGACAACTTAAATCTTTATAGAGATGGTATTTAAGGCAGACCAGGCCAAATATTACAAAAGTAGACGCTAGTGAATAATTGTCACATACATACAATAAATAAATATCGACAACAATAACATTACATCAATACTCTAGATTTAAATCCCAACTACACTTAAAACTTAATATAAAACAATAAAAGACGAAACAGCAATATCAAGGATGCTGACAGCCACAGAAAAGCGGTCAAGGACAACGATTTGAACCGCAAACGATTTTAATTTCAAGGATTCTTCAGTCAAAACTTGTCTCAACTTTCAATAATCTGGTAAGTTGTACAAATTTATGACCCCTGACCTATTATAATGAAAATAATTGGAATTGTGAAAAATTACAAAATATGTAAATAATGAAAACATAAAAATTATGGGTTACATTCGTCATGAAAACTACTTCGCATTATATTAACTATATTTTAAAATTCACAAATACCTCATATAAATGAAACCTGATGATTCACAAAAGTTTCATCTCTATATATCATTTATTATCCTAACTCAAACTATAACGAAATTATAAAAATTAAAAATATTCTCAACCTCATCGTTGTCCACATAGTGAGAGACATACATATATAAAGAGATTAACCCAGTTTATTCCAAATAAAAGAAAGAAAACGGATGAAATCCAAAACAAACAAAAATGGTCTTAAGTGCACCTCGTACTGTACTCATCTTTAAAATCTTTCACAATCAAGAATTTTACGAGTATGTACATATTTTGAAATTATAAAATATAAGTTTCTTGACTCATTACTCATTGAATAATAATAATATTTCATATAACATAAAAAATGTTTCTTTTGGTGGAACATCAAATGTCTGAAAATTATTTAATGCATTTCGGGCAAGAAAGAGTAAAAGAGGGAAGCTGAAATTCTCTACATCATCGGAATTTTGGATTTTTGATTTTTAGAAGATTACCTGAGAAAAGGGTTATCCAAAATTACCTTTAGGATGTTGAATGAGAATATCTGTCAAACACCGTGCTTGTTACTTGACACTTTCTTTTATTTCTAACTTATAACAATAGACAACAATGGATTCGCATACGATTGCAGAACGTGCTAAAGTTATTAAAATTTATTTTGAAAATCAGTGTTCAATAAAAATACCCACCGTAAATTTTTCGAAATACATAATCTTCCATCGGAGTAAATAATTCGAAACTTGGTTAAAAAATTTGGAGAAACTGAATCTGTTCATGATAAACCAAAGTCTGATGGACCAAAACAGTTCGATCGAATAAAAGCATTGATGCTGTTCGTGAAAATGTTGCTAATGACCCTTATAATGAACCTTATGGCAGTTTTTTGCGAAAGTTATGTTATATTCTATTGCTTTGATACACTCATATTAGGTTTTGTGTCCTCTCAAACTCTTAATAGAACAGATCTTCTAAAAGTGGGCGGACATCGCAGATAGACACACAGACAAACATATGGCCAGACAGTGGTAATTGACTCTTTCTTAAAAAAGAAATCCTTTAGAAAACTCTTAAGTATAAAATTGGAATATATGTTCTTTATAAAAGGATCTCTGAATAAAAGCAACTAAAGCGGTACTATAGCGAGATGTCACTCGGACCACATTTGATATCTATATCTTGATCCTTTCTTCAAATTTATGAAAACCGGTGCATAAATATTATCACTAGGTCAATCAATAGGTTTTTATCGATATTTCTGTATCAGTTTTAATATATAAATACAATTATTCCCCTTTGAAATCCCATATAACCTCCAATATTAATCCAATGAATTGATGGAATTCCGGAATTATTAAACTCTACATGCGAATAGATGGGGTCGGGGGAAATATTATATTTACTCTTTTCTTCCGTTTGTAACGAGTTAAAGAAGGCGTTGTGATTAGCGTCATCTCCAAAGTCGATTTAGTTCTGTCCGTTCGTTTTTATGCCTATCCGTCCATCTGTCTGGGGATATCAGAATTACAGGCAACTAATACAGGTATTGTCATAAAATATGGCACGAATAGTCTCTGACATCACATGGTTTTTGGAATTGAAAATGGGAAAAATCGAACCAATGCCACGCCTACTTTTTGTAGGTGATATGAATTCAATCGTGAATGTATGTAGTTTTTTTCATATCTAAAAAATTCTAATAGAATCAAATTTCTTACCTGAGGACAAATAATAAATAAGAAAAAAGAGAGAGAGGGAGAGAATGCGAGAACCTCTCTGCGGTGTCAACAACTCACCACACTCTCGTAAAAATAAACCGTTGTTCGGTTAAGAATTCGTTACTACTATTGTTATTGTTGTCTTCTGGAAAAAATAAACGTATATCCAGAATCCATTCACCTGATTGTGGCCCAAGAAACTCTGCCCCCTACGAATTCGTTAGAGTCACACAAACAAGTCGTAAATTCTGTCAGTAGGTGCGCCATAAAACCGGCAATAAAGAAATGCTTTAAACCAAATATTGTAATAATTCATAACCAGCTATCAATTGAAACATTCGTTTGTGGTTCACTGAGCACGAGCTCAGTGCTGCTTTTTATGTACTTTTGTCACAAAGAAAGACAAACATTTCGGCTGAGGTCAGCAAGCTTTCCACAACAACAACAAAGTTTACAGCAGCACACATTTTTTTAAGTGTATCTCGTTTTGATACAATAAAAATTTTACCCTTTTCGATTTTGTGGTTGTAACAAATTTTGTGGCTATAACAAATTTTGTGGTTATAACAAATTTTTAGGTCATAATATTTGAACATCAAAACGATTACATGAGGTTTTGAAAATTTTCTCTGATTTCGATGTTCAGCGTTGTTGTGGGAACTCATAAAATACTGTTGTTGTTGTTATGTTGTATTAAAATATTTTAGTGGGTGTTAAAATTTGACATGTTAGCTGCTTGTTGTTGAAATTAAAAGGCATAAATTTCGAAAGATTTAAATAACATGTAATTTTCAACGCCTACGATTTTTTTTTGTTTGCAGTTCCATTTAAATTGCTTGGCGCATCGATAGAATTAACAGTTTTTTTTGCTGTTTTTTTCTCTCCTTAAAATACTCGTATATCTTCACAATTCAATGCTTTCGATAGAAATGACAAGAATAAAAAACTTTCGAAAGAGCAAAGTAAAGGACAAAAAAACAAAAATTAATTCTATGGAGTGTGAACTGCAAATAAAGGACGCTGACCATCTTTTTCCGTTCTGGCCAGAAACGGCGAATCTCCGTTTACAGAAAAATTGCAAAGAAAACATATGAATCAAGTCGGGCAGCTGAAAAAACGGCCGAAAAAAGTAACACTTGCCAATTCTTGCACTGGAACGAGGACACAGGATCGTCCTGCTTTTTATGCGACTTTGCGTTGCCCATGCTTCCCTTGCTGTTGTTGTTGTTGTTGTTGTCGTCATTGTCGTGCACTCATTTCTGGACAAGATTGCTAAAGAATTTTCGTACATTTTCGAACACTTGTCGGGCATTTCCGATTCCGGTTTGCTGAACGTCGCAGTAAAAAACTTCAAATATTTTCTTTCTCCATCCACATACCTATATTCTTTTTTATTATCCCGTTTTTTGTTTACGTTCCTGTTGTTCTTTCGTGTGCATTCCTCACATTCTTTTGCAATTAAATTTAATTTTCTGTCTTCTGTTTGTTCTGCGTTTGTTGCCTGAACTGCAGTTAATCACTTGAATTGTTATTCAAATCCTTTCGGCGCTAATTTAAAGGAAATAATTTGTCTACACGGCAGGATCTGGAGAAGTGTATAGTGTCGTTGTTGTTGTGGTTTTCATTGTTTGTTGCCAACTCCAGTGGATGCTGCTAATTAACATGAGTTGCTTCGTGTTCGTCTCTGTTTTTTAATTGCTTTAATGGGTCATAAATTCGCAGTCAACGACGCAGAGCGAAGACTCAACAAACTTGAAAAGAAGACTTACAAGTTTATATGAAGTCGAGTAGAGTTATTATTATAGGTTAAGTTAGGTTGAGAAGGCTTCAAAGAGTCCATTGGGATTGTCTTCATGATTGAGCTGCTGGCATGTGACATCTTATAACTTGCATGCTTTTTTTTAATAACAATCGAAGAGTCAATGTCATTAATTAACATTTGCGACCAAAAATTGATACCTCCACCTTTTGCACACCGTCCGAACACCGTTCATCTTAACAACCATGCTTTTCCTTGGATCCATTGTGAAATACTACAAAATAAAACCTCAAAATAAACCATCTGCCAGTAAAACGATAAAAATTATTTACTACACTTCACTTGTCACTCGCATTCAATGCGCCAAATATTTTCGTAATTCTGTCAGAAGTAATTTTATGCCTTTGAAGACACGGCGAGGCGACTGCGACCTGCTTAATGTAGTTTTCGATTGCATCCATCTTTGCTGTTCCTCTGCGCTCTCTTAATACTTCGTAGCTTTCGGACAAGAGTGTCGCCTGAAAAGTTTTCTGCCCAACGCGATCCACCCTCCTCCCCGCCCCCCATTCCGCTCCATCCGCCGCAATCACTGGCAGACCCACAATGAAAATCAGCGCAAATTCAACTTCAATTCCATTTGTTTTTGGTGGCTCTGTAATGTTAATGTAATGATTTACGTTATTTGCATATTTTTCTACTAAAATTCTGTGTAGGAAAAATTCACAAACGATTTTTCATTTTCTTGAAAATGCAGTGCATCGTTTAGTTTTTTTTTTGCCTTTCTTTTCGTTGTTGTTGTTTTTGTTGTTGTTGGGCTCCCTTACAAAGTTGTGCGGTTGTTGTTGTTGTAAATTATAAATTTAGCGAAAACAAGAATTATTCTTTTGCTTTGTGAACTTAATAAATTTGTTGTTGCTGGACTTTGGTCAAAGTTTTCCTCATCGCTTATAATTTATTTGTTTTTCACTTTGAATTCGATTATGCGATAGAATTCTTTTTTTTCGTTTTCATTTTGGTTTTTATTTTGGGCGTATTTTTTTTGAGCCTTTGTTTCCAATTAATTATCATAAACGTTTTAAAAAATTGGGGTTTTTTTCGGCTTCTAGTTTAGATGAGGCTGCCTTTTAATTAAAAAATAAGAAAAACGTGACTCACAACAGACTGCCAGAAGAATTTGTACGGAATAATTGTTGTTGTTGTTGTTATTGCTATCTTCGAATGAATAACGAGTTGTCGGAATTCTAGTGGAGTATTCAATACCTTTTTAAAGGCTTTCAATTACAGTTCAATTGCAGTTTTTTATGACTGAATTTTCGACAACTTTTCGCAATAATGTTGATGAACTATGATCCTTGTTTTGGTTCCGTGATAACTCAGACTCGTGCTATGATAACTACACCAAAATAACTCAGTTCTGTCATGTCACAGCATGTCTTCAGTTGTCTATGTTTGAACATGAAGCTATTTTTAAATATAGTACTTCCACATTTCTTCCGTCCGTCCTTCCTTCATACCTACATACATGAGTAGATACACACACACACACACCCACACACACACACACATGAATGCACAAGTACCCATGCGTACTTTACTGTGAAAAAGTGCGAATAACTGTTTATGTGGCATAAAAATGACGCAGTGTTTTAACGCCAAAGTCATTTGACGTTACGGTTAACTTAGATACGCAGTCAAGCAGTCAGTCCGGCCCGCCCCGGCTCAGCCAGCCTCCTGGATTCTTTGAAATGGCATCACCGCAGCGTTGTCTGCACTCTGAAGCGCCTAAAAGTCTACTCTACGTCGCTTTTCTTGCATGCAAAATTCAACTTCCTTGTTTGTTGGTTTTATTTACTTGTATTTTTTGCTTTATTTGATTATTTTCTCTCTTCAGTTGTTTCGCCCATCAACGAGAGGCTGCCAACACATAACAAATTCTCAATTTTGCCTGCATCCAGATACACAGAAAAAAAATAAACTTCGAGGCGCCTAGAATCGAAAAGATTTCCTGCATGTACGAGTATTTCTTGCACACAAACACATACATAGACACAATTTCTTTATTTCTTGGCTTAACTATTCACAGAATGTTGCATTTGTGTGTGAGCCAAAAGATGCAGTTGTTGTTATTGTTTTAAAACGCTGGCCCGTAAAATATAAACAGTGTTTCCCGCCCTCAACAACTCACCTCGTCCCGTCCTCAACGCAGCGGAGCAGCACATCTTCTGCTTAGATTTATGCTTGTCTCTGGAATTCTTAGCGCCTCGTAGATTTTTGGCTCCTGCTCTCAGTTGGCTAAATGATTTGGCTCCGGCCGCAGAGATTTCTTGGCACGCGCTGAACATGTGGTGCGTAAAACCACCCCGCCAAGCAAACCATCCCAACAACGTCTTCCCCTCGTGTAAAATTGCACTTCCTAATATTTTTGTTTTCATTTTTTGCTTGATTTCTTCAGTTTTTCTTGGCAATAATTTCGTCCTTTTGGCTCCGACTTCCGAAGACTGCGCGCACTGCGCCGATCCGCTTCGATCGTTTCCCACGCTGATCAGCGGCGGCTGCACTTGGCTTGGAATGCGGCTCATGTGTGTGGCGCACTTATGACTTATTAATTGGCTGTCGGCCTAAAGCACATTTTTGACGAGTTGCCCACAGATCGCGCTACCGTCTGGCAGCCTGTCTGCTTCTCTGCTGTTCTGTTCTGTTCCGCTGTTATTGCTGGCCACTTGGCTGGTTCATCGTTTGGCCTTTTTGGCCAGCACATGGGATTTCCTCGGCGGCCAATGGGACATCGGGTGATTCCTCGTTCGGATGCTAAATGTTGCTCTGCCAAACAGGTGGTTCCTCGTAATAATAAAGTTTTGATTACGTGCGATCGTCTGCATTATCTGGCATGCTTTAGTTTTGGTTTATTTGATTAACTTTTATTTCGATTTGGACTTGAAACTCAATTTTTGTTGGCTAAGTGACGAGATTTCTTTGTAGCGCGTTGTAGTTGAGGTTCATGTTGTTTGTTGCTCATGAAATCTTGGCACTTGGCGAAGTATACAGCTTCTCACAGTTTCTTTATTCAAAGTCAGCCACATTTCTTTTTTTTCCTGTTTTGATTGGACGATTGATTGATTGATTGAGAAGTGAAAGTGACAACTTGTAGTTTTTTAACTGATGATTTGCACCTGCAATAATATGAATGTTCGTAATGAAATAAAAACAAAGACGAAGCGTGTAGATTTCCATTTTGATATCCAGTTAATTTTCTCTGCAGTTGATTATTTAAAAGTTGAGTTTCCGGATTTTACACAGGATGCTTCAGAAAAAAATTTACGACTTTTGAATTTTAACCATGGTTGCAAATGAAGATGAGCAAAAATTTACTTTCAAATGACGTTCGAGACTACGTGAAAATCGAGTATAGTACATTCCTGAAATAGAAATTCGAAAAACTCTGTACCTCATCCGAGGTCATCGCAATCATCAAATTAAAGAGTAAATAAATACATTTGCCTTAAAATATACAATAGACAGAATATAAAACACACTTCAAACGGATTACATTTCGTGCATTCATGATTCTTAAGAATTTTGTTGTGCTTAAATTGTGACAACTATGACAGCTGTCGTTTAATTTTGAGTAATTTTTTTAGAAAATTTAAGGGAAATGACAACATCAAAGTTGTGTGAATTTTGAGCTTCACATTTAGTAAGAAATAAAAACGGAAATAGAAATAAAACTATGAAGTTATGCATGATGCACAGAACATCAGTCATCAAGAGATGAAAGACCTCAATAATTTTCTATATAGACATACATTAATTTACTACATACACACTATTGTACATATGTATATACAATTTAAAAGACTGGATAAGAACCAGAGCAAAGATCGTAGTATAGATTACAGTATAGAATAATTTAAGACTGAAACAAAGTCATACAAACTGAAGATTACTGATGAAATCTGAAGATTATTGTATCATATTGTAGTATATATAGTATATATAGTAGTATAAATACGGTAGCCCCAAAGAATATAACTAAAATTGGGTGGAAAAACACTCACTCGACGGGTGTTCGGGGGTGTTATAGTAGCAACCTGAATTGATTTCTCTAGGTTCCCACAGCCTTAGTGGGTCTGCAAGTTCGACAATTTATTCGTGTACTCTACAGTGTTTGTATATCTATCAACTGCTTACAGGCGTCGATTTTCGGTCTATGAAACTGAGAGGTGCGCGCAAAAATTAGGAAATTATAAATAAATTAAAACTTAGAAGCTGTTGGCCGTCCATCACCACGGCTGTCCCTGCCCTCTGCGTGTCCCTGCCCCGCTGCCAGTCGGTCCGTCAGTCACACAGTCGTTCTGACGTCTTTTAATGGGTTCTGTTTTTGCGCTCTAAGCATTAACATTTCGTGTGGATATATTGTATGTACATACGAGTATATCATGCGCTGTTCTTTTTTGTAAGAAAAAAACAACGAATCCATCTTTTTTGTTGTTGCTATTTTCGTGCACCTTCGGAAAAGTAGAGAAAATTTTTAAAAATAAATCGCTATAATCGCGTAATGCTACAGATTTGTCGTTTCAAAGGTCCGCGTCCCCTTGAAGCAACAGATACAAAGCGATGCGAATACGAATTCAGCCCCGTTATTCACGGGATGCGGTATTAGCGGCTGCTGCTGCGTTAGACGCGGAATGACGTCCGTTCAGCTTGAAGCGTTGAAAATTTCCACTCTTCACATCTTCAGTAGTCTCTTTGTGTTTGTTGTTGTTCTTTTTGTCTTTTTTCACATTAGATACACACACACACACACACATTTTAATGGAACGAACAAATTTTGAAAAATCTGCACAACTGCGGAATATATTTCGAAACATTTCGGCTGCGAAGCGTACGAATCAACACATTCTGCTCCATGTGGAAGGGAGTTGAGAAGGGGTCCCTTCACCCCCTCCCCCCCCCCCATCCCGGCCGTAGGTATGTCTTTCTAAGTTGTATTTTTGTATTTCTGTCGTTCGGTTGGCGGCGCAACGATCGCGCATCCGTCGATGCCAGTCAAAGGAAACAAAAAATTGCACTCGCTTAATTGACGCTAAAAATACTCGAAAGTACATGAAATAAATTTCGCAACACGATTCGCAAGGCAAATGAATTTTCTTTTCGAAATGCACTACAAAAACAGCAAGAAAAACAAAAACAACAACGACAAGAACAACAACAAAAGCAACAACGACAACCACGAAATAAAGAAGAAATCATCATCTTGTTGTCTGTCGTTCGTTGTCGTTGTTGTATCTGCTCTTAATTAAGTTTAGAAAACATCATTGCTGAAAATAAATACATAGTATATGTATTAAAATAAATCCATGTACGATATAACCTCCAATTAATTACTGCGTGGATTAAATAACGCAGATATACGTACATAGTTTTCAATACTTCAAAGTAACTGAAAACTAAAAATAAAATTATTAACATCGAAACTAAAACTCACGAATATTTTATATTATATATACACGAAGTCTAAACGAAAATCAGACGCTATATACATATACGTAATTTGGGAAATTAAAATAGTTATATTAAATTGTAAATATGTATGTATTATTTCAATATATTTCTTTATATTTCACTAAATATATTTTAGAACATTCAGCAGAATGAGGAACTAAAAATTATACTCGTACTTAAGACATGAATCATAGATATTTCATCAAGGAAATATTTTCAATATAGTATGTTTCGATATATTAATCCAGATCTCAGTTCATATTCTAGTTTCTTTTTTAACACCTTTTAATGAGTTTGAGAAAATCAATGCTTTTATCCAATTTAATTTCCACAAGGAAAAGTTTAGTTTTTTAGTCAAGAATGTAAATTATGAAATTAGAAATTATGTGTTTTTTTAGCATAAAATGAGATAAGATCTTAAGGAACATCTAAACAGCGAAACTAATAATAATAATAATAATAATGGTAAAATTAGATGTAAATATCAGATTAGAATTTAAATTTAAGCACAGTATTATAGATGTTTAGTATATACAATATAAAAAATAATCCTTTCCAAGCACTCTTTCTAGTAGTAAGTAATAATATCCATAGTGCGAAGCTATTCTATGTTACGCTAAGACAAATTAGACGTCAGTCTGACATACAGACACATACAGCTGCATTACTGGCTCTCGATATAATGAAGTAGTTTTCCTAATCCTTGGTTCAGTCCATAATTATTCACATCCGTGCGCAATAAATTTTGCTATCAGCCACAAAAGTGCCTCAACACAATCATGAACAGTTATCCTTAACTCCGACCTTTCTTCCTTCGCCCCTTTCAACCTTTCTTCCTTCCTTCCTTCCTTCCATCTATCGTCCTTCCATCCTTTCCTCTTCCTTTTTCCCCTGGATCCAGGAGTCAAATCCTTAGCTCATAATTAACACTTGTCGATGCCACTTAATTTACAGCAACACGAGTTTAAATAATTAATCACAACTTCTGGAAGAACATTTGCAACCACAACAACAACAACCCCATTTATGGTTACCGCACGATGACGTCACGTGGAGATTCCGACCTTCCTTAACAGAGCAGCACGAACAACCGACCAAGCATTAAAAATCGAATTTCAATGAAATTTCATTTGAATCTCTCCATTCGGGCGTGTATTGGAAATGGACGGTTGCTTGGTCGGCTGGTTGGCTGGGCGAGGAGAGAGTGGAACCGTGGAAGAGTGCCAGCTGTGAACGCAGTTTTTACGTTTACGCTTACGTTTCTGGCGTGTGCTTAAATGGGAATGAGTCCAGAAACTTATTGGCAACACTCCATAACAATAAATTATAACAAGCGAACAGAACGGAGCAGAAATGTTAGCAAGTCGGCGTGGCGTCAGGTTAAACGTGGTTTCCTTTATCCCCCCCCCCCTCCACCATCCTCCCGCTTTCTATTTTCTTGCTATTCTATTTCAGTGAACATAAACAAATAAACACACAAGCGAACACACTTTCTTAGCTTTAATCATATGCATCTTCAAGCAAGTCAGTAGTGCGTAATCCTGGCCAAGGGGTGCGGGGGGAGTGCGTTGGGGGGAATGAGGAGAGGAAGGAGAAAAGTTTACATTACATGTGTTTGCCAATGTACCTTTGTCATGACACGCCTACTTTCGATGCAGCCAACAGCCTCTGGTGTTCGAATTAATTTTGAGCACATTTCGCATCATAATCATTCTTCTTTTTATACATCATTCTTGGCAAATAAAATAGACCATTTTTGCCAACTGGGTTAGAGAGATATAAACAGATGACGTACGCGTCTTTGTTGAAGGAAAGCAAATCTGTTTCGATAACTGATTCTGATTCATAATAATATAAGAAAACAGTGAAAAACAGTGAAGTGATTATTGTCTGCCAACAAAATTAGTACGTAATACTATGAATAATAATAATAATGAGTTCTTCTTTTTAATTATTCAGGATTGGCAAAGAGAGTTCTAAATCATTTTAGAAAGATTATAGAAACCGAAATGAAGTAGTACAGAAATCACTCTTAATTTAATGACAAAATACACGAAAGACGATGCGTTGAGTTTTGAACTTTTGATTTAACTATTTTTATATCAAGGAACTTTTTTATATGCTCGATATGTCGATATTACAGATAATTAATAGAGATAATAGTGGAATTGTGATGAGGAACGTTGGAACGCATGTTCCGAAATAGCTATACGATCTGCCAGTCATGTTGGTTCAAATCCTGTTGCAAATGAAACGCTGAGCCGGAAAAATGTGATGGTGTTTCACGACTATTGTGCCTTCGATTAACAGTAAACAATCGTTTCTCGTAACGGTGTCGTCTGTTCACATCCGATGATTGCCCTTCTTTTTCATCAATCTTGCTTCTCTCCCCCCGGTTGCCCCATTTTTATTGTGTGGGGATCGTTGCTTTTTATAGCAGGTCCATTTTTTTGGAGCAGGTCGTGGGAACAGTCTTCCTTCACCAGCTCCTCACTCGGCTGCAATGATTGATGTGTGGGAATCATCTGGTGCTTGGCCCTGACTTCACTGCTGCCCTGGTTGACTACAAACACCCGAACAAACGGTGTCTAGTGATTAACTTGTTCTCTTCGCTTCACTTCAGTTTAGTTTAGTTTGGTTCGGTGTGTTGTGTTTATTTTCTTCACTTTTCACTTCGCACGCACTATCAGTGAATGGAATTTCTTGGCACAGAGTTGATACATTCATTTAATACGAGCCAAATAATTTTTGGCCAGTGTTACGGCGAGTACGCCAGAAGTTGGTTTTCTTTTCGTTTTGGGGGCTTTCCTCAAAACGTTTGCTCTGCGATGCGAAAACTGTTGGCAACAGTTTGGAATTCCTTTCAATGAATTTATACGATGTTGATCATAAAAGTATTTAAGTGGAATTTAATAAGCGGAAATACAAGCGACGTAACGTGGATGAGTGTGAGAGGAATAAATAAATAAATTTTTTTTAAAAATATATTAATTAATAAGGAAATTGATTAATGAGTAATTTTATGGAGTGTTTATTGTGCTATTTATTAGATTTATAAGAAGAAAAAAAGTGTTTTCTGATTATGCTGATTTGTATTTTCTTTTCTTTACAGCTTTCCAACTTCGTGGCCACTGCTGCTGCTTCACACTCACACACAAACACACAGACAACGACTACATTTGCACGTCTTCAAGAAATCGTGCCATTCGTCAAACGAGCGCAATTTACGAGTTCGTGTTGGCTGACCAACCAACGCTTAGCATCGTATCTTGAGCGCCGACCCACAACCGGAAATGCACTCGACTTGGCAAACCATCCCATCGACTACACAGAAAGGCATCAACCCACACACACACACGCCCAGCCCACCGTGCGGCGGACTCACGTAGAATGCGCGCAAAAGCAGCACTGAAGCGCTCAGTGTGAGTGCGGCTCATTCGCCTGAGTGCACCGCACGGTACCATGCTGAATACCATGCGTTTGTGTGTCTGGATTCTGCCAGGGAGTAGTCGGAGCTGCTGTTTGCAACTCGTCTGCACTTCCACCACTCCAACAATAAGAGTGCAATCACATTCGGCGTGATTTCTTTTCGACGAAGCGTAGTTAAGCAATTCAGCGATTGGCTGCAAGCGACACGAAGGATTCGGCCAATCAGCATTTCGAATCCTTGCCTGCTTGCAGCCTTCGCGAACAAACAAGCTAAAACACACAACAAAAAAGCAAATGCAGGGACTTTGAAGAACAACAACAACAATAGCAGAAAAACAACAACAATAACAAGATACAATAACAACAAGTCTTGGTGCAGCCACACAGCAGTACAGAGCCGTGTGGAATGCGCTTCCGTTTTGGCAACTACTGTGAACAACAACAGAACAACGAAACTGCAGCATCCTTCGAATCGAATATTAAAATTTATTAACATTAAAATTTAGTTATTTAGCTTACTCATATACATACAACCTACAATAATATAATATAGTTTACTATATATGTAGCTATATACATATGTAGATATATAGATATGTACAAAACTAACAACAACAACAAACACTTTGTATATACATAATTCAATTCATGTGTCAGTATAAAAAAAGAAATATAAAAATTCATCTTTTAGGATGGATGAATTTTTAGATTTAAAGTGAATATTTTAAGGACGAAAGTAATAGCAATTAAGTTGACCATTTACCCAATATGTACTGAATACATAATTTATTTATACAAAAAAGATAACTTATGCAGCTGTGGTTCCAAGTCCTCGGGAGTCATCAATTGAGGAGAAGGAGTACGTTTGAATGCTGAAGAAGCATTGAAGCGATATTCTTTTATGCTTGTCTAGAATATAAAGCGTATTTATGCGAATTTATAAATACGATTTTAATGATAACCATTAATTACTTACTGATAATTAATATCTTACTTAATTATTATATACATAATTTAAACTAAAAAAACAATGAAGAAAGAAAAACTTGAATAAAAATCGTTTCAGCTCAACACCAGCGGAACAAAAGAAGAGTGTTTTATTTCAGGAAAGAGTGTCTAAATATTGAAATTAACAACATCATTCTCATATATAGTAGAATATTGAACATTGAATAAATATACCTATAGTAGAACTAGAAATCTGCGTAACAAATCATATCTGTGCTAAATTTAAATGAGAACTCAAATCGTTTTTTCTAAATCGTGATTTCTACGGACAGAGAGACATATATCCAAACGGACGGACGCTGTAGGACGGACGCTGTAGGACGGACGGACGGATAAGGAGTATGCATGTCTGTACATATAGTTTTCTATAGCTGTGAATCCTGCCTGAAAACATGCCGTTCACTCAATTCTCAAAGAACTGGCGTCGTAAGTTCCTACTCAATTCCATTGTTACAATTGTTATAAAAGTCTACACTTGTGTTCACCCTGTGAATCGTTTCACAATTTGACAACTGAATTTGACAGCTTCAATATTTTGTTCTTGTTCTTGCACGGCGAGTCACACGTGTTTACATCAACGTAGTTAATTCACTAGGATCGCTTATTTTTTCAAAATAAAAAGATGTCCGACAAGTAAGGGCATTTATAAGTTTCTATATCCTTTAAATATTAACTAATTTCTGTCTAGATATGCTGTGCCGAATAAGCTGCCCGGTAAAACCGTCTCTGTGCTGGCTCACCGCAAGCGCCGCATACTACAGGACAAGGCGTCGATTGAACAAAAGAAAAATCTGAAAACCAAACGCATTCGCCAAACCAGACAGCATCACAAATTCCGACGCGCTGAATCCTTCATAATGAACTACATCAAAGCCGAACGAACCAGCAAGCGCATTAAGCAAGTTATATTGCGTACTAATTTCACAAAAACCGATAAGAAGACAAACGAGAAGCTGCTGTTAGTGATGCGACACGCAGGGTAAATACAATACCGAAGTAATCTTAATGTAATCCACGAAATTGGATTGTATTTTTTAGAAAGAAAATTTTCGATACCACCACAAACAACATCTTCAAAACACTACGTATGCCAAAACGACACAATGCCGTTTTCCTCGAGAACAACAAGGAGAACCAAATACTGCTAAAGGTAATCGAACCATTTGTGGTATATGGCCATCCAACGCTCAGCACCATTCGCGAGCTGGTGTTCAAAAAAGGTTTCGCACACATCGCCGGTAAGAAGACAGCCATTCAGTCGAACACTATGATTGAGGAGCAACTGGGCGAAAAGGGCATCATTTGTTTGGAAGATGTCATACATGAGATATTCACTGTTGGACCCAACTTTTCTGTGGTCAATGAGTTCCTTTGCTCCTTCTTGGTAAATAGTCTTTGCTGATTGTGTTTTATTGCTTAAAATGTCTATGTATTTATTATAGTTGTCTAGCCCACGCGATGGTTGGCAGAAGAAGGTTTCGGTGCCCTTTAAACGTGGCGGTGAATATGGTGACCGGAAGAGTGAAATTAATGAATTAATAGCGCGCTGTATTTAAATATGATAATAATAACTGTTTTTATTATATTTAACGTAGAAATAAGAAACTAAATGATTTTTTTATATAAGTAAATATATTAGATTATATTATCTTTAATTAATTTGTCTTTCCATTTTTATAGGATATGCTCAAATGAAATGATTATTATTTAAGAAGTATGAATTTTTCGGAAGCAAAAAATGTATTCGATATATCAACGAAGGCATGCATACATATTGAAATGAATTTAATGAATGTCTTTCTTTTCTTGAATGAATCTTTTTTATTCATTTCGTTTTTCCTTTAATCATTTATGAAAACGGTGTTGGTTGGCAACTCTATAAATATTTGAGATGTGTTTTCAAAACACAAAAATTTTTTTGAAATCAAGCACATTTTATATTTGAAAATATATACGGACGTTTGTGGGGAAAAATTTAAAATAAAAGACGGTTTACATATTTATATACACACATACTTGAAAGATGGCTTGTTTTCCGTACCAAGTTAGTCTGTCGGGCAAGGAAGATATTATCGAATATCAGACGCTCTCCTCAAACCAGTCGGTCACTTTTGAACGTCCAGAGCGTCTCCATGAATGGCTCAAAGCCGAAGAAATTGAAATTCTGCATAAGAAATTTGTGGACCATCCCGAACATCTGCTAAATTTTAACGATCTGCGTGACGCTCTGAAAAATCTAAACATTACTTTCACCGACAGCGAGTTTACACGCCTCTTCTTGAAAATCAACCAAAATCGAGATTTCAAATGTGACTGGGATGAGTTTATATCATATTTGATATTCGGTTTTCAAGAGGACGACCCCGGCACGCAAAAGGAGGCTTTAATACTGCCGATCTCTACGCCGCCGGTTATTAAGAAGTCAGAACACCGATCGGCCATTGTGAGTATTACTCTGCTGCAAGGTCTGGGTGATTCGATCAATGTAACTGATGACCTAGAGGAACAGCCAGAAGACAATTTTTCAACTGACGATATATCCATGTCGTTGGGCATGTACCTTACAGCTAGCAAGGAAGGCCAGATCAAATTTTGGTCAAACCAGTTGGAACCAGTTCGCATCAACTACTCGGAGAGCAGTAAGTTATATTCACATAAGCGTTGCAAAGAACTTTTTCGTTGTGGGATATTTTATGAAAATACGAAATTCGGCTTTCACAATAGTTCACCTAAAGATGCCCACCTGGATTTTGGACATACAGGCGCTCTCTGATGTAAGCATCATTTGTACCTCCTCGACTGAACGAGAGCTTCGTTTTCACGAGACCGTCGCGGCAACGTTTAGTCTTCGGCTTGTGATAAGAAGCTTACCATATGCTGTATGCTGCATGTCCTACAACAACCATCCGAAAGGCAAATCCAACTCGCGACTGGTTCTTGGCGATTATGGTGGCAATGTTCGCATCTTGGAGTTCTCACCCTTCCTACGTGGCCCGTTCCAAAGCAAACCTGGGGCCGCATTAGTGGAGGTTTTCTGGTCGGATATATTGAAGGTGCTACTTGGATATATACTCGTACGTGTATGAAAAAGCTGACCTTGATATCAAATCTAAATTTCAGGGACGAATACCACTACTCATACCGCACGAGTTCATCAGCCTGCATTCGGAGCTCATTCATAAAGTGTTCTACTCGATACGGATGAACACTCTGTTTGCTGCATCCGAATACCGCAACACTAAGAAGTACCGGGGCCGTTGTCCCGGACTGAAAATAGTAACACCTACCGAAGAAATTGTCTTTCGTATACCTCTGGTAAGAAGAAGTACCAATATAGAGGTTTCAGGTTCTTGAGACAACTATTGAGACCTAAAATTCGCTACAGGCTCGTTCTTTGTTTACCTTGCTTAACTTTTCTTCAGGGGGTCACAACTTTCTTCATCGATGAGAAGAACAATGTTTTGGTAACAGGTGGTCCGGACACTTTCGTGAGGATTTGGGACGTTTACATCTCTAGCAAACCCACGGCTATACTGACTGGTCATAACGCCGGAATTGTGATGGTCTTCGTGCAATCCGATGAAAAGAAAGTCTATAGTGTGGACTACCAGAAGATCATAAAGGTGTGGCACACCGATGAGCACACACTGCTGCAAACCTACTCTAATTTGGTATCCCTCTTGCCGACTGAAGTAGAGCTGGTATACCACTACAACCACAAAACGCGTGAGCTGATCGTAGGTGGGCGAAAGTTCATTAGCCTGAAGTGCAATCCGAAAGTTCGCGTTGATCTCACCGATGGAAATACACACGCTGGGCCAGTCAGCGCCTTGCTGTACAACCACTTGTTCCGGAACTTGGTCACTTGTGGACTGGATAGCTTCATCATTGTGTGGGATCCGTGGACGGGAAAGAGAAAAATCATAATGAAAAGTTGCCACACGAAAATGGTATACGGCGAGATCATAGATATTGAGATAACTGCCGCTTGCTTTGACCCTTTGGAGCAATTCTTGCTGACGGGTGCTCGAGATGGTTCATTGAAGATTTGGAACTACAACAACGCGGTCTGCATTAGGAACATGAGTATAAAGAGCGAACACGAGGTGACTGCTGTCATCTGGGTGGTAGAGAGGTCTGTCTAGTCAAGTTTTACTTAATGAACGAGTGAAAATAAAAGTGATTCTGATACATTTACAGAATTTTGGCGGTGGGATGGGATCAGCAGGTAACTGAGTTCAACGACGTTCAAGGGCGAGAGTACGGTGACTCAAAAAAGTGGCCAAAATTTCACGATGATGACATAACATGTGCCGATGTTAAAATGGGCGAGGGTGTGGTGACAGCCACGTACTCAGGAGAGTTGATATTCTGGAAGTTGGAGACCGGCCAGCCATACCGTAGATACAACGTTGCAGAACCCACCAAATTCATAGAGGTTGGAATGTAATTAAGTACCAATCACAGTCGTAGCTACAGTTTGGGGAATTCATTTGACAGCTCAAATACAACTTGGAGGCCAAAGAGAAAAACGATGCCTTCGAAGGTGAGGTCCGCCACATAAACTTTTCACGCTACGTCCGCAAAAACGTATCGGCCAATATTCGTTTCTTGGAACAGCAGTTCGGAAAGTCATCCTCAACTAAGCTGAAAGGACAATCGGATGAAGCGGATCTGGCAGAGGACGAAGTGCTTGCCAGACGTCGTCAGACGAAGCTACCTCATTCGGTGCAATCGGTGCTTTTTCTACAAACACGTCCCATGACCAAAGAACACGGTATGACTTGAAACTAAAAAAAATGCTATTCCACTGTCGCCTCTTTTTTATTTGTGAATCCTCTTTATTTGTGGATTCTACAGGAAGCGTTTTTGTGGCTTTGGATACCGGAATCATACAAGTCTATTCCCATCACCAGCGCGGTGGTTACATCAGCGAATTCAATTCAATCCATAAGACCGGCGACTGTGTACTGACCATGACAACCGATCGTAAAAACCGTTTTCTTTTTACTGGCACAGCTTTCGGTTATATTAAAATATGGCTCATCGAGAATTATTGGTAAGTGAGCGTTTGGGAAATTTAAGGGGAATTACGAACGCATGAAAAACCTCATAGATATATGATTGACGATCGGGGTTGTGTAAATTAGTTTCTTTCCTAAATAATTCTAACCCATGTAAATTAACGACAGCCCCTTATATGTAGCGCACAATCTCCATCCTTCCGTGCACAATTTGGAAGTTCAAATAAACCAAAAATATATTAAAATTATGACTAAAGCTATCACAGATGTCAGTTACCAACAAAGAATAAATAAATAAATTTGTTCAGAAGTTAGGTAAACAACCTTGCGTGTTTACAATAAAATTGCTTCTACGACAACAAAGTTACATTAACTTTATTTGCATACAAACAAATATAAAATTGTCACAATAACTGATATATCTACATACATATGTACATATCTATAATCACTTATTAAACAAATATGTTTTATATTCTTTGATTATGCAAATGTTAATTGTATACAAATTATGTCGGAATTAGTTAAGAATATTGTGACTTTATTGTACTAAGTCAATTATTAAGATATTAACCTGTTACATCCCGATCCCCTTGTTTACCCCGGGTTTAGCGTACCCGAGAACGAGAAAGTGCACATTGTCATGCCACTGCTACGTCTGCAGTTTATATTTCTCCGCAAGGAACGATTTCTGACGCGCGCCAAGCGTCTAGTAAGAAATCAAAGGGATCCGATGTTAGTGAGTTCCTACAAGGCACACTTGAAAGCGATAACTTCGATTGTCTACATCCAACTACCGAAAATACTCCTCAGGTAAAATAACAAATCAATGAATTTCGAGTGCGGAAGGAAGTGTTTTTCATAGTTAGTTCATTCTCAGCGGAAGTCACGATTGCTCCTGCCGTTTGTGGTCTCTCGGTGGACGCTATTTGGGCACACTCGGTACAGTACTGCCGTGGATGCGTTTATCAGCCTTCGATCCAGTCAACGAGAATCAGTTGTATCGAATGCCGCCAGATATTAAGAAAGTGGCCAGTTCATCTACAATGAAGGTAAGAGAACAGTGATGAACCTGAATAGGAGAAATATTTTTAAAGTCCTTGGGTGTCATATGTCCACGGAAAAAAGTTGGTTAACATCAAAATAATCTTCATTAAGGTTTTCCGCTATTTTGTCAGACCAACAATTCGATCGGTTCCTTTTCCTCATGACTACAGCTTCTGCAGAAGTCATTTGAAAAAACTTTAACGCTTCTGGTAAAGTAAAGAAGTAAAGTGTTCTAAAACCCCTCTAACGGTATTGCTAGACTTATCAACATACTGTATATAATTTCCTACTTCTGACTCCCCAAATTCCTACATTCGACTTTCAACTCCTTGCATTCATGCTGAGGGTTTTAGAATCTTGTTCCCTGAACACAAATGGATGTCGTATTCAGTTCATTTATACTTATGTAGTTACATCAAAAAGTATAATTTATAAATTTCGAAAAGTCGTTTATGTCAATAGAGAAAAGAGCAATCACATCCCAACAATTTTTAAAATCTATTCAATCAATTCTATGATAAAATTTGAAACTACAAAAAATAAAATCGTCAATAAAATCATCTGTAAAATAATCATCTTACTCTTTACCAGGTAATCTCTGGCGTACAAACCGACCAAATGACGGTCTCGTATAGTAACTCAAAGAAAGTTGAAGCCGTTGCCAATGCAGACGAAGACGAATCTCAGAATATCTATGGCAAGACATTACGTGAACCCATACTGGGCAAACATTTCTCTTTGCCGGGCAGGAGTGCCGTAGAGCAGCGCGTCGATTTGGACACATCACAATCTTATATACCAGTTTATACGCAGTTGAAGATACATGATATCGATGAGATTGGACGCCCACCAACACCGCCAGTTATCCGCCGAATAGCCAAAGAGTCGTACATGGCTTTCTATGTGCCTTCTGAATCCAAGGAGGCGGAAGCCAAGGTTCCTGCTCATGTATCTCACAGATTGGGAAGTAGTAGGATGTCACGATCACAGAGTTCATCTCCCTGAAGGGGGGCATTGACTTAGCATTGTGAATTCAATATTAAAATTATTAATTTCAGTATCTTGAAACATTTAATGACATCATTTCATTTATTTACGTAATACAAAATCATATGAAACAAAGAATGTGTTTGTTAAATTTCATTCGTTTAAGAATCCGTTTTCTCTCAATCATGGCGCCACCAAAAGAGAAACAGGAGGACGCATCATCGACTAGAGATGATGCTAATGAAGCGTTAATAAAGTTATCAATACCTGCCATGCCTCTTTTTGAGCTTTACAAACTTAACATTCACCTGCAAGTGTTAGGGTTTAAAAATTGTATACAAATCTGAAGCTACAGAAAATTACCGTAATAATTTTACTTTACAAATGCTCCACCTTTGAAAATATTAACAGTTAAGGAAAGAAAACTTCTACACCGAAACGGTGAACAAAAATCGAAATTGAGGAACGAGTACCTTTCATATATTTTAGAGTGAGAGAGTTGCCAAGTAAAAACTGCAAAAGCAGGGAAAACAGTCAGAAAGAACTAATTTAAAATCAACAACGAGTTTCATACGAGTAAAAGCAGTTTAACATATCGGCCACCAATCTCACAAGAAAAACAAAGTTCTGGCTGCTTATATTCTGTGCAGTTAAATAAATAAATAAATGTAATGAAAAGCCGGAACCAAAACTTTCATTTTCGGTGCCTAACTTCTGGATGTTGCGTTTTATTCTTTTTTTATGTGCGGTGTTAACATAATATAGTTTTTTAAAAACGTAAAGTTTGATAACGTAGTGTGTTGAAAATCATTTCTATCGCAAGGTAGATGGCGCTATTGTTTGGTGTCATCAGCTGACAAAACAAAAACAGTCGTAAAATAAAAACAAAAAAAGCTGACATTGATTCTCTGTTGTGTGTACTAAAATTCTCGAAAACAAAGAACTGTTGAAAATTCTCCATTAAAAAAAAGATCCAAGAAGTAGAAAGTTAGAATATCTTAAATTTGTAACTCTAATTATACTGGCCATTTACTGCTTATCCCTTCCGCTGGCTGCTAATCATGGCATGTGAGGTGAAAACTTTTGGAGTTATACGAGATTTTAAGAAAGTTCAAGAGTACTTTGGACTTGCTCATGGTAAGATATTATAGCGCTTATTTACTTCATAATACTTATCATGTTATGCATAATTTGTTACTGCAGATGCCAGCTGGCTAAATAGCATCACCTGCGCAATCTCACCAACGGGCGAGTTAATCGCCTTGGCGTTGGGCGAAAAACTGGCCCTAATATCCTCGTGCTGGGATAACAAAAGTCAGGGGACCAGCTACGCTCTGAATTGGTGCGGCGAACTTGAAAATCCCAATCAAATAATAACCAGCATAATATGTTTGCCCATCTGCGGTAAAGGATCATGTACGGGGCCAGAGTGGACATGCGTCGTTTTGGGTCTGAGCTCGGGCATGTTGCTTTTCTACACAGACAGTGGTATTAAAATATTTTCCCAAAGGTAAGCGATATTTGGGTACAATGAGTGGAAGAAAAGCAAAGGAAGAGGAAGATGTACTTTCTGTTCACCAACTCCTTGTTTTTCAGCTTATCCTTTTATGAATATGTCTCCATTCCCCATATTCAATAATAAATCATATTGCAGTTACCACGCTGATGCTGTGCTGTGTATCAAATCGTTTACCCCACGACGACATTCTGAAGCGGACTCATTACTCTACATCGTTTACGATCAGTGCGTTTGTATTATAAAGGGTGCTGACATCTTGCCGTTACTTACGGACCTTAGAAAAAATATCAATCGCACATTAGGAGTCAGCAGCCATAGTTCGCATACCTCTGGTTTGGAAATTGCAGACACAACTCCATATCAGAAATGCATTTTCAATCGAGAGATGCGAGGAATGATGGTTAACGATGCCATTGTAGCCGGTACGCAAAAACCCAGTACCTACGATCATATCGTTGAGCAATGCTTAGATTGTGGTTACTATGCTAAAGTAGCAGAGTTTCCTACGCAACGCTCCCTCATCCTGGGTGTGGGTATTCAACCTTACTTGGGCTTCTACTATGCCGAAGAGGGTTATCGCACCATATCACTAAGCGAGGTGGCTAAAGATGTCATAGGTTTGGCTTACAAAAATCTGGTGGGTAATCTATTTAGACGCACACCTACGGAGAGTTCGCCATTGCCGCCTGCTGATGCGAATGCCACCAATTCGATGCCTGGAAAGGAAGTTTACATGCGCCCACGCTCCCGCTTCTACGACGACAAACGCGATGGCTACTCGATTGTCATAGCGCCCGATCAGCGGTTAGCTGCTATAACAGATTACTTGGATCGAGTTATATTGGTGGACTGTGAACGAGGCACAACTCTACGCATGTGGAAAGGCTATCGTGATGCGCAGTGCGGCTTTGTGCTCGTGAAGGAGCGCACTTTGAAAGCAGTGCAATCTACACGCAGAAAGGCTCTGTTTTTGGTTATATATGCGCCACGTATGGGTCACTTAGAAATTTGGGCGCTGCAGAATGGTCCCAAAGTGGCAGCTTTCAATGTGAGCAAATGTGGCCAGCTGGCTTATAGTACACACGGCCTACTGGGTGAGTGGAACAACTTCTAAATACAGATATACAATTTTTAGTAAATTGTTTTTTACTCTCTTTTAGGTGTACAACCAGGTGCCTCTAAAGGCAAGAGCTTAGTAAATTATTGTCTGTTTCTAGACCCAAGTGATGGCAGCGTCAAAGAAATCATTATTCCCTTTCATTACGCTCTCAGCGAGAGCAATTCAAAGACATCACGTGACATACATCAGTTAAAGCGCTTGAAAATCCTTTTGCGCATAGAAGCTGATTCACAGAATTACGATGAAATGTCAGCGCTCGCGTCCGAGTTTCAAACCATTGAAGTGCGCCAACAGTGCTTAGAGATATTGATGAAGAATAAACATTTGAAACCAAAGGCTTTTCAAGTCATCGTCAATGCATTTGCTTCAACGCTCGATGTTGATAGTATTGAAAAAATTGAGGAAACGCAAAATTTAAAGCAACTTCTTGAAAATTATAAACGTTTAGTTGATTTCTATATAATGATGACTGCTCCCAGTGCGGCGGAGCTGGACGAAAGCCTGCGGCTCTCAAACAGCGACTTGAAGGTCGTAAATCAGTTAGTAATGTTGTTGGGAAATAAAAGCGGAGCATTTCTGCCTGAAGGTCAGACGAAGGCTGCTGGCGCTAAAGTTACATTTGAGGACAATTACACGGAGGATGACGACTTCATCGACTATTTGAATATCTTTAATGTGGAGATGCCTAACTCAATACCTTTAATACGTTCAAAATCGGGAGCGTTTGGTGACATTGGTGGAAAACTCTTCGGCATGTTCTTTGAGCGCGGGCTGTGCTTCACGGAGTTCAAGCAGGCTGCTGAGCAGGTGAAAATTCCTTGCGAAGATTTGCTGCTGTTGGTGTTACATTTTTGGATCAATAAGCCCTTTAACTACACAAGCTGGTAACATTGTTGGTTATACCGTTTCCCATAAATATTTCTTTAATCGTTTCATACCTGTTTTCAGCGATGAAGCCATTCTCGATATGACGCGATTGGCAGCATTGATACGTGCCATCTGTGAACTCGCTGGCGATCGCGTTAATGACTACAGTTATAATACTGTTTCACAGTGGTGGCAGGAGGTGCGTGAAATCCTACTGGAGACCCCAAAATCCCCAGGACTGCTTGTGGCCATTGTTTGCAAAACAGTGGCGGCACAACTGCGGCAAAGCTATCGCGAAGTATGTTTGCAGGTGTTGAACTTCTGAAATGTTTATTTATTCCTTACCAGATTCGATGAAACATGTTAATACTGCACTCTTATAGGGTTCATGTGAAGAAATTTCGCAAACAGAGGACGATGAACACTGGGAACAAATTTCGCACGATGAAGCGCAGTGGGGATTGTTGATTGGTAAACTTGAAGACATCTCTGTCTTGAGTGCAATATTAGAGTAAGTGTTATTAGAGTAGTGGGATTAACCCCTTTTGGAGTAGAGAAAGTGCTTTTTTCAAACTGAAACTGCTTTTTTCAATTCCGTTAATTAGATATCCTGTTAGAAGTGTTGAGCCTGTCATGCCGGAGCTGCCCTACGCACATCCTGATTGCAGCTTACTTGCCATTGTTAATGGCGGCAAGGGAATCGTCACTGACCTCACTGCTCAGTGGCTAATCAATTCGTGTATACATCCTTCAAAGATTGTGGAATCTAGCGTGGACAAAGCAGCTCCTACTATGGGAAACGAACAAACGGATCCAATACCAAATGAAAAGCAACCTTCGTTGGCTAGCGTTGAAACTGCTGCAACCGTAACGTCGTCAGAACCCGATCCTGTGCTCGAGAAGTTGGCACTGTTGCGTACACATTTCCCATTCAGCTTGGAGTCGGGCATGCTGCTGACTCTCATGTCCTGGCAGTACATGGTGCATTGGAGCAAGAATTTACAAAGTCTGCAGTATATGCGGGCCTCGATAACATGTCTCAACGAATTCAAACCATCTGACTACGCCCTGAAACACGGCCTGTGCTGCATGCTGTGGAATGCTACTCTTAAGTATCCGCTACAGTCAACAATGAAACTCATACAGAAAGTAGGTCGCCTACCAGGCGAGAAAATGTGTCAGCAAGATATTGAAATGTCCGCGTCCTTGGTTGCGGACTTTCTCGAACTTGTTGAAGAATTTTTACAACATTTCAGCACCTCCTTGCAACACGATAAACGAGAATTAAGGTTCGAAGAATCTCTAGCGCAGGGTCAGTTGCCACTACAGTTCTTAGCGCTGCAACAGCATCATGCTATCAGTGAGCTCTTACAACTGCACACTGAACTGTGTAATGTTTTGCATTTCATTGCATTTTTCCAAATTAAAATACCCAAGCCGATGACAACACTGTTCGATGCCATGAGCAACAAAGCATTTTTCTCTGACATCAATAAGGAGCTGAAGTTCGTGCTGCAAGCGCCGGATCAAGTATTGCAACAACAACGGGAAGATTTCTTATGCAAACTTATCACGGCTTCAATGGACTTGATACGCGAAGATTTGGAGCAGCTCTACGTGCTAGAGCATGAGGATTATATGAAGAGGATCTACAAATTGGCACACAGTTGGAAGCTACAAACAACTGCTTTGAAGCGCCAACAGGTAAGTTTGCCATCAAACAATCAATTTGTCATCGAGTTGTGACATGTATCAACGAGTATTCTTGCAGGTTGTCGAAATGTATGCTCATGGGTATGATGCATATGGCGAAACTCTGTTACGAGACATCCTCGATGATGAGCACATCGGGCGCATGTTACTAGAAATAGCTGGACGACGAATACTCCTGTACTCACAATCATCGTCGGGACTGTTTTTCAAAGTAGCATCCGTTGGGCCTCAACTATTGCAATACTTGGATAATTTAGTAAGTGTTTCAAGTGTTTATTATCCACAGAAGTAAGCGCTCGAAAGAACTGCACACGACATTCATTCGAAAATCGTTCACAACGCATAAGAAAGAGTGCAGTGTTTTTGAATAAAACTACAAATTTTATATTTTAAATTAATCGATTTCGCAACAGAAGGAAACGACGACAAAATGTATCCAAATAACAGCATCCGAACCGGATGAAATCGATATTGAAGCCTTGAGTGTCCTGATACAAAATACCTTTCAATATCTATCGAGACGAGAGACAAAGCATTCTCATATCGTAGCGCAAATGTTCGATGCATGCTGTATATTACAAGAAGTATAAAAATTGCGATAAAATAGTATATGATTGTAAATAAAGAAAATCTAACAAGTAAGTTAACTTAAACAAAGTCAGTTGCTTTAAGCGATATAGTGTAAAATATTGTTTCTTGTTAAATAAATTTAAAATTTTTATTCTTATTTATTTATTTATTTATTTAGATAAAAACTAAACACATTGTTTTATAGTTTGATAAGAACATTCAAGAAAGGATTACAAATTTAAAATCTTTTGTTTAACTAAATACTAATCTGAGTAATTCATTACAGGAGACACAGTGTTAAAATCAGAACAAACGATCCAAATATATAAAGATCTAAAGATTCATGCTGTAGATATGAAGATCTGCCAAAACTTAGATGAAGAGATTCACATCACATCATCATAAGAATCATCTTATTCATTCATTCAGGATAAAAATAGCGTTTAACAATCTTCGACGAGTAACCAGTGATAGCAAGTTTATCAGCTTTAGTCGGAATTTATAAGGGGGCAAGTTTACGGATTCATTCCAATAAAGATTGCGAAGACATAAAAGTAGGAATTGCTTTGACAATGTACAATTTTTATTTGTTTACACTTCCTTAAATTTAGGTCCATGCAGTTAAGGAATCCAAATCCAGTTGTAGGATTCTGGCATCAATTCCATTTTTATATGACAGAAAAAGCTTCACATCGTCCGCAAACATTAGTACACTCCCATTCTTAATAGCCGGATTACCCTTGCTAATGTCTGTTTAGATAACATCTGTATGCATTGAAAATTTTAATCTTTGAAGCATGTATACTCCATCATATTTCTTCAGCATTTATCTGCTGCAAAAATTTCGGAATGGAAATTGGATTTAATTTTTATTAAATTCTCTCGTCTCTTTTGAAATCCATAGGAATCGAAAGAGATTGTCTAAAGCTAAGAGCTAGAATATATCCCCATTTCATGAGTATTGAGATTTTTCTAGTCAAAACCCAGACACACTCGAGTTTATAACAAAGCATAACAACTACGATGCTTAAGTAGCCTTTTTTTATTAATTAACTTGTTTTCTACAGGAGATAAGTTTGTGTATACATTTTTATATTCATTACCAAATTACAAAAACACTGGACTGGAGTAGATACATAAATAGATTCCAAAATGTCTCCCACAGTTGAATGAGTTTTTCAGTAGTACTCGTATACTTATTTTAAAAAAATTTACAACAATAAACTCCATTTAATGGGAGAATATATGGTATATAGTATATTATATACATACACATATAATTATATAGTATATGCTCATTACAAATCGGACTCTACGCCGCTGTCAAAGAAATCCTTCAGCATTAAACAGCATTTGTAGGGCAGCAGACGACTCCAGTTATTAACCTTCAGTAGACTGCTCGGTACCGTGGTCTCCTCTACGTTACGCCGATGTGCTTCAACGATATGTTTTGCCACCTCCTTGGGGTCCAAGAGGTCTAACATCGAAGGGAACTTCACCTTCGGCTTCTTGCACAGACCGGTGTTGGTCATGTACGGATAAATTGTGGTGGTATTTATCTGTGACAGCGAAATGGTTAAAAATAAATTATGTATAGTATACATATTATAGATTACATACAAGATTTTTATAAGGTCCTTCGCGCAGCTCCTCGTGTAACGCCTCCATCATGCCTCGCACCGCAAATTTGGATGCGCAGTACGGAACCAAATTAGCCAAACCAACCACGCCAGCCATCGAGGATATGCACACAATGTGACCGCGTCCTTGTTGCTTCATCTGCGGCAGAAATGCTTCCAGGGTCCAGAACTGAGACATCACATTGATGTCGAATACGCGTCGAATCTCATCAGGCGTGTGCTGTTCCAGCGGATGTGCCGGCATGATGCCCGCATTGTTCACCAGCACTGAAATAGGACCGACCTCTTCTTTAACTTTTGCAGCTAGACGGAGAACATCGTCCCGATTGGAAACGTCACAACTAAACGTCACACAGTTATCAAAAATAACACCAAATATAGATCACAGTCCGCTCACTATAAAACTTACATGTAACTGTACGCGTTGCCTTGAATAATACGCTTGGCCCGCGTAACGGTCTCTTTATTGTTCTTCTCGTGTATATCGACGCATATCACGGTGCTGCCCCAGGCAGTGTAGTGCAGAGCCAGTTCCCGTCCAATGCCATGACCGGTGCCAGTAATCTGAGGATTAGAGTCGGGCAGAGTTTAGAACCGGGTTGAACAAAAATAGACTGAACTTAAGAAGCTCAGAAGTGTCTGCCTTACCAATACGATCTCGCCACTGATATCCTTCAATTTGCTGGACAACATTTTATCCACTGCACACTGGAAGAGCTGTAAAATTATGCGTACAAACACCACGAGGAATTCAATAAAATCCTGTGCAATATTGAAGATTCGCTTGGAAACATTGTTGGTGCTGCAATAAAGACATAAATTTTCAAAAATAACAAGAAAAGCACCTTCTTAATATATTAAATTTATATATTATATACTCGTGAATATGAATTTATTATGAATCAATATGAAGAGAATCATTATTCTTATGAAAAAATTTGATTTGATGAAAAAAAAAGTAAACTAAACACTAAAAATGCAATTTGCGAAAGCAAAGCAAACGAATATTAACTAATATTAACACTTTGGTGCTAAACTAAAATGTAAACACTTTCGATGGCTGCTGTGTATGGGACAATTTTGATTATTATTTGCTGTAAACAAAATTGACCCATTATAGCGATTGACAGTCGATGACCAAAAGGAGCCACTTCAGTGTTTAAAGTGTTTGCCACTTACAGCATTAGACTTAAACTAGGTTAAGATACCTATCAAGATAAGCAAACACGTCGTTGGTCCGTGTTGCAAATAAAATTCCGTCAATTGAATGATCGCATAAGTTCCAATGCTAACACATTAATAAGTAAGGAATAATAACACTCGAGAGACTAAACAATAATATAGTATCAACGTTGCGCTGGTGCATAAGATTACAGCGCCAACTTTTTGATTGATTTGTACGTAAATTTTTTTCAGTATATTTAATAATCGGTTTTTGGTTAATAAACAGATTTGTATGCGTCGAAATGTGTTGGTCAACTAAATAATGCTGCACACACCAAATCGACTTATTTATTAGCTGCATACTAAAAGTGTGTTTCGAAAAACTCTCGGTTTCGAAATGAAATAATTTGCAGTTGAGAAATTCCAGCTGCTTGCGATATATTGTAAGATAGTGAAAATTGTATTTTTAATTGCAAATAACTCAGCTTACATATACGAGTATGTACACAAACTTCAACATATTTCTAAACATTTCCATAGATCTGAAAACTGGAACCCAGACTTATTCAGTCACTTCGGAAAAAACAATAAAGGAAAAGATGTTATTTGTCAGAAGACATGGTTATTTATGTCACACAATAAAATATTTATTTTTTGTCCAGCGGTTGTCCATCGCAATGACTTTGTTACGTCTAGAACTGGCTGCACTTTCTTTCAGCTGATGTTGCTTCCTGTTTCAAGCACGCATCCGTTTATTCTTTGAATACAGTGTAGAATATGTGTCCAGGAAAGAAGACTTTTTCAGCCCATTCCTTTAAGCTTCATTTACATTTATATAATTGATATATATTTTTTATATTCATTTATAAAAGTGTACATGGTATAATAACTATAACTAGGTGCATTATGTATACTTGCTATTTATACCAAAAATGTATAATTACATTTTATTTTTATATATTTTATATTCATTGTTTACACACATTGTATATTCTTTACTGTAACCTTTCAACACTGAATTTGATGTGAATACATTCTGTTCTTTAAAGTCATTAAACCATCGTTGAATTGTTTAAGATTTACCGAAGTTAATTTTTATGTATTTTGCTATTTTTTATAGTTTTTACTGTGTGACATTATTATGTTGGTTATTTTTCAGCTAACCTGAATTTTCGACTTAATACGACTTTTAATCTTTGTTTTTTGTTCGTCGTCCTTCATGGAAAATTGTAAGTTAAAAATTACATTTGATATTTAATGGTACAGGAAATCATTAATGTTGGTTTATGTACAATATATTTATTTATTATTTATTTTGTGGTTTTCTTGCTCCGATTTCAATGAATTTATTTTAAGTTTAAATTTCCGCTGTTAACAGGAACTATGAACTCTTTATTGTTTAATCAATAAAAATAATAATAAAGGTCTATAACTTTTCGATATTGATTTCTTTTGTTTCATTTCTTATTATATGTAAAGCGTTTCAAAAACTTTTTTTACCTAAATTTTTACTGATGGAAGTGGTTTTTTCAAAAGACAAGAAGTAGAATTTGTTGAGTTATTAATGGCTAAAAGAATAGGTACCGTTAAAGATAGAAGCATACGTTTTAACTGGATGAAAAATATGGTTTCGTATATTCAAAAAAACTGAATGAAAACATGAGGTTATGTTAAAAAAAATTTTAAAAGTAAATTAAATAAAATGTATAAAAATAATGACGTATTTACAAGTACTTTTCTTACTCATTTTTTTTCAAAATACGAGTATGCTTACATGTACTTTTTTTGATAAATGCAAATGTAAACATTAAAAATTAGTAACACGATTTGCTTGTATGAATTGAATTAATGTATATATGTACATAAATATTTATATGTATGTAAGTATTTATGTATGCCCATATTTATTTATGCACGCATGCATAATTTAGCGTTGACATCGACAACTCAAATTAGTTCAAAGACAACGAAAAAGTTCAAAGACATTTCCGATAAATATTAAGACTGAACTTCATTCATTCATTTATATGTTTGTATATTTGTATGTATATATTGTATTTATGTGTGTTTGTATGTAACATTAACTAAACTATGCATTATATAATTGAACTGATCATCAAATATCAATCAAATATAATTATATCAGTTAGTAATTTTATACACTTTTTCAAGCATTTAGCTTGTGTATCAATTAGTAAAAACCGATTGTACGTCGTTGTTACTAATTACATTTATTCTGTAAAAACTAAATATTTAACCTTGTAAAATTAGAATATTTACAAAGTCAACTTTTGTTGCTGTTTGCTTTATGAATAATTTATTTAGAGAAACAAAAAAAATACTCACTGTATAATATCACGTTCGATCATGATTCGATGTTTTATCTTTTTAGTTCCTTCCTTTTATTATTATTTTTTTTAATATTAATAAAAATCCTTTGCTTTTCCGTTAAACACTGAGCTTACTTGCTCTCTTGAATGCTGTTGTTGTTTATTTTATGGTTTTTTCTTTTTTATTTTGATTAACCACGACACTTTCAGCGGTTGGCTTCAATTCACTTCCACTTCCACTTTCGTTTTCAAATGTAAGTCTATTGTAGCGAAATGTATGTATATATGGCTGTATATCTGTCTGCTTGGCTGGCTGCTTGTCTATCTCTGGTTGCCTGTCTGTCTGCAACTGAAACCAGAAATAAACCATAAACACACTTCAGCTCAGCTGCAATGCGCGGCTATCGTCGTTGCATTTGCAGTTGTTGCCATTTCTTGTCTTGTCTTCTGTTGTGTTGTATTTGCAACCGATGTAAAAAGCAGCAACAAAAGTAACAATAACAACAAAATTGCATCGCATTGATACAACAAATCAAACAAGATGCAGCAGTGTTGTTATTGTTAGTGCAAGTGTTGCGCGGACATGTTGCTAAACTATGTTGACATCCATTCAAAAGTGTATTGTTTATTAGCAACATTTATAGTTTGCAACATTTACGTTTTCTTTGCAAACTTTTTATAAGAATTGCTAAAGCTTTATTTAATAAAAGAACTCATACCACGCGTTGAACAGAATTTTCATAATTTATTAAATAATGCAAGTTATTTGAAAGGACTGATGCACAATTTTTTTAACTCTAACCTTTCCTTTTCTTTTTTTTAAATATCGTCTGACTTCTTTTACTTTAACCTAAACACTAGATTAAAAAAACACATTCAGAACTACTCAAAGTGATTCGATTCGCTGCTGCACATCCGGCGACTTCAGATATTCATTGAAAACTGAATTTAAACTGATACTCAGTGGCACTTTCAGCTGAGGTGCGCGCTTTAAGCTCAGCAGATTACAGACACAGTCTACGATCGGTAGGAAGTGCTGAAAGCGTATCGGGTTGTCAGCAGCCTGGCTGGCGTTCATTTTTTTTTTTTTTGGGCTCCCAGTAAAAAAGTCGTTTCGCAGCATTCAAATTTATTATTTGATATCTTTGAGTACAGCCAAAGAAAATGATTAATCTTTACATTTTATTATCTTACACAGTGGCGTAGTTTTTCTCCGGATGCGTACCCTGATTTAAGATATCATTACTTAGCATTATGTTATAATAAAAGATAAAAATTATTGAAGAACATGCAAAATTAAAAGAAATGTTAAATTCTTATGAGTTTTCTTCTTCTTAAGTTTCTGGAATACACAATTTTATCAAGCATTTTAATTGGCATTTCAATTGATTTCAATTCGAAGTTTATCAAGAATAAATTCACATTAATTCCTGCCTCGTCAGCATTTCAAGTTTTTTACTGCTGCTAATCTGTGGACTGAATCACAATAACAACGATGACCCTGACAGCAACACCGCTTCATACACATCAATTAAGTTAAAAATAGTGGATCAAAGTTCTGATGGCACACAAAAAAAACATGTTTTCATTAACTGCCAAAACAAGACGAACGAAAACAAAAGCAACAACAACTCGTTGGCCTATTTATTGAGGTACCCTTTAATGACCTTTCACAGTTTTTATCGGTAGCGCCAAGATGACGATAATAACGATGATGATGATTCTTCACTGGCTGCTACATTTAAAGTAAATGAAGTTAAAGAAGGTCGAGTTACTGAACATAAAAATAAAAAAAACAAAAAGAAAAAGAAACAACTTCATGTAACTAAAGTTTAAAGAATACGATTTTCTCATTAAATTTAAAAGCCATAAAAATCCAGAAAGCCAAAAAAAGTTGTTAGTGTTGTGGTTGTTGGTGTTCTTTTTGATGACACTGTTTTTTGTACTGTAATTTGTATTACTGTTGTTGTTGTTGTTGTTGCTGCTTGGTATTCCGACGCTTTACAAGAAGCTGATTGAGAATTTTTTTTTCTTTGCGCTTATCAAGGTTAACGTTGGCATTCCCAACCAAGGTTTTCTTCCGCTTACTTTTAATAAAATTTCGGGTTTTGGACGGGTTTTTATTTATACGGTCCGCAGTACTGAACTGTTGAAAAGAAAAGTGAAAGAGAGAGAGAGAGAACGAGAGAGAGAAAAGAAATCAGAAAGTTAAAAAAAGGTGTTAAAATCTTTTTTATATAAACTTCTATATATTTTTATAATATTTAAATAGGAAGCTGAATCGTTTGGCAAAAAGCAACAAACAAAAAAAAGCAGAAAACTTAATTGACCACGATTTAGATATTAAGTTTTTTTATCCGTTTTATTTATGAGATCGTTTTTCTAAAAATTGAATAATCTGTGGCGAGACTTTGAACTTGAACTCGTGTTTGTTTGGTTTTTATAACAGTTTTTTTCCACGTATTTTTTTGTGAGATTACAAGTCTAGCTCCGTGCAACGTCGCAAAGTTCGCGACGGATGCCTTCACTTTTATATACAGTGTACTCGCGATAAGGCGAACATTCAAAAGGGCGAAATCTACAATTTCTGTAGCTGCTTATCTGCATTCTGTGGAAAGAATTTAAATCTTGTTAGTCTTTTACTGATTTTAGTCACTTCAACAATAAAACTTATGTTTCTAAATAAATGAAAATGGTTGTTATATTGAAAAAATATATATATGTAACATATATGTAACATAATGAGGTTTCCATAAAAATTTTCCACAATCTCAAGCGTGAACACTATGAACTCGGTTTTTATTTGTTCACGGTATCGCGAGTGCACTGTATATATTATAGATATTATATCCGTGTGTAATTATAGTTATTATATCCGTGTGTTTATGTAAATCTTTCTTTTTGCACTTTGCGGTTGGTTTTATTCTTGGTTTTTAGCGGTGTTTGCATTTTATTGATCGCATTTAAATGACTTTATTATTTATTGTTTTTGTATTTACTCTGCTATGGTGAAATTTGATCTCTAAATGAGACCTTGAGGGCCTTTAATTTGTTTTAATGAAGTATTAATAATTGAAAAGCTAACTGTACTTTCTGTGATCTACAGTTGGATATTAAATCAGAATTGAATAGTTAGTTGTTAGTAAAAAAACGACTCTTAAACCAACTCTTCAGTCAACTCGGTTGAAGTCGACTAGAAGAGTAAACAAATAAACAAAAACAAACAAAGAAAAAGTTTTCATAAAGAATACAGAATATGCTAAGAAAAAACACGAATGTATTATAAATAAATACAATGTAAGAAAACGTTTCAGTGAATTAAACCAACAATTAAAGTTGCATTAGAGTTCTTGCTAGTGTTCATGTTTTTGTCAATTGTCATCGTTCTTATTATTATTATTTTAATAGTTAATTGTACATTAAATTCTTAGTCCCATTTAAATAAAAAAAAATCGAAACCCTTCAATGTAGGCTGCTAATGCTCAATAAAATTAAATTAATTAAATCCTTAATAAAATGAACAATTTACACGACGAATTTCTGTGCATGTATGAGTGTCATAAATATTCAATTATTTCTAATGTGACGCACTTAATGCCTTTAGCAAATAATCTATATTATTAAAGTAGATGTGACTTCAATCAAGAACCATTGAGGCGAACCTGATTTTACGAATAGATTAAGGATACTGCTACAAAAGCAATAACAATGACCATATGAGTAAGGTTTATGAATTCATGTATTAGTGTGTGTGTGTGTGTGTGTGTGTGTGAGTGTGTGCATGTGTGTCCCCTATTTCCTTAATTATCCATGTGAGTTGAAAGTGCCCACTTGAAAGAGTTGCCAGCTTAAACTTCCATAAAAAACCCCGATTATTTAGAAACCCCCTTCTATTGGAATTAATTTTTATGGGAAAAGAGATTTAAGAGAAAAAAACAAATTTAATATCTGTACAACATGACTTTTCAATCTATAAATACCAATAATCGAATGTCAATCGGAATCAACAAAACTTTTGCGTTTGAATAAAAAAAGGACAAAGATTAAAGAGAGGCTTAGAGGGAGAGAGATAGAGACAGAGAGAGCGAGAGAGAAAGAGAGAGGCAGGGAGATAGAGAGAGAAAGAGAGATAGAGAAATTTTACCCCGGCGTTTTCAAGAAATTTTACGTCTTTTGAAACAGTTTTTGATTATTGCATATAATTATTATTTTTCTTATTATTGACAACTGCTTGCGTTGGATGTGAAATAGAGCTCCAAAAACAAAGCCGATGTTCGTCACATCGATGGCAATGACGTTGAACTTCAGTGCCCATGGGGCACCAGAAGTGTTTGTGGTCCGCAGCAGCGACGCCAAAAAGCAAAACAGAAAAATTTGTTTATTTGCTTTGTTAAACATACGAGCTTCGTAGTTGATAAAAATAACTTCGGACTTTAGTTCAGTTGTTGCAGTTGGTTGTTCGTTCGTGTTTGCATTTCGCCCTCGAGTTACAAGTTACTAGTTGATAAACTAAATTAATTACTAACATAAAAGAGTTACAATTATTATAAATTACTAATATAATAATATAAAGTGTTCTTATTTATTATGTAAATTATTTATAAAATAAAGCAAAACAGCAATGCTTTTAATTTATGTTTTTATTCATCAAAACATTCAAGGAATTCGTCTAAGAAAAACTTAGAACAACATCGTAAAGCGAGATTTTATACCACTTCAGTTTTTTGAGAAGGAAAGGACATTTTTTTAAATTCGATGGTTTATCAGTCGCAGCGACGCTGAATGAATCATTAAGAAATATCCTAAAAGTAGGCAATCATCAGTGATTCAGAAACGATTCGATAACATTCATACTTCGATACTAATTAAGTGTTGGCATACTTTTAGGCTATTTGATGTGTTAATTACAAGTTCAACTTTTAAAACCTTTTTTTATTTTACTGTAACTATAGTATATTTTATTTAAAGATCATTTAACATACATTTGTTATCTGTATAAATAAATTATGAGTAAGACTGACTTTCTTCATGAACTTATTAACTTAATAAAATATTAAATTAGGCATTTTTTAATAAACACTGAATTGAAAATGATATAATGTTATAATAACATTTAACTAACGGAGTACTCAAATTTATATAAACGGAAAAAAATTAATCACAATATATTTTTGTGTCAACGATGAAGAAAGGTATGAAACATTAACTAAACTTTTAATACGTAATTCGTCAATAAATCAATATTAGTATTTATATCAATATCAAGAGTAAATTCATTGAATATAAGGTATTTTTAAATACAGTCTGACCTCGCTTGTTCGGACACGCGCTTCGTGCAGTTTTGATTTCAGTCTGCAGTTCGGACAGTGTGTTGAAATTTGATTAAATTCTAAAGTCGATTAAATTCGAAAGGAACTTAGGGAGCAGTTATTCATTGTTGTTGGCATAATTGACTTTGAAAGAAATTGAGTAATCGATTTAGGTTTATTATAATCTTCAAAAGCAACAAGTATTTCATTGAATTCTATAATCCAAAAATTCTAATAATTCCAATAATATGAGTACGTTACTGGCGAGGTCACACTGTACTCTATTTTTTTATTTACACTTAATATAATGTAATAATACGACTTTTATTTATTTAATGTAAAAGACGATAACGCAGTACAATAGAAAGTATTACCAAAAACATCTTTTCTACAAATATATTTTATACTTTTGCAGCAACACTTCTTTTTTCTATCACTGGGAAATGTCAACAGGTTTTCCACAAAACAATACAATACAATATCGATGTAGTTCTTCTGGCGACAAATTCAAATCTTGCGTAAATTCGAATTCAACTGATATACGATTTAACCATGGATTACGAAAAGCATATCGAAGAAACTTGATGGTGAATAATGAGGGCAACAACTTAGAGCAGCATCTAAAAGAGCAGACAAAATTCGCAACACTAGACAAAAAGGCGGCGGATCCTTGCTATATACAGTCGGATGATGTGCTGGCCTCAGGCGACTTCTTTAAGTCGGAAACAACGACGAAATGCGTGTCTCAAGTGAGTCTAGTGAATGATGATGTCATAATGCTGGTTAAGTTGCCGGAGTTGTGCTGGAGTAAGTCCCCTCAGGTCGAAAGTGTGGAGAGAGAGGAGGATACCGAATTTGAAATGGCGAAACAGTTCGGAGAGCACATCGCCAGGCTTGATTCAAGCAACAAGGCGCTGAAATATTTATGTTGTCATCGCGCTCGTAGAATTTCTCCGATACGCGAAGAGCCGGAAGAGGATGAAGAAGCAAGTAACACAAGAACGACGCCTACAGAAGTCTACAAAACGGTAACAAAAATTAGCGGTAAGAAGTGGAAATTCGCTATGCGTAAACCTGATTTCAACGAACAAACGGGGGCCGCCCAAACAGAGCCCAATGCAGAGCTGCAAGTGAATCGGGTGCGCATCGTCGAACCATCGGGCGCAGTTCTGGAAAACATCGCCACACAAGTCCAACCGGAAGCGGCTACAGCGAATTTCTACAACGCCGCTATGCGTGAGTACATCACACAAGACTTGCGTGGTGCCCTGGTTACTGCCCCCGATTATCGTTTGGCCGAATCAAGAAATCGGGGTCAACTGGCGGAGGTTTCTTCCCAGACAACCGCTTTCGATTTGAACAACACCAAGCCGACCAAACCGCGTCGACGTCATATCGACACTTTACGCCGCTGGTTGTCGAAGCTACCGTTTCGATGTCGATCGCTCGCGTCCACGAAATCGAAATCGCAAATTCATGCAGTTATTCATAAAACGTATTTCGTGCACTGGAGAAAAACATCCGCGTCGAACGATTATCTGAACGGTTTCGGCGTAAAGCCGCGGGTTGTAGAAGAGTTGCCAAAATTAAGACGCTGTCGATCGGCGAATTTTTGAATACGTCATGGAAAAAAAGAGGTTACGACCTCCAAAGACAAACACATAAAAATATGTTTGTATAATAAAAACAAGAAATAAAAGATGAAAAGATGTTGCAAAAATATCTGCCTTTAAGTTAAATTACATAGTAAAGCTTAGTGCTCTGTGCTTCAGGAGAATTTACAGGCTTTGTAGCTGGGTTTTACCGGCACAAGACGTTTTTGACTACTCTGCAGTCCTTGTAAATCTTGGCGAAAATCACTGCACTGCGCTGATGTGTGACAGAAATTCCAGCTTCATTAGCGGCGGCTGAAGTGGAATGTCGGGCAATGTCGTTCGTTACTCCTTGAATGACGTCTTGATATTTTACTGTTTTCGGTTTTGTTTTGGCCACAACAAGGAGCTGCCATGAGACTAATTAGAATAAAAGCCACTATCGTTATAACTATATTGCAGTAAAAAAACTGAACGTGCTAGAGATGTGTAAGCATACCTGGTTCATGGGAACACCCTACCTGGGTTTTGTTTAGATTAGTTACTCAGTAAAAATTATTAGTTTATTAGAAGTAAGAATCACTCTCTAGACCAGTTAATAAAGTAGCGGAAACTCCAACTTTTTTAATTGTGATTAATGTCTTTTATTTTAATTAAAATTAAACTAATTCAAATTTTGGAATGAAGAAAATTAAGTTTTATAATAATGAGCAGTGCTTGATTTAGTTAAAAGTTCTGATGATAAATTTTTAAATGAGGCTTTGTTACAAATTAACATGGAATTAAAATTATTAAATAAACAATAAATTAAGCATTAGTATTAAATATATTAAATTATAAACTTTTACCGGATAAGAAACTAGCAGTAGTATTTCTATATCTACCTATAACCTATTTATGTGTCCGTGGGACCATCCATATCATCCTTAACACCTCTTAGTCTCTCTTCTTTCCTTCCTTTTTTTCTTTTTTCCTTCTTTTCTTCCTTTTTTACTTATTTTCTTCGTTCCTTCCTTCAATACTTCCTTTCTTATTTCCTTCCCTCTTCTCTTTCTTCGTAAGTTGACCTGTACCTTCTTTTGCTTCTTGTTTCTTTTTCCTTTCTTTCTTTTGCCCTTCCTTCCTATCTTTCTTTTCTTTCTATCTTCGTTTTTTCCATCTTCTTTGGACAATACAATATTTAATATTTATATGTTCCTCAGAGTTACTCAAAGTCGTTATGATCGAATAAAAAATGCTCACCTGTTCGGTGGCGATGTCGTTTAGAGTGCGAAAAAAGAAAATGTTTTTTTCATAAGCGTAACCGTAACCGTAACCGTTGAGCGCCACGATAAACAATGCCAGTCGTCACGCTAGGCGTCAGTAAAGGAGTCAAAGTAGGGGGAAAAAATAAAATAAATGAATAAAAGAATTTTAAGAAAAAAATTACCAAATAAAAGAAAATATTAACATAGTAAAAATGAAAAGAATAAGCAAGAGACCAAAACAACAATAACAATATTAATAATAATAACAAAAAGAAACAGTAAACAACAACAATTTTTAATAAATGTAGAAAGAAAATCAGAAGACTTCAAAGAAAAGCCAACAAAAATAACTAATCATAGGAAAACCTTAATGAAAGAAAATAAAAATGTTGTTAATTATTACAAAAACGCATACATATTTTGTGTTAATTAAGGGTAACGGATGGAAATTAATGAAGGCAAATCTAATAGAGGCCAATGAAAAACTCGGAAAGAAATAGAAATCGTAATCTTTTTCTGGGTCGTTTTTTTGCTTTTATTAAAACAAGAAAAAAACGACTATTTTGGTATAAAAGCGTCGTCTTATAGATTATTATAAATACCAGAGACTAGACGAAAATATATTTGGGGAACCACATAAAACTCATACTTCTGGTATGTCGCTTCTAATTGAAGAAATAATTTTCTTAATTTATTTTCCGTTTAGTATGTAGTTAGTTACCGAGTTGGTGCCTAGTTAACATGCTCTCGGCCCACTAATTTTCGTTACTCATTTCGCTTTTCGAGTTCCGCTTGCGATTGTCCGGATCTCAAGGTCCTGATTGCCGAACGGTTTGCCTGCTGTGCCTTTAATGGCCTCTTAGCAGACGTTCTCAGCACGCGCTGTCCAAACAGAATCCCAGAATTTCACTGAGTGTTTTGAAAACACTTCGGTCGATCCTGCTTACCGGCGCACATCGTAACGAACGTTGTCACATGATGATCGTTGACAGGGAAGAGCGAACAGATTGATCTACCGTCGTCATCGTCAGATCACAAGGTCGAATCGCTCGTTAAATACTGCTAACAGCGGATGCTTAGCGAAGGTCAGAACACCGTCAGCAGCGACGGCTGTCAACACTCAGTACCACCCACTGATCTGGGCCGATCCTTCGATGGCACATTCCCAGCTGATCCTCTGTACTTGGCTTCGAATATCTGCAACAACATGAGATACTATGAATTACGAGTATTTAGAGTACTAAATGTATGAAGAGAGCACAAAACAATCTGTTGATAAATACAAATATGTGTAGGTCTCAATTTCCGCCATGGCGCGTCTTTTAAATCTTCGCTCGGTTGCAGTTTTGCTCTCGAATTATTTGAAATCAATTATGAATGCTTAGTAGGATGTTTAATAGTCTTGTAGTTGTTGCTGCTGGTGCTGTTGTTGTTACTATAATTGTTCTGTGGACTTTTGTTCCTTTCAGTTACTGTTTGGGCAAATTTTAGCTTCCTTTTGGACACAGGTGACCAGTCAGTGGGTATTTTCTGTTTTTGTTTTTGCTTTTCACTGTGTTCTCTGCTGTCCATGGGGGGAACTGGCAGCAAAGCCACTTTATAAATAAGAGACAAAAGTTTGTAGATAAAGAATACCGTGGCGAAGCATCGTCGAAGGGCGTAAGATTTAAGATCCGCTACGCTTCGCTATGACATTGAAGCGGAGTAGCCTCTGTAGACCTCGAAGGGTAGTAAACAGTGGAAATCTATACCATATAAACTATAATTTACGGGCAAAGAAATTCTATTCGCGATCTTTTATAAGTTGTATTATATAAAAGTGGGAGGATCACGCCCTTTCTTGGCTGGATGGGTTCTTTTATACTAAATGTTCAGATACTAATGTTTTGTCTTTATAGCACACCTATGAGTTCATGATATAGAAATACAGTACAAAAGTGGGGGAACCCGCCCGAAATTGTTGAACTACTTGCTGCCGATTATAAAATAAAGTACATATATCTTCACTTTTATTACTCTGGTATAAACATATTCGGATTTGCGCCATCTTAGATTCTTAATAAAAAATGGGCCTGATCCGCCCAAAAGTAGTTAATGTAATACACGACTTTCGGGGGGAAATCAAATGTTCTCATCATAGTCAACTCCAAGATGCTGTTATCAGATTTAGAAAAGGTTACTCCAGTCATTTCCATAAACGAAATTACTGTGTATCTTAATTTTTTTACATATGCATACGTTGTGTATTAATTTAAGTGAATCAATCTAAAATTTGCAATGAAATTAGAGTTAAATGGATATTTTAAATGTTCAGGCGTTTCACCTGCGATTATCATTTCTTTGCTAAATTCTCGAAATTTTAAGCGGAAACCATAAAACCAAAGCATGAAATTTCGTAGCGAAAGAATAGATTCATGCGCGTATATAAGTGTATATGTACAATACATCTCTGAAGATGTACCAGGTACATTTGCTTACTCCACCGATGAGGTCCTCTGGATAGAGAGATCTTTGTTTGTTTATTCACAAATATTCGCAAATCCATGCAAAACAAACAATCACATATTGAGCCACGAAATAAGGTCAATTACCAACAAAGAAGGTAAAGAGTACGAAAGGATGCGAAAGGATTTCCCTGAGGAATACAGCTACAGCGTAATCCGCAAAGAGACAAACAGAAGGACGCGCAGAATGACCTATTCTCAAGATATATACGAATATATATGTATGTATACTATATGTATACAAATCGTACCGGTCTAAAAATTTCCCAAAATAATCCTTTTCTGCCAGCAAGGAGACAATAAACACTCCTTTGCTGTGTTTTGTTGTGCCATAAATTTTATGAGTTTCCAATCTTTGTGTTGGCTCATTCGTCGTCGTCGTCCTTTTCTTGACTCAACGTGGATGTGGAACCCTTTACGTAGCCTGACTGAGTGACTTAGTAATTCGGACGAAAGGCTTGCCAGTTTAGCCCTTGAACGCGGAAGTTTTGTGTGCTGCCGGAGCAGGTAGACGACGAGATCACCTCACCTGACATATAATAGCACAGCAACACTTAGCAAGCAACGTTGATGTCTCAATTGATCCCTAAGATTATTCCTCTTAATGGATGTCAATGCTGGTGAAAGACAAGAGGCTGGTGTTGCATCTTTGTGCATACATTAAATCGCTTTAATGCTGAAAGTCACAAGTCAAGGCCAAGTTTTGAAGCGAGGATAGCAGAGGAAGGCTCTGAAAAAAAGTGTTAACTTTGCTAAGAATTCGAGAAGATTGTAAATATTACGAGTACAATAAATACGAATAAGATCGGAAACATTTAATATACCTACCTACCTACATTTAAAGGAACTACCTACTGTGGGTTCTTTTTTAGTAAATACGATTTAGGATAGGATTCATTTAATCGATTCGAAAAAGACACAAAGAAATTTATGTTTAATTAAAAAAAAAATTTATGTAAAAATTTAAAAATTTATATTAGTTTTGAAGGTTCTTTAAAAGATTCATTCTTTTAAAAAGATTCAAAAACGTTATGAAAATTTGGTCTACAATTTTTTAATTTTTTTTTAAGATACTATTTAAGATGTCGCCTCATTACAATACTTTTAAGACTTAAAGTCTTTGAGGGTTTGAAGATTTTTACTGATTTTGAAATATATTTGAACTCTTGTTAGATTTTCAGATAGGATTTAGATTAGGATTTTTAGTATCTTAGGTTTTAGAAGAGATTTTCAAATTTTATTAGATTTTAAAGGCCTGAAATTAAAAATCTAAAGTCGACAAAAGATGAGCTGCTCTTTCAAGATTCATAAAAGTAAAAGTCCGCAACATAACATTATTCTATCTTTCATTCTTATGACGTTGCGAAATCCTCTATGGCCGAAGAGAGGATACTCATTTAGCTAGACGTACGCCCACTTTAGCACCAACATGAAAACTCGATCATCCACCAAAAATAAAAAATAAAACTCATTGTTCCGTTCATCATAAGGAAACAACAACAACAAGTGATCAAAGGTAACAATCTGACAGTATCTCGGAAAACATAGAAAAGCAATCTAATATCTTCACAGCTCATTATGAGCCCCAATTTGAAACCGCTTTCATTCCGCATTGCTCACTCTCTCTCCCTCTCTCTCTTTCTCTATCTCTGTCTCTCTCTCTCTCTCTCACTCTCATTCTTTCTATCTCTCTCCTGGTTGCTTTTATGTAGATTCTCTCTTGCTGGGTGCTCTTACTTGCATGTTGGACGCTCCGTTGATCATTAATCAATTTCTTTGCAGTTTCATTCATTCACATAGGTTCCATTCCCGAATATAACAACTAAAAGAAAAACAGATAATTTGAAAAAACAACTTCGTAGCGCCTCACATTCCTCAAATGGCAGAAGGGCAGAAAGAGGGCCGGTGATGATCTGAAGAAACAATGTCGATCTCAAGAGGTTACGATGATATGAAGAGGCGATTATGTTGATAATGATGATACAATGTATGTATACGATGATGAGTTTTTCCTTTTTCTTTTCCTGTCTCTCTTTTCCCAATTGGGAAGCTCCAGCTAAGCTTGAAGCCTTAATACTTCATTAATCTATACAAACCTCTTCTGCCGACGGTTAATTTTAAACTTTTTTTAAATACAACGATTAATCTTTTACAAAAAATCTTTTGTTATATTTTTCCATCTTTTATGCCATCGGGCACAATAAACTTTTGATCTTTCGTTGGTAATCATTTTAACGCTACCGAAAATTATCACGGATAAGGTCGATGTTTCCATTTTACTCGTAGTTGTATGCAGCTGAGTTTGAGATAAAAAGCAGCTCATTAATTTGTCTACTGCTTCTAGCATTTCAGCTACTGTGAACTAAAGTGCGGGTTGTTGTATCCAACGTGGCACAGAAGGCGACCAATTGTAAGTAGCGAACTGCTGCTGCTGGTTATTTTTTTTCCATGTATCAGAGGAGTTTTCAGTTTTGAAGTTTCATAATACTATTTTTTATTATATGGAATTGTAATTAACTAAAAATTTCCAAACAATTTCCTTAACACACCCCTTATTTAAATGAACACACAATAAAGGACTCCCATTTCCAAAAACCTCTGGATTCATTCTTCCAATTCTCTTTAAACCACATTTAAGGATCCTCAAAATTTATGATATAAAATACAATTCAATATTTGGCTACTCCATTTAAAATATTTTATCTTTATCTTCTCTTTTCTTTATCTATCTCCTTAATAAATATACTTTAAATACTTCTTAGTATAGAAACGAATTTAATAGAAATCTTTAAACTTTTTACCATTTATCCTCACACTGTACGAAACAAAAGACCCATAATTATATGAACCCATGATTATATGAATTGCAAAAATCACATCCAAATCTTATGCAGTTCAACGCAAAATAAACATTGTTCTCAGACATACAGGATTAAAAAATAGATCAGATCATGAAAGTATGAAAATTTGCAACAGGTAGCTTGTCAGTCAGTCATTCAACTCATTGTTCGTTGTAAAACGATTTCAAAGTCAATATTTATTTAAGGTGTGAACCACAAAAACCGAAAGATCAAATCCCTCAAACGATCAAATGTGGAATAGAAACCGATAAAAAGGAAAAGCAGCAAAAACAAAATAAAGGAAAAAAAGGAGTGTCGACGGACGACTGTATTTTAGGATACCAGACAATCGTAGGATTATTCTGACTGATAAAATGTGCTACTAATTATCACAGATACGAGCATATAACTAGAGGATAAACCGACCTGGGCATGGAGGCGACACGAAGGTTTACGAATGTAATTCGAAGAAAAGGCCAAACGTGATGACATGTGAATGCTCACTTTAGCTTCCTCAATTTAGAGTGTGAATTTAAGGTAATTTATACAATTATAGAGGTAGCAATTAACACACATTATAAAAATTGTATGGTAGTTAAATCCAATGGCCTCATGATGTGTTAAGTTTCCGATTTAGTTTCCGATTCAAGAATTCAATCAATTGCTGAGTCCAGTTCTCAGTTTTCAATTGAGTAGACAGACCTTAAGACAGTCCAGAGAAACGAATACGATAAATACTCAAAATTTCTCAGTCAGTTTTGCTATTTGAAACTTACATCGTATTACTTGAATATCTTAGAGTCTAAGACTTAGACAATAACTCAGTTGGACCGGACAGTTGGACAGGACTCGTCCACACGACCGAGCGTCATGTGGTGCCTGTTGAAATTTCCTGCTAAGCCTGAGAATTGCAGCTACTTTAAGGTGTTCATGAACTCGATGTTCTTTCGATATTTTCGCAATAGATTTTGTTATTATATATATTGTTTTTATTAGTAGCTTCTCTAAATAATAGATTTACATGAAAATGTTGGAAGGTTTTTTCAGAAAACAGCACATGGTTCCTGTAGTTTTCGGAAGCGTGTCAAGACTTAATAAGAGCCAATAAACACTGTTGACGGGGGGCCGGGAAGGTCGATACCTAAGGTTAGATGTTTAGACAGGAAGAAGTATGTATTTAACAATATTATTTTGTAATTTTCAATGAATGCATTCGTATATTTAAGGCTTGGGCTTTACGTCTTTACAGTATTAGATCCAATGACCATATTTAAATTTTCAGACTCTTATCAATATCACTTTTGAACTCAATGATTTCAGATTGGAACTCGCAATGCTCAGCTTTAAAAAGCTGCTCTTGTTCTTGATTAGTTCGATCAGTTCCACCTTTGATTTAACAACTGTATTTTATCTATATTTTTACTATATGTTTTCTATATTGCTGAGATCTTGTCATTATTTCACCCTCAACCTAAAAATGAATTAAAAAATACTACAGAAATTTTAATTTTATTATTTTACTTTTATTTACTGCTATTTATTGATTAAAGTCGCATTTAATATCTACTTATATTATTACAATATAATATAATCGAATATCGAAATTATTAAATTTGTCAAAATATGAAGTACTTGCATATTTGAAATATTTATCAATAGAATTTAAAAATATAGCCTCAACATAATACTAAAAAAAAGATGTATATATATACTTAAACTATATAAACATGAAAATGTTAATCTTCCTGTACATATGTACTTACATATATGAAATCTAAACACAGCATCTGGCAAAAAGTTATTTACAAAATTATTACTCATAATAATAGTAAAACTAATTTTATACAATCAAATATTATAGACATCTTTGGATCTTCTATATTATATCTTATTAAATAGAATAACTAAAAAATTTATCGAAATTGAGAGTGAGAGAGATCGGGGTACAACTTGTTATTGCAGATGTCGTTTTCCGTAATGCATTCAAAGGGTTAAATCATAGCTACCTATCAACGTGGTACTATCAAGGTTTATTTTAAATTGTATTGTACCTTATATAGATTTATGGAATTCAAGATTAGGAAATCCGAACCGACCTCTTCAAAAAAACCAAAAAATCATTCACTTTTCACGTTTTCCATCCTTTTCTTCATTTCACTTCACTTTATGTCGCTTAATACCAAGAGTGGTAAAAGGGTTGTGGGACGGGGGCGTAGTTAACCTTTGTGGGTGAGGGGAAGGCATTGAAATTTTGTTGCATGAAATGTGACGAAGATGGGGCAGGGGCACCCGACGCAGTCCCATGTTGGAAGGGCAAATGATGCGCTGCAGACGCTCCGTACTGATGGGGATGATGTGCTGGATGGTGATGCGGAGCATGTGGATGGTGAGGATGATGATAGCCATGGCTTGCGTATTGCGAGTGCTGATGGTGCAGCATATGGTGAGTCTCAAATTGATGAGAGGAATTGGGCGAATCCTCTGGCGATAGTGGTGCAACTGGTCGATTTGTCGATCCGGCAGAGGCAGGTAAATGATTCCAGCTACTGTAGAGCTGATGATTTTGTGCAGCGATGGCCAACGATTGACTCTCGGCTTTGAGTGCAGCCTGAATGTCTTCGTTGCTGTTGCCATTCACCGAGTTTGGGCCACCACCGCCTCCAATTACAGCCGACAAGCTGTTGGGTGTGGGCGGCAGCTGAATGTTCGAATGTACGGCAGCATTGCTAAAGGCCGATGAAGCCGAATCATTCGGGCTTTCGTCGCGCGGTATTGTATGGTTGGTGTCCGATTCAGTGTTGTATGCGGCACTCAGCGGCGCTGTGTTGTTGACACAGGTTCCGGCGACGGAGACGCCATTAGAAGCAGCCGACTGATAGTGCTGCGGAACGGCAGGTTCCGCTGGTAGATTGGCAGCGATTAGCGACGGAGCTGGCAAGGAGTAGCCGGCTGGGTTATAGATTTGGTGCGGCGGTGTTGTCGATGCGGTAGAGGAAACCGTATTGGCCGGCGACAAATTGGCAGAACTGGCTGGGTGGCCGGCATAGAAGTCGTACATTTGTTGGTTGTAGACGGCAGCAGCTCCGGATGCAGAAGCTGTGGGCATCATTGTTGCGTGGGGGGCGGCATAGCCTTGTGGCAGCGGTACTTGATGTGCACCATACCCACTCAGTGCTCCAGCTGAAGTGTTTTGCTTACGCAAACGTGCTCGACGATTGCTAAACCACACTTGAATCCTTGCCTCGGAGAGGTTCGTGCGCTGTGCCAGCTCTTCGCGGGTGTAAATATCCGGATACTGAGTACGCTCGAAAGCACGCTCCAACTCCTCCAACTGCATGGCTGAGAAAGTGGTTCGACTGCGTCGCTGTTTGCGTTTCAAAGCGATGCCCGGTTCGCTCTCACAGTCGGAGACATCCTCGTCGGAGGGCTTAACTGAATGTTCCGACCCTGAAACGGAGCCATGTTGTTGCTGCTGCTGCTGATGATGATGATGCTTCAAAGATTCGTCGCATTCGCCAGGTGCATCACGTCCACGCACCAAGCGCGATATGGCCGAAACCGACGGAGCGGTGGTGCGATCGCAGATGCCGTCGCGTATCAGCTTGTCGCGTATCTCCCAAGAAAAGATACCCGGATTGGAGCGTTTGTACTCTTCGATACGGTTCTCGATCTCTGGCGTGGCAATACGAGGTTTCGAGCCACCAATGACACCCGGTCGTATGGAACCCGTCTCCTGGTATCTGTTGAGGATCTTCGAAACGCAGCCGTGGCTGACGCGCAGCTGGCGCGAGATAACACAGGGTCGTATACCCTCGGCGGCCATTTCGACGATCTTCAGACGAATGTTGTTGGGCAATGGACGGCCGTTGATGAAAACACCTCCCAGTTGATTGACGCGACCCTGGCCGGCGTTCATGTCTACTGAAAGAAAACGAGGAAAAATCGTTTAATCGAATGGAAGGAATAATATTTCGCTATAATAAGGAGATAATCAGGGAGAACGTGATTCGACGGTAATCGTCATAAAAGTCTTTGATCGTTGGAAAATGAAAATAGAAGATTGTGCGTTTTCTATTTCCACTGAAGAAATATCCAAATGTAACGCACTGCTAGCAAAAGATCGTTGATAATTGAAAGAAATGGATATAAGATTTTGTTTATGTGAGAATAAATTGCGGGAAAAGATGAATTTTCTGACCCCAAACACATCTGACAACCGTTGATAGACTCTAAACGCGTGTTTCCGGGACAATTTGAACACTTTGAATCACTTCTGAATTCTAATTGCATTGAAGCGTTTCCTAAAACACATCGCTTGCAATTTGAAGTCTTAAACCTATCGTGCTATATACCTGGAAGTACCTTCGTACCCAATCTTCAGCGACAAAGTGTGCTTCCCGCCGGGGTGTGATTTTTATGATTCCGCTCTGTGATTTCACTTGATTTATGAGCGGCTATAAACAACGTCAGGAGATGTTGTAGAACGGACGCAAAGCACTGACTTCCTAGGAAGTGATGTAAGTGATACACTCAGCGAGGTCACACGACTTTAATTGACAATAGACCGTCTTAATGGATGCCATTAAGGTGCCTTTGCCAGGCGAGAGGTAAGGAGAAAGTACGAAATGCAAAAAGGTTAAGAGAAATTTTAAAAAATCGTCGGATTCCGATTAGTCAAAAGGATTGCATGGATATACTACACTTTCGTAAGAAGCATTTTTGGACACTTGAATTTTTTGGCACTTCTTATATTAGAAGGGATTATACGGTAATTATTCTAGATAAGTAGTAAATTTCTTTGAATTTTTCTTTTCCCCCGAAATGTCTAAATGTTGAAATGTTAAAAACTTTTATGGATTTCTCTACAAGTTTAACTGATGAGTTCACATCCTAACTATCTTATGTTTTATTTAATTCTGATTGTAAATTCGAATTTAAATTTACTTTTTTCCAAGTTTAAGTCTTTCAAGAATAAACAAGAATAAGAGATTGATTTCGAATCAGTATGTAATATTTTAAAAATCTTTGATCAGTTGTAAGACCATCCCGTACCGTTACGATTACGTACCGGACGTTACGCCCCCCTCCCCCCTGCTTTAACCCTTATGAACTCTTGACATGTGTCATTGAAGGTTACCTTGAATGCTTGGGAATCCATTGAAGAAGGGTCTATGCATTGCGGCCGCAAATGCTGTGACTGTCATTTTATTTCCTGTCGATTTTTCTTAATCCGTTTCGATGAAATTTTCACTCACTGTATTAGTTAATTAATTTATTGCTAATCGCCTGGATACACTTATTATGGAAATAAAGTCTTATTTCTCATTCAGTAATCACTTAAAATCTTATAGTTATGCTTTTTTTCTAAAATAAAATACCGCGTCGACGTCTTGCTTGTTCCGTTGTATTTTCTAGACTGACTCAACTGCAGATCCTTGGACAAGATCGTTACTTTTCTGTGAAGCTCAAGTATAGCAGCGACACCATGCGAGCAGCCGAGACCATCCAATGCTGTTGTTTTCTTCATTCTTTCCACACGCTGTTTTGTGTCGGCCAAAAAAAGATGTCAGCCATCAGGTAGGTAAGAAAGGTGAAACTTACCCTGTTTGTCTGATGGTTTGTTGTTAATTGGTGCTGAGAACAAGCCAATCGCAAGCGTTGCTTACACGTTGTCTCTCTCACTCCGCTGCAGTTGGTCCGATGTGGTGCGTTGCTCCCACACCAGAGGCGTTGTTCATCTTTGATTTCTGTTTGTCCCAAACTATTTTTTATGTTGTCATTTTATTAACGGGAAACCACTTTTTATTTGTTGACATTTTTGTTGTTTTACTGCTTTCTGTTCCTCTTTCTCTCCCTTTCTCTCTATCTCCCTCTCTCTCTCTCTCTCTCTCTCTCTCTCATTCGTCTAAATAACTTGTTTCCCCATTTCTTAACATTACAGTAGCGAAGCGTGGAACAGGTTCCAGTGACTGCACCTGACTGGTGTTCATATATTTTGGCAAAACCTTGAGATTTTCCACTTCGGTTATGGCTGTCAGTTGGTCTTTTAACCAATATTGACTTCACTTAATTAAGTCTCACTTTCGGACGTCTTAATAAACTTTATCAGTTAACTGTATTTTATTTTATTTTGGAATGAGAATGAGTTACGCTTTTATATAAGCTTATAATTCAGTTTATAATAAAAGCAAAAATTTTAAGTATGTAGATTGTTATGCGCATCTGTTGGCAAGTTATTTTTGGGTTACCATTTAATATAAAAAATGTTAAATTTTAACATTTAATTTTCATTTTAAACGTATACGTAAGGATAAATTGAAGATTTGAAAAACTGACTATAACATGAAGGTTCTTGTCTTGATCGGTATATCGAAGATCAATTTTCTTAAGGAAGGTAGTTAAGCCACTTTAAGCCAGTAGAATCACGTCCTTTCTGAATCCTGATACTCGAATGGGTTCTTTTATATCAATGGGTTATTCTTATCACAAACATTTATATGGTAAATATGGATAAAGTAGACTGGCCACGCCTGTTTACGATGTAGTTGATCACCAAGATCGGTCAATTTCTTATAAAAAGACTAAAAATATCGAACTTTCTGAAACCGATTTTTTACAAAAGGATTCTATGTTATTGTTGTTTGACCATAGCTTGACATAATTATTATTTCCAATGAAAACAAAGAATATCAACAAGGAATCGAAACGTAGAGACAGGCAAACAAAAGGACGAAGAGATGAATATAACTTTTTTGATAACATCGAGCGTCAGTCAAAACGAACTACATACAAACACACATTTAATGTTACATTAAAATATATGAAAACATCATCAGAGAACATCATGAAAATAATAAATGAGATCAGAAAGAGAGATAATATGTATATCGATAGGGTAAAAGAAAACACACACATATGTACATAGACATATAACACATACATTTAAATGCTTGCAATCGATGAGCAAAAACACGATGAACATGTCACCCAAGGTCACTATCACTGAATGTGCATCTCTCACTGAAGAGCATTAATGGCTCTCCCCTGCGATTTCGGCTGTTGTTTTTGGTCAAGGATTTTTCTCTTTTTGCAAATGAAAATGGTATCGAAACAGTCTTGACCAACAAGTAAAATCCAAGTGTAACCGAAACAAAATTTGCGGGTTGTTTTACGAGTATTTACGATTTCGAAACGGTAGTCATTGGTTTTGGACTCATTTTATAGAGAATGGGCTAAGGTCCTCAAGGACACAAGGTCGTTGGATACAAGGATTAAAAGGACGCATGCATGTTTTAATGAGAATTTTAAGAAAACTGGTTATGCTTCCTTTTACACAATTTTTATTCCGTGGCGTTAAAATTAATACTCATAGAAACTCATTCAATTAATTAAATTAATCTTTTCGATACGCTCTCCGTGGGGGCTGCAGTTCTTACAGTAATCAAACTCACACACACACACACACTAATACACATCAATACACACTACCATACACACACATACACACCTACAATAAGCAGTTACAGTTGGCTGCGTGAAATTCGATAATTAATCAAATTCATACGCCAGTTGGTTTTCCTCTCCAACCGGAAATTACAATAAAAGAGAGCACAAGAGAGCGTGAAAAGGATATGCTTAGAAACAATACTTCAAAACCTGAAAAGAATACCTGGTTTGCTGTTAATTTGACTTTGGAAGAAAGCGAAGTTTACATACTTTCCTTACGTTTTATTTTCGAATTTACATATCGTATATAAATTTGCATTTTTATATGCTTTTATTTATAAATAAATTTCTCAATTTTATGTAATTTCCTCTTTCTTTTATTCTTTTAACGTTTCTAATGAAGAAATTAGGTTTTTCAATATCATTTCAATTCGAATTTCAATTTTTAGTTCGTACATATAAAATATTAACCAAGTACAATACAATATATTATTAAATATGAATCTAAAACTAAAACAAGTATATTTCATATTTAAAAATATTCATATTTCATCATTAAAATTATAATGAATTTTAAAATACCATGATTTTAAATCTAGAACAAGTGATCCAAAATTAATCTGTCCGAAAATTAATCGAAATGTTATCAATTTGAGAAACTGAAAACATAACGATTTTAACCATTTATAATCGTAATTTAAGAAGAACATTAATTTCAACCTTTAACTAATTTTCACTAATTGAAGTGACCGACTTTAAAACGAATAAAAGTAACTAACTTTGAAATTAATTAATGTGACCGAACGGTGAAATTATTTTAGAGTAAACCAGTCTTTTCAGTCTAACCACGGGATGGTCCATAAATAAGTTGATAATAAATATTTTTCATTATATCAAATCTGTTGTGATTTTAATGAAAAATACTTTAACCGAATTTTGACAGCAAGAAATCTTTTGTGATAAATGAAAATTTAAACTTTTCATGTAAAAATGTGTACGTTTTGTGTACGTTATTTATACACTTCAGATATTCGATTTAACAATCATTAATATTTTATTATTGTTAAAAGCTTAACTAACTGCTTAATGATACACTACATCGTGAAGATGATGGTAGTCTTTATGAACTCCGATATTAATAACTGGAGTCTAGAAGACTTAATTGTGAGTTAAGTTAATGAAGTCTAATTTGTATTAATTGATGTTTAAGTATGAACTGATTGTGACTTTTAGAATTGTAATGGTTTTAAAAAAAAATTATGAGAAAGTGTCAAATGTCGAAATGTTAAGATTAAATACAATATTAAAACAGATTGGAAACATTTCAACCTATTTTAGTTCTCGAAAGAGCGTAGGTAAAAAAATAAAATATAGATTGTATATAGGGTAATGTAGATAAATATAAACAAAACAAATACTTAAGAGTTAACAACAATATTCTTAACATTAGAACATCATAAAATAGTTTTATTAATGAGTATAGAATATTAATCGCGGTGAAGATAAAATTACATAAATTCTAGTGTCATCATATCGCTAATTTCAGATCTGCACCAGGTACATGATTAGATTGTGATAATCACCTGGTCTTCTATTCGTGTTAAATAACCCTCGTAAGCGTTGTAATCATTATTTTGTTTGTTGGCAATAAACCAACGTACGACTCAAATCAGTTCGAAATAAACTTTTAAGAGCCGAAATAAAAGACAACCGCCATTTATCAGGACCGGAAAAAAGCAGGTACGAACTGAGCAACACTAAAGAGAGTATATCGTAGTCAACGTTTTTGCGCGTTTCAACTAAAACTAAACTGATTTCATTCACAGCTCCGTAGGAGGCATCATAAACACCTCTAAGTAGTTTATTCACGTAGCACCGCTTGACTTCCCGAACAAGGATATGTTACTTTTATCCTTGCTGGTTCTGCTGGAGAATGCGCACATTTTCGAGGAATATCTGCGACCGAAGACAATGCGAGAGCAACGCGATGTAGAATTTCTTTGCACATCTATTCAAAGATTCTCCGCAGGATATGACGACGTGATTTTTGACGTTCGTAAATTTGAAAATTTGGCTAAATGTTTCGAATTTCGAAATTATTACTTCCAATGAGTATATTTAAAAATTCCTATGAGTCTGTATTAAATATCGTTTTATGCTATATAACGTGTAATTGTAAGTTTATAAACACTATAATGATCGTGTTCGATTTCGAATCGTCACTTATTGTTAACTAACATCTAGCTTTGGATGATGTCTCGTTCGAAATCTCATCGAAATTTGTGTTCATTATACTATACATACTACTATACATACTATAAACTAAATATCCTACGATATTTTATTGGTTGGAACCTTATATTCATGCCCCATGTCTGCACCCATTTTGAAAAACGTCCTGAATAATTTTGTTCTACCCAAAATAAATAAATACCCGGAAGTATACTCGGACACTCTCGCATTTTGTACTCTCGGCGCTCTAAACTCTGTGCACTCTATACTCTCTCTCTCTCTCTCTCTCTCTCTCTTTTTTTTTAAATTGTATAAAATGTCAAAATGAAATATTCATAATAGTAGTAATCATAAATATTATTTTGATGACCTGTCATTATTGTGATAATGTTAGTATAACCTTCTATTCTCATCTTTATCCTAAACTTTTAAAGGAAATAAATTATTTATTCTAAATCCTCACTCTCATTCTCTTTCTCTCTCTTCTGAACTCTTTCTGGTAAACCGTCTGAATAAAATTTAGTTGTAATCTACTTTTTCTTTCTAATTTTGACAGCATCTTTCGTATTACACAAAAATAGATCGGTAACTTAATTTGGGAGCAGTCTTTAAAGGCAAATCAATTCGATTTGCTGCTAACTTCAAAGGCTTCAGAGATCTCTTTCAAGTAAAATGGCCTTGATATATAGTGTGACATAAAGTGTAACAAATTTACTATGACAAATTTGTCAACCAGACAGAGGATGGATAACAAGAAGTTGCCGATAAATGTGACAATAGTGCATACATGCAAGTTTTTGGCCAGATAGTAGTTTAAAAAACCAAAATGTTTTCAAAACATTTGCTACACTTTGGGAAACATGAAACATTTCGACAGAGGAACCGAAGGATGTAAGGATATTTCGGTGAGCGCCATTATAGACACAGCTTGAACAGAAACAGCAGGCTTGGCCTTGACAGCAAAAGCAGAGAGACAGACAGATGATTGAAATGTAGCTGCATTCCTTTAATGAAATACTGACGGAGTTCTAATGTTGCAATAATGAAGACTTAAGATACTTACGAGTGTACTTTAATTTAATTTACGTTTGTTGGGATCGCCAAATACAAGTACTTGTTTTCGACATATAAACCATAAAAAAGGAGAAACCTAAAAAAAAGTAAGCGAATGCCACCCAGCTGTTGTTGGTAGGAGTTCGCCAGCAAGTTTGCCGCCATGCAGCCTCATTTGCATCTCAGTTGGGCATGAAGCAGTGTGCTTTGAAGCACCAACAAGATCAGAGTTGAGCATAATAATCACAAAGCAAAGCATTCGGCTCAGCAGCGATCAACGAAGATCAGTGGTGAGAGAAAATTCATCAGGCGATGCCTTATTTAAATGTAGAGTGTTCCGCTTTCGTCTCCACTCCCCTCCACTGATCCATTCAAATGTCCCTCCTACTCAATTTTGTACTCGGGAGTTGTAAATTTCGTAGAATCAACGGAATTGAAAATTTGTATAAAAGAAAGGAACTTCCAGGAATTTTCCAGTTGGGTGGACTTTAAACTAAAGCGCGTAAATTCGAATTGGACAGGCGTCTAAATTTGTCGCGTATCAAACGAAATCAACTATAAAAGCGATATTTCTGTCTTTCTTTTTCGATGTACAAAAAACGATGTCTGTCTCAGAAAAAGAAAAGATGCAGAAAAGTTTGCACTTCGACAGACACACAACGTGTTTGCTGATTCTGATGATTCTGCTCCTTCTGCTGCTGGTGCATTGTTGCCCGAATGTCTGCCAAATGTGTGTGATCATTAGTCATTCGTTGTGTAGTGCTGCACACTCCACATTCTGAATTCACACCCTCGACCACGGCCTCAACCGAACAACACCCACCTTTCAAAACTCATTAGGCCCCCAAACTGATTTAGATTGTGTCTACTTTTTGTTGCTGTTCGATTTTATTTCACCTCTCATTGCGGGACGCTGGTACCAATGTTTGTGCCTTGTGGCGGTGCGATCACAAAAGCCAACAAATTGATCATTAAACAGAAGGAAAAGCGACTGCAAAGACAATGAAATGCGCCTGCGGAAACACTTCGCTGGGAGCGAAGATGAGAGAGTGTCTGAGTAGTCTTCGGAGCACCGGTGTACCGAAGTCAAACATCTGGAAGTGCACTACAGTGTTAAGGTGCTGCTGACTGACTGACTGACTGCTCCTCGCACGATCAGCAGAATAAGATTAATATGTTTCTTGATGCTTGTAGTTTTTTTGTTTCGTTTTTTGTTTTATATATTTTTGTAATTTTATTTCACATCATCAGCAAACAACCTGTTGTTGTACAAATGATTGTCGGACGACTATCGTTTTGGTCGCTTGAACTGCGGCTGCTGCAGCGGCTGACCTTTCCTCCTGATCGACGATCGCCGCCGATTGTCTGCGTTACACTCGCTCGTTGTCTGCGTTACTTGCGCTCAAAATTTTATATGTCAAAATCATCCATAGATCATCGCACCGTTTACCCCGTGCTGCTGAAAAGCCATGCAGTAGTTTTTGTTTTGTTCTTGGATTTGCTTTCGTTATTGTTTCATTGTTTTACTTTTGAGCCAGCATCTCTGCTAGACGTTTCGATCGTGATCGGTTTTTTAAAGTGACGTATTTCTCACATCATAATACATCAAATGGCACCGGCAACATCAGGTTCTTCGGACAGACCCGTACTGCCTCTGAAACAAATCATTCCTGCCTGCCATGTTGACTGCAAAACAGTTCATTAATCATATTGTTTGCATGAGAGTTTATTAAATTACAATATCAACTTTATAGAAATACAATACAATAGATACAAATCAAAAGCCTTCGACTTACAGACTCATACTTCAGTTGAGCTACTAAATAGATACTAAAATACTCACTACTTCCTGAACAAACAAAAAAAGATCGATCAACCATAAATTATTGCCTACTCGGTCAAATGTGCTTCCGGCCACTGAAACTATTGTAAGATGAAAAAAATAATATGAATGCAGCTACTATTTAAAGTGGTTTCAGAGAGTTAAATCTAGGAAGTAGAGATTATTATGGACAAGGTTGCATTTAATAAAAATTATATACATTTGTATACTTTAGCCAGCTTCTATCTACGTATAAGTAGCATTACAATCATAGATTATCAATTATGGGTAGAAGTGGGTCACAGAAAATAATCCACCTGATTTTAGTTCAGTCAAATATAGTTAATGATTTCTTATTGTATAAGATTTTTTTGGAAAACCATCCAAATAGTATTTCGTTCCGATCACTATTATATCCAAAGTAAACCCTTTTATAGAACACAACCATTTTTACATTAAAAGTACACCTATACCTCGCTTTGCGTCGTTTCGTTTTGCGTTGTTTTCGAAGTTGCGTCGCTGCTTAATTAGTACCAATTTTCACTGTACGTCGTTAGGTTTTCGATGTTGCGTTGTTTTGGGTTCGAGTCTTTAATTTTTTTCTTGTTTTCTAACAGATGGCTACACTTTTGTTTGTAATTGCGCCATGCCATCAAATTCGGGGATTCCTCTTCTAACTGAAAATCAACGCAATTTTAATACAGTTTTATTTTTACTTTGTTTTGCTAATTTTAGAGTTCAGTTTCAATTATGTAGTGTTCATATTGTGCTTTTTGTAACGTTTCAATTAGTGTTTGTGCTTTTTAAAAAAGAGAATAATTAATTTCTATAAATTTTTACGGGTTGTTTCTGATTACAAAAAAGGTAAATATTTTTCCAATTTATTTATTGGCAGAGTTATATTATTTTTGTTTTTTTAATGTTTACTTTGATCGATTTTCTTTTTAAAAAATAGTATTTTCGTAACCCTGGAACCTATCTTCGATCTTTACATGGTTTGCTATAGAAAATCTTAATTCACTTTGCGTCGTTTCGATTTGCGTCGTGTTTTTTTGGAACGTAACCCCGACGCAAAGTGAGGTATAGGTGTATTCTTAAAATTTTAATGGTGAAACGATATCCGGACCTAATATAGTCGTATTTAAGCAGCCAGAGTTCCACCGATCGTCAATACTTAAAATGCCCCAAGTGTAGTTGAAATGGGCGTACCCTCTGCCCTCATTTAAAATTTTCCATCAAGTTTTAACCCTTTATATTATTTTGTTTGAAGAATTTTTCACTTTAGGGTAGCTAGAAACCTAGGTTTTGTCTACAAAATATTTCTACATCCAACCGAGTTCCAAAAATTGTAACACGTTCGTGAAACTATCAACCGCACCATGAAAACCGAACAACCGCAGTCATCTGGCCAAAAAGAATACCGCAGAAAACAAAAGATAAACTAAATTCAGACATCTGAGTCCCATCCACAAACAACACCCACTTCGGAGCAGGTTAAAAGGCAAGTTTTAAAAAAATCAGAAAATCTTCCATTGATTCGTACGCCTTTTTGTTGTTATTGTTATTTATTTCAGTTTTAATTATTTGGAAGACACTTTGTTCTGCTCTCAGCCGATGATATGAAGAAAATAGGATTTCCCGAAAAATCGAGCAAGCAACAAACCAACCCATAAAGAAATAATTCCACAATTAAGTATGCACTCCAGTAGACAACCCGACAGGCAGCGACCAGCGGCAAGGGTTAATCGGACAAAAAGTTCCTACCTACGCGTAGATCGATACTGCTGCATATGCAAATCAATGGGTGGACCTGGTGCAACTGAAGCGAAGTGGGTGGATCTGCGTTAAGCCGCATCTAAGTGGCTCGAACCTACCTGACTTGACTTACACTACAACAACTCTGAGAGCAAACGTTTACAAATGTTGATCAATACAAATGGGTTATGTTGGCCCTTTTTAATGCGATTAACCCTTGTAATGGATTTAATCATAGCGGCTTAACAGCTTAAATCGGAAATCTTTGCAAAATATTTGAAGAAGTCAAACATCCTTGTTTTTGCTGTTTAAATTTGTATATACTATATAGAGATCAAATATCGACGAGGTGTTAGTCGACACAAACTCTACCATTTGATGGTATAATTTGTAACATATGTTGGGTTGGTCAAGTGGGCCGAATAGTTTGTCATCAGTCGAGAAAAGATCTGGGCGAAAGGATGTTAGGTCCGGGAGAATGATCGACTTTGCCTCCGAATTTGGGCAGAAGTCAACATTTAATATGAAAACATATGCAGAGACAGACAGCCACCGTTATCTGTATGTATATTTTACTCTTTAAGGCGTTAAATTTATGAAAACCTCTTTTTAAGTAAAACTAACGAAGATAGGAGAACAAATTGTGGAAAAAATCTAACCGTAAAAAAACAATTGCAAAGAATTCGCTAAATGTTTGTTACTCATATCATCAACATTGGTATTTAAGTAAATTTTAAGTTTGTTTAGTTATATTGTAAACCAGTATTAAAGCTTAACTTAATACCAGTAATAATAGACTTAATTTAATAGATTAAATTGCTTAATCACTGGTCAAAGCCATGGAAGCTGGCTTTTTGTATGATTTATTCAATCGTTAATAATAATCAAATAAAATATGTTAAAATACAAAAGAATACATCGAGTTGAATTAAAATTTAACACTGTAAATAACAAAATTGAGTAGAATTAAACTAAAACAATAATGAAAGATTAGTGAAAGATAAAGAAAATATACAAAACTATACCCAAAAACTATACGGATATAAAAACAAAGCCATCAAATAATAGATTTTTCCATTCAATGAGTCTAGGATGAAATAAGGACAACCACGCGAGGATGCAATAAAACCGCATTCGTGCGTAACAATGGGCAAACAAATACAGATTATATGGGCGGGTGCTAAAAGTCAAACGCTACGCAAGCGCAGAGCTCATAAAACCGCACAATTCACTCGTACGCCGCGGCATGGAAGACATCATCGTCCAACGACAACGATCCGAGATCAAGGTGAGCCAGCGAAAGGATACACAAAGCGAGCAAAAGAGCAGAAACACAAAGTAATAAAGTCGCGATCTGGCTTCAGTACCCAACTCATTATAAAACGATAAACGTCAGTAAAACATTCGGTTCGGACCGCTCGGCTGACCAAATATTGAAGTAATATTATATATACGAGTAAATATTGTACATAGTATATCTTATAGGTACGCAGCGAAGGGAAGGAATCGTTTATGATATACAAAGAAAAATTTTGTTGAAGATGATAACAATGAAGCTCTAAAGTCGAACATTTACAATATCCATGTTTTGGAAAGTTTTTCCAACTTTTCGGACAACAAATTCATTGGAAAACATTATAACTTTCTATGACTGTAGCTTAGCAGTCTTTTGGGATGAAAAGGAAGCAAAAAATAAAAGCAGAAATAGGAAGAAAGAAAAAACTAACAAGTCAAGTCAAAAATTTAAACAGAGCTTCAACAAATCAGCAGCCATCAGTGACCGTGAAATCACAGTATTTTTCACTGATCATATACAGCATAATACAACAATTGCAATAGAAACTAAATGAACACGGATGTATGTATGTCTGAACGTTTGGCTGGCTATTCAGATATCCACCAAAAAATTTACAAAGCGCAATTTTATGACGGTTTTCAGGGAAAACGTTGCGTGTGTATCTGCATTTCTAAGGTAGGTAGGAGTAGGATTTCTCAAATTTAGCTCTTCTATATTGTAAAATACACAAAGACAACCTTCTTTTGTCATCCATCATGAACAAATAAATATTTATGACTTACGAAAGCATTTTTTTGCCTATATACTGCAATTTTTAACATGATGTTAGAGCAGCAACAAGATTTTACAAAAGTAATACTTTATGAATGCATATAAGAAAATATTCTATGTATGTTTCCTTTGACATTTTTTTAAAATTATTGTAACATTATCAACATTATCTATTTTGAAAGTATTTCCAGAAAATAACAATATTAAAGCCTATAATACCATTTGCGGCGTTAATCTCGCGTTAATCTCGCGTTGCAAACATAGTATAATATTTTAATTACAATACAACATAGAAAACTAAAATATTGAAGTTTTATTCAATGAAATATGAAGATGAGCTTCAATATTCAATTGTAACTTATAAGTTGTTGTTTATTTTGCGATTTTACTGATAATTCAATTATAAACGAAAAAAGTAGTCATTTTCCTTATTTTTGAATCTAACTTTTCGATTATATGAATTGACTGTGCTATCATTAGTACATATAACAGAAATTGTGGGTGTGTTTTATTAAAGTCTAGAAGGCTTTTTAACAAATCTAGGAGACTATCAACAAATTTGTTGTTGTAAAAGGGGAGAAGGAGCAAATTTATAATCACACTGTAATATCCTTTATTTTGTGATTATGTTGTCTTATATTCTTATTAAAGGTCATTAAAATAGCTTTCTATATTCACAAAATAAAAACTCCGTTAAACTAAAAATAAATGAACCTAATAAATTAAACCCAACGTCTAAACTACACACACACCTCCCCCCCCCCCCCCCCCCCCTCCCCGCCTTCCACCGCAACACTCCACCCGACCCATCTATCAACAACATGAAACAAACATTCAACAAACACGAAAGAGATGAAGTTATGCGGTAAACAAAACATTTCTATACGTTAGCTCCTCCTTCATTAACAGTTAGTTATTAACACTACTTAGTCTCAAATGACTAGCGTAGGAGAATCCAGAAAACCTTACCGCAAACATGGCATGCCGAATAGCATTCGTTGTGCCTCTTTTCACGTTGCTCAGTTTCTTACTCCGATACATTTGATAGCTAGCGCTAGGAAAACTCGACAGGAGTTTTCCTCCCCATAACTATCTTGCTCTTCATTTACTCTGCTCTCTCTTTCTCTATCTCTTTCTCTTACACTAGGGAATTCAGTGGTTAGAGTTCTTGGTTTTCATGCGGTTTGGATTTTCGGTCGCTTTGGTCAGTATTTTTAACCTATCCCGGTTTCACACTCAGCGAGGTACTTCGTGTCCCCGCTGCTCGTTATACTCGAAAAATCCTTCGCTAATTTCGAGGAACTTCTCTTCTCTGACTTGAATATAAGCAACAAACATTTAGGATGATAATGTTTGTCGTTAATCGTTGGCTTTTGACCTTGTTGTGTGATTTGTTTTTTCGATACGCCGTTGGAACTAATTTGATTTAAAACTTTGAAGTCTATATTTTTGGATTTTGGTAGCGTTCGGTTTTGTATGTGTCCCTAAAATTATGCGCTTAGCAGGATAACCGGTGGTTATAGTGTGCGGTGGTGGACTGGTGAACTGTTTGGTGAAAATTCTGGCTGGGATCTGACCAGACTACTGTGGAGACATTGTAGAATTGAGAGAGTGTATGGCGAGGTATACGCGAATGTTTCGCGGAAAGAGATCTCGACTTTTGAAAAAGCAAAAAATTTCAGTATCCGGTTTATTTCAAATTTCAAGTAATTTCGGTGAAGGTCATTCGCAGATAATTTCGTCATTTGAAGGCTTAGATTCTTCAGATGCTCAGATTTCATCAATTGTTGCAATGCTACGTTTAAAAGTATATTCAAACTAAACTAATCGGCAGATTTTCGCTCCGTCAATGTTGGTTATCGCTACAAATGTTGAAATTTGCGAATGTGTCAACGTTAAGTCAATTGTTACATTAGGAGCACCATTAATAATTTCATTTTTCTCCAAAAGTAAGCGAATTTCAATAAAATTTTGTTTAACATGCATAAAAGATACTTCAAATACCTTTCTAACGATACCAATAACATGTTGGTATCTTGTATATTTTAAGAGATATAGGCCTGAAATTTTCAACCTTCAACGGGCCATAACTCGAAAAGAGACAAAACAATTGCCGTGAACATGCTCCAAGATCTAGTATACAAAAGAAACAAGGTGATAAAAGTGCAACAAAGTTACAAAAGAAAGCCGCCCGTGCGTTTGATAAGTTCAAGAACGAACACGGAAAGAGTTTACTTTTATTTTCGGCTGCAATAGAGAAGCATTGAAATTATAAACGTTGTTACTATTAATATACAGTCTGAAAACGCACAGTCACGGGCACAGAAAGCGCAGCAATGTCCGAACAGAAGAAAAACGACAACGAGGAAGAGTTAAACGACCTGCTTGATAGTGAGTACAAAGTTTGCAAAAATCACCGTAGTTATGTAATGGAAAGTATATCTCTCAAATATCAACAGATGCGCTGCAAGACTTTAAAACCACACCCGGCGGATCAGGCGACTCTAAAGATGCCGACACCGAAGGTGCTGGTGCTGCGGGCATAAGCGATGATCCAGATGCATTCTTCATGTAGGCTTAAGGAATACTTACGTACATATGTGCCATTAGATTGCTACATGTATTTAATTTCCTAATGTAGAGATCAAGCAAAAATATTGGCGGAACGTATGAACACACTCTTTGGTGGTGGAGACACACCCAGTAGCGGCGACGTAGCACCGTTACCTCAAAACCCTGAATTAATAATGGCTGGTTTCAAGAAGATGGCTGAAGCTGCTGCTATGACACTACAGGGCGATAATCCAGCAGATGACGAAGAGGTGGCTAAATACTCGAGCAGCATAGCTCAGGCACTGAAGGTGGGTGGATGATATAAAAGCATTATTTTCAATATCTGCAACAAACTGAATCTTCCTGCCATTAGGGTCTGCAGGAAGGCGCCGACAACTTAACTGCTCCCGTGTCCGAGACTGATGTAGCTAACATGTTCAGTTCACTAAATTTTGAGACTGTACGTTTTTTTACTCTTCACTTTTCAATACAAGTTCTATTAAATTTGGATTCTCACTAACATAGGATGGTGGTGATAGCGAAGGCAATACGTTTCTTCCTTTCATGGAAGGCATGATGCAAAGTTTGCTTTCTGCAGAAATCCTTTTACCCAGCATCAAGGAACTGATTGAAAAGTATCCAAAGTTTTTAGAAGAAAACGCTGCTAAATTAACGACAGAAGATAAGGAAAGGTAAACACATATGTTATATTAATTGAACTTTGTTTTACTTGACGATTAAATTACATTAGGCGTGGCCCCCATAACTCTGCCAATTGCACTTGAAAAAAATAATATAAAAATGAAATTTGTATTTCATATATAGGTATGGAAAACAACTTGCACTCTACAAAACCATCGAGGGACATTTAGAATCCGAGAAAGCTGACGATACGGCAGTAGTTAAGCGTGAGAAATTCAAAGTTGTGCTCGATGACATGCGTAAGCTACAAGAATACGGTCAGCCTCCTGAAGAGATACTTGCAGACACTGCTGGCGATTTGCCCATGCTGGATCCAAATGTAATGGGAGGTGCCGCTCCAAACCCACAATGCCCGATGATGTAGTTTTATACCCCACTTTTAGTAGTGCGTAACACTTACAAAGTGCTTTACTGCGTTAGAGGAAAGCGGTTATACACTATGTAACAATAACATTCAGTTGTTTATGTTTATTTATACTCAAAAAATTGTTATTCGTTTCAAAATTCATGTCCTTGATATATTTAGATTAAATTAACCCATTTGTTTCGTGTCTCAATACACAGTGTAAAAATAAATTATATTCTAAAAATTAGCAGTTCTGTATGAACTTGTAACAGTCAAAATTTTTATAGTTCGTATTTTAAAATAATTACGAAATATTTTATAATAAACGATACAGAAAAAACTAATCTCGACTGCATTCTTAACGCACAGAACTCATTTTTAAGCACTACTTCCAAGTAAAAAGAAAACAATTAATGAACGTTTAAAATTGTTGAAACTTTTTTAGAAAATTTATCATTTTACATATAAGAAAAGAACACAATAATCATAGGAAAAATCTTCGCCTGGACTCCATAGCGTGACGTTTATTTGTTATGATCCATGCATAGTCTCCTGTTTTACTGTCAAACGTGCCCTCCTGCAACGAGCGCAACTTCAGGGTAAAACGTGGTCCCAACTCACGCAATTTAACCCTTTTTCCCTCCTTCGAGAACTCGTAACGATGATGACGGAAGAATATGTAATCGCGTTGATTGTGGAACGTTACAGCCCGACGTCCTCGAAATTCGGGGTCGTGGTGAAAAAGAGCGCCCAGCATTCGGCCTACTGTTAGACCCAGGCGAGTTGTAAAGTTCGTCAGTATGACTTCGGGCCGATGCTTGGTGATTTCCTTGTGATCTCTCTTAATATCCGACGTAAGCTTAACGTTGCTTACTTTGAAGTGTGCGGTCGGTCCATTCGGCAGATGAATAACCAACAATCCATTCGGCTTACGTCGATCTTCGTTGATGATCACAACGTCAGTGTAATTTTCACGTACCGCACTTTTGCAAATTTTCTTTACCGACGACTTGTTGCGTATCTTCACCAAAGCATTGGGAAATATTCGTCCCAATTCCAAACCAAACTTACGCGTCTTTGTTACCGGGTTATCAGCGAAGGTGATTAGAACTTTCGGCTCATAGGTCCTTTCAAAATAGGAAGCAAAATCATCGATTTCCAGCTCTTTGCGAAGCTCTTCATTGTCAGATTCCTCGAGATTTGCTACCGTCGTTTGATCTTGCTCACGAAGGCTCTCGATTGTGTGGCCAGGATTGGCCGGAATGCCAGCTTTGCGCCTGGCGCGACGTTCTTGCATTTTCTTCTTGTGTTTCTCCTTTTTCATTTTACGAAACAAGGCCATGCGCTGTTCCTTGTTGCGCATTAAACTGAGTGGATTAATAACTGGCATTCGCACCTGAGGCTCCTCGTCATCATCGCCTTCTTCGTCATCATCGTCGTCGTCACTGCTGGTGTCTGCGGAATCTTCGTTTTCTGCTTGTGCAGTAGACGTTGACATTTTCGAAATCTTTGAGACAGCTTTTGTGCTGGTTGTTGGCTTCTGTTCAGTCCCGGTGTCAGAATCAGAATCCATTTGCTCATCTTTCTCTTCCCGCTCGGCTGTGTCAAAATTATCATCACTATCAGAATCGCTTGCCATTTTCTATTTTGGAGTGACAAACAATTTTAGATTATTAAATATCAATTGAAATTGTTTTGAAAAACCTCAGTCGCCTTTAAAATATAAATGCACGTGTTGATGTTTGCAAGAACTGTTTAAACAAGCTGTCAAATTTTCTATTTCTATTTTGATCGCTCGTTCGTTTTAAAACAAACATTCACAAGGTTTGTTCAGTGATGTGATGTAGCAAACTACAATTACAAAACATTCCGTCTTAACCTTTATCTTCGCTAAATATATTTTAAAACTCATTTAAAACGATAATCTTTTATTTTATACTGCAGAATTATATTTGTTTATATTCAATGAGAAAGAAGAAGAAGCTTTTGCATTGTTTGCCACTTAAAAAACCATTTATTTTGTTCAATAATTTTATTTTATTTTTATAGATTTTTCTATTAAAATTTTTGTGATTATATGGAGCAAGTGCGTTAGTAGAAAATCTATTTTGAGATCTTGTTTACGTCAATCTCAAAAGGAAATGCAAAATCTAATAACGCGCTCGCCGCACCGAACACTTCAATAGTACATTAATTCATATAAAATGCTTCACTGAATAATTGAATTGATTGTTACATCTATATAAGTCACTCTGAAACGTTAACACCTTATGTATACAGTAAACACGAATCGTTAAATTATAAAATTAATTTATACAAATTTAAATTTACCAATATTCGCTACAGCAAATAAATAATAAAATTTCCACAATACCCAAAAATAGATCTTTAACAAAAAAAATAAGTTATATAATACCAAAAAACATATCTATTTACAAAATATATGTCTATATGTAAACACAACCATAATTATTCAAATTTCACTCCAAAAAGTTTGTACGACCTTTTTGACAAATGAATTCTATTCGAATTTAAAAGAAACTAGCTAAAACAATAAAAAATTTTAAAACACGACGATATGTATAAAAATATTAAAATATAAAACAATATACAAAATATTTGAGCAATTGTTCAGTTCTAATTAAATGTAAAATCTTATATACATACATACAATAAATTAATACAAAATTATTTCCAGTTAAAAATACCACACCATTGAGAATAAAATATTCATGAGGCTACTATAAAAAAGTTTCAATATAATTTGTTCGGTTCTCTTTGTGCTAGCCTCCAAATTGTACTTATTAACTCTATGATTGGCAAAATAATTTCAATATTTTTGAACGCCACAATTTTTTTCTTATAAATAGTTCTTTTCAAATAATACTCGGTGTTTATTTACAAAAAAGTTGTAATAAACGTTCAGTAGAGATTCGGTATGAGTTTTCGTAATTCTTCTACTTGTACAATATAATATAAATACGTATTTCTTTTAAATACACAAAATCTAACATCATTTCGCATTTGTAAATGATTTTTGTAATATTTTTCTATTATAGTAACACTGGGCGATAACAGGTGTTTGACTCTACAGTGACTTCTGTGAGGGAGATCCAAAGAGTTACAGTTTGAGGATTTGGTATTTCAGTATAATTTATCTTATTCTCTCTAAATATAAGAGAATGCAGCAATAAATTGAGTATTTAAATTTACTTTCAAATTGACTGATTTTTCATTATTTTGCAACATATTGCGAAATCATGTAATTTGGTTTTAACAAGCTAATGCTAATTAAGTTGGAAACACCTGTCACTGGTTCGGAGTAAATGTTATCAGTTATTGCCCATTTAATTAATATTTTATCCTAGTAAATTATTCCTAATTATTGTATGTTAAGGAGATTCATTTGTTCGCATAAACACACTCACGGCATCAAAGCCGCTGCACTACTGCGTGGTTGTCGTATGAAGTTTCTCGCATTCAGAGGAAACTGTCGGGGATATGTTATAAGGGCGGAACCCAAAGCCAAGCTCAATGGTGCCTTATGTCTGCCTGGCAGACTTATGAAAACAGTGCCCACAGCAGCCAAATTGTCCAGGGTTGGCTCTATGGCGACCAAAAGTAGCTCAGGTGATGCAGTATGGCTGGTTGTAATGTGTCGCGATCGAGCACCTGTTGCGCTTCGCACTGGGCGACTAGTTGACACGTGCGCCAGTTGTGGGCTTTCTACATCTATGGCGCCAGTAGTAAGAAACACACGCGCAAAAGGACGTTTCGCCAAATGGAGCATCTCCACTACGTGCTGGCGTCTCTGACGCCTCTGGTCGGCTGCCTGCTTAACCTTCCAGACCACAACACAGACAGCCAAGAACAAGAAGAAACACGAAAAGAATACCGAAAAGAAGACAAAAAGATCGATATGCAGCTGGTCTTGACGGAAGACAACAGATCCATAGCTGGGCTCGGGGCCGGAGCTGGCACGCAGAGCAATGAAAAAACGAGTCGCACTTAAATTGTGCGCATTTTGTGGAAGTGTTAACACTAGACGATTTTTTAGGCCGAACAAGCGCAGCAGCGTGTTGCATTGGTTGAGAGTGACATGCGTACTAAGATCCTTAGCATGTTTGTCCTTAACGTAAAAACTATGGCCGCCATGACTTTTGCAGTCTTGTATGTGTGGAACGTAGAAGCTCCGTTTCTCACTTAATACCATCATTTTCGGGACGATGTTCGTTCTGTTTGTTTCTGAACGTTGTTGAGCAATATTTAGAGGATGGGCTCGTTTGAGTTTGGGTCCCCAGTTGTAACGGTTGTCCAGAAATATATCGTGATAGCCATTGGTGTCGTTGGTTTCTACTATGAATGAGTCATCCTGCGGAGACATGAAGACATCCAACTCACCCTGAGTAACATCAATAATAATTCGAATATCCACATTCATAAAACGGGGCTGGATGACAAAGAAAACTGTTTGGCCAGGTTTTAAAGCGGCTGGTTTTGCTTTACACTCTTCTATGGTAGGAATGTCAGGGGAAAAAGGCAAACATTTAAACATTTCATAGATTTAAAAATCGAAAGACTACATATACTCGGCCACTCGGACTTACCAATGGGTTTGGCATCGAAGCACATGCGTGACTCGACAGTTATTTGCTTATAGCACTGATGTCCATCTATAGGGTTACCGGCATATGAATCCCGACACTTGGAACACTGTACACTCCAACAAAGCTGTGCTGAATTTTTTCCGCCACCAGCAGTACAGGTGGCATCACTCTCTGTATTGTTGGCGCAGTTGCATTTCTCGCCCGTAACGGGATCACATATATTTCCATGCCCATGACACTGACAAGGCTGGCATTCCTTCCGATGGTCATCGCTGCCGCGGAAATACCCCAAAATGCAAGTGTCGCACCGTTCACCAGCAGTACTGTTGGCACAGCGCAAACAGGTTGCATTGCTTTCGGGTCCGTGTTGTAGTATACGTTCCAGATCCGATTTCGTCATATTGAAAACCACGGGATCCGAATCTGGCGCCACACAAACATCGGTGTGTCCGTTACAGTAATCCAAGCACGGTACACACTCTCGACCTTCACGTGGATTGCCCACGAACAGAGGTTGGCATTTTTCACATTGCTCTCCCATCGTGTTGTTGTAACACTTGAGACAGATGTCCAATCGGTCTGGACCTTCACAGTTAGAATGGCCATTGCACTGGCACTGTATGCTGCAGTTCGCGCCCACATAGCCGAAGTCGCACTCGCAAACATTGGGCTTAATGCACTGTCCACGCACGCAGCCTTCACTGCAAACGGGCATGCACGTGCCATTCTCAGCCCGATATCCCTCTCCACAACTGCAGTTGTAGCCTTCATCGGCATCTATACAACGTTCTGAGATTGGATTGCAGTTGTGATGACCATTTGTGCACTCGTTCTCGGCGGGGCACTTCGTGTAATTCCATGAAACTTTGTCGGCCGGAGTCAACTTGGTATCATTCCGCCATGAAGCATAGATTAGGTCACAGGTCGAACCCGACGGATACTCTTGCTTGTTTTCTAGTGAGCCTTCCGTACAGATACCATCGCCATTGACGCCTTCGCGCGAACACCAGCCGCAGTGGGCGTGCTCCAAGCAAGTCGAACACTGCTCATAAACGTGGCAAGGCTCCGGACAATGGTCAGTTTCATTTGTCTCCAACACAAGTCCACAAACGCCGCCGGCACAAAACAAAGGTTGTGTTTCTGGTGAAAAGCATGTGTTCATCATTGTTGACCATTTACAGTGTTTGGGGTTCTCATCTTCAACGTCACTCAAACAAGTCGTACAGTTTCTGTAGCTGTAACACGGTGACGGACACTGGCCGATTATGCGGTACTGATTCTGCTCTACCAGCTCCTTCGTGATGCATTCAATGGTGCCTAACTCGCTTTGTGCCCATTCGCAGTTCTCATTCATTATGCACGTCTCACAATGCAGCGTATGACATTGAGGCTGCGGACAAAGGTTAAGTAATCCCACGCTTTTCTCCTTGCTGCACCAAGTGTTCCGCCGTTCGCAGTCAACACCGGCTGGTACACATCGCCCTTTAATTCCGCATTCGTCGCACCACTGACAAACTGGCGCCGTTTCAATATGCGTGGGCCAGGAAGCCAGGCAAGCGCTACACGTGTTGAAAGTAGAACAGTTGCGGCGAGCCATCCAAATGTCATCACAAGCGGCTCCTTTGTTATATATTAAAGTTCCATTGTGGTTCTCGCAAACTCCCGAATTACTGCCAGAAAAACAGTACGAGGCAGAGCTATAAGTGCCGGTGACCGTGCAAAAACTACAGCCCATGTAATGTCGACACAGATACTTCCCGGAGCTCCATAGCTGGCATATATCATCAGGCAAATTAATCCGTGTAACGTGACTTTGCGTCGCCGATCCATCCCAGCCACCAATAACATAAATGGCTTTATTGTCATGATCAATGGACATGGCTTCGGCATAAGTGGACTGCTGCGGATGTCCCACAATATCTACGTCATCTGTAAGCCGTATCCATTGATTGCAATCGTAAATGTAAGCGATTAGCACATCACTGGAATTGTATGGCGCCGTTCGACCGCCGTACACGACCATATATGAATCCGTTGTTACAGCCGAATGAAAATAGCGAGCACGTGGCAACAACGATTCCGCACGATTGAGTTCGCGGAAAGTTGGAAGTTCTGTCCAAGTCATTTTCTGCAAGTTTAAAGCATACAATTTGTTTTGAGGCTCGGTTGAGTAACCACCAAACACGTACAATATATGGGACTCGGCATGGTAAACAGTGCTGTGTCCATAGAGCACAGGCATGCGTACTCCCAGAGCTAGCAGCTGCTCCCAACGAAAGGTTTCCAAATTGAATTCCCACAACTCCAGTTGCCGCGACTTGTTGCGCGTCATGCCGCCTACAAGTATTAAAGATTCGCGTTCATTGTTACGAATTTGCGTCAAAGTATGGCCAGCCAAAGGGGGAGGTTTCTCGCGACGTGTGGCGACGAACTCAATTTCGCTCCAGCGTTGATTTTGTATAGAAAATTGCCAAAAGTCAGCAAGTAACTCGTGTGATGCAGACTGCTGCTGTTGTTGCTCTGGCGCGACTGTTAGGCCACCATAAATAAATATGATCTGCTTCTTCAGATAAATTTCAGCTGCGTGAAAATAACGTCCCAGAGGCATTTTATCATCCGGCGTTGATTCAACTGTTACCTGCACCCATGTGCCATTCTTAGTATCGAATTGCCGGAAGTCGTTTAAAGGGCCGTTCGATGGCGAGTAACCCCCAAACATCCAGAGAGATCCGCGTCGATCGGCATTTACAGAGTGACCGAAACGTGGTATGGTCTTCCTTAAGTGTTCAAATGCATCACTCAGTAGCAACGTGTTGAACAGTTCCGTCACAACGAGATGATTTGGTTTGATGAGTGTCCCACAATCGGCACCTGCGTAACTTCCATTGCAGAGACAACGTCCATAATCAGTGTCGCAGTATCCTTGCATACGTTTCGCGTTGCAATTTTTTGGGCAAATCTCAATCTCACATTTCGCACCTACGTACCCCGATGGACAGACACAGCGATCGTGCTCGTCGCAAATATGCGGATGCAAGCACGTGCGTGCGATACAGTTCTTTACTGTATAAATGGCGTTAAAGCCGTAATTCTTTCTCTCGCCGCCCTGTTTGTAATACACTGTAACGTGATTGGAACGCGCTTCTATAATGCGCAACGAAGTGTACGGTGAGCACACAACTGCTAACAACTGATTTTGTTGTGCCGCACCGGTGAGATCGGGCAAACTATCATAAATATACACCGCATTATCATCACAATCCATGGACAGACTGGGCCATTCGAACTCCAGCTGCAGAAGTGACTTCTCAGCCTGAGCCGTTTTCGGAAAGAGAATCCACAAGCACTCACGCACTTCGAGACTTGCCCCCCAAGGACTTTTGTAGGATTTGTACGAACCAATGCCATTGCGTCCTATATTCTGCAGTATGCCTCGCGATTCACATTGAAAGTAACACTGACCGCCATCGCGTGGATCGCCGTAGTAACCTTGAGCACAACGATCGCATTTAAGCCCCACCGTGTTGTCCTTGCAGAAGCACTCGCCGTACTCTACATTACAAATCCCAAGATCCTGATTTCCATGGCCATTACACTCGCAAGGATGGCATCCTGCCGCTGAGGTCGCGTTGCCATAGCTACCCGGACGACAATGCTCACAACGCTCGCCCTCAGTCCACGCCTGACACTGGTCGCATTTCCCCACACGCTCTACACAGGTCGAATGATTGTTGCAGCCACAGTTGATGGCACAATCGTTGCCGGTCCATCCCAAGTCACATTTGCACACATAATCGGGAGCGCCGGAACAGTGCCCATGATGACACGATTCGTAACAAGTGCGAATACAAGAGACGCGCCCATCGCCCACATATCCACGGCGACAATGGCAGTTGTATGAACCGTGTGTATTCGTGCACTTGGCTTCTTTGTGGCAATCATGCAGACCAAGACCACATTCATCGACATCCGGACATTGAGCGTACGCCCATTCTGCGTCATGCAAGAAACTGCTGTTCAAAGCTGATGAGCAATTTCCGTACGGTTGACTGAAGTCGCCCTGCATGCATTTGCCCTCAATTGGATTGTCGCGATCAAAACACCAGCCACAACTCAACGTGCGCAGACACGTTGTACAATTTCTATACTGCGCACAAGACTTGCATTGCTGTGGTGGCTGTTGTGCAATACTCGTTACTCCTCCAGCTACTGGTGCATTTACAGATGTAGTTCGACTAGCCAATCCATATTCAACTGTATGTCCATCATCGACAGGGCTACGTAATAAAGGATTTGTAACGGACTGATCCAGCCATTCACGACACATGCCGAATTGATATTCACTCGTGTAGACGGCAAAGCTGAAGCATTGTGAACTCGCCTCGCACCATACACATCGGCCCTTCTCATTCAAGCAGTCGTAGCAGGAGTTACGCAGTCGGCACGGTATTGGACAATTTTTCTCTGATCGCACTGCGTTGATTGATTTTCCCACTCGAACACAACGAGCATCTTCTGTCCACCACTCACAGAGTCCAGAGTCAATGCATTCTTTACATGACACATAATTTGAGCAATTGGCGCAATGACTGGGTTGGGTTATTAAGTATTCCCATTGAGTATCGGCAGCTCGTTCCTTAGTCTCACTTCTGCACTGCTCACTTTCATTTATGCTCTTCGACATGCATTTCGCAGTCAAGGCGCACCAGCCACAGGCCGAGTCGGTAAGACATTCGAGACAATTTGTATATTGAACACAGTTTCCGGTGAAATAAGGCTCCAGATACTCAAAAGTGAAAGCATTTAAGTTTCCATGATAAATATGCTGTAGTTCCATTTTGCTTTTCTGATAGGTATTGTAAATGCTATTGATGCCTACACGACGCTTGGCCTGAAATGGAAAGTAAATATATTACAATTACATTTATATACATTACATGCATTTTCGCCATAACCGATTTTTGGCATTTTTCAGCTAATATGTATATTACGTTATTTATTATGGTTTGCAACTGACCTGAAAATCGATTAGAAACGGCTGTTCCGAACTTGGAATCTCCACATTGGTGCAGTACGACTGCTGCGTCGTCTGATTGGTCAGTTCCTTAAGTGAATCTAACGTGCTGCCAAGACCAGCTCGTAGAACAGCCGTCGAATAACTCGTACATACTTGAATCTCTGAAGATTCCTCCCAGTTCTTTTGTGGCCGTACAAATCCTAGAAGACGCGCTAACATTTCGCCATTTAGGTTTTGTTCCATTTGGGTAGTCGCAGTGGGCGAGGCGAAATCAACCATTGTAGCATTAACAATGGCAACATAATCAGGCATTGTTAGATTAACCGGGTAATGATATTTGATGTATGTCAAGCCAGGTCTTCTGTCACTACTGGTGCACTTCTCGGGTTTCCGTATCTCGGTGCCCTTCTCTCCCCACCAGCCGGGACTGTGAGATGGTGTGTCTTCCCCACAGATGCCATAGTTATCATCGCGATGATGGCATTTAGCATTTTGCACGCACCACGTGCACTCGTTGAGTCCCAGCTTACTAGCAACAGAGAAATAACGATCTCCGGTGTGCCACTGTGTACCGTGCACCAGACATGAATGGCAATCACCCAGAGAAGGACAAATTCCGGGGCAACGTGTCGTTTGTAAATTCGTTGTGCAATTCGCGCCAATTGTACGTCCATAACAACTACTATCGGCTGAACACCAACCACATTCAGGGTTCGACAGACAAGCGGTATGTGAAGTGTGAAGACGACAGGACATTTCTGGATTGTAACCAACATACTGAACACGAAGTACTTGAGGCAGTTCATAAGCGAAGAGATCTGCATTCACGTTACCGTGATATCCACCAACAATGAGCAAAGTATTGTTACGTCTTAAAGTGGCGGCATGTGCAAAGACGCCTTGTTTCTTAGGGTACAGATTATCGTCGGCTGACATTACTTGGTTGATCCAAATGTGGCAGCTTAAATGGTACCAATACATTTGGTTATCGTAGCATATTTCGTCCTTGTTATGTCGATGCGTATAACCTCCAAACACAATCATATAGTTTCCTGAGATCGTCGCAGAATGAAAAGCCCTCTCGCGTGGTATATTCGTGTCGCGTAAAGCGGTTCGTGGATATAGTATCTCCGTCCAATGCAGTTTGTCCAACTGAAATGCGTAAATGCGATCCGAAAGCTTGGAAAAGCGTGCTAAGCTAGTCATTATGCCGCCGAAGACAATAAGAGAATTGCTGGCTTCATAGTAGACTGTTGTATGTGCAGCAAGACGCACATCTAAGGATTTGCCTCCACGAGGACGTACCAGCTCCCATTGACCATCTTCCTCAGATTCAATTTCAGACGCCAACAAAGGCAAACGTATACGAAATATTCTGTAATTATTATCATTATAACTAAGAAATAGATATTGTTGCTAAAACTATGTGCCAACATACTTAGACGAAAATTCACCGGTTTCCAAACTGCCACCAAAAAGATATAAATAGTCGTTGGCTAAGGTTATTGTGTGGCGAGCTAAAGCTGGCGGTTGTAATTTCGATTTAGTGGCCAAGCGATTCCACTTGCCGCCATTTTCTGTGCTGTTGTAGAACCATAAATCATTGTAGAAACTACCATTTGCATGTTTACCTCCGAATATAACAAAACCTCCTACAAATTTGAAGAAATTGGAGCGGTTAGGTTTACCATTATTTTATTTAACATTACCTGGCACTCTATCAGCCGCATGACCATAACGCCCATGTGGTTTGTTATCGGTAACTTCTTCTAATATATCTTCGAGGTACTCAGATAATTCGGCATCTGTTGAATTTGCGTCAATGGTTACCACTGGAGCATTTGACGACCGTACACGCCGCTGATGAAGATTCGTCTCAGCGAGTGTGTACAAAATATTTCGGAAAAATGAAATGTCACTATTTAAACCCCAAAGCTTGGCTTCATCTTCGTTTTTATGTTGTAGTACAGCCTTTAATAAAGTGTGATCGATTTTTGGCGGATGATAAAAGTGACGGCGATTCTGCAATGGAATCCCCCACTCGTCTTCCCATTGACTTGTCCCAAATCTATAAATCTGCAACAGTAAAGGAAAATTCATAATATTAGCGAACAATGACAAAATGTTTGAAATTTAGAAATAAAATTACCTGCATCGAGCTAATAACATTATTCAAGTCGTAACCACCGAACACATAAAGAGAATCCTCGGAATCAATGTAGATTGCAGAGTGTGCTGCACGTGGCGTCATTCCTTCCGCGTCCGTAGCTAACCAGCGCCAACTACTACCTGTCGGATCTTCGTGTAAGTCACACAAGCGTCCACTATAACCCTGGAAGAGAAACAATATGGTATTTGGAAATGGTTTCAAACGAGCAGTTCTAAAATGCCAACCTTTTCACAGTGACACATGCCCTTAATGCACTTGCCACGTCCCTGCGACTCTCCGCACTTGTTCGGGCAAGCTTCATCCTCACAGTCCGGACCAACCCATTCACCATGACAAACACATTCGTCTCGCACACACTTCCCGTGATTGTGGCAATTATTCAGACAGTTGGATATGTAGTATGATGCACGAAAACCATCCAGTACATAATTGGTGTCGCTGTACATCAGAATGAGCATCTAAATAATCAGCAATTATTTTTTAAACAATGTAATTTTTTCGAAGCAGAAACGTACGCTTCCACTCCTAGCCACTAAACGCTGTGGCTGTGTCCGTCCACTAAAGCTTCCCAACAGCGTCGAGTTAAAGGAGTCCCCATCGTACACATAAATATAATCATAGGAGCATTCTGTGCCCATGCTATGGAACGTCAACGTAATAAATTGGCTCGAGTTTCGCGCTTTAATTAACCACTCGCAGTGAGAATCCTGAGTGTAGTTGAAGCCCGCAGGTCCATCGGATATCTCACCAAAAGGTTCAGTGAACACTTTCCTACTACGATCACAAGGAGCATAATGGAATTGATGCACAGAAGGCAGCAGCGAAATACGTTCCCCCGTCACTGGCGGAATAGCTTCATAGTAGATTGAAAGAAAATACAGGAAAGCTAATCCAGGTGCAAGAGGTATTTTCATATTGGTTAGTCTTAATTCAACAAGAATAGTTGCACATTTATAAATGTTTGTTATACGTTATATGCACATGGAAGACGTTCAAATGATGTGTAATTTTGGCAAAACTCTGGTTGTTGATGTTCTGTTTTAATCAAAGCCTACAAGACTGGAAACTCTTTTTTCGCTTTGAATGTGTTAGTGAAATCAGGCTTGGGTATAGTAGATTACAAAAACAAAATGCATCCAGTTTTGACAAGTTGCAACCAATTTTGACAACGCGGAACTTTGTTTACAAATTTTTTTGAAGAATGCAACTCTTCATCTTCTTCACAGCACTAAACCAGAACATTATTTATAAAATACCTAAAGAAGACCAGAAATTTAAAACCAACTCAAGCTCGTAAAAATGCAAAGGCAACCTTTTTCAATTCATGTAGTTAAATATTGACTACGCAATATTGAATATTTTGCTAAGGAAACGAAATCTGAACTGAAATTAGTTTCCATAGAAATTGCTTGATTCACAAATATAATCAGCTGTTTTTACTTACCACAAGTTCTGTTAGCCAAAAGGGATGCCAACATATTCCAACATGTTTTGTTGAATATTAAACAGAGATTTATTTTTAATTCTTACTTAATTTTGATGACCTTTTGATTTTGAATTTAAATAAATTTTATTTTAAATGAATGAATGGCGTTCTCAGCAAAACAATATGTTTGCTAGCTCTTACATTAAATGAAGTTTGTCTATTTGGTGAGAAACAACTTAAAACTGTTATATTAGCTTGAACTAATTTCTACATGGTTGCCGCGAATAAAAACTTAAGGGTTTAAGAAGTACATCTACCTGCCGCAAGAAAACAAAAACGACTTCTCCCAATGGTATGAACAGTTTTGGCTGTTTTATTGTGAATATTCTCAATATATCAAAAATAATCAAACATATTTGTTAAAAAATTTAGTATTTGGACTACTAATATGGAGTTTTTTACTCAGAATAAGTTTTTAGCTGCATAGAAATAAGCTTATTTTATATGAACATGTTACATATAAGTGATTATTAATCGTTAGCAGGCACGTCACAAAATATTAAGCGTTCACTCACAGAAAACTTCTTTATCTTATGTACTGTGCTCTTACTGTAGTTATTTATGTAAAACTCTGTACTTCTTCGCATCTACCCCTTTAGACCCATTTTGTTATATTTATTCAAATTAATTCCGAAATATGAAATTAGATTTGATAAAACAAACAAGAAGCCTATACCTCTATATAAATAAGAAGGGGTAAAGTACCAATTTTGTGGAGAACTGTTGTCGGTTTCGTGATGACAAATCGATCTATCGAGGTTTTATATTTGGAAAAAGTTAGGGAATTTTCCCACTCGATTGATAGAGAATTTTCTTAATTAAAATAACTTGTCGACCAAATTTTCTTAAATAAAATGTCGACCAATAACAATTACCATTTTTTATAATTATTTTTTATCATAAAATTTTTAATAGCAACACTTCTTCGTAGGCAGGCACACGAGAAACCTCAATCAAAGTTTTGCGTTTTAGATTCTTTTATAGATAATATACTACAAATTATTTACAAAATAAGTGATTTTGGAATTCGTACAACCACAAGGAAATCAAATTACATTTTATAGAAACTACTGAAATACTTAATAACAGTGCAAAATTAAAATATGATAGTTTACTTTCTAAGGCAATTTCATGTCGCATGTAACGGTTTGTTATGTAGTGGTTATTTACTAACCCAATTTTAAACTAATATTTCATTTAATTATAATTAATAAAAAAATACAATATTTGTATAGTACGTGTGATTTTTTTAATGCCATAAGGGAATATATACATATGAATATGAATGAAGATATATCTTTACATACATATATGTATATATAAATTGCATGTGTTTGTATATCGAGTGATTTACGATACTATTCAACCGATCGTAATGATGATGAAACTTCATTATTCAAATGGCAGTGGAACTGTGTGTTGCAAGGGGAGTGGCAATGTTTTAAAAGATCATCAATCGAAAACTATAAGGCCTAGCGATTTGAAATTTTGTACTGTGAATGGCCCGACACTGCAGAATATGAACGATTTTGTGAAAACTCCGCCCCTAAGTGTCTTTGCTTAGAATAATCAGAAAAATTATGGTAAATGGGACGCGGCCGAGTAACGCCGGGCTACGGCAAGTAGTAGAATATAAGAAAAATAAAAAAAATTTCAGTTGATGTCTAATAAATAACGATATTGCAGTTTTAATTTATACGAAGTACAGATAAAAACATTTTACATAATGTTAAGTAGGATAATAATGTATAGTGTTAACACACAATTTAACTACAATTTACATCGATTTACTTTTTCTTCTACTCTAGGTAGCATCCCTGCCTTGTATGTTAGGTGACCTTTAGATGACATTCATACGGCCTTCACTAACTAAAAGTGTTGGTATTGGCTGCCGGGAGTTGCGAAAACTTACCATACGTCTTGATTTTCAGAAGAAACAATTTAAAACTACTTGTAAAAAATCAAACATGGCTTTAAACAAACTGAGCATCGAGAACCTGGACTTAAGTGGGAAGCGGGTGTTGATGAGGTAACTAAAAAATAAAGCAATATAAAAAACACGTCGTTACATCTAACCTATAATAATAACCTACTACATAACAATAGAGTTGACTTCAATGTACCTATCAAAGAGGGTAAGATCACCAGCAATCAGCGGATTGTAGCCGCATTGGACAGTGTTAAATATGCACTGGACAAGGGAGCAAAGTCGGTGGTTAGTAAAGAACAACATTTCTTATTAAAACAAGATTTAAACAGGCACCGATTTCTAGGTACTCATGTCCCACTTGGGTCGTCCTGATGGAAATAAGAACCCAAAGTACACTTTGGCTCCGGTGGCTGATGAGTTGAAGCAGCTACTCGGTCGTGATGTTAGCTTCTTGAATGACTGTGTTGGTGCCGAAGTCGAAACCAAGTGCAAAGATCCTCCAGCTGGTTCTGTGATTTTACTTGAGAACGTACGCTTCTACTTGGAGGAAGAGGGTAAGGGTGTTGATGCCAGCGGCGCTAAGGTAAAGGCTGACCCTGCTAAGGTAAAAGCATTCCGAGAAAGTCTTGCAAAGCTTGGTGATGTATATGTGAACGATGCTTTCGGCACTGCCCACCGCGCTCACAGCTCAATGATGGGTGAAGGTTTCAATCAACGCGCTGCTGGTTTGCTATTAAACAAGGAGTTAAAATATTTCTCTCAGGCTCTCGATAATCCACCCCGTCCATTTTTGGCTATATTGGGCGGTGCGAAGGTCGCCGATAAGATTAAGCTGATTGAAAATTTGCTCGATAAAGTGAATGAGATGATCATCGGTGGCGGCATGGCGTACACCTTCCTGAAGGTTATGAATAACATGAAAATTGGTGCTTCTCTCTTTGATGAAGAGGGTGCTAAAATTGTGCAAAACCTAGTAGAAAAGGCCAAGAAAAACAATGTGCAGCTGCATTTCCCCGTAGATTTTGTTTGTGCTGATAAGTTTGCAGAGGATGCAGCTATCAGCGAAGCTACTGTAGAATCAGGTATTCCAGACGGCATCATGGGTCTGGATATTGGCCCAAAGACGCGTGAGCTGTTTGCAGCACCAATTAGTCGCTCCAAAATACTTGTTTGGAATGGGTGCATTTTTAAAAAACCATCTGCTTATAAAATTATTAACCTTTCTTCTCTTACAGTCCACCAGGTGTATTCGAATTTGCTAATTTCGCGCATGGCACCAAAGCTCTTATGGACGCGGTAGTGTCAGCCACCAAAGCAGGCACCGTTACTATCATTGGAGGGGGTGATACGGCGTCATGCTGCGCTAAATGGAACACCGAATCACAGGTGTCTCATGTCTCTACGGGAGGTGGTGCCTCTTTGGAGTTACTAGAGGGAAAAACTCTGCCTGGGGTGGCCGCTTTAAGCGATGCTAAGTAAAAATAATCACCAATGAAGTTACTAATTATTAAAAAAGGAAATAAATTAACATTATGTAAGTGTTTGTGAGCTGCTGGCGTAATAATGTAAGCGCAAAGTGTTGCAACGCAGAATATTAAGTTTATAGTATAGGAATAACTTAGTTGTTCTTCATCATATAATAAACATATACTAGTAGATGTATTATCATGCAAAATAAATAAAACCAGTTCGTATCTCCGTGTATTACTGTCTAAAAAATGCTATATTCATTACTTCTTGTCGTACGAGGATTAGAGAAAACCACTGATTGATGAAATCTCTCATAGAGACCATTATTAAAAATGGTTATGCAATCGGCCCATTGAGAAAGTTGATATTCAAAAGACCGCCATCGGAAATTAAAAAATAATTTGTGTAATTTATTTTAGATTACCTGACTTTAAACAGTTAAATTTGAATGTATTAAAATGCTCTTACTTTTACGTAAAATACGTAAAGTACATACGAGTATATCAGGAAATTATTGAAATCGACGTCACACGTCTTACTTTCGTGTGAAATTTGAATCCATAGCCGAAGAGGTTCGCTGTATATTTTTAATGTTAGAGCGTATGCGTGACTCCACTGAAGTGTGATTCAATATCACATCTTTAAATTGTTTATTTGCGAATTCCTTGTCGAATTCCTGCACTCGATTTCGCGCCTCTTCCCGAGCATCTGCTTCGCGATGTTTTCGTACAGATTTTGTACGTTCTTTGTCGTGCCAAGCTGCATTCACCATCATTTCTCGCAAACGTTTTTCCTTTTCTTCCGCTGCCAATTTAGAAGCTGTCGTTGATCGACTGCTATCGTTGGCCGTAGATTTATCACCTTCTTTCTTTTTTGGTTCCACTACATTTCGACCTCGAGGCGAACGTGTTCTGGATCTTGTACGCGAATGTGATTTCTTGCGTCTTTCTTCCTTTTTTCTGGATTCAGCTATACGTTTTATTGGAAGGGAACGTGTTTTGGATTTTGAACGTGTATGTGACTCATTTATGTTTGCAGTTGGAGGAGAACGGTTTCTGGATCTTGTGGGTGAACATGATCTACTGCCTCTTTCTTCTTTCTTTCTCAATTTATTAATACTTCGATTTGGAGGAGTACGTGTTCGGGATCTTGTACGCGAATGTGATTTCTTGTGTCTTTCTTCCCTTTTTCTGGATTCAGCTATACGTTTTATTGGAAGGGAACGTGTTCTAGATTTTGAACGTGTATGTGACTCATTTATGTTTGCAGTTGGAGAAGAACGTTTTCTGGATCTTGTGGGTGAACATGATCTACTGCTTCTTTCTTCTTTCTTTCTGAATTTATTAATACTCCGATTTGGAGGGGTACGTGTTCGGGATCTTGTACGCGAATGTGATTTCTTGCGTCTTTCTTCCTTTTTTCTGGATTCAGCTATACGTTTTATTGGAAGGGAACGTGTTCTGGATTTTGAACGTGTATGTGACTCCTTGTGCCTTTTCTCTTTTACATTTATATTTGCAGTTGGAGAAGAACGTTTTCTGGATCTTGTGCGTGAACATGATCTACTGCCTCTTTCTTCTTTCTTTCTGAATTTATTAATTCTTCGATTTGGAGGGCTACGTGTTTGGGACCTTGTATGAGAACGTGGTCTCTTGCTTCTTTGCTGTATGTTCGCATCTGTTCTATAACGATGCTTGATGGGGGAGCGTGATCTGGAATTCGAACGCTGTACATGCTTATTACTATTACGGTAATGTTCACGTTGACGTTGCTTTCGATCTGGCGAGTGCTGACGATGTCGTTTATTTCTAACCCCTTCCCAGCTTTTGGAGCGACTTCTGTAACGTTTTCTTGCCAGTCTCTTAGATTTTAAAGCCTTGTCTAGTTCTTTCGATATTGTTTCATATTTCGCATCAAGCAACTTTGACAGATTTAAGCCACTTAATTCTTCTTCTTTGCTCAGAAGTTTTTTGTACCGTTCCTCCAGTTCCCTGTCCAAATCTTTAACACTCGCCATTGATTCTGATCCTGTATCTGAGTCACTGCATGAATCCGTAGATGAGACATGTTTTTTTGACTTCTTGTGCTTTTTCTTCAATTTGTCTTTCTTCCGTTTTTTTGTTTTTTTGCTTTTCTTTTCGGATCTGCGTTTTCCTTTCTGCAACATTTGCTCAGCTTTTAATATGCGATGCAACTCTTTCAACTTAACGGGATTTTCAAGAAGTTTCCGGCGTGACTCCATCTCTTGTTGCTTAATTAACATTAATGGATCCTCCAATACTTTTCGCTGCAGGTCCACCTGTTCTGTAGATTCTAAATTGCGATATGTCCTTATGGAGAAAGGCACACACTCATGTTCCACGTGATTCACTGGCACTTTGATGCCAACCAAGTCTTTTTTCCCACGCTGTTCTTCCTCTTGCATCATTTCAAAGCTCTTGTCGATGGAGCGACCAAGCAAGTATTCATCTCGATTAACAAGTTCTGTACTGCCTTTAAAGATATGCACAAAAAACGCCACGTTAAATTCCAAATCAAAGTCACCTAACTAAAAACCTTACTCTTGTACATCCATTCCAACTTTTTATTATGATCACTACTTTCTAATACACCAGATGCTTGCCCAATACGCCTCAGTTCTTCTCTATTTTTCTCCGCTTCGATTTCCCGCTTGAGATCATTTAATTTTTGATCCTCCTGGGTTTTGGCTTGCTCTGCTTTCCAGACCTTTTCTTGGTTTTTCATTGTATGAGGGTGCCATGACTTCTTTAAATTCTGAAAATACAAACATCAACTAAAATAAGGTATAGTTTTGCATATATTCTGCTTACCAAGTCACCGCCTCCCATATCCCTGCAAGACAGCTACCAGTTATTTAACCGGTTAATTTACTGGTACAACTAACCGAAGTCTCGGTTAAAGTTTCTATTAGTTTCTACAGGGCCTTGGGAAAAAACTAACCGAAACTTTTGTGTACGTGTGATCTTGCATCCCTTTCTTTCACATGCATGAACTCATATGTGTAAATATATAGTGCGCTCTTTCACACTATCAGCTGTTTGGTATTACTACCGGTGAAATAACTAGTTAATTAACCGGTTGCAATACTATATCATTCGGGTATCGCTACCGGTAAATTAACCAGTTAATTAACAGATTGTGATACCATATCATTCGGGTATCGCTACCGGTAAATTAACCAGGTAATTAACCGGTTGTGATACCATTTTCTGTGCTAACATTTCAAATGGTAATAAAAATAAAACAACGATTAATATCATTTTCTTATTTATTTAGTTATAATAAACATATATAATTTATTATAATAAATATGTTTGTGTATGTGTATTACACTATGTGCAATAATGTAAACATATATAATTTATTATAATAAAAAGCTATTATAATAATAAAAAGTATTTATTATAATAAAAAGTAAAACTATAGCTCATTCAATGGCTTATACAATTAAACAGTTCATGCTTTCATAAAAATAAAACGTTTTTAAATTACTTATGCTAAGGCACAGTTCAATTCATTGCATTCAATTGCTTATATAACATTTTGTACTTTGATAAAAATTAAAGAAGTTTTAAATTATTTATGGCACAGCTCATTTTATTGCATTCTAAGATGCAACGCGTCATGATTGTCTTAATCAATGGTTCAATATCCTTATCTTCAATAGCTCTGAAAATCACATCTGTTATTGTTGCAGAAAATCATTAGAATCCTGTCACCTCTTGCCGCTGAAGTTGAGGCCTGTAAAACGAGAGCGATCCGAGCCAAAGCCATAGCCTGATCCTACTGATGATCCACTCGCCGCCCTGATCGCAATTCGAACAATCGAGCGGATGATTCACGAGCAAGAATTCCATCACACCCTCACGAGCCTTGCGTGTCATTTCCGAGTTGGTCTTTATTCGCCACCCCTTCATCACTGGCATAACACAGGCTGCGACTGGTTTTGGACTTTTTTCCACCTTCACTAAACACAGCAATTACAAGCGACGGCTAAACTTTCGTGGTAACAAAATCGTAACAACAAAGAGGCACTAATTAGCTGAAACAAAAAAGCACATATAGGTACTAACTTACTTGCAGCACGGTTGTGCCCGGAAGCACTTGCACAGGTATATCATCGACAAAAACTTCAATCTTCTCGGGCGCCTTGGCCGGTATTTGTAGCGCGACAGCACTAAAATTTGACCTTCTGTGTTTGCAATCATTTGCAGTTGGCTAATGTTCTATAAATTATTTAGCAGATTGACATTACATTACTATAAATCTTTCACGTTATATAATTATTATTAATTTCACGTTTCAATTATATTAATAAAAAGCATTTCATTTGGCTTCCTTTTTATTTTTTGCGTGCCTTCTTACATCTGTCAGAATCAAAATGCAATGCCAAAACAAGAAAGAAATACACAACAGTCACGTAAATGTCGACATCTCTTTCGCACTTAGAAACCCTTTTAAAAGTATTATAAGAGTGTGTTAGTGAAAAGAGAAAAAAGTGTACCTGTGTGCGCCACTCGGTTATTCTGGTTTTGCTGGGATTTAGGGCTTTATGGTCGATTTGCGAACGGTGCCGCTTCTCAACGTACTCTTTGTTATATTCGCAAAACAGCTGTTCATAAAAGTTGGTTTAAGTTGCGTCAAATAGAACGCGTAATTTCGCTATGTCACTATTACACAGGTTCTTATGAAGAACGTCAGACAGAGGCTTGGTTACTTTCGCGACGTTGAAATTTAAAAGATACGCATATCGGAAGCGTCAGCTTCATAACTTTCTAGCGTCAAAAAAGGAGGCCCAAAATGAATACGCCAGACGCTCGTCAAAATTTGTTAAATCATGTCTGTCGTTTCTGCCTTCGTGTTTTTTCTTCAGCAAAATTGTTGTATCTGTTTGTTCGAAATTGCGGTTTTCGTTTGTTTGCATATCAAACATCTCAATTTTGTATCTACTTTTTAGTTACATTTTTTTGAAGAATTTCATTATTTGCGAAGTATTTTGGACGAAGAGTAGGCAGCAGTAGTGAGAAAATAGAATCGATCCGATGGAAGTGTCGACTACGAGCGTCAGAGCCAAAATTCTTGCATAAGGTTTTTAAAGTATGTAAATTATTTTTTGACAATGGCGATGTACCTGTATACCTGTTGGCTGGCTTTGGTAAACAAAGGTTGATGATCCACACAACGGCAAGAACAAAAAAGGTATGAGAACATACATATATATTTATTATATAGTATAGTATATATATTATATATATAGTATAGTATATATATTATATATATAGTATTTAGTTAAAGATATTATTAACAAGGGTGGTCATACAGCAGCTGTTTTTGATAGCAACACAGTGACTTATAAACATTATGCAGTAGTCAGGAAATAAATAACAGTCTAATTCGGGTTTCCTACTTTTCAGGAGAATTATTTAGCTTTAATTCATTTATTTATTTTATTTATTATATTATTACACTTTTCACTTACTTAAGAATAATGTAATGTAAAAAAAATAATGTATCAAGGTAATTGCGGATTAGGCTATGTTACATTTTTTAGAGAATAATTTTTATAATAAACGTACTATACAAATACAGAAAATATTGAAAGTAGATTTAATTTTGGATTAGGGGCTTGATTTAATAGTGGTAATAACACAATGGGAAATTGGAAGCTTTCGAAATTGGAAGCCTAACTCGACTTAGAACGTTTTGGTTTGTAGGTACAAAATTGAATAAACTACAGAAGAATTTCAGAACACAGTGCCAGCTGAAACTCTCGTGCTTGTGGTTCGGTTAAAACATCTTGTGATAATTAATTATATTACAAAAATATATATTATATATAAAACAAATAATTTGATTAATAAATATAAAAAATGTCAAATATTTGTGGAAAATTGACCCAACCTGCAAGCAAGGTTCTGGGGAATGTAATGAACATGAGTTCATCGTCTGCCAAGTAGGTTTTTTAAATTAAGTAAAGTATGTAAATTAAAAATGTGTATAGATAAATAATTCGTCTACACATGTTGGTATATAATGGTTCTAAATACAGAAGTATCCAGTAAAGATACAAAACTAATAGATGTAACCATTGTGATTGTTATCTTCTCCACGTGGTTAATTGAGGTCGCATCTTGTTTTATTTGCTGTAATGATGTAGAGGATGTGTCATAGTAAAGTCATAGGAAAAGCGAAGGACGTTCGGTTCTATGTTGTTGCACTTAAACCTACATATGTAAAAATTGTGTAGTTGAGATTAATTAAAATTGTTATTACATCTATATTCATGTATCTTCCTGTTTATGATTTTGCATACTAATAAAATATTAAAAAATTTCTATGGTATATGTACATATGTACATACATATATCAACATACATATTTTCATATTTAGCTTCTTGCTTAGTTTACTGACCGATGCCTTGAATGAGTTCTTTACTATTCTCGGTGTTGGTGGTAAATCTATTAGACTTGTTATATTACAAATGTACATACTAGATGATGTCTTAAAATGAAATCTTGATGAAATTTCAAGCTTAAACTCAAATAATTAACTCTCAATAAAGTTAAATATAAAATCCTTGTTTAAAATGTATTTTTATCTTAATTATAAGTGTTTTCAAAATTTTCCTACGAATTATCAATTGTTTGCAAAAACTACATACATACATATGTATATATATTTATGTACGAGTATTTATGTACATACTTCCATATAATTATTTAATAAATAGCAGCTGATAAGATAACAATTTTGTGATAACGTTATTGAACATTAAATTTTAACACTGTACAATAAAAATGTTTTTATTTTCGTAATTTTTCGTTGACATTTTATTATTGATTAAATAAATGTGAAATGTAAATTAAAATTTTGACGACCTAAGAATAAATATTGATATTCCTGTTTTCCTTCCGCCCTAAAGATCATATTTACCGAAATGTATAAAAAAGTTATCAAGGAAACCATAAAGAGGCAAATAAAAACTAATATTCCACATAATTCTTTTAAAAATTGTTAAAAATAATACTAGAATATTAATTTTCAATATTTATGTATAAAAAACGATAAAACAAATTTATATACATACATACATATACTTAAAACTACATCTTGTCTTTTTTCAACATTTAGAACATGGTTCGCAGATGTTAAAATGGGTCCTCCTGACGCTATTCTTGGCGTAACAGAGGCTTTTAAACGCGATACCAATCCCAAGAAAATAAATTTAGGTGTTGGCGCCTACCGCGATGATAACGGCAAGCCTTTTGTTCTTCCCTGCGTGCAGCAGGTATTTTGTTTTGATATCTAGTTTAGTTACGAGAAAATCTGTAACACTTTTGCTAATCCTGATAGGCGGAAGAACGTGTCATCGCAAAAAAGCTGGACAAGGAATACGCACCTATCATCGGCGTTCCCGAATTTTACAACAAAGCTATTGAGCTGGCATTGGGTCCAGATTCCGATGTCTTAAAAAGCAAACGCAATGCAACGACACAAGTATATTATAGACATATTCCGTGCGGTTCAAATCAGTAACTTCGTTTCTCCTTTCTTTGTGCTTACGAAGACTATCAGTGGAACTGGAGCTTTGCGTGTGGCCACCGCCTTTCTAAGCAAGTTCTGGAATGGAAATCGTGAAGTCTACTTACCCAATCCGACGTGGGGCAATCATGTACCTGTGTGTGAGCATGCTGGCCTGAAAATCAACAGATATCGCTACTATGATCCCAAAACTTGTGGCCTGGATTTTAAAGGTTGCTTGGATGATATTAACGTGGGTTTTCACTTAATTGCGCAGTGGTAGACGATTGTCAATAAAATGCAATTACTATTTTCAGAATATGCCTGAAAAATCAATTATTATGCTCCATGCCTGTGCACATAATCCAACTGGCGTTGATCCCAGCTTTGAGCAATGGCGAGAACTCTCGCATATGATTAAGAAGAAGCACCTCTATCCTTTCTTCGATATGGCTTATCAAGGTTTCGCTAGCGGTGATATTGATCGTGATGCTCAAGCTGTTCGTATTTTTGAAGCGGAAGGACATCAATACTGCCTTACGCAAAGCTTTGCAAAAAATATGGGTCTCTATGGCGAACGTGTCGGAGCTTTCACGATTGCGGCTAAGGACAAAGAAGAAGCTGATCGCGTCATGTCTCAAATAAAGATACTCATTCGCGCCTTGTACTCGAACCCACCGATACACGGTGCTCGAATTGTGTCCGAGATACTGAACGACGCTCAACTACGTGCCATGTGGTTGCAGGATGTCAAGGGAATGGCTGACCGCATTATCGGTGTGCGCAACCAACTCAAGCAGAATTTAATTAAATTGGGCTCCTCTCATTCGTGGGATCACATCACCAATCAAATTGGCATGTTTTGCTATACAGGCTTAAAGCCGGATAATGTTGAGCGCATCATAAAGGAGTACAGCATTTATTTGACAAAAGATGGACGCATTTCGATGGCTGGCGTAACCAGCAAAAATGTAGAATACCTAGCAAAAGCGATGCACGAAGTAACCAAGTGAAATACGAACTGAGAAGATAATGCACTAAATATTGGTAACGATATCAAATAGGATTTAAAAGAAAACCGATTGATATTAAGAGTAAATTTTTCCTAAACTAGCAAATTGTTCAAATCAAAATCGCCATTTAAAATATTGCATTTTTATTCAAGTATAATTCTCTATATTAATAACAAGTGTTGAACACTAAAAAACATGTGAATATTATTTTCTGGCATATTTACACGAAACAAATAAATCGATATTTAGAAATAGCATATATGTGTTTTACTTTAAAAATGCATTAAAACGAATTTATACATCATTTACAGAATTGCAATCATATAATCTTATTTTATATATGATATAAAAATTATACAGCACTGCTATAGATTTATTGTTTTACTTAACGTCATGACAATTAAATTTTGCAAAAATAAAGTTGCAACTATTTGCTAGCCTAGAATCACGGTTTGTTGTAGCGATACCTCAGCTTATCCGATGGTTCGCAATATTCCTTTATAATCAGCTTACATAGGAAAATATGAAATACTATTATAATAGCACAAACGGAAACCCAGAAGAGCGTCGGTAGTCCGCCCAACTGATGACCATGTTTGTGCAGCGCCAGGAGGTGCTTCTCATGAGCAGGTGCTGCAATTGAAAACGCTTAGTATTTATTTAATTCAATCGATAAGGGATGAAGCTATTCTACCTTCCACAACTTCCTTCACGTGTATAGCTTTGTGGAGCTCCTCCATGTGTTGCTTGTCTTCAGTTATATATAAAATTGCTGTTAAAGGTTCTGTTAGCTTTACAGGAAATTGGCGACGATTTTGGCTATAAAGCAAAGGCAAATAAAGCCAATATTAATGTAAATAACGCATTTTATTACAAAACTGTGCTTGAAAACAATATATGAATGTATTTCGATTTTTGTAGCGAAATGTGACACATTGTGTATTCTACTTACGTTAATTGCACCGGCTCATCCAAGCAACCGCCATCACAAGCGAAATAACTACGATCGGATCTATCCAAGGCTACATTTATAACGGCTTTGTTGTCATCCGTCACCGTTATCGTTACATTAACATGTGTTTTGTTGCCATAGTTTAAGCGTCGGAAATGAAAATCACGATGCAAATATTTCGGATGAATATTGCACTCCAAGTGTTGGTTGCTAAAGCGGAAGCTGCCAAAACTTAATACCATCGCCTGAATGACTCCAGAAGCGCCGGCGCGTATAAGATTGTGACAGCCCTAAGTGATGAATAAGTGCATCGTAATTAATTTTAATTTTACATTCAATGCGGGAAATTTTCATTCGTTATTAATCTATTACCTGTTTTTCCAATGTAAGCATCCATGAAGAAACCAGATTATTTAAATTTTCCAAAGTGTCCATGGATAACCATAAATTTTCGGCCTGCAATGTGTGATATGAATCATAGCAACCTTCTGCATAAGTCAGAGCTTTGTCTATTTCCTGTTTACTGGGTGCAGAAAGTGAAACTAGTTCCTCAAATTCGTAAGTTCTTTGTTGCGAAAGAACCGCATACATCGTAGCATTTATGCGGTCACCATTCAAGCTGTTTTCCGCTTTCGAGGTGCTAATGGTAAAACCTGTGGCCCACAAATCCTTCCATACATTAACGTGTGTTTGCCTGTAAGCGTTGTACAACACAACGGAATCTGTTTGTGTTTGAAGAAGGCCAACTAATTTTTTCATAGCATCAATGGCTTTAGATTCTGTGTCTCCGATTAGCTCCTTAAGTTGCTGTGGTTCAGAAGTGGGTTTCGAGTAGTGTACAGCTATTGGGTACACCAACTTAGTAACACCACGTTTTTTGAGCTGCAGTCTGCGTGGAAAAGTTTGCTTTACTACAGAAACAACAATAACTTTTGAGTTAAGTGGGTCCTCTGGTTTGGAGTTGACGGTGCCTGTGATAACTTCATGTTCAATTAGCATATTCGGTTGCACAGAAGAGCTGAAATTTAAATGTTAATTTTATGCTCATTTCTTTCTAAATTGAAACACCTTTCGAGTGACCAACCTCAATTTTATGGGACGCGTCGTAGACGATTGCAAGCTAATTCGCGGCAAGATTAATTCAACCTCATCCAGTTGGTTTCGCGTGTTTGTGATACGGATTTCTTGCATCAGAATGCTTGGATGAGTGCGGTGCGCATAATACTCATACGTTGCAAAATAGTTTTGCGTGCATTGAAATCTACCACCAAAAGGAGAAATCATTAATTGTAAAATTTATCACTAATTTATTCAATTGTACCTGTAAACAATTCCTGTTTGGTACTCAGTAACAGTTGCTTCTCGAGATAAACCGTTTTGCTGAAAGATCGAAACGATGGGGTGAAGTTGAAGCGAGAGCTGCATGGAACGCCCTGACTTGATATTCAGCCCTGCATCGTGGGCAACCTCTAGTCCTATGTAGCCATTACCTATATTGTATGTAATATGTAAGGTATGTAATTCATAATGTAAAACATATGTAATTACCAACGTAAGGTATAAAGTTTCGTTCCTCTGACAATGGTGGGACGTGACGTATGTTAGCATCATACTCTAAAGCCAGCAGGAAATAAGGTGTCAAACGGTCGTCCATGCACTGTAACAACGGATCTGGTCATCTTTCATTAAAAGCGTTTAGGAAAGGATTCGCCATTGATGCTTACCTTTATTTACTGGCTTGCCGCCAAACAAATACCGAAATACGGGCGGCAAAAGGTAAAAAAACACACAAATTCCCAGAAGGAGAAGGAATAGTTTTCGATAGGTGAAGTTTCCATCTACGATCCTTTTCAATTTCCGCGAAAATTCCGCTGTATCGAACTTGCTTCTTGCGTTGCGCAGCATTTTTTTAGGATTTTAAATATTCTCTATTGACAGTGGTTTTTTAAAATCAGAAATTAGAATAATATTCTACATATTTGGCCGGCTTATCGCAACATTTTCCAATTCCGAGCTGCTCATCTTTTGACAACCAAAATGACAACAAACTATGACTTTTTCAAATATGTGAACAAATATTTTGTAAAATGGAAACAAATGCAGAATAGCTGCCAGGCTTAGATTTTTTTCCTTTACCGTTATTTGAGACCGTTACAACCGGAAGTGGCCATGTTTTTTCGAACGTCTGTTCAGCCATCTCGGAGTTATGACCGCTTGAAAGCCATATACATAAGTGGTACTAATAAAAGTCACTTGCCTCCTAAACCAATGCAGCTAGCGGAACAAACAAAGTATACTTATATACATATATGTAATTAATAATACATATATTTAATACCTAATTAATTAACTTTATATCTTAATTTATCCGCTTTTTGTTTCAAGGTCGAAATGTCATATATTCCAAAAACTATTATAACTCCTTAACCACCATGTTATGGACGTAAATGTATATTTCCAACAGTACTGTGTTTGTTCCGCTAGCTGACTTGGTTTACGAGATAAGTTACTTTTATTATACCATTTATTTGACCTTTAAACGGTCATAACTCCAAGATGGCTGACCAGCTCCCGAAAAAAACAGACACTTCTGTTCTTGATGTCCCTACTAACGGTAAAAACAAAATGAACAAAATCTGAGTTTTGGGTCCGAATATATTCTGCATTTATGCCCTAAAATACAGTGTAATATACAGAAAATATGCCAGTTTGTCTTTTTTCACAAATTTATCACCTAGACAGAATCTGTATAAAGGAAAACGAAAATCGGAAGATCAAAAGCCACTACACAGCAGGAAGATAGAGCTTTGTTAAGAAGAAAAAGGTTTATAATAATTATAAAGGACATATTTTCTCCTGATTCTACAATAGATTTGACTGGGTCTAATGGAAGCAAGAGTTCGAAAACGTGCGAAAGAAAATTATTCCACTGAGTTATTCGCCGAACGGTCAAGTATTCACCTTATTTTATAGTATGCCGCTGCATTACATAATTTTGCTGCTAGTGGGCTCTTTTTTATTATACGCAATTCTATCTCCAAGCAAGGGCTTTTCTGCTAAAAGATTTTGTACACCTAGTGGTCATAAGATTAAAGTAATATAAAAAATGTTCACCGTACAAGTAGCTTCAATTTTTGTATTAAATTTTGTACAAAAAATGGAAAATTACTTTTTAGTTGAACTTTATCGTTGGTGCTATAACTCGATAACTATAGGAGAGCAAAATAAGTTGTTGCTGTAATGAGCATTAAAACCTACAAGAAGAGCAAAAATGATCCATCACCGCGTAAAGTAAAGCCCATACTTTTTTCGCCGAAAAATTCTGCACGCCTTGAGTTATATATTCTGGCTTGCACTTAAAAAAGTATTTTGGACACGTGCATCTAAAATGCATATGTATATGCATACAGGTAACACAAATGTGCATATTTTTCCTTTTACACTTCTCTGCATAAAAATAGAAAATGGGACAACATACTGGTAGTACTAATAAATTCTGAATTTTACATGTTGTGTGAATCAAAATTTAAAATTGAGAAAGCATCAAATTAGGATTTGTCATGCGAAAATATTTCTTCATATTTTTTCGAAATCACTCTTCGAATGTTCGCTGCATGCATCTCAAATGCATATGTAATATTTGTTATTTATGTAGTGCAGAATTTTCTTAACTCTATCGACGGTGTAGTGAGCCTTTTTTAATTAGTTTTAAATAGCATTATTCTCTCCTAAAATCCTGGTCGAATGTACCCATAATATTTATATCTATACAAATGTAAGAGATCCTATTTTCTAATATATTATAGGTTAATACTACAATTAATTTATAAAAACCTTATTGAATAATGTTATTAAAAGTCTAACATTTAATATTTTTCAAAAAGTACGTTTTTCGATAAAATATTATTACACATAAATAAAAGATGAGTTGAATACCTTTCCAACAATTCTGCAGATACATTTAGGTATCTCGAATAGTTTAGTATACATAGTCTTGGAAATTAAAATTTTAAGGGGCTATAATTCGGGGAACAACCGAGAGCGATAAAAGTTGTTGTTGTTGGAGTTGCCGTACAAAACAATAACAACAAGAAAATCGGAGCGTTGTGCTTCTTGAGAGTAGAAAACGTCATTAATTTTTTATTTTATTTTTCTTTTTGTTTTTAAGAGTGATTTAATTCACTTACGCGTACATAAGAGACAGTTTAGCTATTTCAAAACTGGTCCAACAAGAGCAAACTGTTTGCTTTCTGAACGGATCCAATCAAAGACCTTTTGTACTGTACTGTCTTTTTTGACAAATAAACACTAATGGCTGCTCAATTTCTGAACTTAACAGTGGAGTTTTTGTGTAGTTTGAAATTGTGCTAATTTGCAAATAAATTGTGAAAATTATAAACTTAAAGTAAGATCTATTGGAAGCCCTAAAGTTGTGGTAACGAAGTGTGTTAAAGGCGCGCGGATGATGTGGCCACAAGCCTTGCAAATGACACGGGACGAGTGTCGAGGAATACTGCGAAGACTAGGTAAGTAGCCAACAAGAAGAAGCAAGCGTTTGGAAAACTTGAAGCCACGGAAACACGAACACGGAAAATCTGAGTGCTTGCTCGCTGCGTCGAGCGTTGTGTGTGTTCTCTGTTGACACAAATATAAAGGGAAACCGCTTGTACAATGTAAATATATTTGTAGAGCTGGAATCATACTCGCATGTGATCAGCGTGTTTCGCGCCCAGGGTGGCCTTAATGAAAATAAGGCGAAGCTGCTCGAGGAACTGCGTACCATTTTTCATATTTCACAGGAGCGACATCGGGCCGAAGCTAGGCGTGTGGCGAACGATGAACAGCTTTCAACCATTGCAGAAGCGTAAGTGTTCAAAGATATATTTTCAACAAATTCAACCGAGCAATTAATGTTATAAGTAATAACATAAAAACTACTCTAGCATTTCTGGGCCAAACACTTGGCAGGAATGGAGTCGGGAAGGCCGTCGTTCTTTTCCCATGCTGCCTCGTGTGGCACCTCAAACTGCGTTGGCCTTAATTGCCAATAGCGTGGCTGCAGAGACTGCAGCAGAAAATGTAAAGCTTCCGTATCCAATGGATACTGGGGCGGCGATTGCTGCTGAGCAAGCTGCACATGCAGAAGTAACGGCAAAGGCTGCAGAAGCTTGTGATGTCGAGAAAAAACGTTGGAATATTGTCTCCAGTGATCCGGTAAGTACCAATATGAATTTTATTCTTCTGAGCACAGATTTGCTGCACGTTGTTATTGTGAAATAAACGAAAATTAGGAAGTTTTTCATTCAGATTTTTTTGTTTTTTGCTCTAACTTCTATATATATCAAATAAATATTTGCTTGTTGACATTTATGATAAAAATATTTGAAATCGGGTAAGTACATATGTACGAGTATATAGTATACAAAAATAGGCTGAGGGTAAATATATTCTTATGATAACAATAATGTGGAAATAAATATACATAAAATACTAAAAATAACTGAAATTCCAAAAATAAAATAACAACAACAAAAATTAAGTAGCATACGATTCCGCGGAAGAACATATTTAAAAGTTTTGAAACATGAAGCTGCTAATATTAGGATATATAATGGTTTTTGTACTTTAGTGCGTGTTTATTTCAGTATATCGTTTGAATGGTTCAATAGATATTTTTTGAAAGTTTGGAAATTATGCATTATGTAATTAATTTACATGTTTTCTGAAACGGAGTGAATGGATATTGATGCTTTTAAATTTTTTTGAAATGGAAAAGTAATATTATTGAAAGAAAAATATAAACGACCCGACAGTCGAAAATCTTTAGCTTTAGATAGAGAGTACTTAACTGAACCTGACTAAAACTCTAATAATAGAAGAGCATACACACATTTGTTTAAACATGTTTCCAATATCTCTCGATTGGAGTTTATTCCTGTTAATACTTTTGAAATCCTGTAGATAATTCGATTTAATTTACTATTTAATTCATTTTACTACTTTAATTTACAAAAGCAGATAGGAAAATTTTGAAATGTTTAGGTTGGTAAATAGTTGAATTGAAGGAACTTCAGCACTCTCATTTTTATTATATTTGAAAGTTAAATTAAATAAGAATATAAGTAATTAGGTATATCAGTTTAAAATCGGAACCTTTTCTTTCTTCTTAGTGCTCTTTCTCTTTAAAAAAGAATGTATTTTATTCTTTAGTTTAAGGTGCCGGACATCCCTGTAGCACCCAAGAAACCCTTAAAGCGCAATATGCCAGACAACCAAAATGCAAACATTAAAAGACGTAGCGTTAACGACGTATACACAACAAAACAGCAGCAGATACAACAACAACAGAAGGAAAAACAAAATGGTGCAGACGCTGGCGATGCACTCAGTCCCAATAGTAACATTCGAAAACTCTATCATAATTACTCCAAAATACAGCAGCAGCAGAAACTTCGTCAACAGCAACAAACGCAAAAACAAAGATCAGTAGCAAAGAAAGTGGGAACAGCACAAACAAAGCGACAGGCAGTTGCAAAAGGAAAACGCGCACAAATATTGATAGAACAACAACAAAAACAACAACAGCAGCAGTACCAGCAGTCAACAGCAATGTCAGTCAACTCAGAAGAGCTACAACAACAGCAACAAGTGGCATACGCACAGATGTCCAACCCGATCGAAATGCAATCGGAATCAGTCGAGCAATGTAAAGAGGTAGCAACTATTGCCGCTTCGAAAAAAGACATATCAAAAAACTTATCGAAGCTACACATACCAGCCGTAACTGCTTCGTCTGCAACTTCTTTGCGATTGAAACAACTCGAAGCTTTTAGCAACAGCAGTCCATCATCAACTACACAGTTTGGACCGAAACCAGACAAGCAACTTATATCGACTCCAGTGCAAAAATATATCGTAGAAGACCGTCAATCACCAGCGGTTGCAGCGGCGGCTGCTGCGGGGCAATCATCATCGATGTCGCCCCAAATAATGTCAGCAAGCGCCAACAAATTGCGCACAGTTAGCACATCACTATTACCGCCAGGTACTAAATTATCGGCAGCCAAAAGATTACCTACAACCGGTACATCAGTTGTCACAGGTGCTGAGTGTGCCAATCAACCACAAGTTTTCAATATTATTGAGGGTACTACTATAACAAGCAATGTAACAATGCAACCAGCCCCCCATCCACCACCTGCGCCAACACACGCTCCACCAGCCATCATCCAATTAAACAATACCCACACTAACAACAGCAATAGCAGCACTGCTGGCAGTGGCAGTGGTGAGCATGTGCTCCTGCAACCATCGCCATCACAAGGAAAAGTCTTGACAACCAAACTGTTACCCATAGTTTTGTCCAGCAATAGCGCAAGTAAAATAGAAACCCTTAACAATGGTGCGACAGTCGACACTAGCAATGTCAGTGTTTTTAAGACTTTACCATCGTCTATGTTGGTTTCCACATCTGGTTCTAGCAATACGTTAACTCGGTCAACGACAATCGGTGCTGGAGGCCATCCTGTCTTCCGCAAACAGCCGAATATCATCAAAGGGGGAAAGGTAATGCCTTTATTTAACAGGTTTTTATAAAATTATTATATATTCTAAAAGTCGAAAATGATTTAAGGATTTGGAGAAATTCGATTTATACAGATTACTCTATTTTTATATTCAATTAAAAGTTAAGAAATGTATATAAATAATATTCACAGGTATGACTGTTTAGTTAAGATAATTAAAAAAAATTATATTATATTATAATTTATCTAAAAAATCTGAAAAAACCTGGTCTGTTTTTAGAACTTATTTCCAAAATTCATCCAATACCGAATGTCTTTGTGGTCCATTCTGTGTTCTTACATTAGTTGTTTTCCTCCTTAGATTTCCACTGCTTATAATACAAGCAGCTCAAATGTATCTAATCCTGGATCGGGTGGTGCTCAAATAATAAGCAATATTAAACTCTCACCTGCTATTGTTACTAGTACAGCAGGAACAGCAGGAGCGTCAACTCAACAGTTTATAAAAAGTGTTGGCGGCAGCAGCATTCGCACCAGCGTTAAAATATGTCAGTCGCCGAATGGAAAAATGTTCATACAGTCGGCAAACCCTGATGCTTTGAAAAAGACAAAACTACAAACAAGCTTACAACAAAAGCTTATACCAACACAGTTTTCTTCATCAGCGAGCGGATCAACATCATCAGCGGCACCGCAACGCATTGCTATACAGAAGGTGCAGATCATTCCAGCGCCAATGTCATCGCCTGGTAGTTTGGGTGGATCGCTGCAGACGCACCAGCAAAAATCACCCTCTTCAATAACGATCAGTAACAAAGCGAATATGATATTTATGCCAACAACATGTGGACCACGTGGAACAGCCACAATTTCGCTATCGAAGACTGGCTGCGTTAGCAATATAAGCGGTAAAAATAATCAACAGACGGATGTATCGAAACAGAACGTTTTTGTCATTGGGGCTGTTGCACAGCAGCAGCAAGGCTTAAAATCCACCAGCAGAGAAGTCAGCAATCAGATGATTACCGAAGATACGCCCGTCGATATTCTCAATATGCCCATCATTGTTGATAATAGCAGTTCATCCGCAACAAAATCGGTTTCCAACTCCTCCAACGCTCTGCTGGCAGCTGGTGGTAACAATATCGGCGACACAGTCACTGTTCTATCGAACGAAATCTTAGCTAACGCTTCCTCGTCTAGCCTTAACCCACAATCGTCATCCGCTGTGGTTTTAGGTGTTACTGACTGGGAAATGGAATTGGATCAAGCAACGGCTGTTGCAGCTGCAACAAAAGCAGCACGCACACAAAAGCGTGGGACAATGCCTGCGTCTAAGCTGCACCATAATACAACAATAGTTGTAGATGATAATTTTGACGATGTAATCGTCGAGGAAGCATTCACTGACGAAGGTACAGTTGATCATTAGGAGCCCCTGGTAGATTTCAATGGTACTAATGTTGATTTTTTTATGATTGCATCAGCAAAAGGTAATCAAACACAACGGGAACAGGATCAGCAGTTCGTGCAGCAATTTCAGCCCGATTTGCAGACGCTACATGATGATGATATGCCGATAGAAGTCATCGATGAAGACCAGCAGCAACAGTTGAAGAACAAAATGAAAAAATCGGGAATAATTTACACTTCACACAAAACGACAACGTTAGAGCATCAAAAAGAAACTGAAGCAATAGAACAAAATATTATTGAAACTTACGATGATGCAATTGGTGGGTATTAAACATAAGATAAGAGAGTATGTGCAATTAAAAAACAAATGAGTCAAACATTTTATTGTGCTTAAAGCAAATAAGCTTATTTGCTATAAACAATATTTTAGCACGTAAAATATTAACAAAAATAAATAAATAATTTTTTTGGTGCTTTCGAGTTTTTACGGTGTATTATTCATTCACTCTTTTTCTGTTCCATTTAAATATATATAATTCCTCTCTTGTATTTAAACAGCAGCTGAGATGGATGAGAACACTGCCATTGAATACATTGAAGAAGATCACAATGATGAAAGCTTTGATGAAGAGAGGGTAATTTACAGAATCGACACAAAAATGCGTAAAAGCCAAGATGGGGAGCAAGATGCAATTCAAATTAGCAGCAAGTCGGAAAACATGGATATAGATACAGTTCTCATGAGATCAAATAATGCAGTCAGTGTTGACGGATCACTGTCCACTTTTAATAATTGCGCAATAAGTACAACATGCAAGGAGTCAATAATAGCCTTTGAACACACCGATGTTGATGAAGAAGCACATGATGTAACGAAAAATAATTCACTTCAAGGCAAATGAACCATTTCAGGAGAGGACAGACGCTGGAGGCATAAATTAAAACGTTTAGAAAAGTAATGTCATATGCTCATTTTGGTTGCTCATCGACATAATTTTGTAAAAAGAAATCACACACTCTTTATTTTATCTTGCAACATTGTAAATATGAACAGCAAGCACTTTAATATTTATATATGTACTTTTAAATCGGTTTAGTAAAATATTATAAAAGTATGCATTAACGCAATACTTAAAACATTTGCATTAGTTTGTTTTTGCAAATATCGTTTTAAGTAGTAGCGTAGATTTTTTGTGAATATCATCAAATTATTAACAGAGATTATAGGTTAGCAAAAATAATCTTAATGAATCCATCGAATTTTGAAAAAAAAAATTTGGTATTTCGGATATTATTAATCATCGAGAATTGAAAATTACCCAAGTTTCTTAAAGAGCCAAAAACCTAAATATATAAAAAGTAGAACAAAACATTTAATTTTGGTCTAAATCACTTAGTAAAAAGTACAGCCGTATTTAAATCATTTTTGGGATTACGATGACCGCAAATTTTTGAATGGTCATTTTTGAGTTAAAAAACTACTTAAAGCGTAGAATTTAAAAATATTTCAAAATTACTTACTCTCTGGATCCTCCATAAAATTAAGTAAGCGGATTCATTTTTTTTTTTTTGCTGAATTATCAAATAACTATTTTATTTGTTATTATTAATATTAATATTAGTTTCGAAACTAATTTTCATTTTAAGACAAATTAAATATTTTATAAAAACAGAGCAATATGACGTCATAATAAACGTCTTCCTTAAAATTACTTAACAATCTAAATTTAATCCTTTAACAAAACCTCAAAAATCTTCTCATTACTCTTTCTCATAATTTTAAGTCGTTTTCGTATCATTTCTAATTTCTTCTCTTTATAATTGTACTATATACTCTTACGTTTTTTTTGCAGCTTACACCTTAACCTTAAGAAAGAAAGGCAGAGAATAAGAGAGAGAACATTGTAAAATAGAATATATAACAAAATATTGATTGTTGAACAATGCGTGTCTGTATTTTTTAATATCAGTTCTGTTTATTTTTTGAATTTTTTATGTAGTTACTATTAATTAATAATAAAATGAATGAATAAATCCTTTTCAAAATTAAAATTACTTTCAGAGGTTTGATCCGAGGTAAGATTCGCTTTTCAATTTTAATGCTTTATTATTATATTATTTTTAAGATATTAAAATTTTAATAGTTTTTAAGTATACACATATGTATGTTATATGTGGTTAACATGAGTTTATGCAGTTTTGTTTAAAAGAAATTTTTAGTGAAAATATTTCTTATAGAACTACATATATAAATTTAAGGAATATTTACGAAAACTACCATCAATAAATAATAAGTAAAAAAATAAATAGTTGAATGCGAACTCACGTCTTATAATGTCTAGATTCTTATCTGCTCCGTCCACAGATTTAATGAATACGAATGAGATAAAACTCTGGAATCAATATGGTTAGCTTAGGTTGTACAGGCTTGCAGCCCGCGCTACGTTCACCTAGGCCTTGACGTGTGTTGGAGTAAAAACCAGTTCCCTTCCCTTCTTCCAAGATGATGTAAGGGCAGGAGGATTTCGTAGAATATTTGACCGCGGTTAGTTGAGAGAACCTGTCCCAGTTCGGTTTTCTTAGGGTTCCTGAAAGGTTTCATCGGTTGTAGTGTAGCCCCAATATTGAAGAAGATGCGGAGTGGTCCGAGAAGGGCCACTCAGTTGATACTCTCCAGTCTCCAAAATAAAGGTCTCTAGCACTTCTTAGGGTTTTATCTATAATTGTTCTAGTCCAATTGCTGAATGTGGCAATCAATATACATAAATACGTTAAATCAAAACTAATATTTTGGTTCCATGCTACAATGGAAATGAATATAGCTAAATTTGTCTTGAATATATAAAAGATGTGTTCAGCTTCACGGTTTACTTGCCAAAAACCAAAAACGAATATTCATTGCTTAGAACTTTATAATTTGTCTTTAGCTTTGTTTTGTTTTGATTTCGTTGGTTTGTTTACATTTTTCATATTGATTTCAGTCATTTAGTGTCTATATAGAAATTCCATAATCACAATAAAAACCAAGATTCAGTGTTCAATGTTTGTTTAGAATGCATGGACTCAAAATAAAAATAAGTTTCAATTTAAAAAAACGATACTTAGAACGTCAAGCACAGACGAAATGCGGCAAAAACACTAAATTAATATGAAACGCATACGAGTATAACGGAAATGCTAAACGCAGCTCTAGGCAACGGAGTACTTTGAACTGTTTTTCAAAAGCTTGAATCGCTCAGTAAGCATTGCGAAAATATCATTTGAAAAATATTTTTTCTACGAAACGGAAGCACTTTTTTTACTCTGAAAATAGAAACAACAGGCAAAAATGGATGATAGAAATGCTAATAAGTTGAATAAGATCTTCGGGGTTTCGCAGACGATACAAAAGAAAGCGACCCGACGACTGAGCGTTAGCGACCAGGAGCGTGATGAGATTGAGCGTAAGAGGGCGCAACAGTACAGAGAGATGAGGCAACAGCGGATCTCCAGTCTAGGCGCAAATCATCGTTATGTACTGGAAATATGTGCCGACCTTGCCGGAGTGGAGACCGATGAAATAATAATGGGCATTGTGGACGATCAATTGCAAGTCGATCTGCTCAGCGGCATGTTTGAGGACAAAGGGCCGCGTGCTTGCATGATAAGCTATGCGAATATGGTAGGATATCCGGCCGTTTCGGGTCGATACGTCGATAAACTGAAGTACGCAAATGTAAAACGGGCCGTTTGCATGAAGAGTGAAGCAGTCAAAATGGCTGGTAAATGGATAGTAGTCTATCGCAACAACAATTCCAAGAATATCGAGAATCGTAACGTCTCCGACGAAGTGGCGATGTTTTGCTGGTCTGCCGATAAGCCAGATCAGTGCCTGCAGATAATCAAGACATTCGTTGAACTTATTTTGACGAAATCTTTGGAGGCAGTCAGCGAATTCGGTGTGGCCGAGATAGAACAAAAGCGGAAGTTTTTCCACAATCTCAGCATGTACAACATCTTCCTGAAGGCATCTGAACAAACGGTCGCTACCCGGGTAAACTTTGAAGTGTCGCACCAGCTTTTCAAGGGCTTCCTTTTGGTCAAGTGGCAAATCGAGGAGAGCTCGAAAATATTGTGGCGCGTGCGAATGGTGGAGCGCTATTTCGCTCAATGGTTACGTCAAATACAGGGAATACTTGTGGAGGGTAAACAGATCCTACGAGACTCAGCCGATGTGGGCCCATTGCAAATGCTTGTAAACTGGCGACGCATGCTGGCTCGCTATACATCCATAACGGAATTCGTTTCGTCGCGTGCATTTAACAACCATAAAGCTTGTCTCATCCTATCGAGATCATCAAAACTTTTAAAGGTAAGGTTTGAGTTTTAAAGATAAGATTTTAATTTGTCTAAGTATTGATATAAAATTTTAGAAATTCAAAAGTTTCATGTTTAAATGTTTTCAAAAGAATTATATCATTATTTGGTTTTCTGTTTAGAAATGGTCAGAAATAGATAATCAGATAACATTAGTACTGAATGAGGCCAAGGATAATGTACGCTATATTACATCACTACAAAAATTCTGGGATCCTTTGTACAGGTAATTAAGATTCCTTTAATAAAAAAAATAATAAGGAAAAATATTGAAAACCTTTTCTGACGTACATAGTGTAAATTTAAGGTCTAGGAATAGAATACATTGTATTCGCTATTGATATTATAATAAAAAAATTGATATAAATTTTCCAATCATCCACTCAGATCTTCTCCGGACGAGATCATCAGCAGTCTGCCCGGCTTAATGGTCGCCATACGCAACGTTTCCAAAACAGCGCATTACTTCAATACGCCTACCAATGTGACGGGCCTCTTCATCAAGATATCCAACCAACTGACCATTACGAGCAAGATGTTTCTTATTGACAATGGGCGCCTGAATTTGTGGAAAATATCACCAAACGAGATAATTGAAAAAATAGAGAAATGCAAGGAGGTCATGAAGTTCTACGAAAATATCTACAGGCAAACTGTTGAAGACATGCGATATGCCAATGAGAAGCCATGGATAGTGTCGTCAGTCTATATATTTACCTGTTTGGAAAAGTTCTTAGTGCGCTTAGATAAGGTATTTCTGCTAATTGGTCAGAAATTCTGATCAAAATCTTGTTATATCATTAAAATCCGAAACAAAATCCATTAGATCGTTAAGTTGCGATCGTTACGTGAAGTAAGACGATTGTATAGATATACATACATATATGTACATATATGTATATATATATATATTTTGGGTTCTTAGATTTTCATTTGCAGTAGTGAATATTGTTTCACCAAAATGGTTTTCATGAAAGTGTATCAAGATTCAATGATATATTTTATTCTTCTAGATTAAATCCATATTTAAAACCGAGATAACCTACTCAGTCCTCGACCGCATATGCATAAGCGGCATGGAGAAGTTCAACGCACAGATCAAGGGAGCACGAAGTACTATTAGTAGCAAGCCTTACGATCCGCTTAATTATCGTATTGAATTATTCGACGATGATTACAAGCAGTTCATCAAGGAAGTCGAAGCGGCAGAAATCGGCATGCAGCAGTTTGTGAAACAACAAATTTCCGATGTGCCCATCGCCGAGTCAGTGATTTTAATATTGAAACGATTTGAGAACTTAAACTTGGAATGCTTATGCTTGGATAGACGTTTCTTGGAAGTAGCTGAAATGTTGGAGAGGGAAATGTTTCTGTTGAAAGACTTGTAAGTGTGAATGGTGTGAACTGGTATTACTGGTCTTATGTAATGTATTATGTCTTTTACAGCTACAACGAGGAACGTGGCAACCCGTTCATGGCACGCAAAATGCCTCCAGTTGCCGGCCGCATACAGTGGATACGCTCCATTTTCAAAAAGATCGACGAACCCATGAAAGAGCTGAAGATCCGCCAGTGTGTGCTGGCTCACAAGAAAGCCCAACGCACGGTTCGCTACTATAACTATATGAACGGCATCATATGTCACTACGAGATGACTTACCATAAGGCCTGGTACGACTATGCCGAGGAGGTGCGCTGTCTTCTGAATGCGCCCATACTTTTCTGTGGTAGTGATGCAGCCGAATATTCAGTTAATTTGGATCCGAGTATTTGTCAGTTGATGGCCGAAACGATATGGATGTGGTATCTGAGGCTGGAGGTTCCTAGTGTGGCCAGCGTCATCACCTATTGCAGGGACCGCATTATCAATCCAGCTATGGATCTCAAAATAGCCCTACATACGTTCGATAAATTGCGATCATCGATATCTGCGGTTTTTATTAATATAATGCGATTTCGCTTACAAGAAGTTACGATTTTACTAAAGCCGGCCCTTTCGACAGTGACATGGCTATCGGAAAATTTGGAAGATTTCGTGGCGTCGGTTAAAGCGGTAGAGTTTCTAGTTTGATATAATATGCTGGTAGAGTTGATTTCGTAGATGTATTTCGCTGCCTATATTCCAAATTTTGAAATTACCTGTAGTTTTTAAACGAATTTGTGAAACCGTCCACAGTAGAACTTGAACTCATATATGTTCCTAGAATAATTTTCATTCAGTTCTATAATTCCCGTATAAGTTCAGCTTTTTAGCGTACATTATTTAAACATTAATGTTAATTAATCAAACTTTCATCCGATTTTAAAGAAAGTTAATGAAGTCAACAACTTTTACAAAACTGTCCTGAACATTGACAGTATCCGGATACAGCAAGAAATGAACAGCTTGACCGATTACCTATACGTTTTTACACCGGAACAACCAATCACCGCGGATAAATTTTTAGAAGAGGCTAACAAGCTGCGCCAAGAGGTCGGTAAGTTAGAGAAGTTCCACCTACCAGGATCTACTATCTACTCGTACATTTCACATCCATTAGATAAATTATAAAAGTATTACCTAAGAAAGAAAGCACCGAGAATTATAATTATATGTGCACGTTTTTATTCATAAAATGAGTTTGTATTGCTTAATACTTACATTATATTTTTATTTTGTACAATTATAGAGAGAATAATTGAAAAGAAGTCCGTTTGCATTGAGCGCGCCGTGATCGATATGATAAACATGTTTGTCGCGCTTCTAGAGTTTGGACCTGTAGACTCCAAAGGACGCCGCGTTTACCAGTTGCCAGTTGAGAAACTCAATGACAACAATTGGCGTACCGAGGGAAATATGCCGATCGATAAGTGGGATTGGATACAATTCCACAAAATTTATCGTACCATCTATCTGGTGCCTGACGATGTCTTATCTGTAATGCAAATGAAGAATTACGAGAACATTCGCTACGAGTTGCATCATTTGCGGATTGACTGCATGGATCTGTTCTCACTATACAACTCGAAAATAATACTTGCCCTGGTGCAGTGTTCGAAACGCTCACTGGACTACGTGCGGCATAGTATTCTGAGGTATGTACATATGCGTGTCTGTATGAGGCAATAACTTGCTTTTGACCAACATTACAATGTACACTGGTCTGCTTTAAGAACCAATTGGCGTACACAGCCCCAGACCCCGATACTCTACACCGAAATGGATATCGATCTGGAGCAGGGCTGCAGAATCGAACCCAATCTAGAGAATATGCAAACAAATTTTCATGCCGCTGTACAAGTCTGCACCGAAATCAATTACTTCGTATCAGCTTGGGGAAAACAAGCCAAAACGTTTGAGCGCAAGCAGCGAAAGGTTACATTGGGTAAGAATTCAGTTACATACGAGTGTATATTCCATTCATGGTATTCACGTGTTGTCCTCAATATGATCACAGATGAAAATCGGTATGAACGCAGTTATTTCCGTTATGTCATTGAGCACAAGGACATTATAAGAGCGGTGCAAAATCTAGCAACGGGCCTGATTTTTTACAAACCAGATTTCGATGATTTCTTAAAGGTATGCTAAATAATATATAATTAATTCGATATTTGGTAAAACCCCTATTAGTGTTGCATGTTTTATCTTTAAATGGACTATTTTTAAAAGCCAATTTAAAATGGAAAGACTACGAACTTTTTCATTTGCTTATATTTTAGGAAACTTACGAGAAATTTAAATACTTATGGAGCGAAGATCGCGAAAGCAATATTGAAGCATTTGTAAAAACAAATCCTTTAACTGTTGATATACGTGACAAATTTATTTACTATGATAAGATTACTACAGATTTAGAGAATATGGAGCCAAAAACGAACATTGGACCGATAGAAATACGAAAGGGTAAGAAGTGATGTGTCACATGTTGTTCACATAACAAATGAAATATTAACAGAAAAAGCGATTGCTAAATTTGTGGACGAATCAAAGAAGTGGAAAAATATGCTTGGTCAGTTGCTGAGCACACAATACAAGAAACAACTGGACGAAATGGTGGACTTCATTTCCGAAATGGAAAATATACTATCGAAACCTATAAACGACTTGGATGACGTACGCTTGGCTATGATGTGCTTGGAGAAAATTCGAGACAACTACATCGAGTACGTTGATATTACGTAGTTAGAATAGTTCAGTTAACAATAATCTATGCACTTCTAGGATGGACATGAGTCTGAGTTTGATAACCGACACATATGCGTTATTTTCGCAATTTAACATTTACATACCACAGGATGACTATGACAAGGTTGATAGTCTCCAGCTGTCCTTTAACAAGATGATGGATAATGTAAGTACTATTAGCGAAATCTTACGAATAAACACAAAGGGCAACAGATTAATTTGTTAATTTATTTTTTCCGATCAGTCCAAAAAAGTCTCGACCCGCATTTCCGAAATGGAAGGTCCACTTCTGCGCGAACTCAACGAAGGCATTGCGACTTTCGTGCGTGAGTTCGATCAATTCAATATAGACTTCGATGCGGATGGCCCCATGGTGGAAGGTATCTCTGCCAAAGAGGCTAGCGATCGTGTGTTTATATTTCAAAATCGCTTCGACGAGTTGTGGCGCAAATACGAGATGTACAGCAGTGGCGAGAAGTTGTTCGGGCTCCCCATTACAGAGTATCCATTGCTGCAACAGCGTAAACGTGAATTTAACTACCTGAACAGGTTGTATTCGCTGTACATTCAGGTGTTGAAGACCATAGCTGATTACTATGAAATGCCGTGGGCTGAGGTTGATATTGAAAGGATCAGCACAGAATTGGCAGATTTTCAAGTCAGGTAACATGCCAGTCGGGTTGAAGTCTGGTACGCATGTGTTTAAAACATTTGTAGACTAAACCGTAACTTATAAATTACCTCAACTGAAATGTTTAAATTTTTATCACCAGATGCCGAAAACTTCCCAAAGGCATGCAAACTTGGCCGGCTTTTATTGATTTAAAAACTAAAATCGACGACTTCAACGAGACTTGTCCGTTGCTCGAACTGATGACCAATAAAGCGATGAAGGAGCGTCATTGGGAGCGTTTGAACAAGTTGCTGAAAACCGATTTCGATGTCACTAGCACTAAGTTCACTCTGGGTAAACTGTTAGAAGCACCAATTCTCAAGCATAAGGATGACGTTGAAGATATCTGCGTGGGCGCTAGTAAGGAACTGGATATTGAGGCTAAATTGAAACAAGTCATTTCTGACTGGAGCACGGTTAATATACAGTTGGGCACCTTCAAGAATCGCGGAGAGCTGGTACTTAAAGGTGGTGAAACTCTGGAAATAATTGCAGCCCTTGAAGACAGTTTAATGGTTATGAATTCATTGGCCTCGAATCGTTATAACGTTCCATTTAAAAAGGAAATCCAAATGTGGCTTTCGAAATTAGTTAATACCGGAGAAATTCTGGAGAAATGGTTGATGGTACAGAATTTGTGGATTTATCTGGAGGCTGTATTTGTTGGTGGCGATATAGCAAAGCAATTGCCGATGGAAGCCAAGCGCTTCAGTAACATAGACAAAAACTATGTGAAGATAATGTTTCGTGCTCGCGAGATACCAAATGCTGTGGAATGTTGCACTGGCGATGAATCACTGGCCACGATGTTGACATGGCTGCTGGATCAATTAGAAACTTGCCAGAAGTCGCTAACAGGTTTGCCTCATTTCTTAGAATTAACTGTTTATAATTTTATTGCTTGCGAACAACGTTTTATTATTTATGTCACATAAAGGTTACTTGGAGTCGAAGCGTTTGCTATTTCCACGTTTCTTCTTCGTTTCTGATCCAGTACTGCTTGAGATTCTTGGCCAAGCCTCAGACCCAACATCCATTCAACCACATTTATTAAGTATTTTCGATGCAGTTGCTTTTGTAAGTGCTTTGGTCAATAAACCCTTTTCCAAGTATTCCAATATATAAGTACGAGTATTACAGTGAGTGATTTTAATTACATTCTACAGGTGGACTTCCAAGATAAGACTATCGATGTGATAATAGCACTCAATTCCGCCAATGGTGAAAAAGTTCCACTTGAAAACCAGCTCCAGTGTACGGGCAGCGTGGAGATGTGGCTGTCCAAGCTACTGAAGGAAATGCAGGACACAATGCGAACCACTTTGGCGGGCATGGCAGTGAGTTTGAACGACCCCGAGTTTAACTTCCCCGAAGAGTTTCCATCATTCTGTGGCCAAGCTGGACTATTAGGCGTACAGCTGTTATGGACAAGAGATGCTGAATATGCATTACGTAAGAGCCGGGCAGACAAGTCGATCATGAAGCGTACCAACACCAAGTTCTTGAATTTGTTAAATTTTTTCATTGACTTGACCGTAAAGGATCTAACTCCACTTGATCGTATTCGCTTTGAGACGATGGTTACCATTCACGTGCATCAAAGGTAGAATCGATTCGCCGATATTAGATTGTTACGGATGCAATGATATCTGTGTTTTTAGAGATATATTTGATGACCTTTGCACCATGCGCATTCGATCGGTGAATGACTTCGAATGGCAAAAACAGGCGCGATTTTATTACAACGAAGACAATGACGACATCATTGTCGGCATCACGGATGTCAATTTCATTTACCAAAATGAATATCTTGGTGTGACTGAACGTTTGGCTATAACTCCGTTGACCGATCGCTGTTACATCACTTTGGCACAGGCAATTGGTAAGCGTGGCGGTTATGTAATCGAGTCCAATTCTTATGCAACTACCTTACATTGTGTTCAAAGGTATGTCTATGGGAGGCGCTCCCGCAGGACCTGCTGGCACTGGCAAGACAGAGACGACCAAGGATATGGGCCGAGCTTTGGGTAAACTAGTCGTGGTCTTCAATTGTTCGGATCAGATGGATTTCCGTGGTTTGGGACGTATCTACAAAGGTCTAGCGCAATCTGGTTCGTGGGGTTGTTTTGATGAGTTTAATCGGATCGAACTTCCAGTGTTGTCGGTGGCTGCACAACAGATTTAGTAAGCACAGAGATCGCATTGTCCTTCAGGCATCCGAATAGCTATATTAACTTTTATCCCTTATCAGCATTGTTCTGACGGCTCGTAAAGAAAAGCGTGCTACATTTATATTTAGCGATGGTGATATTGTGTCGCTAAATCCAGAATTCGGACTCTTCATTACCATGAATCCTGGTTATGCCGGCCGTCAGGAACTGCCCGAAAATTTGAAAATCATGTTCCGTACCGTCTCCATGATGGTACCTGATCGCGCTATTATTATACGAGTAAAATTGGCCAGTTGCGGTTTCAAGGAAAATCTTGTTCTATCGCGTAAATTCTTCACACTCTACAAGCTTTGCGAAGAACAGCTTTCAAAGCAGGTGCACTACGATTTTGGGCTGAGAAATATTTTGTCGGTGTTGCGTACTTTGGGAGCTCAGAAACGTGCCAACCCCAATGACACTGAAGAAACAATTGTCATGCGTGTACTAAGAGATATGAATGTCTCCAAGCTCATCGACGAGGACGAAGGTCTCTTCCTGTCCCTAATTGACGACATGTTCCCGGGCATTAAACTGACAACAGCTGTATATAAAGAATTACAGCGCGCCATTTCCAAAATCGCTGATGAAATGGGTTACGTTAACAATCCAGAATGGAATCTGAAAGTCGTGCAGTTGTACGAAACCTCGTTGGTACGCCATGGTCTTATGTTGATGGGTCCTACCGGTTCGGGCAAAACGAGTTGTACTCACGCCATGCTGAAATGCTTTACTGAGATGGGCAGACCACACAAAGAGATGAGAATGAATCCAAAGGCAAGTTACGATCTTGGCAGCTTTTAATTACTTCGTTGTTCTATTCTGCTTTCAATGTTATGTATTTCCGAATTTTTTTGCTCTACACAGGCCATTACTGCACCACAAATGTTTGGCCGCCTGGATGTGGCCACAAATGATTGGACAGATGGTATTTTCTCCACGCTTTGGCGACGAGCGTTAAAAGTACCCAAAAATCAATTCTGCTGGATTGTCTTGGATGGTCCTGTGGATGCAGTATGGATTGAGAATCTAAACTCTGTGCTGGACGATAATAAGACTTTGACTTTGGCGAACGGCGATCGTATTAAAATGGCGGAAAACTCGAAGCTGGTTTTCGAGCCAGACAATGTCGACAATGCATCGCCGGCCACGGTGAGTCGTGTCGGTATGACGTTTATGAGTTCATCGGTATTAAAATGGACAGTATACATGGAAGGTAAGAATGTGCTATGATTTCTTGCTATTTTTATTGACACTTTTTTGTACTATGAAATAGCATGGGTTCGCAAACAAGGTACTTCTGAGCAGGATATATTCCGTCGCTGCTATACTGCACTTTACGATGATGCACATACTTTTCTGCAAACCAAATTAATGGCGAAAATGCGTATACTTGAAGCTATATACATTAAGCAGATGTTGGAGATAATGGATGGACTCTTGCAAGACACGAACAATAGATCTGAACGGTTTTTGGAGCGTACTTTTCTATTCGCCATGATGTGGACATTGGGTGCAGTGCTGGAGATAAAAGAGAGAGATAAACTAGAAGAATTCGTTATTAAACATCCTTCAAAATTAAGTCAGTCTCTAATATTTAAACTTATCTTACACCAGAAATATTACCTTGCCATATTTTAAGGATGGCCTAAGCGTTTACCAGGAGAAACAATATTTGAATACTACGTTGATGATTCAGGAAACTGGCAGCATTGGAATACACGAGTCGAAGACTTCGTCTACCCTGAAGATAGCATCCCAGAGTTCTCGTCGATTTTAGTGCCCAACGTTGATAATGTGCGTACAGCCTTCCTTATGCACAATATAGCCAAACAAAAGAAGCAGGTCCTGTTGATTGGTGAACAGGGTACCGCTAAAACTGTCATGATTAAAGGCTATATGTCTAACTATGATCCTGAAATGCATATGTCAAAATCATTTAATTTTTCTTCGGCGACCACACCGAATATGTACCAGGTTAGTGTTTAGGGGCATGATTTTATAGAACCACTGGTGAAAGTTATGTTCGAAATGAAACGTCTTTTCATTTTATCTCGTCTTATAGCGCATTATTGAGTCATATGTAGAGAAACGGGTTGGAACTACGTACGGACCGCCGGGACAACGTTCAATGACTATCTTCATAGATGATATTAACATGCCTGTCATCAATGCCTGGGGTGACCAGATAACCAACGAAATTGTGCGCCAAATGATCGAACAACATGGCTTTTACTCATTGGAGAAACCCGGCGATTTTTCGACTATTCTTGACATTCAAATTCTAGCGGCCATGATACATCCTGGCGGTGGTCGAAATGATATCCCAAATCGATTGAAACGTCACCTTTCCATTTTCAATTGTACTCTTCCTAGTAATAATTCCATGGATCAAATTTTCAATAAGATTGGTCAAGGTTACTTCTGCTTGGCACGCTTCAACGAAGATGTTGTCAAAGTTGTACCATTTTTGGTACCGCTGACACGAGTTTTCTGGCAAAACATCAAGGTAAAGATGCTGCCCACACCAGCGAACTTCCATTACGTGTTCAATTTGCGTGACTTGTCGCGTATATGGGAGGGTATTTTGAAAGTAGCTAGCGAGGAGTGCAAATGCGTGACGGATGTGCTGAAGCTATGGAAGCATGAGTGCCAACGCGTCATTGCAGATCGTTTTACTGATTTTAAGGATACCGCATGGTTCAAAGATCGCATGGGAAAAGATGCGAAAACGTTTTTAATCGATTTCTGGGATGATTATCCGGAAGACGAAACGTATTTTGTTGATTTTCTAAGAGATCCACCAGATGCCGGGGAAGACGATGAAGATGTGTCATTGGAACCGCCAAAAATATACGAAGAAATGCCCAGGTATACTTTAAAATAAAGAAACTGTAGAATACTATCAGTATATAACCGATGAATTTCTTTTACAGTTTCGATTATGTCAAGCAAAGAGTGCTGTGGTACATGGGTCAGTTCAACGATAATGTACGTGGATATAACATGGATCTTGTATTCTTCCGTGATGCTTTGGTGCACTTAATAATCGTTTCGAGAATTTTGAGCATGCCCAGGTATAAAACCAGATATGTAAAAGTTTCTTTACTTCCTGTATTTATAAAAATATGAGAAATTGATTTATATTTGCATTGATTGGCAATTCTATTCTTTTGAGACAAATTTTCTGTTTCTTTTCTTTTGCTCGTAAAATAATATCTGTTCGTCAAATTTTTACCAATAGAGGCAATGCACTGTTGGTTGGTGTTGGCGGTTCCGGCAAACAAAGTTTAACACGCTTATCTTCCTACATGGCCAACTACAAATTCTTCCAAATAACTCTCACCCGTGCGTACAACACAGGAAACTTAGTCGATGATCTGAAGTACCTGTACCGTACCGCCGGCTTAGATGGCAATGGTATAACATTCATTTTTACCGACAACGAGATAAAGGATGAATCTTTCCTGGAGTACATTAACAATATTTTGAGCTCTGGAGAAATAGCCAACCTTTTCGCAAAAGACGAAATGGGTCCGTAGTTTATACGAAATATTTTTACACTACTATCTAATCCCAACAAATCTCATAACCTTTTACCAGACGAAATCTACAACGAGATAATTCCTGTTATGAAGAAACTCCAACCTAAACGTCCACCAACACAAGATAATCTCTATGATTTCTTCTTGGGTCGGGCACGATTTAATCTACATATCGCGCTGTGTTTTTCACCTGTAAGTTGAAATTACTGAAAGTTCCATAAAATTCTTATTACAAACTGTCCATTGTAGATTGGTGAGAAATTTAGGGCGCGTTCATTAAAATTCCCTGGTTTAATATCCGGCTGCGTTATTGATTGGTTCCAAAAGTGGCCAGAAGACGCACGTGTTGCTGTTTCACAGCATTATCTGCAGAATTATGATATCCTCTGCTCACCTGCGGTCAAGGACCAGGTCATGGATATTATGAGTTGGATCCATGAAACCGTTTCTGAATGTTGCATTTCATATTTTGAACGCTTTAGGCGCACTACTTTTGTTACGCCGAAATCGCTGATTTCTTTTCTTGAGAGTTACAAGAAGTTATATCGCGATAAACAGACTAATATTGTAGTAATGGCTGAACGGATGACTTCCGGTTTAGATAAGTTGGATGAGGCCGGAGCTTCCGTCTCTATTCTAAAGAAAGAGTTGATTGAAATGAACAAAGTTATTGCCATTGCTACTGAGGAAGCGGATGTGGTGCTTGTAACGGTTGCACAATCAACTGAAGCTGCCGAAAAGGTCAAAGTTCAAGTAGCCGAAAAGAAAGCACAAGCCGGTGTGTTGGTGAAACAGATCTCAGCAGATAAGGAAGTTGCCGAAGCGAAATTAGAAAAGGCTCGACCAGCTTTAGAAGAGGCAGAAGCGGCGCTGAAGGTAAAACAGATTTTAAAACATTTATAGAAGCGTTTTTAAAATGGTCAGCGATTCCTCTTTTTTAGACCATCAAAGCTGCAGATATCGCAACGGTGCGAAAACTTGGCAAGCCACCATATTTGATTACATTGATTATGGATTGCGTGTGCATTTTGTTCCGTAAGAGAATAAAGGCCATTAAACCGGATGTCGAAAAGACATTCATAACTAGCTCTTGGGATGAATCGCTGAAGGTAATGTCTGATACAGGCTTTCTCAGAAAGATTGTAGAATATCCAACTGATGTCATCAATGCTGAAATGGTTGATCTACTGCTACCGTATTTTACTTACAGGTAAGTTATAAGTTTCTCGATATAACTTTATAAGGGGTTCTTTGATCCAGCAAATATATTTAGTATTCTGGATTAGAATTAAAATAGCCAGTTTTCAAATTTAATCTATATTAACATATTCAAGAATATAAATTACTCATTTTCCATTTTTCAGTCTCTACACTTTTGAAGCTGCCAAAGTTGCTTGCGGCAATGTAGCCGGTTTGCTATCATGGACCATTGCTATGGCAAAGTACTATGAAGTAAACAAGGAAGTTTTGCCGCTGAAGGCGAATTTAGCTGTCCAAGCAGCAAAGTACCAAAAAGCTTCGGCAGACTTGCAAGAAGCAGAAGATCTTTTTGCTGCCAAAGAGCGTGAGCTGGCCGAGGTGCAGCAGAAATTCGAGGAAGCAATGGGAAAGAAGAATGCAGTCCTGACTGAGGCAAAGAAATGCCAAGACAAAATGGACGCAGCAACCGCATTAATCGGGGGCTTGGCCGGTGAGAAAATACGTTGGACTGAGCAAATAGCACAATTCAAGAGTGAAACCGAGAGGCTGGTTGGTGACGTTATACTGCTGACTGCCTTCCTTTCGTACACGGGTCCATTTAATCAGGAATACCGCAACGACTTGCAGAGTCAGTGGATGAAGGAGATAGTGGAGCGTCAGATACCATTATCTTCGAATTTGAGTATCATCGACAGTCTAACGGATCGCACACAAATTGGGGAATGGAATCTACAGGGCTTGCCATCTGATGAGCTGTCCATACAAAATGGCATCATTGCAACTAAGGCCGTACGATTTCCACTGCTAATTGATCCGCAGTCACAAGGAAAGAGTTGGATCAAGAGTAAGGAGAAGGAAAACCGTTTGATAGTCACCTCTCTGAATAACAAATACTTCCGTAATCATATTGAGGATTCGGTCAGTCTGGGACTGCCTGTTATTATTGAAGATGTGGGTGAGGAGTTGGATCCATGCTTGGATAATGTACTGGATCGTAATTTACTTAAAGTCGGCACAACCTATAAGATCAAGTTGGGCGACAAAGAAATTGATTATAATCCAATCTTCCGACTCTATATAACAACAAAATTACCAAATCCCTCTTATACACCTGAGGTTTCTGCACGCACGTCTATAATTGATTTTACCGTAACCATGAAGGGTCTGGAAGATCAACTGCTAGGACGTGTGATTCTCACAGAGCGCAAAGAGTTGGAAGAGGAACGTACAAATCTTGTGGAGACCGTCACCGGAAATATGAAGAAAATGAAAGAGTTGGAAGCGAATCTCTTGCATAAACTATCTACTACTCAAGGTAGTTTATTGGACGACGTAACGGTGATAGAAGTGCTAAACACTAGCAAGAACACGGCTATTGAGGTAAAGGAGAAACTGGAGATCGCCAAAGTCACTGAGGCGAAAATAAATATAGCACGTGAAGAATACCGTCCGGTTGCAACGCGCGGAAGCGTTCTTTACTTTTTGGTGTGCACCATGGCCATGGTCAATTGCATGTATCAGACCTCATTGGTGCAGTTCCTGGAGCGATTTGATGCATCGATGCATAACTCACATAAGACGCATATCACTCAGAAGCGAATAAAGCGCATCATTTCCTATCTGACATTCGAGATATACCGCTATAAATCGCGTGGCCTGTATGAGACACACAAGTATCTGTTCGTCCTGCTAATGGCACTCAATATCGATCGCCAACTAGAGATCATAACTTACGATGAATTCCAGAATTTGATTAAAGGAGGCGCTGCCTTAAATTTGAACGATTGCCCTCCTGTGCCTTTTCGTTGGATCACAGATGAAACCTGGCTAAATTTGGTACAATTGTCGCGTTTGGCTCCGTTCGTCAACGTTTTGAATAAGGTCTCAAACAACGAGCGCGGTTGGTTCTTTTGGTATAAAAAAGATAGTCCCGAGAATGAGACTATTCCAGATGGTTACAATTCACTGGATCCCTTTAAGAGATTACTGCTGATACGTTCCTGGTGTACGGATCGTACAATTTCTCAGAGTCGCAAGTACATCGCTAGTTCGTTGGGCGAACGTTTTGCTGAACCTGTGATCTTGAACTACGACGAATTGCTCTCGGAGAGCAAGCCAATAACTCCGCTTATATGTTTCCTATCCATGGGATCTGATCCTTCGTCGAATATCGAGGCTTTGGCGAAGAAAAACGAATTGAAATGCTACCCAATATCGATGGGTCAAGGACAGGAAATACACGCTCGCAAACTTGTCGCAAACTGCCGTGAGGATGGCGGATGGGTGCTCCTACAGAATTGCCATTTGGGTTTGGAATATATGCTAGAGCTGACGTTGCTTATGTTAGAATTGGAAAAAGAAGGTGAAGGGGCGTATAATCCAAATTTCCGCGTCTGGATCACCACGGAACCACACACGTCTTTCTCCATAACTTTATTACAAATGGCGATCAAGTTTACGAATGAGCCGCCAGCCGGCATACGTGCTGGACTTAAGCGTACCTACAGCAACATGTCGCAAGACTTCCTAGACTATTCGCAATCACCTTTCTACCATCCACTTGTATTTGCCATCTCCTTTCTGCATTCGGTGGTACAGGAACGTCGAAAGTTTGGTCCGCTCGGCTGGAATATTCCCTACGAGTTCAATTTTGCCGACTGGTATGCGAGTTGCTTGTTCGTACAGAATCACTTGGATGATTTGGAACCGGGAAAGGGCATCAGTTGGACTACGGTGCGCTATATGTTGGGCGAGGTGCAATATGGCGGTCGTGTAACAGACGACTACGACAAGCGCCTGTTGAACACTTTCGGTAGGGTTTGGTTCCATGACCAATTATTCCTCGAAACATTCCAATTCTTCAAGGGATACAAAATATTTAGCTTCAAAGAACAAGAAGCCTATCTAGCAGCGATTGAAGAAATGGCGAATTTGGATCCACCTCAGGTATACGGCTTTCATTCGAATGCTGATATAACGTACCAGACAAACACAACCAGATCGATACTCGACACAATCATTTCGATCCAACCAAAAGGTGAGTAGTGCTCAGTGGACGATGTATTGTAAATGTGATTTCCAAGCGAATAATTTACGTTGACCTTATTCAGAATCATCTTCGGGGGGCGGTGAAACACGTGAAGACAAGGTTGCACGTGCCACTCGCGAAATGTTAAGTAAGATGCCGATGCCATACGATCTCTTCGAAGTTAAGGAGCGCTTGACGATGATGGGCGCAACGAGTTCAATGAATATATTTTTGCGTCAAGAGATAGATCGTATGCAAAAGGTAAACTTGATCAAAAATTCTATAAAGTATTCAATCCGATCTTTTTAAGGGTCATATATTTTTATCTAAGGTACTCTAACCAAGTACAGTTTAGTTGAAGTCTCTTATGTTTAGGAGATTTCATTAACTATATATTTCATAAACTCTCTATTCCTTTGTAATTCGTGAATTAGATTTTACTAATTTGCACAAAAAGATACACAAAAAGCATTTAATCATGATCTATATTTATTCCAGATTATAATCCTAGTGCGCATAACTCTCAAGGATTTGCTGCTGGCCATTGAAGGTACTATAATCATGAGCGAGCAGTTACGTGATGCGCTCGACAACATATTTAATGCGCGCGTGCCGACCGTTTGGAAGCGTGGCAGCTGGCTTTCTTCTAGTCTAGGATTTTGGTTCACTGAACTCCTCGAGCGAAACGCGCAATTTACGACCTGGTGTTTCAATGTACGTGCTAACATTTTCCACTTTTAATCTTAATTTTGTTCTAATTATACTTAAATTTTGTAGTCACGTCCAGTTGTCTTTTGGATGTCTGGATTTTTCAACCCACAAGGTTTTCTAACAGCAATGAAGCAGGAAGTGGCTCGATTCCATAAAGGTTGGGCTTTGGATCAGGTGTCCATGCACAATGAAATCCTAAAAGTAGGTCCGGAAGAGTGCAAGAAACCACCCAAGGAAGGTGTTTATGTGCATGGCTTGTACGTGGACGGCGCTGGCTGGGATCGCAAAACCGCACGTTTAGTAGAGGCAACCAATAAGGTTCTCTACGTACTGATGCCGGTGGCACATATCTATGCGATAAATTCAGTTGCACCCAAGAATCCAAAGCTTTACACGGTCTGTTGATCTTGAGTATTATTGAGTTCGACTTATTTGAAATTAATTAAAAAATCTTTTAGTGTCCTATTTACAAGAAAATGAACCGTACAGATCTCAACTATATAGCTCCGTTATGGCTGCAATCGCAAAAGCCGCCAGATCATTGGGTTTTACGCGGCGTAGCATTACTTTGCGATATAAAATAACTCTTCATATATTATACTAGGTTGCTTTCGGCTGGAATTTTAGATCATCTGTAGTGCATGCATTTATTCATGCATTCTATATATTTCGAAATAAAAAATTAATACAAAAATTACAAATAATTTCTTCTTTTATTATGTTAAAAAAAACATCAAAAATATTTCTCATGTAGTACAGAGAAGTCTAAACAACAAATCTAAACCAGACATAGTAAAGTGATGAGTTGAGTCACTAATTACAAATTTTTAAAGGTTATCCACGTCGATTTAAACCTTAGAATATTATTCTTTTAAAACATGTCCACTGTTTCCTATTTGATTAGTTTACTTAACGCCCCAGTGTATTTCCTCGTCCCCAGGTATTTCCCAGAAAACTGTTGCCGGGAGCTGGGGTCTGTGGTGCACGACTTGCTGGTGGAACACCAAAACCACTAAAACCGCCGTTGATATCCGGTACATACAGCTTGCTGAGAATTTAAATACATTTATTTAAGAAATTACTACTTATTGGAATACACATACATTATTTAAAAAATTACTACTAATTAGAAGTTGGAATAAAAATAAACAATAAAATATGAGTATTATTTAAATTTCAACAATAGCAATAACATTTTCATACGTTTAGTTTATTTTATTGCCAATTAAGACACACTAATTTAGTCTAATAAACTTACAGTATATTTGGTGTCTCCAGGAAAGCTTGACCTCCTAGCTCTTGCGGATATTGGAATTTCAAGAAGTAGTAAAAATGCCCTATGAATATTCCAATTAACGATGCTATCGATCTATAACGAACAATATGTCATAAAAACAATGTATACAAGTATAAAAACAAAGTGTATACAATAGTTACCCTTGGAAAACCAACTCCATGCCCGCCAACACCCAGGGCAAGTACATAGCTTTAAAACGGCTACCGAACCAGAAGTTCACAATAACATCCTTATTCAAATGGCACCAAATGTAAGTGATTGCCACCACAAGCAAATCCATCAGGAAGTACACATTGAAGAACATGCCACCAACATTGGCCAAAGCGGCAACGATCATCAACAGATACATATAATCGGCAGGGCTCCGTCCATACTGATCTCTTTCCAGTCGGGCGCTGTATTGCGTGATAAAGTAGCAATTAATAAGAAAGTGAAAGCCAGTGGATGATGACAGCGGGTACACGAAGAGACTAGTTGCACATCGCCACAGCTATTAGAAGCAAACAATTTATTAGTGTTCATTAAATATTTTGTTCAACATACCTGTAGCTTTCCCAGCACATGTAGGCGTGACAGATACAAGTACTCCAAGGGCAGTATTCCGAATCTTGCCATCAAGCTGAGGCCTACGGTAGCTGAGAGCCAGATGCGTGTAAAGCGCGGCAATTGGCTAAACCATTGACTAGCGTCTGCCATTGTGTTGTTGTGGCACTGAATAGAAAGTTAGGTATTATTTTGGTTCTTTCACGAAATTTTGAAACGATTTAAATGTTGAAAATAATTTGTGATAACATCATTCCCGAAACCGAATGAAATTAATTTTTGACAAAACATTACGTGTCCTTACCAGCGTTGTTGTTTTCAGTATATGTCTAAATACAAATCCTCTTAAATAGTAGTACTTTTTTGAACAAGGTAGCACTAAATAATATGTGAAATAAACACCTATTGCTTCTTTGTGAAAAGCCCTTTATTTATTGAGCTCACTCAGAAGAAAGATAATACAGAATTACGCAATAAGATAAGTTGGGATTAATTGCTAAATAAAGCCAATGTGAGTAGTATTGGCATTAAGAACGTAGTAAATCAATAGTAATAGTTCTAAAACACTGTATGGCACTCCAAACTACAGCGCTGGTTCTTACTGTTACTTTAGATCTATTACAATCACAGCTGTCAGCCAATTGTTCATCTATTACAATGTTGCCAGATCACAGTTTTTGGACAACTGCATTCGTTTAAAGTTTTTTTAAATACGATAAAGAAAAATTGCTCGAAGTTGTTTTCTTATTCCAAAGTATTAATTACCATTGTTTTAAAATTAGATGGGGTACATGAAAAAAAAGAAAAATGGGGTAATTAGGATCTTTTGAAAAACAAATCACAGGACTAGAATAGAAAGTCTAGCTTTATTTTTCTTCAAAATAACAAGATTTTCGATAAAATGTTGGCTTACATAAATGAAAGATAATTTTAGTACCTTTCTCACGATGCAGGTGAACCGTATAGTTTAGGAGATGCAAACATAAAATTGGTAAACCTTAACGGCTTAAAAGCCGAAACCAGACGAGAGCGTCGAAAAGTTTTTATTGTTGTGCGACTTACTGTAGAAAGCAATGGTAACAATCGAAACAACAATAACATCGCAGCATTTAGTGAAACTACTGATTTCGGAGTTTTTTCATTGGAGTGACAAATGCGAATGGTAAATTTCTCATTATTAAATTTCTCCATTGTTGACGTAGCTTTTTATTATTTCGTTCCTTAGTTACAACAATAAAATACCTGTTGTGCGCTCATTCGTCCTGTTTCCAAAAATAATTTAATTGCGAAAAACTGTACAAAAGGGACGGAACTTAAGTGTGTTCCCATCAGCACTTAATTTATCATGGATCGAAAAGCAATGATAAACCTCGTAATAAAAAAAAGCGAATAAAAATCGCAACAAATTTTCATCCCAAAAATTATTTTCTTTTGTTGCTATTTGGAGAGCAAACGTTCGTTCGTTCCTCCTGGATCGTGGTCACAGGTAGATAGATGGATAGATAGGTAGGTAAGTATGCATCCATTCCTCCCCCCGGGTGTTGTTAGTCGGCAGCCGACATCTAAAAGCAGATTCAGCGAATTCGACTGCATCCGGAAATCAAATTTTGTGCCACTTCAGAAATCATTTTTCAATACGCTGCATTTTCAAGTGATTTCGTATTTATTAACGGACTATGAAAATTATACTAGAAAATGTTTTTTTCGCTCCCTTTTTAATTTATAGGAATTCTTTTGCGAATGAATCTGTTCATACATCAGTTGTTTTGCGAATTTTATCTGTTCGTATAAAAGATACATGTACAATATGTATATAAAATGAATATACAGTTGGAGTAGATAAAAATAAAATAAATCTCATTCAAAAATACAAAGCATTTTTTTCCCTAATTTGCTAATAATACTCGTCTGTGTGCCTGTAATACTTGGGAACTTATGCAATTCTATGGATTTATTGTCATAGTATTTGATTGATAGATTAATGTGCAGAAATATTAATTAATTTAAGTAGGACATTTTGTTAAAATTTTCATTTAAACAATAGGAAAACATTTTTTCTAAAAATCAAAAGGTTTCACATATTTTTATACATTTTTAAGGTAAATAAATAAATTTATACCATATGTACAATTGTTTTACAAATTCATCTAAGAGTTTATGAAAAGTTTATTGAGTTAAAAATCCTGCTAAAGTTAGTATAAATAATAATTAAGATTGTTAACTTTAAGAAGTATTTAAGCAGAATTAATTGAAGACTTTCCGTAGTTTATTTTTAAGGAAACCTTTATTAATTCTTTCGAAGTTAAACTATTTCGAATGTAGAAATATAATGTAGAAAAATATAAAGAATTGATTTTGAATCCTAACTTCGGCCTCCGCGTGCTCACAACATCGTTGGAAGGAGCCTTTAATTTTTATTTAAAGACTTGCTTGAATTTGTACAAATAAATCTTTTTAAATCTCCTAAGTTGCTGTTTTCTTATAAACCCCTTACTGCAAAACGGTGAACGGATGAATGGTGAAGCTGAAGAAGTCAACTTCGCACACACACACACACGCACACGTACATATCCATGTACTCCCTGGGCCCGAGGGTGTGCCGTCCATTCCCGCCATAGAATGTTAGGTGTGTGCATTCATTTCAAAGGATCATAAAATGTTTGCATTGGAAATAAAAACGACATCTACTTTACGTCGTGCAACAACAAAGTGAACGAGCAACGAGCTGCAGAAATGACGACCGTTCTGAATGTGAATGATGGAGGATGGAGGATGGAGGACGAAGCAGGAGCAGCAGTAGGAGTAGCGGAGGCCAGCTCACTAAATAAATAGCACTCATTAGCAGGAGCAGAATCGGAGGTGCCAAAAAGTTTCAATGGCAGCGCGTTATGTGGTGGGCGTGTCTAACCAGGAGTGAGCACGGCGCCAGAGAGATCGGCTGCTCCAAAAGAAGCAAAAATAAATCATAAATTAACCCCACTGCAAACGAAGAGGAGCTCCCCAATCAACAGAGCTACCCGGTGCGCTCTGAACAAGATGAGAACTGAGAGAGAAACAACAACAACCACAACAACAACAAAAACAACAACAACAATAGCAACAACAAACTGCTGTGGAGCAGACATGCGCAGCACCGTAGCAAGTGCGAAAGGGAGCAAGGATATAAAGTGAAAAATAGACAAAGAGAGAGAGAGAGAGAGAGAGAAAGAGAAAGAGAGATGGGTGCTGTTTGGCACCCATGTTAATAAGAGGGTGTGGCTTAAACACACCACGCACACACACATGCACAATTGAACGTACCTCTGATGATGTATGTAATAATTCTCTTTTCTTCTCTCTCTCGCTCTCAGCTGATTCAACAGGCAGATGCTCTCCCTGTGATGTCGTGGCTGTTCATTTCTTAGTGCACGCGACCGCAGCTGCCCAATTGTTGTTGTTGCTTTGTCCTTTATCCTTATATACCTAATCTATGCGATCTTTTTTGTTTTCTCCTTGGTATCCTTTGCACTGTACACCTATAAAATAATCTCAGTTTCTTTCGCGCTGCTCTTCAGCATTCACATTACCTACCACACAACCGCCTCCCGTCACCCTCCACCACTCCCCACACCGGCCCTTTTTTGCTCCGTCCAGTTTGGCGACAAAATGGCAACACTTTTATTTGCCTTCGTCCTTTGAAGCAGCTTCCTTTCACAGTGATTTGCTCTCTTTTTTGAGGTGGCCGTGCGCCCGTTATTTGTGTAGACTTTGAAGGACCTTCGACAAAAGTCCTCGAAGGAATGAAGAAAATATAGAAGTTGCAAGTGCAAGTGAAGCCCCGAGAAAAGAATCGCAGTCGTTTCGGTTCAACAACATTTCAGAAAAAGTTTAAAACTAAAATATAAAATAAAGCTAATAAAAATTGAAATGTTCTAAAAATCCTTTTGTAATTAAAATGATAAATTTAAGAGGATTTAAATAAATACATATACAGGAAAATTGTTTCATACAAGGTTTCTATAAACAACCTTGAATTTAGTTCAATACGAGTAGAATAAAAAATGTTTACTTATCGATCCGAATGGTGGTCGTTAATTACCGTGCCCTTGATTTTTGTGTATTAGAATTCATTCATTAATTAAAGAGTTGATTAAAGAAGTCGTATTTCTTTTTCTGAAAATTTTGTGAAACCGAAGCGACTGTGATTCTTTTCTCGGGGCTTCACTTGCACTTGCAACTTCTATATTTTCGTCATTCCTTCGAGGACTTTTGTCGAAGGTCCTTCAAAGTCTACACAAATAACGGGCGCACGGCCACCTCAAAAAAGAGAGCAAATCACTGTGAAAGGAAGCTGCTTCAAAGGACGAAGGCAAATAAAAGTGTTGCCATTTTGTCGCCAAACTGGACGGAGCAAAAAAAGGGCTGGTGTGTGGAGTGGGGGTGGGTGGCGGGTGACGGCTGTGTGGTAGATGGTGATGTGAATGCTGAAGAGCAGCGTAAAAGAAACTCAGATTATTTTATAGGTGTAGAGTGCAAAGGATACCAAAGAGAAAACAAAAAAGATCGCATAGATTAGGTATATAAGGATAAAGGACAAAACAACAAAAACAACAACAACAACAATTGGGCAGCTGCGGTCGCGTGCACTAAGAAATGAACAGCCACGATATCACAGGGAGAGCATCTGCCTGTTGAATCAGCTGAGAGCGAGAGAGAGAAGAAAAGAGAATTATTACATATGTACATCATCAGAGGTACGTTCAATTGTACATGTGTGTGTGCGTGGTGTGTTTAAGCCACACCCTCTTATTAACATGGGTGCCAAACAGCACCCATCTCCCTTTCTCTCTCTCTCTTTCTTTGTCTATTTTTCACTTTATATCCTTGCTCCCTTTCGCACTTGCTACGGTGCTGCGCATGTCTGCTCCACAGCAGTTTGTTGTTGCTATTGTTGTTGTTGTTGTTGTTGTGGTTGTTGTTGTTTCTCTCTCAGTTCTCATCTTGTTCAGAGTGCACCGGGTAGCTCTGTTGATTGGGGAGCTCTTCTTCGCTTGCAGTGGGGTTAATTTATTATTTATTTTTGCTTCTTTTGGAGCAGCCGATCTCTCTAGCGCTGTGCTTACTCCTGGTTAGACACGCCCACCACATGACGCGCTGCCATTGAAACTTTTTGGCGCCTCCGACTCTGCTCCTGCTAATGAGTGCTATTTACTTATCGTGCTGGCCTCCGCTACTCCTACTGCTGCTCCTGCTTCGTCCTCCATCCTCCATCCTCCATCATTCACATTCAGAACGGTCGTCATTTCTGCAGCTCGTTGCTCGTTCACTTTGTTGTTGCACGACGTAAAGTAGACGTCGTTTTTATTTCCAATGCAAACATTTTATGATTTTATGATCCTTTGAAATGAATGCACACACCTAACATTCTATGGCGGGAATGGACGGCACACCCTCGGGCCCAGAGAGTACATGGATATGGACGTGTGCGTGTGTGTGTGTGTGCGAAGGTGACTTCTTCAGCTTCACCATTCATCTTTTGCAGTAACGGGTCTATTAGAAAACAGCAATTTAGGAGATTTAACAAGATGTTATTTGTACAAATTCAAACAAGTCTTTAAATAAAAATTAAAGGCTTAAAAGGTGGCTCCGTATAAAGATGTTGTGAGCACGCGGAGGTTGAAGTTAGCTCCGAAAGGATTAATAAAGGTTTCTTTAAAAATGAGGTACGGAAAGGTCATTAATTAATTCTGCTTAAATGATTCTTATAGTTAGCAAGCTTAGTTATTATTTAAAGTAACTTTAGTAGGATTTTTAACTCAATAACCTTTTGTGATCAAGTGTTACTTCTTTTTAAGTAAGTTTTTTGATATGTTTTAGATTTGATAACCGGAATGAAGGAAAGTATTGCACAGAAAACTAGTGTATTTTTATTCTATTTTGAAATGATTAAAATTTGACCTGAATTTGATTTTATTTTAATTTTATTGATCGTCGAAAAATGATAAAGTTCAAGATTTTTTGTTCAAAAATATTTTCGCCATGACACAAGTGATGAAAAAACAGTGATCGAAATAAATAATTGCGAAAAAAACTTCTAAATTCATTTGTTCATTCGTTAATTCATTCATTTAATAGTTCATTAACTAATTAATTCATTCTATTGTAGAATGTCTGATGTCATAAATGATGAGCCTGAGGCTAAAGTAAACCCCCCAAAAACAACAACAACAACAACTGCCACAAGAACAATAAATAAAAAAAGGTACTCGTCCATCAGACTTTTAATGGTAGCAAAAAAGGAGCAAACGTAGGAGCAAATTGCAGCTCAAATATGTGCACGCTGCAAATGGCACAACTAGACATACACACAGCCATACACACACCTACACACACACACACACACTTATACACAGGCACTTATACACACACTTATGTATAAATAGGATATAAAGGATTAAAAACGTCAGCAGAACCACCCACTTAACAACACCAACAACACATAAACATACATATACACTTAGATACGTACATATATGCTTTTATATACTGTATATAAGTATATGTAATGCTTCAAATGATTGTGGGTGGAAGAAAGCACTCACACTATAATACTGAAGGGTGTTGCGTAGGGTGTTTAGCTGTAATAAGACAGGACATGAAGAGATCTCTCTGTAAATAAGAGATAATTAATAAAAAAAAACTGGAGCAAGAAGATGCAGTGCACCAACATTGCTGAAACACCCGAAGGTTTTATTTATTTACATACACATGTTCTCGATGTATGTGTGTATGTATGTATGTGTGTATGTATTTATGTGTGTACGACTACGAGTAGGAAGAAGAAGAAGAGTGCTCCGTGGAAAGGGAAACTCATATCATTGCCCAAGAGATTCTCTGATTCCCGTAATACTTCGCTGATGTGCGGAATCTCTCCTTCTTTCTCTCTCTCTCTCTCTGTGTTTACATCACTAACTCTCGCGCTCTCTTTTTTGCGCGCACACTCTCAAATGTTAAAAACTTCCCCCAACAAAAAAAAACAACAACAACAAAAATAACTACGACAAAAACAAAGCTGATGATTTATATTCAGTGTTTAATAGTAGTTTATGAAAAACTGCCTGTCTGTTTGGCTGTGTGGCTGTAGTCGTTGTCGCTGGAGAGAGACGCGGTAATCGAGAATTTCACACCCGCGTCTTTTAAGTGTTGCCGACGGAGTAACGAAAAATTCTCGCTAAAAAAAAGTTCAGTGCACGAGAAAAGATCACCGCCACCCACACGAGGAGTCACTAAACGCATTTTAGTCGCCGCGTTTCCTATTCTTTCGCTGAAATTCCACTCTCTCTCTGTCTCTATCGAATTATCTATTCCTATCACTCTCTAACTCTCCCTCTCTCTCTCGCTCTCTTCCTTCATACACGCTGTACAAAGAGGAAAAGGAAAGAATAAAATACACCACAGACTAACTTCATTAATATTTGATTTTATTCTAAAATACGATATTATATTTTCCCCGTCAAACATCGTAATTTTCCGACTTTTCTTCGTGTTGTTTAAATTGTTCCGATAGATTTTTTTTGTGGTCTCAGTGAATGTAATTAAAATTGTACACGTTGAAAATATGGAACTCTTTTCCATGCTGCAATGGCACTTTTTTCTCCTTCTCCACCGAAACCCTTCTCCATAAACAACAGCCTCATCACTACACCACACCACAACACAACTCACCACTACAACACACCATACCACACCCCACTACACCACACCATACCACACCCCTCCACATCACACCACACTTCACCATGGCGCTTCACGCCATACATCATTCTATGTTGGGTAATAATAATTCTTATCCTTGCCATAATAAATAAATATTTACTATTTGAAATTGACGTGCGACTCGATTAAACGTTGCCAGCCGAGTTGCACGGATAAAAGTTGAAATTATTATTTATCATCAGCGTGCGGTTGTGTGTTCAAAGCGTGAGTGTGACAAACGGGCTGTTCAAGGATACGTCTTGAAGAAAACGAAGCAACGAAGAGACTCTTGACGCTGGAATTAATTACTTCGCTGGTATAAATAAATAAAACTCAAATTTGTTCATTTAATTTGAAAAATTAAACTTTTAGTAAAAGTATTGTATATAAAATACAAGTAAAATTATCTGGAAAAAGATTAAAAAAGTATGAACAAATAAAACTTAAATTAAACTTATTTCAAAGAATTCAAATAATAAGAATAAAGCTTGTATAGAAATGTCGGGTGTGTTTCCAAGTCAGGAGGAAGAATTTGTATTAAAGTGAGAGGGGAAAGCAAAGGAATCGAATATTCATTGCGAATTTCGCATGTTTTGAGGTGAGTGTAGAGAAGAACTGATCCTGGTCTAAGTTTTCATGTTACATAATTCTTTTCTCTTTGTTACAATAATATTATAATCTTATGATATAAAATATTATAATTTTTGGGAATATTTATTAACTTAGACGATATTTTATAGAGATGTTCTTAAAGTAGTCATTGGAATATGAAGTAATTCAACTTTGGATCTAGTTAACCATCCTTTTTTATCCACTATTTTGACTACAATTGTTTCGATGAAATCTTCTTCATATTTCCTAATCAGTCCGTCTTTTCGAATGCTTTTCAATGTCCAATTCTTAATGAATATCCTCTTGAATCATCTGAATATCATCTTGAATGCCGTCGGGCAATCACAAGAATGAATTGAATTTTATTGACAAGTTTTCTCATAGATTTATTCACATAAACTTAAATGGTTTCTTAGGAAAGATGAAAGAAAATGCATGGCATATGATGACAGATTTCGGGCATTTTGAATCGAAATATTTGACTACTATTTGAGGTAAAGAATAGTCAATTATATCATCTTAAATATTTACATTATATAAAAGAATCCCTCCACAATAAAACACACGACATTGAACATTTTTTATAACCCACAGAAGAAAAAAATCCTGAGTCAATATCACTTCAAATGCGATTCCCAGGAGTCAGAATGAAAGATAAGAAAGAAAGTGAAAAGTGATGATCCAAAAAAAGCGCTATAATAAAAAGAAATGAAAGAATCTACTAGAAATGTTTTAAGGATTTAAAAAAGGAATCGTAATCCTTTTTTTTGTCTTTTTTAAAAGAATATCCTAGCCACTCAATGAAATGTTGTTGGCAGCGACGATTGTTCGCTGGGATGCATGAAGAAGACTGCATGAAATCATGTTGTCCTGGAAGAAGAGAAGAAAGCAGCGAAGCGAGCGAGATGTTTGCTCGCCTGTCTGTCTGTCGGTCGGTCTGTCTGTCTGCGATGTCTGAGAGAGTAAAAATGTTGAGAATAGAGATCAAGTGATGCGCTTGAATTGAGTTCAGTAAACAAATCAAGACGGCGGTCGAGGTCGATTACGATGAGAATGATTGTTGTTGATGTTTGCTGTTGATTATGTTGATGTTGACGGTGTTTATGTAGATGATAGATAGGCTGGGAATTGATTGGGATTGGACAATATAAAGCCACAACTGTCTCGAAAATGATCATGAGTTGCGCTCAAAGCAACTGAAATCATGAGGTAGACGTGGTTCCTTGAGTATCCTGCGAAGGGTCCCGTTAACAATGAAATAGAAAGTGACGTTGATGCAAGGCAGCATCATGGAAGTGAAAATGAAAATCAAGAACAGCAGACGAATCGTCTTGGTCGTTGTTGTTGCTATTATTGTTGATGTTGTTGCTATTATTGCTGTGTTTGTTGTTCTCACAGTTGGTGAGAAGTGCTGCTCATCGCGGCTTGAATCCTTGAAATGAGCACGTCGCAGACGCGGGTGTTTAAAACGCAGCTTTGATTTCCTTCGAAGCGCGACTGCTCGAGTCTACCGCTTCTCCTTCCTCTTACTCACTCACTCTCTTTCTCTTTCCTTCTCTTTCTCTTCTAGAATTCAAATATTGTAATTGGGAATTCGAAAAAAGCGCTTGCTTGTTGACTGAGTTGGTCCCCGGAGGCTAAACGTTGGTCGTTAGCTTCGTTGACTGTTGGACTGCTGTTGTTGTTGCTGTTGCTGCTATTGTTGTTGCTGTTGCTGCTATTGTTGTTGCTGTTGCTGTCGCGTCGTGCTCTCTAATGCGCTTTTGAATGCATGAATATGTTTTCTTTCTGCCGCATTTCGGTTTTCGCCATTTGAGTTCTGACACGGCTGTCAGTCAATTCATTGTGACATTTAAATTGTTTGCTCACTGCTCGCTGTGGGTTTGTTTGTGCCGCAGACATTCATTGTTTGTTTGCTTGTTTGGTGGTAAATATAATTTTCCAGGACACTCTGTTTGACTTGCGGGAGTTCCAATTCCTCAATTGCGGTTAGTATCACGCTTAAAGCTTAACGAAGGCGAGTCTTCGTTGTTTTTCTTGGTTATCCTGTGTTAACCACAAAACTGTTGCTGGAGGCAAGAAGTTGTGAGAAAAGAAAGGAGAATGCGAATCATTTTATCAACATCTCCTTACTAGATGACGTCTAAACAGTCTTTCGTATGAATATCAGATAACGCAGATTTAATTATTAAGTTTTTGGGTATGAATCACCGCCATCCCTCGTAAAGTTTTGGTTTGTAGATAACCCGGATTCGATTATCTTAGGCATCTGTTCACTCATATAGGAGTATATACGGCTATATATCATAAATAATCATCATGGAAACCTTATTATAGATTTCTTTGGTTGCATATTTGCAAATAAATAACACATTATGTACATTAAAAATACGATATAATATGCGCCTTATATACCCAGCTATACTCCTAATTATACGCCAACATATGGTGCCAGAAAAAACCTCATAAAGATTATGATCAACCGGCAACACCCTCGGCACGACTTCACATTGTAACTTCTGTAGCTTTTTAGGGATGCTATTTTTAGGAAGAAGCACCCTTTTTTTACCCAACCCTATGGCAACATTTACACCACCATCACCATCACCAACACCATCATCATCATCACCACCACCAGCAACAGTAGCAGTACCATTGGCATCACCGTTTTTTATGTTAATCACAATGTTCACTTGGCACTTTTTTCTGCTTCTTCTTTTAACTAAATAACTCCGATACTTATGTTGCATATGATGTAACCTTATTAGAAGATGCTGTTGATTTCCCATAAAGCACAAGAGTAAAAAAAAGCCAGCGCTGTTCACATTCAGTGCGCTGATTTCCGCATCCGCATTCAGTTAAAAAACAACACCACAGCAACAACAGAACTACAAGTAGAAGCAGAAGAAGAATGCATCTGATGGTTGCCATTTTGGCTCGCGGCGAAATCTATCAAAGAGCAACAAAAAAAAGGAGCGTAGAAGCGTTGTTGGAAAAGGAAATCAGAATGAAGTCGTGGCGTTGTGCAGCTCAGCCTGACCTCTCACAGCAGGCCGAATGTTTGGCACCGCCACCAGAGGGTTGCCGTGCGTGAATCCGATGCTTCGCGGGCCACCCTGCGAACCCCTGCGTCGATTTGTTACAATTTAATAATATACCGTAAGGGAACAAGAAAAAAAAATTACAGATTTACAAGAGCAGAAGCAGATCTTTGAGGATGAATGAATGAAGAATGGGGGATGAGTGAGTGAGTGAGTGTGCGTGCGTGTGTGTGTTTCATGAGAGCCATTTTTAGTTTTCAACCCAATATATTGTAGATGCCTTCCTTGTTGTTGTTGTATCGAGAGCTGCATAGTTTTGTAGAAGTTCACAAAAAATTCAAGTGCGCAAACGTTTGCACTACAACAGCAGCAGCAACAACAACAACAACAACAACAACAACAACGAATAGCAACAACACTGTCAATCAGAACCGCTCAAATGAGAAACCAGCAATTATTCATTTAGTTATTTGCAACATGCAAGGGGAACAAATAAAATCACGCTATATTGCTTGCTGCTGTTGTTGCTGTTTTCATGTTCCTTGTCGTTGTTGTTGTTGTCGTTCTTGTTGTTGTTGTTGCTCTTGTAGTTGTTCTCTTGTTCTGCTGTTTATTACCCGTAATTGCAGTTAGTCTCTTATTTTTTGATTTAAACATGTCGTTGTTGCTGCTGTTGTAGTTGTTGTTGCCGCTGCAAGTAGTAGTACAGCTGCAGCCTGTGATGTGACTGCGGTAGAAAGCAACATATCACGGTCTTACCTACAAACAATCCAACCGCCAGACCGTCCGACCGACCGACCGACCAACTCATCGACTGAGATTGAATCGAGTACCATTCAAAAATTGACGAACACTATTTTAAGCACTTGAAGCACATGCATTGCTTTAGTGAGGGTAAATATTTGCGCTACTCGGCTTTTTTATGCTCCCGGCGAATGTTAGGCAACACCACTGCTTTTATTACTCTTCTCCTGGTGAGTTGAATGGTGGAGGATAGGAGAAGCGGTGGGGAAGGAGAGGAGGGAACCCATTACAATCGCTGGATGGATCTTTTCTTTAAGTCGTTTTATGTTGTTGTCGTTGTTACTTTTGTAAATGGTTTCTGCACAGGAACAGTGGAACAAATAAGCTTATTACTGGCAAAAGTCAAGTCTATTGTAGATCTTTACTTCGACGAATGAGTTTTACTCTCGAATATCAACATTTTTTACATAGTTGATATTTTTTTTACTCGTTTGACAGACTCTTACTTTTATACATTTTCTAACCATTTTATTTCATTAAAATATTCAATAAGAGTTCCATTAAACTATATAAAACCATCTCTTTGAAGCACTCAGTGGTGATGATCAACATCTAAAAGAAAGTGTAACCAACTCGGCGCTTCTTCCAGTTTCATTCTCTTTTTCAATTCGGTCAAAATTTCAGCAACATTTTATCAGCATTCTACAAATAGACAACATGTAATAACGTCAAACAAACAATTAAGCAAACAACCATCCGAAAACACTTCACAGCTGTGACGATAGCAATTTCGAGTACCAATGAATCTTTACGAAGTTGCCAGAGTTGCCGCCGCTATTTGATGATGTGATTTATTCGAACTGATGTCTGCCAGTCGGATGCGTCAGATTTGAGCGGTGTAGCGGAAAATCGCTGCCTCCGAACTGTTGACCGAGCAAACAAACACGCGCATCAAACAACGAACATCAAATTGTTAATAATTTGAAGAACTCGATAGTGGATTATATATCGAAATAAATCAACCTCAAAGCGACCGATAAAAACTTTGTGTAAATAGAAAGGGACGGAGAAGTAGAAACAGACAAGTTTTTAAGGTGGATGAGATGATGTGGATGCTGATGAGGCAGATGATGTTAATGGAGAGTGAAGGATTTCTTCTTTGTTGGGCTTTCGTTTTATGGAAATGAATTGGAACGTAAGGATGATGGTACTCGTAGTAATGATGTGGTCTCTGAGTGTTATGTTTACTTTGAAACCCTACAACCGTAGGTGAAAGGGTATATTATGTGTGTACTTCCGTTTGTAACGCAGTATTTCTAATCAAAACTCTTTCTCCTTCCAAAAGTAGGTGTAATCCACCCGATTTCGGGTATAGAGACACCTTATAAAAGATTTTATATCGATAATATACACCTACACAATCATGGGTGTGGTCTGCCCACTTTCTCATATGTCACACAGAGTGTGATGTTGTCGGGTGTTTAAGCTTCGGCACTTTTTCTGGTTAATATGCTTAGTTGATTTGGGTTTAGAAGCTTTCATGAATGAAATTCGAGTTGTGCGTGCTTTTAACAAAAATTAATTGAAAATGCCTACTTTTGTTTTCGAACCAACCCCGATCCTCCCCCGCCGCCCTTTTAGAACGGGATCTACTTTAAAACAAAAACTTATATAAAGCATTATATAAGCATCAATTCTTCAATGAGATAATATAATATCGCAATAATAATAATTTGTCAATCAATTGAAATGGAATAATCAATCAAATTCTTCAATAATTCCACTTCATTAAAATGTTTCATTTCAATTGGTAATGGAATAAATCAAAATAAAAGTTGAGGAATTTTTATTGAATTTCTTTTTTAACTGTTGCTATTATACTCGTATCATTATCTTCTATCGTATATCATTTCCCTTAAATAGAGTGGGCGGTGAGAGGTGGTTTGTATTTGTGTACAATATTATCCGCTTATTAATTTCATAATTGCTCTCGAACCAACCTGTTAAACACGATCAACCAACAACTCGCCCTTTTACGGAGCCCCTCATCGAAATTTACATCGATTCCCCCCCCTAAAAAACCCCTTCAATGTTGATAACTTAATAACGACCGTCAAGCAGACAATTTATGCGGCTGCATTTACACCTTAGCACGTGGAAACAGTACAAAGTTTCACCCCCAACCCCCCACCTGAAAATAACTCCCCACAATAGAAAAACATTTCAAAGTCATGGCAACCCTGGCAATAAAGCGTTTAATATGCGTTCAAGTGGCATTCAATTCGGCTGAGCATTAATTTATTTTGCATATTTTCTGTATGTTTGTAGCACGTTGCTTACATAAATCCACGAGCAGTTGAGGTTCCAGGTTGGCAAAAGAAAAAACAACAGTAACAAAAGTGAGAAAACGCCCCTGGTCGATGGTAAAGGCAGACAAGTAACTGGACAGCCAGATAAACTGGTCAGATAAGCGCTGAAACTGAGCGGCAACCAAAATGTTGTTGCTATTCCGCTGTCGTTGGCTTTGTTTTTGATTAATGCACCAGAAAACCGAGTGCAACACAAATTGAATTAATTGCTACAGGTCACGAAAAGGAAGGCGTCGCTCGACTTCGGTTTACTTCGCTGCACTCGAAAGTTTACAAAGATATCGTGCTGCGATGGCAACCCTAAATGGCAATATAACGGTAATAATATATCAAATACACTCAATAATAAAGGAACGGAAAAAGCGATATATTTTGTCTGAGTTTGATTCTTGTTTTTTCTGAGCTTAAGTTTTACTCATTCTTAAGTTTTACTCATAATCTTCAAAAACAGTCTGTAAGTGTATCTGACCATCTGAAAACCCCCCAAAAAAGAACACAATACGAGGCCTTAAGAGGTGGTCAAAAGTTGTCTCAAGAGGTTGGGGGATGACTGGGTATATAACGGTATTTAAACTTTGGCGTCCTTTGAGGACGTATTATTTCACGTATTTTATAATGCGAAAGTACATTAACGGTCACAGAAGCATAACGGTAACTCTAAAACATCTCTGAATCTTATTTTATCCAACTTCTTTATTATTTAACCGAATAATATTCCATTAAAATGAAAACCTTTGGCACGAGCCAAGAAGAGACAAGCTCATATTACGGACGTGTTTCAGAAAATAAAAAAAGAAAAAAACACTTCCTACAATTAAAGAGCAGTTGCTGCTTTTTGGATGGTGGATGCTTTTTTCTTTGCTTTCTTTGGGACCCGGTAGAACCTGGTATTGTTCAGTGTTGTGACCAAAGCAAAAAAATGACAGCTCATTTTGACAATTAGTATAAAGAAAGGAAGAAGAAAAGAAGGAAAGAACAACAACAACAACATGGATAGTTAAACGCATGCTCTCCACAATAAATGCGCTGATCGCTAGTACGAGTGTCTCGTTGATACGACGAACAAAGGGCATATGAATTTCCCTTTCATTGCCTTGTTTTGCACATTTTACGCTTGTTTTTCCTTTCGAAATGAACGTTAAACAACAAAGAATCTCGTGCAATTATAATTAAACGGAAGTGAAACACGCGCCAGCAACAAAAGACGATAGCAAAAAAAAAAACACAACCAAACAAAACACACAAAAACAGCCAAAAACGAAGTCTTCAATTTCAAAAATGGTTCATCGAACAATAAAAGTCGTAAATAAAAAGCTAAAACTTAAATGCTATATAACAATAACAACTACAACAACAACAACAACAACAGTTGGGTTCTAATAGTTGTGTCATTAAATCGTAGTGCGGACGCGTTACGTTCTGCACGAAAAACGCAAACGTTTCCGGTGCCAATTGAAAGCGAAACTGAATGAAGTTCAAAATCAAATGTCAGCCCCTGGCAAGGATGTGCCTCAGCCACGCTACGCGGCCGAAGGAAGCCGCAGCAGTTGCAGTTCGGCGTCGTGCCCAAGGAGTAGGCGATTCCAAGACGAAACGCCTCGACAGGATCAAATCTCAAGCACGTACATTAGAATATACGCGACGATGTTGTTGTTGTTATCATTGTGAGAAACTGGTTCTCTCTCATTGACATCGAAAGGCTGCTCATTCAAAGGAGTTCCTTCGGATTTCGCAGCCGCTGCGACTCCATCGAACTCAGATCACGTTTTCAAGGATTCGATGTTACTCTAAGGACTTGGCAATTATTTTAACTGCGTTCCTCTAGTGGCAGTTGTTTTTGTTGTAAAACTAACTACAATCCAATTGAGTACCAGTTCTGGTTCCCTCTCGCTAATGAACGCCGTTGAAGTGGTGGCGGTGGAGTGATCGCTCGCGACGACGTGAACACATTGCATCCTGTTCGTCCTTTGTACTGCGCGTTGTGCTGAACCGGATGGATCAGTACATTTGTGCATTTGTATTGCGAAATTTTGTGGAACTTTTGTGTGCTCAGAAGATTTGCTCAGATCGCTAGAGAGATGAGCAGGGAGCTGATCCGTACACACACACACAGAGGTTGTTGTTGTGGCCTGGTGCGTGCTGTATAAAAGTCGCAGGAGGAGAAGAAGGCGTGGAAGCATGTGTAGCAATTAGAGTGACATGTGTACTTCAGTCACTCCGTTCCGTTTCGCTCCGCTCCGATTTCTACTCCACTTTAATCAAGGCACGCGCTCTGCTTACCTTTTGATTTGCAATCGTCTTGTGTTTGATGATAATCTTGAAGTAACTCGCAGGAGGAGGAGGAGAAGAAGAAAGAGTAGGACTTGAAGAAGGAGGAGGACTTGAAGAAGGACAGCTGATTGCTTTGATTTCAAAAGAACTGGCAAAAAGTTGATCCGAATTAAATTATTATTATTGGGTTGAATGAGAATAAAGAATCGGTTCCTTATAATTTGTAAGCCAAACAACGATTTATGGTTTATTACGAGTTTGGATATAATTGAGAAATTTAGGATTATTCCATACCGAAAATTTAATACTGGAATAAATAATAAAAAATTAGGAAATTAATGTTGAATTATTCTAAAAGCTATTTTAAGTTAAGCTGTTATTCTAAAATTATGATTCTGTAAATTATATTCAACTTAGGCTATATGGTTTCAATAATTTCTATAATAAAATCACAACTATAAGAAAATATTGAAATTAGATTAAAATCAGTTGAATTTATTCTTGGCAATAACTCATTTTCGTTATAACTCGACTTAAGCGGTTTTGGCTTGTGTCCACAGGATTGTATTTAAATTATAACCATTCTATAATATTATATAATTATTTTTAATATTATGAAAATGTTCTAATATTATAATAAAATAAGTGCAAAAATTCAAGAATTTTTATATATTTTTTTCTTTTAAGAAATTTAATACGTTTCGTTAAATTGTTTTGTTATATCACTAAATATAATCAATGTTAGTAATAAAAAAGTTAAGATTAAAAAAATAGAAGAAAAAAAAAAATCATCCCTTGCGGGGATCGAACCCGCGACCTTTGGATTAGAAGTCCAACGCGCTATCCACTGCGCCAAAGGGACAGTTATAACTTCGTTGTCTAAATATCAATAGAAGCACAATCGAAAGCATGATGAAACAAGAACAAACACGATGTCCAAGTGAAATAAAAAAATTATATTTCATTGAAATACATTGTTTGAACAATTGATTTAATATACATATTTTGAGTATACGTAATTCATGTGTTAAAGCAAAGGCAGAAATAAAACGAATCGAACAAGAACAAAAACAAGAACAATAAATATAAAAAAACAAGTGATGATTTATATGTGGGTGTGGAAATACCCAGTGATACGCAAAACAAGGTTGAATTAATTTGTTGTTGTGATTAAAGCGAAGAATGAGATGGTGGATAATGATGTAGCAAGAATAGAGAACGTAGATATAGTGTAATGATAGAAACAGTGATAGTGGTAGTGATAGTGACTGTATTAGTGTCTGTGATAGTGACGTTGATAGTGACTGTTATAGTGATAGTGGTTATAATAATGACAGATAGTGAAGATGTGATAGAGATAATATAGAGATAATATTATGCTACAGAAACTCCTATGTAAATGATTCATTATTGGTAGAAATATATGTATGTAGATATGTATGTATGATTAATATTTTCAATTAGTTTTTCTTTGAAATACTCTTAGCAACCAATGTTAGAACTCGAAAAGTAACACCATAATCGTCATTCTCAGGCTCATCGCTAACCAGAAACCATCCCACGAACGGTAAGCAGATAAATATTTCACTTCCTGTAATAAACAATAACACTTCCGTAGCCTTGTCGCAGGGGTGGCTCACGTCGTTCAGAGCCCGGCGGCGTGACTGGGTGCTGGATTGCCGTCTACAACCTGTGAACAAGAAGTCAAACGCTCGGGCGTGTGTCTCCGCTTGCCTAAAGTGGAAATGATTACTATTATTATTATTATTATTATTACAACTGGTTCTCCGGCAGCACCCAACGCAAGAAAGGGTTTCCCAGTAATTCTTTAGCCTGCGCTAAATATTATGTTTACGTTTTGCCGCCCCCGAGTTTGAGTTAATTATTGTTTGGCATTCTTTAGCGAGGACCTGCGACCAACCAACTAACCGAAAGCTAATTTGACCCTGTCAACTTGGTTACCCAACCCAGGTTGTTTCTCAAGCCAGGTTTTTCTTTGGTCGACGACTCAATTAAATGGCGACAAATTGAACGTCGCCCTGAACACGCGTCATAATCAACCATCTTCCGGTTAAACGGTGTATCTGTTGAGAGTGTTGTTGTTCCGATTGTTGTTGTTGTTGATATTGTTGTTGCTGATATTGTTGTTGGGTTTGTTATTGGTATTTATTTTTTTATAACAGCAATTTTGAGCTTCTTATAAGGGTAAATAAGAAGCTAATTTTTTCTGATGAAGCTACTTACTTCACCCTCTTTTCTATTTGACGATGGGAATTTTTATGATTTATTTCCGTTTTTCCATTTCCGGTGATTGTGTCAGTTGCTGTAGTCCATCGCTGACTGGAGTGGCTATCGACAGTGTATCGGAAGTCAATTACGAGTCTATTACGACAGTTAATAAGCAGCTTGTCGAAGTTTGCTATGGACGCATGTCTGTCATGTAATAAATAATGTCATGTCAATATAAAAGATAATTAAAATGTTTTTCCACAAAATCTTGTAAAAGATGTGAGATTATCATATTGTAATATAGTATGTAATTAATGAATTTTGATGATGTAAAAACTCAAAGTATGGCTTTTTTCTATGTTTTATTCTAAGCTTTTCAAATATCTGTCTCTATCCCACTTCTTCTTTTAGTCCTCTAAGAGTATATGTGTTAATCTCTTATAGTCTTATAGTCTGCTCAACATTTCCAATATATCCGCTTAAGAATTTATAGATTTATATATATTTTTTGCCGCAATTTCTAAAGTAAGCTGCAAATGATGCTCTTCATCTTTTAAGGCAATTGTTAAAAGGAACTCATCGGCTACCTTCATAAACCTGCATACACACACATAAATACACTGATACAACCCATGAAATCTATAATAGAACCAACACTAAATACAACATGACCGGAGAATTGCAGAGGTCCTTGATGAAGGACTACATTCTAGCAACTTCAACAATTCAAAGCATTTGCTCTCTTTGTCCCAGTTTCAAACAATCTTTCAACAACATACTATATATTCCAATATACTGTATAGAATGTGTATGGATAGAAAAAGAATGAGAGAGAAAGAGACAGAGAGAGAGAGACCAGGCGGCCTCCTTCAAAGCCTCTGTTTTGACAATTCCATTTACGACGATTATTAGGCTCAGGATTAAGGATGTTTTGGTCAGCACATTCGGCTAATAGAGGGAAATTAGCAATTATTCACTTCACAAATTAGTGAAAATCCTTTGTCGAACACACGCAAGCAGGCACACAGACACGTACACCAGCATCATGAGTAGCTACTGTTTTGTGCTGGGCTCTTCAGTGTTGTGTGTGGGAAAAGAAACTCAGAGTTCAGCTGGTGTGCTTAGAGAATGCTTAGCTCTCAAAATCGTACGCATTTCTAATTGTTAAATTGAAGATTTCGTCTACAACTCGAGCTCGACCTGTATTCGGTTCTTTGGGTTTACTAGCTAAGCTAGTGAACTGCTGTTGGTAATGAAAATCGAATTTGTTTCTATCAGCAGATACGGGAAAATCTGAGAAAAACAAAAATCCGATGCTATCTATTTGACGATTGTATAATTTTTGGGAATTGCAGCTATTGTTATTGTTGTTGGAATTCCAGAAATAACACCTACATACTGATAATCCACTGGATCTGGTTGTGTGGCTCATGCCTCGAAGCGGTATTTAAAGTATTCAGGTTGTTTTGCATGTAAATTACAAGAGCCAAAATATTGTTACAATTGCTGGTATCGTTGTTGTTGTTGTTGTATAAGTAGTTATATTGTATTGAAGTGAAGATTTCGATGCTCCGGAGTCATAGAAAAACCATGTTTGTGGCATGATTTCTGTGGTCGGTCATAATTTTCAGCTGCTTCGTATTTCATCGGCTAAGCGTTCAATTATATCGAGTTAGTAAAATAATTGGTTTGAAAACAAATTTTGTGGCAGCTTATTTGGCAATTTTGGCATAATAATCTGTACATTATTTGGAGATGGATTTAATCCAGATAAGAAAAGAGAGGGAAAACTTTTAAACAACCGAAAGAAAAGAATATAAAAACAACGAGAAGAAGATGAAGAAAAAGAAGGTGGCTTATTTCAATACTTACGTTAGTTTTGTTTTCAATTCTCTTGAATTTGAGATGAAACTGTGGCAAATCTTATTTAGTCTTTACTAAATATGATTCTTATGATAAAATCCGATTCAATATCATTTCAATCATGAGCAAAATTTGTCGTATATTTATTAAATACATATATCTGTCACCATCACACACTTGAACTTATTTACATATATGAATATATAAATATACGTACATACATCAAATATCTACAAATATCCTTAGCATGTAATTGAGGTTAACCGTAATTTCCGCCCAATAATGAAGGGATCCCGTCGCCCTCCCAACAAAATAATTTCATTTGAGTGCTGTCAAGATTCAGACACCAAACATGACAGCTTTCACACTCACACATGGAGGCATTCGAAGCCAATTATGGGGAAAAATTGTTTGGGTCTCGTCATACGAGGGGGGTCTGAATAAAAAGAAGAAGAAAGGGAAGAAGAAAAGGAAGAAGAAAAGGAAGAAGAAAAGAAAAAGCAGAAGCACAAGTAGACGCATTTATGCTTGTATAAGAGAAACATAAGATGAAGAAAATTAGTGAAAGCCACCCTCTTTTTGGCCCAGTTATCGTAGTGCCAAAAGCTGATGCCAAAGTAATTACAATCCACACTTAAACATCCGAGGAAATGTGTTCTTTTTGTTCAAGAACACTTAAGAGAATCACCACCACCACCGCTAAAGCCACCCCCCCCCCTCTCCACCCCTTCAACCAACTCCAACCAACTCTTTGAGGGTGGGATGGAAAAATGGTTGTATGTTTCGGTGATGATGCTACAACGATGATGTGAAGCTGAAGCTGCTGCTGTTGAGACTGCGGCTTGGATTCATTCATTCTTCTTTACAAATCGACCGCAAACCATGCAAAAAAAAAACAACAACAAAATAACCACAACGACAGGAAAAAACAATAACAACAACAGTGTGCAAAAGCTGCAATTTAAGAATCCTTACAAATGTCACAACCAAATCATTCCCATCGTCATCATTTAAAAAGAACATGTTTTACAATAACAAAACACGAGTGGAATAACTTTCGCCGTCTTCTCCGCGAAAGAGTAGAATAGAAAGGGTGACAACTGGCAACCTGCAAACACCCTGGAGGGTGACGAAACTTTCACGCTGCCAGACCGCCCTCTCACTCACTCTCCCTCTCTCTCTCTCTCTCTCTCTCTCTCTCTCTCTCTCTCTCTCTTTGCTCCAGTTTGCCCTCCATGCGATGCCAATTTCAAAGCATTTAGTTATTAGATGTGCGATTTACACAAATAGGATTAAACGAAATAATAAACACTCTGGTGAGTGAGTCTTAACTCCGATGCCCTCCCCGCCCGATGGCAACGACTCTTCAATTGCTGGCCCACTGGCAATTATGCTGGCCTAATGATAGGGTTTAAAAATGTCACTGTGAAAAGCGACAAACCAGTGAAATCTAAATTGCTGTGTTTGTCACTTTGATGTCCAAATTATTGTTATTAATATATGTAGAAATGACAGCGTCACCGTTACGATTGTAAGCACGAGATTGCTTTTCTCCCACTCTTTGTTTTTACATCGCAGTGGATGTTTTCTCGGATTGCTTCTGCAGCATTTGTCATGATTTTTTACGAGTCCTTGAAAGGATTAACGCACTTTGTTGGCTTCTCACCAGCGAACGTATGCTCGGAATTAGTTTCAAAATTGATTTTAAACTTATTTAAATGATCAAAACTCATGCCACCAGACCAGAGTTTTGAAAATCCTGGGTTATTTCGAAACCTCGAAGGGTTTGAGTGACAGCAGCTTCTGTTTATTCAAGAGCTTAAAACTTTATGATTGCATTAGCGTCAAAAACAATCACGATGTGGATTCGGAAATCATTCGTAGTCGCAGGTTAGAGTTCGAAATTGAAATCGGAAAAATAAAAGTATGCTTTGGAAACGGGTTCGATTATCTAAAATACGAGGATAGTCCCAGAAGCACTATTTGAAAAATTACTATAGTCGAAATTATCGCCTGTATAAAGCTTGATTTTAAAGTTTGAAGACGCTTTCTTCAATAAAGTTATCAGTTTCCGATTCAACTTCAGTCTTCTTCGGAAAATCGTACTTATATTTCAATTCTATTTAATGTGATATACAATATATTCAACTGTATAGAATATCAATGCACCCGTGGAACCTGGATGCTCTACTGAGCATGTTACGAGTATATTAAACCTGGTTTAGTCAACATATTTTAGCAGCTTTGGTTCTCTTGCGTCTAAACCAATAAAAATATTCACACATTCTCAGCAGTTCTCAGACTTAGTTAACCTTAAAATGGAGGATTTACACCCACTCCAGTGGAAGTACAGTACAACCTCCCTAATCCGGACACTCGCTAATTCGGACTATCCAGTAATCCGGACATTTAAATTTTTCGGACAGTTTAGAAATTTTTCCTCTATAGTCCGGACAAGTGTTCTTTTTCCTCAGTAAAATTTCTTCGTTATGTTACCGCTAGACAAAATAAGCATTGTGTGTGAGCAAGAATTAAAGAATGTGTAAAATATTTTAGTTTACTTGAGTTTGCGTGGAGTTAAGACGTAAATATGGCTCCCGTAAATAAACGACAACATAAAACATTAACGTTGGCAGAAAAGTGCAAAATATTGGATACATTGATAGTGGAAAATCAATCAGACAAGCAGACAAAATATTGAAGACTTTGATAGTTCTTTGGAGGAGTCTGAAAATGCTCAAAACAAAGTCTCACATAAAGAGGCAAGTGAACTGTTTTCAAAAGCTATTTTATGGGCTGAACAAACTAAAGCGACAGATAAGGATATTTTATTTTTAAAAGAATTTAAAAATAAAGCTGACAAATTACATAAAGATACATTGTTTCAAACAAAAATAAATTCTTATTTTTCAAAATGAATATTTTCGGTCACTTTTAGTATGTTCCTCTATGTTTCTGTAAATTAATTAAATACAAATGAATTCTTATGAGTACTTATGTTTCTTTTCAGTAATAAAAATAAATAATATATATGTACAAATATGTATTGCGTTTAAAATTTAATTTCAACTCTAGTCCGGACGATCCACTAATCCGGACAGATGCTGACAGATATCTGTCCGGATTAGGGAGGTTGTACTGTACTGAGATATATACGGATATGAATACGTTTCTAAGCGGTTACTTAACATTAAATCGCACCGACTTGCATAATCGTCGTTAAGTAGAGGCGATTACGATGCATGTTGGAATGGTTGTTCAATGGTGAACCCATGAATGAAAGAATAAATGACCGAATACAAGAATGGATTTACATGTGTTGACAAGAGAAAAATAATATTGTGGTCAGTATAGACGACGAGAGTAGATCACTCGTATATACAAACATACAATAATAAAAGAACGAAAGGAAGAAAGCACTCAAGAGAAACTCAACAGCTGGCTGGCTGGCTGTTTGTTTCTCTGTCTGTTGCTATTGGTTGGTAATGTGAATGATGATGACAGACAGACAGATACGTTGTCCGTTCACTCGGATGCAGGATGCACCTTCCACTCGTGTGTACTCATTGGCAACATTATCCGATTTCGAAATAAAACAATTGTGGTGTTTTTCTTTACACAACCGTTGTAATCCGGGTACAACCGGGAATCGGTACAGCGGACGATATAACCAGCTCAGCTCCGGGGACATCGGGATGTTTAAGGACATGTATTGTCCGTGCTAAACATGAATGAGCTGCACTGCTTTCGTGTGTTTCTTTTCTTTGAGTTGTCCGCACTTTTCTTTTGCGATCCGGAAGAATTCTTTTCTCTCATTTGTTTGATTCTTTTTTCCCATTATTGCAATAAAAACTTACTGAAGTGTAAACAACGTTATGATTCTCATCAATACGATTCAATTGGAATCGTTTGTTTCATTGGATGTTGGTTTAATATAGTAGAAAAGAGAGAGGGAGAGAGAGACATAGAGGATAGGGAAAGATATAGAAAGTAAGTGTGGGTAGGCTTAAAATAATATTTTGCTAACCTTCTTTTCGCAACTAAAGTTCAAAAGGTTTAAAGGATTACCGCTTACCGATTACTAACACCGCTTAAGGGTGGTTTTCCGTCGTTTTCTGGAGTATAGTGTATAGTGTCTACCATCAGGTTACATGTATGTATGGTTTGTCAATGCATCAGCAACATCTCAATCGGATTTCAACTCCCCGTTTAGTCCGATCAGTCGACCGAATTCCGAATCCTTCGTCTTCGTACGCGCGCAATTAGGTCGAACTCGCCTCCTTTGTCCGGCTTCCATCAGATTCTTACTTATAATCAGGCCGCCTTTACAATGATTTGAGCTGCTTAAGACGTATAAACAGATTAACCGCCTTGCAATTTACTCCGATCTGATCTCTTGATCTTCGGCATACATGCCGCATACTTTCGGAAGTTGTTGCTTCTCTGTTCGGTCTACTGCAGCGTCCCAGTTCCAGTGGTCTCTGTCCTGGACGGTGCTGTTTGTTGTTCGTTCGTTTCAATCGCGATTTGGCGAAAACGTTTTGCTTCGTAATTCTTTAATCCTCAGTAAATTAGTTCGTTAAGAGGTTAATTCAGAGAAACACCCACAAATTCGCAGTGTTGTCAACGAGAAACAATGACAGTAATTAACATGCAAAGGTTAATTATCCGATGTAGATGGGAAAATGTTGATGGTCACTTTTAAATAAGAGCATAAATACTCGTAATGTCCATACTACAGCGGCTCTGATGGGTTTCATTCTTTCATTACACTTTTAACCGGTTATCGTATCAGTTGTTAATTCCAATCCTTTTAATTAAAAGGAATCAAGGGCAGAGGGAGAGAGAGAGGTAGAGAGAGGTAGTGTGTCTATATTGCATACGTAATCCATGATATTCTTGAAGTCGTCTATTCGATGATTTTCTATCTTTTCATCGATCTGATCTGATCCGACTCAATGAATATTGAGCTTAACTGTCAAAACTGTCAGTTTAAGAATTGATATCGTAGCTGCCAAAGAAAACAAAAATATGTTTTATTTCTTCTTCTATTTTGATAGATGCATAAGTAAACAATCACTACAATGGATTAAGTTACCTTGATCTCTTTATCGATCATTTATAAGTTGACTTACATACGTGAATTTACTACGCCTTCCTTTATAATCAATAAACATGAATAAAAAACAATCTCTTCTGGGGTAAAGGAAGCAAGGATCATATTTGATCTATTTTCCTGTAAATGTAAGCAGGCTCGTATATTCTATATTAGGCTCCGAAATAAGGACTAAGATATGATTATAGTATAATAAGAATATTGAAATGTATAATTTAAGTTTAAGTTTTATTCAACAAATAAACATCATGAAGTTTTAATATTTTGTAATAAAATATCTTTAATTAATGTACAAATGCATTTAGTCTTAATTTATTTTGGCACAACGTGTTAATCAAATTGTTAAGCAATTGTTAAAAAATACACTGAACTTTTGAATTTTATGTTTGGCCCTGACGTACCTTGAAACATAAACATAGAATTCAATGTTATGAGTGCAAATATTTAAACTCCGTATAAATTGACACAGTTTAAATGTCACATCATGAATCATCTACTAATTCAGCTGGTCGTTTGTTTAGGTGTCTGCAGCTATATACATAGATATACATACTATGTACCATATAGATAATGATATACCATATCATATATCCATATAATGGTATACCATATAATGATATACCGTACATATATGTTTGTATGTACATAAATACTTCAACGTAGATATAAATATTTTCATATCTATAATATGTAGCATATTATGTAATAGTCTGTATATTCAGATGTACATACGTATGTATGTATGTATGAATTATACGTACATATATAAAACTTATTTTATATGTTTTTATATTTATGTACAATATTTCACAATACATACATTACATATGTGAATTTTGAAAGGTTTTTTTTGTGTGCTGATATGGAATAATACATTCATTAACGTGGACACCAGAAGTCTATTTTAAAGGATACGTGTAGTTCTGCGAAAATGTAATTCTTTATATGTAATTTATTTATAATTTATATTTATATTTATTTATTTATAATTTATATGTAATTTATATATATATAATTATATATATATATGTCACCTTCATTAGTCCTGTGAGCTACAGACTATCTTCAGCCCTAGGTTCCTAAGAAAGCTTAGTAAGTCGATTGGCTTAAGTCTTTATATACGTGCTTCTTAACTAACTTTCAGTTATTATTATTGTTGATATTTTTAGGATTCAGTTAGAGTTTTTATTATAATACATTCAATTATATCACAACAGAAATATAAGTAACAAATAATAGCAAATAACAAAAGCAAGGAGAAAAATATATAAATATAATACGGAAATACAGAAATATAAAATAAATAATATGAGTAATAATAAAATAAAAAATAAACAAGTAGCATTTAAAGAAAGATAAAAGACAGAAAAAAGATTAGATTATAAAAAGAATTCGATTTTAAAGATGATTAAATCTTTGAAATTGCTATCTTAAACATTATGAAGAATAAGTTGATAGAAAGATAATCTTATATGATCGTGGATTTTTAATCTGAAAATGTTTTCATAGCAAAGGACATTTCAGTTTAAGTAGTTGTTGTAGTTTAACTAAAATACACTCTGAAGAAATGCAATTTTCAGGACTCTTATAGTTTCATGTGACTTTATTTAATATATTTTCTACAAAATATATATTTATAGTAAAATCCAGTGTAATAATTGCACTCATAAATGAAAATGAAAAAAATAAAACACAAATTTTGTCGAAAGCAGCAGAGAGGTTTTGTTATTCAGGACATTTTTGAGTTCTAAAAGCTGCTGGCAACCGAACGATGATGACGGCTACTAGCCAACATCCTTACCACTTACCCACCGACCTGCAACCGACCTCCTTCGCAACCGCCTTCCAAACTCCTTCTCTCATCCTCCGGTGCCAAAGTAGTGCCTAACAAAAATTTGAATAATAAATGGACGCATCTTCTGTTGGCATTCAAACCATTTCCATTTCCACAGGCAGTCCTTTCAGCAGTCCCTATGCGGCGCCGTCGGACCCCCTGTTCGCCCCCCCCCCCCCCCCCCACATCAGCACCTGCACCCAACAGCGTTTTGCAACAAAAGGCAGCTTAAAAACCTCTCACTTCAGAAACCAGTTCTAAAAGCTAAGCATTGCAATAGCTGAAGTGCTTTTCTTGTGGTAGGGGAGTGTAGCGTATGGAAGGGAGGAGAGGGTAGCAGGGGGTTCGTACTGTGGAGTGCCGGTGGCGGTGCCATTTCGACTACCATTTGCACCATAATGTCACCTTCAGCCTCAGTGGCACTCACAAAAACATACGCACACAAGCAAACACATACATATGTATGTATATATGCTCACTTGGTCATACACACACCCCCACACACTCATTTATATATACATATAATAGGCATGCATGTGTGAAGAAGCATGCAGAAGAAGCTGCTGGCCATTAACTTGTCTCTAATAAAGTGCAAGAGATACCAGAAGCTGGTTGCTGCTCCTGTTTTGTTGTTATATATATTTGCATACGTGTGTGTGTATGAATGTGTATGTATGTATGTATGTATGCGTGTATGTATGAGTGTATGTCTGTTTGCTTGTGAGTCTGTTTAATAAATAAAAACAGGCTGCTCTTCTGTTTTGGCTGCTACTGCTGCTGTTGCTCCTTCTTTTTTGTACTTCTCCATCTGCTCCTGTTGTTAAGTTGTTGTTATTGTTTTCCTTCTTTTCTTCCCTGTTGTTGTTGTTGTTCATAATTGTACCTACTCGCCTGTCACGCTGCCTTTCGACAGTCGTCGAATGCCATTTGTATATAAATATTTTAGGGGCGGGATCTCAAAGTAAACTCAACGCAAGTCATTCCAATTCGACATTTTGTGCCTGTTATTATTATTGCTGTTGTTGTTGTTGTTGTTGTTGGTGTTGCCTCGTCCATAATAAATGTGTGTGTGTTTGTGCGTTTGCTCATGCATACATAGCTTATCCTTTTTGCTGCTCAGCACACTCTCAACATCACTAACATCATTATTATCCTCATCATTAACGACATCATCATCGTATTCATCATTGACTTGTTCTGTTTTTCTTTCCAAAATTCTCTTTCGTACATCAACAGCAGCAGTTGTTAATCCTTAAACGAACAACAAACAAACGAGAGTCCTTGTTTTCAGCGTGCGCATGCCATCTCCTTCGTGCACACCGTACAGCCCCCTCCCATAGAAGGAATACATGAACAAAAAAAAAAACACCTTTTAGGGGTTGGTTGCTCATCGACGTCGTCATCGTCATCGTTTTTGTTGTGGTTGCTATTTTGCTCGCTCACTGCGTTGACTCTTCCATTTGTATGGTTGTTGTTCTTCTTGCTGCTGTTGTTGTTGTTCTTCTTGCTGTTGTTGTTGTTGTTCTTCTTGCTGCTGTTGTTGTTGTTCTTCTTCTTGCTGTCGTTGTTGTTGTTCTTCTTGCTGCTGCTGTTGTTGTAATTCTTGTTTACTGTCTATTATCCTTCTATGCTGCACCGAGGGAAGGATACTCATGCTGCTGCTGCTGCTGTTGCTGCTGATGGAAGAAGCATTTCCATCTTCTGGCAGTGCGCATTCGTCTCATTGCGTCTCGAGAACTGAACGCGTAACGAGCACAGTTCGCTCACGTTAATACGTTTACAACGCGTCATTCGTTATTCGTCACCCACACACACAGGACACGTACAGGATCTCGCCGTAGCTGTGTTCATTGAAACAATCAAATAAACAAACAAACAAATCAAAATATTTAGAAATACGATTTGCGACAAGTGTTTGGTTAGTTTTTATTTCGTGACAGTGACAAAACTCAAGTTTAAAAAATTTATTAAAATTCATTTGTGAAAATAACAAATATTTGAAAAAAAAGATATAAAAACCAACTCCAGCAGGAAGAGTTTTCCACAAGCAGCAGTTTTCATTAATTGCCGCCATCTGCGGATATCAGCAGCCACTAAATATGGTTTACTTCGTACGTATGCATTTTAATATTTCTTTAATATCTTAGATAATTAAGATTAGATAATAATAATAATAATATTAAAAAAATAAGAATAATTACAATAATAATAAAAACAACAATAGTAATAAAAAGGCTAATAATAATGATATATATATTAATGATGATAATAATGATATATTATATATATTATATATATAATATTCAAATATTGGGAAAAACACCAGTCAAAAAGTTCCGTCGGTTTTTCTTAGTTTACAATTTGGGATACTGTAAAATACAATATTTAATACTGTATAATATTTAGTATTATATTTAGATTTTATATAATACATATATTAAATTGATAGGTTTTAATTATAAAATAGAATGATTGGCATAACTTTTATTAATACTGCGGATGGTTCTCAAAATATAAACAATTTAAAGAGATTCAAAACTTCAGCATAAAATTAAAGTTAACATCCTAAAAATTTAGTGAGATTGAATTCTTACTGGGAGTTTTTTCGTTTCCCCTTCTTAAAGTCTTCGTCGTCCTTCAAAGACACGTCGTCTTGAGAAGAATAAACGGTTGATTGTGCAACAACATGAATTTAAACTCTAACTATTTTGAAGTCATTTTAAAAAATTTAAATTTCTATGGAAACATTATAGAAGTTATAAATGGATTGTATATGGATTCAGAATTGAACTTTAAGTGATGACTGAAATAGTCGAATAAAATAAAAGTAGTCATGATAATGAAACAACTCAAACTTTAAATTTGTAAGTTTATGATGAGTTTAGGAAAGTTTTTTATAACTTCAATAAAGTTCCAATATAGTTTACAGTTTAACTTTATTTGCAAGAGTTTGCAAATCTTTGTGATAAAATATTGAATCTAAAGTAATTTTCGATATCCAAATTTTGAATAAATAAATAAATCATAGAAATTAAACCAATAAAATAATTCCTATTATAGTTTGATATCGCTTTAACGTAATATTATAATGTTGTTGCATATTACATAAAGAAAATAAATTTGTTTTAATGCTAATATAAATAAAAGGATATTTCGATTTTCTGTCGGTCTAAGAAAATAGAATTTTAAGATTGTAAAAAATGTATTGGAATATCTTCAGGGTCTGAGAAAGATAATGGATATTTATAGTATTCCAACTACATTGAAATACGAGATCATTTTCTGATGAAATACTAGTAAATTGGAAAAAGTATGCCACGTTTTATTAAGCTTTATTTTGAATAGACATTAGTTCTGAGAGTTATTAAGGGCATTATCTATATTTGGCAACCGTTTAAAGGCTGATAAACAACTTTACGAATTTCTACGTGTCATAGTCTCTTGTACCGGTTGATTAAACATCAATATTGTTTAAATAAACCTTTTAAATGATGATGATTCCTTGATAGCTTAGCAATTTCACAACAATTTCCATTGTTTATTAAGAAAACATCCGAGAACAAATTATTTGAAATTGTATAAGAAGGCGTTCCAATTAACACTTCTGCGGAGTTCCCAAAGAATACAAACCAGTGGAAGAAGTAAAACTGACCCTCGTCTTCCACATACGAGTATTTATCGTATATAAGGGTAAAAATTGACCCACTCAAGTGCGAAACGAAGTTAATTAAAACGATGCTGAAGACTCCGAATGCCAAGAAATCACTCAAACGACGCTTAAATCAATAGAAGGCTGGAAACCCGAAAACGGATGTCGCACATTAGTACCCGCTTCAAGTGGCAATAAATGACGATGGCGACGACGGCGACGCTTGAAGAAGGACGGAACTTAAGTTTTTACACTTCCAGCCAAGTGTAAAAAATTGTGCCGACTGCCGAACAAACACGGAATGAAGAAGAAGTGAGGCGCGGCACAAGAATCCGGTGAAAACAGCACAAGTCTGTGGGTCCCGCGAGGCCGTCGCGTCCTGTAGCTCCTGTAAATTTATGATTTTGGTCAATATGTTGTTTTTGAATCCGAACAAAACACGGAAATTTGCCTCCGATGAAAGATATGCATATTTTTTGTTGGCGGTTTTGTGGTTTTTGTTCCGTGGGTCGTGTTTGATTTCTGTGATTAAAAACGTTTTAGCATATTAATGCGCTGACAATGGATCAAAGCGCTGCTTTGGTTCGCGTGCAGTCAAGTGTAAGTCATGTAAACATACGCGTCGGGGTAGCACGGGTTAAGAATTGAGTGTTCGATGCGCGAATGCATGCGATCGAAGGCAGAATCAATCGCCGCAGAAGGGTCCCGACCGGGGATCGCAATGTGGCAAGTGTGATGCGGCACAATTGAAATTTCTGGCTGGTATTTTAATTGAAATCCTCGCCGGATGTTCTTTGAAAAAGTCGGGAAATCGCATTGCGTTGATATCCTGCCGGCGGGAAAAATAGTGGCTGCCGAATTAGTGACTAGAATACGTTCGCAGCGCGCTTTGTTTGCACTCGGGGCGTGTCAACGGAGCTGCAGCAACCCGTTCCGTCCCGCCGTCAGTTGTTTGGGCGAATTAATCGCGGTTGAGTGCATCGCGAAGTCGAAGAATGATTTGCATGCCGAACCCCGCATGAGGTCGGCCGCAATTGTAAACATCGATATTTTTTGCCAAAAAAACTTGATGACTCTAGAAAAAGCTTTCTCTTTAATTCTCATTTATTTTTGTGCACTAATTGATCACCCGTCGCTAATGATAGCCTCTCTCTCTCTCTCTTTCTCTCTCTTTCGCAGAGTCCGCGTGGCATGCAACCGTGTAGTCCATCCGGTGTTATTGCTATGATGCCGCTTTCGAAGAGTCCCATCATGGAAACTGCCGCCGGTCAACGCGCTACAGCAACGCCAACCGCCAGCAGCTCTGAAGTCGCAAAGCCGCCGCGCAGTCATCCAGGTGGCTCGCCCAGGAGTAACCGCCTAGCGGCAACAACAACAACAACAACAACAACATCCGCCGCAACGACATGCCTAAATACACGCTCCGCTTGTCCCCTGAAGTTCTCTATTGCGAAAATCATGGAACCCGACCAGCGGACAACCAGCGCGGCTGCGACTTTCGAGGACGCGTCTTCGGAACGTTCTTGCAGCCCCATCGAGGTCACTGCGGCCGATGATGATGACGACGAAATGGCGGTGGTGGAGCGCTTGAAAGCTGCCAACGATCTCAACGCTGCCGCCCCGTCGACGAGCACCACCAACTATGATTCGGCCTTCAAGAAGTACGTGCCGAACGCTGTATCAGCAGCGGCCGCCACCAACGCGGCCGTCCAGCAGTTCGTCAGCAGCCGCCGCCATCAGGAACTGCTCTCGCAGTATCCGCTGCTTTATTATCCCAATCAGCTGATGTGTGCCGCTGCTGCTGCACAATACGCTGCCCTCAGTGCCGCTCAGCAGCAGTCGTTGCTGGCTGCAGGCTCCGGGGCCGCCGCCGCTGCACACTTAAGCAACTTCACCGCCTCCCTGAGCAGCCTTCACACGCAGTCGCTGCGTCGCAACATGAACACTTCGAGCCATCATTTGGCGGCGGCAGCAGCAGCGGCTGTCCACGCTCAAGCGCATCACCAAGCGTTGGCCAACGCGGCGCATCCAATTCAAGCGCTAGAGAAGTCATCGCCAGGCCATGCGAGTCGCAAGTCGCGCGTTGACGCTCCCTCAAACACCGTCTATCATGCGTTGAAGCGCAAGCATTCGCCAGTCGCTCTCTCATCTGCTTCTTCTTCCGCTACCGCTGTCACCAACTCTGCTGTCTCTGCGGAAAGCGATGCAACACTGGGCTTATCTGCGCCATCGTCGCACCGCCACCGCTCGCCCTCCCCCAATTCTCTGGGGGACGATGAGAGTCCCGCGTCCGGCGGCAAGCAGAAAACCTTCTCGTGCCTCGAGTGCGGCAAAGTCTTCAACGCCCACTACAACCTCACACGCCACATGCCCGTGCACACCGGCGCACGTCCTTTTGTCTGCAAAATCTGCGGCAAGGGCTTCAGGCAGGCATCCACGCTGTGCCGCCACAAAATCATCCACACAGCCGAGAAGCCGCACAAATGCCAGACCTGCGGCAAAGCCTTCAATCGCTCGTCTACGCTGAACACGCACACACGCATCCACGCCGGCTACAAGCCCTTCGTCTGCGAGTTCTGCGGCAAGGGCTTCCACCAGAAGGGCAACTACAAGAACCACAAGCTGACGCACAGCGGCGAGAAGGCCTACAAGTGCAACGTGTGCAACAAGGCCTTCCATCAGGTCTACAATCTGACCTTCCACATGCACACGCACAACGACAAGAAGCCGTACACATGCAAGATCTGCGCCAAAGGCTTCTGCCGCAACTTCGATCTGAAGAAGCACATGCGGAAGCTCCACGAGCTGGGCGGCAGCTCCATGGACGAGGAGGCCTGCTCACCGACGCGCGGCGAACGCAGGCGCGACTACACCAGGCGAGACTCCATCCACCAGCCGCTGCACCATCTGTCCGCTTATCGCCGCCATCTGACGCCCGACTCCTCGGCGGGCAGCTTGTCACCGCCAATCAACGTGACGACGCCGCCGCTATCGAGTGGGGGCGACAACAGTAACTCGGCGTGGCACACGCAGCACTACGCACACCCTCATCATCATCATCATCAACATCAGCAGCAGCTGCAATTGTCGCCACAGCAACCGTCGTATCAACCACATCATTTGCATGCGCATCCGCCGGCTACAAATTTTCGGGCAGCAGCGGCAGCCGAGTACTCTGCTAGCTCCGCTTTTATACAGTTGGCTTCAGTAGCTTCTTCGTCCAGCACAACAGCTGCACAAGGATCGCATCATCTGCCACATCATCAGCCGCCTCCGCCGCCTCCGTCGCAACAGCAGCATCAACATCATCACCATCATCCTCACCACCAGCGTCTCTCTGCGGCCGCTGCTGCCATGGACAACGTCCCGTTCATAGCCAAGGTCTTTTGACAGAGATACTACGCGGACACGTTGGCAGCGACCGCCACCACGACCACCACGCTGACCTCCACGAAGAGCATCCTAATCGACTGACTCCAGCTAGTAGCGGCCGCGGCTACGTCTGCGTCGGCAAGCTCCAGCATCTTGCAGAATTTAGATGATGTTTCTGAGGCTGTACAAGGGGAAGTGTTCGACGGAGATCTGGTCGAGGTCTTGGATGAGAACCGAGCACTACATCTGGAGCACTACGAGCACCACCTGCAAGAGGGCACTACAACCACGCTTGGAAATGCTGTCAACACCTTGAATGGGCTGCTTTAGATGGATCGGAGTTGGGCCGGTCTGCTACTCTACTCTTTCAGTAGTATTTCAGGAAAAATAGTTCAGTTCAAGATGGGTATCGCAACTGGTATTGCGACAGATCTGACTGATATTCTACTTAAGAGAGCCACTCCAAAGAGCTGAAGATTTCCAGTCTTAATTGAGTTTGAGTGGGCAGGCGCTCCGGGTTTCATTGCTACCATCTCATCAGGTTCTTCTTATGCTGGTTTCGCTTCGCCTTTCTACAGATATACATTTTGTCAATCGTACCACCCCAAATATTCTGAGCTGCGATAGTGCAATAAAACACTAGAAACCACAACAAAGAAAGTATATAAAACCCGCTCATAGAAATAGTGATTTTAATACTCTGTGTGATTTTAAGCGAATTTAAAAAACTATATAAACTAATATTGAATCTTTAGAGTGTAGGGTGTAAATCTCACAGCATTTCAAAGTGTACTCAAAGCTTAACGTTGTAAATACAATCGATGTATCTATAGTTAAAAGAATTTAGTTCTATTTACATATATTAGCTAACATTAACTGAATGTTCATGTATTAATATATACGAAACGATAAGAAAAATTCTAAAAACTATTGCAAAAGAAGAACCTTGTCAAAAATATAGGCTTGAAAAGAGGTCCATTATTGGTTTCCTGTTGTTTCTATGCAATAATTTAATTTCACTTCAGTAAAAATTAGTTTTTGAATAATAAATATTTATAAACACTTCAACACTTCAATTGATAGTTTTAAATATTAATTAATATTCTGGAAGAACATTTATTTAATGAATTATGTATGTCTGTGTATGAAAGTAGATATATAATTTATATAAAGAGACTTTAGTAATGGGAACTATATACTGTTTGTTAGGAAATTACGTAAAAGTTAAGTAAAATTTAATAAATTGAAATAAATAAAAAATGCAATTTCTCAAAAAAAGATTTGTTTCGTTTCTTTTAACTTTTGTTTTAACAGAGAAAGTGGCCTATTTTCAGCCTGGCCGTAGTTCAAATACTATAATCACCATCCTACTACTTTTCGATATCCATCAGCATCTGTATTTTCTTCTTCTCCATTTTAGAAATGGAAGGACAACCTTGTATATACTTTCCGATTTTGGTTGTAGGGTTTAAAAACTTTTAGACGATGGAATGATAATGATGATGAAATTATGAAAGGAATGATGGATTCATCTGGGAACAGAAGTGGTATATATTAATATATATAATAACAAGGTACTACTATACAATATATACAATGCTAAAGCGAGATACTAGCAAGGAAGTGATTAAAATTATTTAAAATAGTCTTGAAATTCTAAACTTTGATGTTAATCAAACGAAATAAAAGAAAAGAGATACGTTAGAATAGTTTAACACGAATCAAAGTAGTTTTATTGGTGAATTTGAGTGGATTACATGAAGTCAACCTGGTCATTAGTGGTCTTTATAGAGAATCAGAATGGTATAGCAAAATAAACAGAATTTGGTAATAGAATTCATAATTATTTGTTCGGAAAACTTGAACTTGAAAACTTTTGAACATAAACTCTCTTCGTAAATATTCAAATAATATATTATTAGCATGTGCGATCTGTTTTCTAGAATACTTCTTAAACACTCGGCTTATTAAGGATATTAAGGGGCTAAATTAACGATTGATAGCAAAGATAAGGCTTAGTTGCAGTGGGTGGAGGCAAAGAATACCAACCCATACGTAAATTATATGATAGATGGAAGGAAATCGATGAGTTGTATTTGTAATGCACATATACTAACAGTATACATATATCTCTATACTCTATACACAATACATAGTTATCATTAGTTTATATATGGTCAGAAATTGTTATCAGAGTTATGTTCTGAGTGCTTTTTTCTACTTGAAAAAAAAGAAAACTAATATACTATATGGGTACTTTTAAAAAAATGGATCACTTAATAAAATGGACAAATAATCGCCGTCTATTCATTTGCCACTCAAGAGCAAATTAATCCAATCTTATTGTTTCCACACAAAACAGCTTCGTGTGTTTTTTGTGTGTTTTGTTCGCAGCGAAAACTGCGAATAAATGGAAAAATTAATCGCTATCACCTCCACGTACCATAATCACCGAACGCACACACACACACACACACACACACACAAGCAAATCGGGACACAATAAACACGCTCGCATTCAACGTCACTCACCCTTATCATCACGTAATAATGACGGTCCTCAAAATGTGCTCATCTGGGCTTTTTTCACAACGTGAAGCCATTAAAGTGCTTAGCTCAAGCGTAAATCGCAGTGTAATCTTTTCCGGATACGATTACAGATTTCGCTGGAGCGTCGTCGTCGTCGCCGTCAACGCACTCAAAAATCTTGTCTTACGATGGCGATGACAATGATGACGATGACGCAACAGCGAAGGCGTTGAACAACTGAAGGTTTTATGGAATTTTCAGCGCGCTCAGATTAGATCAGCGCAGCGCAGCGTGCATCGTTTGGCCAGCTTCATTATCCTTGTCATGATCCTTGTTGTGACCTATCTTGTATCTTGCAATTTTGTGTTAATACAAATTTTCCATGTCGTTACTTGTGTTGCTCCAGAAAAGAATGAATGAAGATGAATGAAGAAAACAAATCGCTATAAAATGAAAAAAATAAGCAAAACGTTGCGCTTCCATTCAATTATTTTGCAATCAAGCAAATCTTAAGCCATGCACTGAGTGAAGTTTTTATTGTTCATCCTTTAAACAAAAGAAAAGCCTGGTAAAAAGCGATGCATCTTAAACACTAAATATAAATATTAAAAGATCAAAATTTCGTTGTTGTTCCATGCAAAGAAAATATGTCCTTCATACGATAAATAATACGTACGATTACTTGAATAATAATGTCAATATTAATTCTGATTAATGATTTATTGATATCGCTGCAACCTCTTCGAGAGCCTTCTTAACTGCACAACCAGTGTTGCCATCTTTGTACAATCCAACGTACAATGAAACCAACTGCAGTGCTTTTGAATTAATTAACTTAATGAACACTTCAGCTGCATGAGAGATGACTTAAAATCGAGGCAGTAATCAATGGCTATAAGTAAAGAACCAGAGACTACAGAAACACAAATTGGAACCCAAAATAAAAAAAAAACCCCCGAGTGAGTTCATCAAATATCATCGAATGAAATCGCATGAATGAAGCAGCGAGTGCGAAATCACCGGCGACCCACACCCACTCCGGAGTCCGGGCCCATGCCCGCCCCCTAGAAACACGCAAAGCAATCCTTCAGAGATAAGTTTATTTTATTAAAATTGCAGATACGCCTTTTTACGAGTCCGAAATCCACTCTGAGCACTTAACGGCTCGTTTGGGCGGAACATCGGCAAACATCAAAAAGCTAACCGCAACCCGAAGCAAGGAAGCGGGAGTGGAGTGAAGTCGGTGCGGGTGGCGGAGGGTGAAAGCGACAGGGGCAAGTTTGGGACCGACTGAAGACGAACGAACGAAAGCGAACTGAATGACACTTCAAGTGGATCTCATTGTCATCGAGCGCGACAGACGCTCGCTCTTTTCTTGTCCCCGCTCAGGGTGTCCTCGTTAACAATGCGACGATGTCCTGCCTCATGCCCCAGACCCGGCTGTGTGACTGTGCGTTTGCCCCGAACCTGTCTCGAAAGTCGGAGTTTTCGGCGGGGTTTATTTTCGTTTCATTATTTTAATGCAATCACGTTTAGCATAAAATGATAGAAATCTTTGTCACTTCAGAAGCAGAGAGAAGCAAATAAAAAACCAGACACACATACACAAAGACACACATTCGCAAAGAAGACGTCTGCCACAGGATCAAAGGACATCGCAGTGTTAAAAGTCAAAAATTGTATGGCGAAGTGTGTTTTTCAACTTGTGTCAAAACTTCACAAATGACAGGATGTTCGTTCGGTGGGAGTCCTTGCAAGCTGTTCTGCCATATGGACCCATGAATCAATGAAGATAATGATGAGGTCGATGATGATGCTGATGATGATGCTGATGATGATGATGATGCTGATGCTGATGATGATGCTGATGATGATGATGATGGATGATGAATGAAGATGAATTCTATTTGTATAAACAACTTGTGACTCTCGTCTGGAGTGTTGTTTAAAGCTGCTTTGAATGAAATCCAAATCAAATTCATATCGTTTCGCAGTCATCAATTGAAGCATGCAGCGAATGTCACTTGCTTTGACAAGACGGAAGACGGAAGCCCACTTCAGCTGACATCTCAACCAACAACATCGCGATCTGTACAACCAACTGAAAGAGGGACACATTCCGGGCGGAGGGTCACTCTTTCAGAGGCTTAATAAACTTCATAAACCTGGATATAGATCCCTAGTATTTAATGTTGTTGTTACTCTAATCAACGTAAGAAACAGCGTGTGTCTCGAGGTCGCCGCCCCCATACGTATATCATTTACACTCGAGCAGTGGGCGTGTCCCTCTTCAAGCGACAAGCGATCCCTTAAAACCATGCATTTTAAACAGCAAAATAAATTCTAAATTCTCTTCGACTTGGCATTTAATTCCTCCGCTTCAAATCCACTGCCTTTTGCACATCAAAGTAAAAAATGCAAATAACTGTGTCATGAAATATTAAGTGGCAACGTGTCCCGAGTTGTCGGTCTTTTGTTCACATTCTTTGTTGTTGCTTCGCATGTTTAATTAAGATGCAATGAAACATGTGTTCCAGGACGAAACGTCAACGAATGACTTCGGAAAGGGTTTCGGTTACGGTGAACTCCTGTATTAATTGCACAGTTTTTGGATGGTTAAATGAAGTGCTTATTTTTGCATAAAGACGAGTTCAGAAACCAGATGAGTGGGAAGAAGTTAACATGGTATTCAATGCGATTTTGTAAAATATTTTAACCTATAAACTACGAGCAAATAGAATATAAAGTATAAGTATCAAGTATAATACTCCGATATTAGTTCAGTTACTGGAACAAATATAAATACAATACTTATTTAAGGATTTTAAATAACAGTTTTTTTATTGAAGGAGCACCCTTTTTGCTTCTTTATTATTGTTATCTATTAAATTGCTTTGACGTGACTCCGAATTGATGACTATATTAAAAAAAATATGATTACTATAATCATAGAAATGGAAATGTTTTTATTTACAGTTAATAAACAATTTTTTTTGGAGTTATGAACAAATTTATGATTTCTTTGTTTATACAGTAAAATTATTGGCATGTTAGCAAGCAGTAAATGAAAAACAAACAACACAAAAGCATTTCTCTAGATTAATACACTGTCTACGTATTTATTTACTTAAAGGGATGTCGCACGATGGTCGCCATTATGAACAGAAATCCAACAACAAAGCTGAAGTTTTATTGGATTGTAGTAGAACGAGAACTACGAGTGAGCAATATTAAAAAGGCGTTTTCTCCATAAAGAACTGTTATTGGTAAAGAGGTTTGATGGAGTCTTTCTTAGAGTCTTGATATGTAACTCTTCACATTAAGGAATCATGATCCTTCCATCAGAGGTCATGAGGTACCTCTTTTATGGGTAATTTAAGTCATTCAATCAGGTCGAAGATAAGAAAACATTCTGATTTTCATATCATGAGGATATTTTTACAATAATATTATTTTTACATAATTTGTGAACGATTTTCCTTTCCATCTCATAAATACTCGTAAATATAAATGATTTATGTAAATTATTATTATGATGGTTTAAATTGTTTGCTGTCTACAAGAGTTCACTTTTATTCAAAATAGATCAAACTTCTTTCATTTCTTTCATTGTGTTGCCATACTTATTTCGCAGTATTTCTATTTTAGCAATAAAAATTATAATAGAAGTGTTGATTGATGTTGTTGCTCCATTGAAAAAAAGACTGAATGAATGAATAGACTTCTTTTTAATATTTCTTTACTTCTTTCTGTCCTCCATTCTCTCGTCAACTTCTTCAGATGCAACTATGACAACAACAAAGTATTAATACTCGCTGGAACGACAAATAACAACAACAACAAAAGCTACAATAATACCCACAGTGAGTTACCATAAAAACTATTCAAAAGTGGATTTCTTGTTCATATTGCAAAGTTACTCACTCCGTAGCATTTTCGAATTTGTACAGAATATTCTTGTTATTCAACGGCAACAACACAAACGACAACAGAAACAACAACAACAACAACACCAAAGACTCTCAATTGTTCTCAGGTGTGAATAAGTGAATAAGATGCTCTGTCTGTCCAATTATTAAAAGCGAGTAAAACTTCCATCCTCCATGCTGCGCACGCATAAACGAGACGGTGAGATGGTAACCGAGGACGATCGGCAGTGCTCGGGCGGAGGGGGGCAGGAGTAAACGACACCAACCGTTGACTGGATGGATGCCGTGCATATTTTGACGCTTTCGAATCTGCTGAACCGCAATAATTGATCCCTGTTACGTTGACATGAATAATTTTGAATGCACAGCGAGTCCTTGTAATCCACAGCATTGAATAGCAGCGAAATCCTCAAGGAGACCCGAAGTGCTGAGTGGGAATGGATTTGAATGGATGGCACGAAACCTCTCCGGATTCGCGTTCATCACGTTGAATAGGAAGATCCACCCATTTAGACATCAACCCATCCATCTATCCATCCATCCGTCCATCCATTCATTCATTCATCCTTCTATTCAAGAGTTTGTCCCTCGTGTCCGTCCGTATGTGCGTGTGTGCGTGCCTTCCTACCTGCTGCCGCAGCTTACTTTATGACTTCTGCTGCTCTTCATTAATGAAAAATAGATAATGTAGAAAAGGTTGTTTCGCAAAATGAATGGACGACATTTTAAGCGTGATACAATTAAAAACGGAGCGAACGAAACGAAAGACTTTTCAGCGAAATCCGCTGAAAATGAAGAATGCATCGCTTTTCAGCCCAAGGATATCATATGAGCTGAAGCGAAAACAGCAACAAGGATGCTTCAGCATTTCAAAGCAAGTGGCATGATTTGCAAAAAGTTGGAGCTTTCAGCGTTGAAGCCAGGAGGCGTCTGATGGCACAACAACAAGAGCGCCATCTCTGTTGGGTGCCGTTTGGAGTCGCCGCCTCACGTATTGTGCAATTCTTACATGTAACTAGATTGTGGATTTCAATATGGCGTCTTCAATGCGATAGACGAGCGTCTTCTCCGCTTTCAAACATCCATTTGAGGGGGCCATCAAATATCCTTCAGTATTTCAGCACAGTAGAAATACAAATGAAAATCCACGTCTTTTGTGCGCAAATGTTTAGCATGTTTTCCCTCACAGTTCTCGAAAGTGAAACACTTTTCTTTCGAATACCTTCACAAATGACAACGTTTGATGATGATGATGATGGTGCTGCTGTACTTGTGAATTTCCGGATAATGATAGACACTCTGAAGCTGAAGAACTTTCATGCTGTTACAATATATTGTAGTCAAAGAGGTCATATTTTTAACCGTTTGTTTTTATCATAAATAATAAATTCTGAGAGATACGAGTATCATGTCTATTATATTTGAATAAAGTGGGTTCTTTTAGCTAAATAACTACTAATGTGTTGCTTAAGCTTGAGTGATTCTGACTCGTAATACTCAATTATATAGAGATATATAAATAGAATCTTTCGGTCCATCTCTCTTTCTGTGGAAATCACGATTATGAAGAAATCGATATTGATATCTAAATGTTTAGTCCAGATTTCAAGGTCTACTTAACTTTAAATTAGTTTCGAAGGCTTAATAAATGGTTTATCAACGAGTGTTTAGTGTAGATCCCATACGAAGTGTAGTTATCCGGAATTCCAGTTGAGATGCTCTTCTGTTGTGACTCCTAATTGAACCGCACTCGGTCGCTAATCAAGCTAATTAAGTTGATGTCGTGAGACCGCAAAACACTCCGTACGTGGCAATGTTACGAATATCCAGGAATATTCAAGAATATCGGGGCGAATAGGGGGCGATTAGACATGCGTGTCATGACGCAACCACTTAATAAGCCGAATTTCAACGGGATTTTAATCTATTTATTTTGACACCCTTGTAGCAGCACCGGATAAACAATGAGCCCCTTCCCAGCATGCTGCTAAATACCGAACACGTTATTAAACGTAGAGCCAAGTGTTCCACATGACCTCCAGACCCCCAGGCCTCACACCGCCTCCTTAAATTAGTATGCAACACCGATTCGAGGTGTTTTAAGGGTTAAGGTTCGCTTCGCTTCGATTTTACGAGTATGTATGAAGCAACCATCTTTCAAAAGCCTTCCATTTGGTGTTCTATCGAAAGTGTGTCCGAGATTTATTTGCGTTTTTATAGGGCACATTTAAAAGTCGTAGTACTCGTAGTATATCTCGTAAATCAGCCGAACGGAAATGAACCACCACGATTACCATAGAATGGACACCATACAGCAGGCGACCGTCGTTGCCCCCGCTCCACATTTCCCCCCTTTTTTTCCCTAATTAATTGAGATACTTCGGCTTTGGCTTTGGCGTGTCATTGTCAAATAACGTTTTAATTTGTCACTTGCTGAGGGTCGAGACAAGGAGGGCTCTTTTTATGTGGCCAAAAGTACGAGTAGCAACTGATAGCAACAACACCCTCGTTACGCTTTCCTTTCGTGTCACGTTGCTTGGTCAGGAGTGAACGAAATCTGATTTCTATCCGTTGTGACACTGAGCTGTGTTGTGAGCCGTTTTTATGGTTATCTGTGAATTCGCTCACCTGACATCGAGTCCTTTTGTGAACCAGTCGCTTCACGCATCATGCTAATGCGATGTTTTACATGACGATCCATGCGTGAGCACCGCGTGTGACCAAAGCAGCTGGTGGTGCGATGTGATTAATGACCATCCGTCAAGTGATGGCGGGGGTTGCGGCCGGGGTCGGTGAAGGTGTGAAAAGTTAACAAGTGAAGACAAGTTTAAATGGTGCTCAGGTGCAGTGTTATGATACTTTGAGGGGGGAAGGAGTGGGGTAAATAATATTCTATATATAATGCTAGCAATTTAACGAATTATATAATAGATAATAACGATGATAATAATAGGAATTCCGTACTGGAAATGGTACAAAGTTATTTTCAGAGAGCGAGAGAAACGCATCAATTAAAAGTAACCTACTTAAAATACTCTTCAATTGGTTGGATGAACTTCACATCAGGGTGACTTGGGCAGCAACAACAACAACAACGATTCGCATCAGTCGACCGACAATTTTAATCATCGCCAACACCACCCACAACAGTAACAACAACAATAACGCCATGTAACCGAACCCAATCCAAGGGTCCCAAAAAACCACCCAATTTTTGACGTTCGATTTACGGGTCGTTGTCTGGTTGCTGCAGCGAGAGAGAGAGAGAGCGCTGGAGAGTGTGAAAGAGAGAAGGGTTGACGCTATGATACTGTGACCATGTAAGCTTTTATTAAATGCTGGAATGTGTTTGTGTGTGTCTGTGTGTATGTCTGTGCTCATCTATGTACTGTTATCGATGTTATTTTGTTGCTTTGTATTTGTTTTCTTTCTGTATTTATTGGCCTTCAGGACCCATCATCAACCCACGCCTACTCCACCCACTCTCAACATCAACGATTATCAAAAGCAAAAAATAAAACCTGGATACGTGGGCGTGTCTGTCTGTCTGTTTGTCTTCGAGTTCATCAGTTGAGCATAATTAATATGATCGAAAGTGGGAGGCGAGGGAATAATGTGGGTGGTGCTGGGAGAACTCAGGGGGCGAGGGGAGAACCCAGTGCGGCAATGGTTGATGCGATGCTGAGATGATTGGAAAGGAGCAGGTTGAGGAAAAGTTAGCTTGTTTTCGATTGGATGCAGGCATAAAATATTCATAAATCTGTTTGGTTTGCACGAGGAGAGAGAGCGAGAGTCAAAGAGAGTGTGGGAAAAAGAGAAGGACGAAAGAACTCCGAGTTCACGTAAAAGTATACTGAAAATAATCGCCTGGTCAAAAATGTAGAAGTTGTAGAATTGAACACTATTTAAATTTAAAACAAAACTTAATTTTAAAAAATGTATCAATTAAAAGAGAATAAATACAGTTATCTACTCGTAATTTTCAATGTGCTTCAATGTTTATTACAGTCATAAAACAGTGTCATTGTGTGATTTCATCAGAAACGCAACACGGTGGCAACACCAGTCAGTGACTGAGTTGCAGTATTCTATAACGTTTTCTTTTCTTGCTGAGTAATTTTACAGAGTAATTGATTAAAAGTATTAACAGCATAAACAGAGACCCAAAAAAATTATATTTCAATTGGAATTTTAAACTTGTCTATATTTATAATTACATGCATTACATACATACAATATGTATATAATTAGTACACATGATCTCTAGAAAACTATTAATAAAAAAAATGCCACACAAATTCTAGTTATTTCAATCCTATTTTTCTTACAATTAATTTGTGTGGGAAAAACTCAACACCCTCATTTGGATGAATAACTTTTCAGTCTAAATCCTTGGTTTAGGTTTCATTATCAGGATGGTCACTTTGAACGCACACAGCAGGTGTTCGTCCCGTTTAGCTTCGTCAGCTTCAAATCATGAACCCAATTTAAAACGTATCCAATTTTGTCTTTTGTTCATCTAATCAATTGACAAGTTTAAAGTTTTCGCCCGAAATTGGATCCTCTGCGCGGTGCGACAGGTTGTTGAAGCTCGCCACACTTCAGGACAACAACAAAGCAAGGCAACACAACATATTAAATTGATATCCTGTAGACGGTTTCTGGTCGTCTGCTCTCTTCTCTTCTCATCTCTTTTCATCTGCTTCTTACTCTTCCCTTTTCTTCTATTCTCTTATCCAGCGACTTTTTGGGGTTGCTTGCTCTTGGCCTTGAGCTGTACCGTGGGCGTTGTTCAGTTCAGCTTCTATTTGTATCAATTAACGTGTGTCAATATTGACTGAACTGAAGTTTTCTTTTTTGCCGAGAGATGGGTGTGTTGGAGTACTCGTATATGTGTGCGTATGTACATGTGTATGAATGTTTGTATGTATAAAAACCAGAATGTTATTTGGCAGTGTCAATTCCCCGAGGTTTTCACTTTACAGTTTAAGAGGATTTGTTGTAGTTAGTAAGGTGAATGTTTTAATAGTGAATGGGTGGGGAAGTTACGGGGAGGTGTACATGGAGCATTGTAAAAATGAATAAATTTATTTACATAAAATGGCTGCTTTGATGCACAACAAAAGAGAACCAAACAAAAACGAAGGAAAAAAATTCAATAAAATCAAAAATACTTGTAGAAAGTAAAATTTAAGTTAAATTAATGACTGAAAAAATGATTATTTGAATTTATGAGATATTTAATTTAAAAACGGTTTCATTTTCAAGATAAAAAACCTCAGTTATTGTATAATCTGGATGTAATCTGAATTTAAATGAATAACAACTTTTCACTGTACAAGAAGTAACTTTTATTGTCTTTAACTATTTGTATTGATCACCTATGAACCACCAACCATGATTTATAAACCATGAGACATCAGCCAACAACCATCAACTAACAACCTTTAATCATCTATCGGAACATTCATATTTAAAAACATAAAAATATATCAAATAATAATGTTAATATGAAAATTGAATGTGGGAAATTTTCGATGTTGAAAATACATAAATAATAAATAACTTAAAACTCACAATTAAAGCAACACTTTTCATTTATCGTCTTTTGTTGTCTTTCCTCGGCTTAAAACAGCCCCGAACTCTGATTTATAGAAAGTAAACATTTTATGATTATGTTTATGTTTTAAATTGTTTTTTTTATTAATTTGAATATAGTGTTGTTGTTGTTGTTTTTATAATTTAATTTAAATGTCATTCTTCAAATACAATGATTGTTTCATAATTAAATTAATTAGTATCTCGCATAAACAATTAAGTTGTGAAGGGTTTTTTGGGTATCCTCCCTCATTTTCCCCCTCCTCCGCCTACACTCTGCTTAGTAATCATTTTAGTTTAAATATAAATTAAATGTTAATAGTTTAGACTGACTTAATTTTTACGTTTATATAATAGGTTAAGTTAAGTTAATTAAAAATATTAGTTTTATAATCCGTTAATGTTTGAAGTTTTGTTTTAGACTATTATAATATATGTAGTTAGCTAGAGAAATAGATCTATAAAGCGAAGAGAGAGAGAGACAAAATGGAAACACGTTGAAAATCTTAAGTGTAAATGGAATTCGCATTCACATTTTTACATGGATTTGCGTGTGTGATTTTAGACACACACTCATAGCATATCGTAAAACTAACTATAAATAAATAATCATTCAATCCGAGAAGTTGGAAAGCTTTTCTTACTTGATTACAATATAATTTTGCCACGCAATTTAAAAACTTGTGGTTATTTAGATTATGGTAATTAGGAAAAATTTGGCAAACATTTTTCTTTTCTCTTTCTGCGAAGTTTCATCGCAAAAGAGAACAACTAAATTTAAGTTCAAACAAAAATACAACTGACTTACATTAACATACATATAGATAACAAATTAACTAATTCGTAATTACTAAATAATATAATAAATTCATAAAATAATCGCACTTCGTTTACAAACAGTGTGTGTGTGTGTTTTGTTGTTAACTAATTTGTTACATCAGTAGTGAAGATTCGGATTTAACCAACAAAAATCACACATCATAAATATAGACACAACATGGTTAGCAAAAACTTAATATTATATGTATAAACAAGAAGAAACAGAAACAAATCATTGCTAATAACGCAACATTTAGTTCGATTTAATTAAGTTAGAGTTAATAAAATATCAATAATATGACGATGATGACGTCTGTCTTCTCGCTTCAGCCTGCTTAATGATGCTTAAGGTAAGCTTTATCCTTGTTAACTTGGTAATTTGTAGTACACTCAACTCTCGTTTTACACGGATTTTTTTTACACGATTTCGAAACAACACGGTCAAAAAACTGGAACCGATCCTCTTTTTTTACACGATTTCATTTTTTCTACACGATTTTCAAAATAGGTTTCCTCTTGAAACTCTACACAACTTCCACTCTTGCGTGTTTGAATGTATGTAAATGACAGAAGTTACACGATTTTGTTGCTTCTGTATTTTCTTTATTTATTTTCCTTGAATAAATAGTTTTCTGTGCAATCTGAAGCAAATGATTATACGCCGTCAGTTCTGCGGAATGGCCAGAATGCGTCAAAACTGAAAACTCCATAATGGGAGCAACAATTGTGCGCACTGAAATTATAACTTTGTCCCAAGATATTGGGGGTGAAGGCTTTGACAATTTGCCACCGGCGGACATCGATGAATTAATAATTGAGAGGCCTTTAAAGGACAATGGTCTGAATGACATGATAATAGTTCCAGGTGAGGGTGTACCATGGTAGCGAAGACGAAGATGAAGACGAAATTCCATAATTAACAGCTGAATTAATTCGCGAGGGTTTGAAATTTGGCGCAAGTAGGGAAGAACATTTTGTCACCCATGATCCCAACCTAGCCTCGCTCTATCCTCACAAATTTCAACGTAATTCGCAGATGTGTATGGCCGGGTATCAGGAAATGTATAAGCACCTTAAAAAGCCAGCAACCTATTACAAATTTTGTGAAAAGGCTCGATTCAAGGTCAATTGAACTTTTCAATATATCTAGTGATTCAAATCAAGACTATTTAAACTAAAAAAAATAATAAAGTATGTAATTTAAGTAATTGCCTGTGTTAGTTTTTGGTGTCGTAATTGTATTATTTTTTTATGGCAAATATTTAAATATGAATAAATTTAGTTTCCAAAAGTTCTCTTCGTTTTCTTTTTTACACGGTTTTCCAAAGAAAATTGACCAGTTTTTTGAAACAACACGGTTTTTTTTTATTTGCGGAACGAATCCCCTGTTTTTCCATAAGCCATGTATATTTTTTTACACGAATTTTTTTGCACGGCTCCTCGCTGGAACGTATCTACCGTGTAAAACGAGAGTTGGGTGTATTTAGTTTTTAATGTTTAATATTCAGTGTTTAGTTTTTAGTGTTTAATATTCAGTGTTTAATTTTTAGTGTTTAATATCAGTGTTTAATTTTTAGTGTTCTTGTTATTTTTATGGATTTCTGCAAATCTTCAATGCTTCACCTTCAATGCTTATCTTAATTAGTATATGGATTATTTCGTGATTAATTCCTTATGGTTTTACTCTAAACGTTACTCTCTCGCGACTAATAAATTATTTGTTTACACAACTAGGAGTTATTCTCACAGTCATCAGGTTTGTGCTTGTTTCGGAAGTTGCTCAGCAGATCGGCACAGTTATTAACCATCAGCAGATAGTCGCCGTTCTCGAGATTCGCCTGTTCTGTGGAACTGTAGGCGTTCGCGTGCTGCGGACTCTTCTTGTCTAATTTACTGCAAGTAAAACAGATGCAATTAGCGATCTTTTAGTTGGAACTTGGTTCCTTGGACTTACTTATTTTGTGTTATATTTGTTAGCATATTTTGTGTCATAATCACAGCGTTTTCCAATTCCTTCAACATCAGCGAATCCTCACAATTCTTGAGATTCGCATGCAGCTGCAACACGGTTTGTGTTGTCGAATACAATTTATTGATTACATTGTGAACTTGTGATTTAGCTGCAATGTACAAATATAAAAAGAAGGTTATTATTATTGTATTATTATCATTATAAAGCTTGTGAGTAACTAACGATCAGTGGCACTGTTGTTGTTGCTGCCGCCGACGGTGTTGCTTTCCAGTGCTGTAAATTCGGGGGCCTCAAAGACGCCGCGGGTCTTCACGACATTCGGACTGTTGAGCACTTTGTTTTTGTGATCGAAACCCAAGTTGCGTGGGCGTGGCGGCACAACCGGTTTACCAGAGTGTGTTGAAGAGCCGCCCTGGGTTTCTTCCGAGCTGGAATCATCTTGCGGCGGCACAGCTGAGAGCGGAAAAATACAAATTCAAATATCGTATTCAAGAGACTGCAATACAAAATGAGATTAAAGACTGAGATCGAGATATACCATTACTGAATGTGGCCTGCTGTCCTTTCCGACGGTTGTTATTTAAATTGGAGCTCTTGTTGGCGTGCTGACGAGTAGCAGCTGCGAAGAGGAAATAAAATTGAAGTAATTGCTTAATTAATTAAATTCAAAGTAGTATTAAATGGGTACAACTTACCAATGGGTCCGTTGGAGCGGTTTTGGTTGGAACTCACTGGACGGCCACGATTTGTGTCCTCGATTTCAGAGTCACTCTGGAATTTGAATACAATTAAACGTTAAATAGAATTGAACAGTAAATAGCATTGAACATTAAATAGAATTAAACAATCAATAGAATTAAACGAAAACTCAGTTGATTGAAAATGATGAGGGGTACGAAACTTACGCCTTGATTTAGTACATTCATTGAATTACTGCTTTGGGCCGCAAGTCCGCTGGATGGGCTGCTTTTTATTTGCAAACTGTTGCGTTTGTTAGCCGAACGAGAGACCGAGTTGCCGCGGTAGGTGACACCAGGTTTGGGGTTTCCATTTGACTTTAGATTGCCTAAAAGTGGAAAGACGTTTGATGTCAGAATATCGTAATAATATACTTTAGGTTAAGATCACTCACCACCCATTTTGCTGAGGTTCCCCATGTGCAGATCACTGAGTGAGCAGGCGCGTCGTATTGTGGACTCTTCGATTGGCATGGGCAACAAACTCTTTGGATTACCTGCGTATAAAATTGACAAAGTTAATTAACTGTGATCGACAATAGATTAGGACTAAATATATTTGTATAAAATAAGTAATAAAATCAGGAGGAAAATTTGAAGTCAAACGTAAAAAGTGTAGACCAAAAATAAGTTCCATTAAAATCAGTCGAACTAAAAGCAATCGAATTAAATAAGGAGACCAAACTAAACATATATTAAAAGGATTCAATTAAAATAATCCTTCAGCTCCTTCACATCTGCACTCAATAAACAAAAAAAAAGCAATGGAAAATAAAAGGTAATCGAAACAAGGAGGCCAACGTAGCACAACAACTGCAAACCTTGGTCCTTCTCATCACAGTCCTTGCGTATCTTGTCGCTTTCGTGCTCATGTCCCGTGGTGGTGGTGACCTCCTCGGCACCGTCGACATCCGAGTCAGCCACCACTTCGCGTGCATATTCGACCTCTGCTCCGGTCGCTTGGACTTGCATCTCTCTAGCTATCTGGACAAAGTCGGTAGCACTCTGCAAGTGCGCACTTTCCAGCACATCCGGCAGACTGACATTGCGCTTTATGTGTCGTGCGTAGGCACAGAGGTCGTCCGCACTGCAGTCGGCGCGCAGACGCCGATGTTCATTCTCGATATCCTTCTCAATGCCTTTGGCCAACATGTCGAAGTTCATCGTCAAGCTCTTAACGTAACCCTTCTGCTTGGAGTTGCACTCGAAGGGACGCAACCGTGATTCGGTGGCTTGGCGTATCTGCTCCAACTTGCGCTCTTCCATTTCGATGAGTTTCTGGATGATATCGATCTTTTTCGCGATGTTTTTGCATTGATTTGAGGTGGATGAGTCCGCCACCGCGAGCGTCTTCTCCTCGTTGGCCAGGTTCTTCTGATGCTTTGTCGAATCGCCCTTGCGTTCGCTCTGAATTTCATCCAGCACCGCTTGCAGTTCAGGTTTGGTGTACAACTTGAGGCTGTCCATGTTCATGTTCTCGTGTTCGTTGCCGTTCTCGGCGATGTACATCTCGAAAGATTTCTCTTCATAGTCGGCGCTGGGCACACTGCTTCCGACTTCCGGTTGCGGCTTCTCTGGTTCTTCTTTACTCTTAACATCGTTCAGTAGACAGGTTGTCGTTGTTTCGGATGTGTTGACGGCGGCTCCACAAGAGGCTGATCGCTTCTCGCTGGGCGTGTACTTTATTTGGCTGACCGTGTTGAAGCGCACGGAAATCGTTGGACGAGAGCGCGAACGCACGCTGGTGGCGCGCTTTGAAGCTGGGCTTTTATCGAACTTCGAATGTTTCTTTAAGCAGCTCGGCGTAGTGAGGGTACCGCTGCTCACCGAGGAACGCATGTCACTGCGTTTGGCCTGTTGTTCGGCCTGCTTCTCGCGCTCGAACTTCTGCAAGTTTCGCTCGAATTTGCGCACCACGCTGGCGGTCCGCGAGGTGGTGCAACGTAAGTCCGAAGTGTCGATGTCGAAGGAACACGATTTCTTGAGGGGTTCCTTTTTTTTCGGCTCTACTGTTGAGGTTGGAAGCGGCGTGGAAGCCGCCAGCTTTTGCGGCTTGGCCGGTACGGGCGGCTTAGACGTTACTACCTTCTTGGCGAACAACCGCTCGCCGCTGTCCACTTGCTGTTGCATGGGGTTGGAGTTCCTGGTGTGTCTCTGTTGGGCGAAGTCTTTGCTGAGACTCTTATTGACGCCCGTGTTGTACTGTCTGTTCTTGTAGCTGAGCGTGGGAATCTCTTCGCGCAACCGGCGTCCGCTCGGTTGGTGGGTGCAGTCGACTAATCGTGGATATGTTTCTGAGGTTGGGAGCTTTTCGGTTAAATTGCTCAAATTGTAGCTCGAGACGTCGAAGCTCTCGTAGGGTGATGAACTGGCAGGCGGGTGGTGCAACATTTGGCGCTGCTGCATGTAGTAATCGAAGCTACTGCAGGCATTTGGGCTGGAACCATACGACTTGGTTACCATTTCCGGCGGTTGTTGTGGACCCTGTATAATGAAATTGCGTACGCCTGCGTGCTGGCGTGCCAACATGTTTTGTCTTTCCAAGAGAGCTGCGTCGAGAGGAGCGCTCTTGCAGTCGCTCTCATCGGAAAGAATGCTTTCCATGCTGTTGCAGTAGCTCTCACCGTCCAAGAAGTCTTCAGAGAGCAACGACTCCTGACTCCGGCGTTCTGACGCATACTGAGCGTTAGTAAGGAAGAAGCTAGCGCTGGAATGCCGTTGCGCCTCTAGGAAGTTAGCCTCCTCTAAGCGACAACGTGCTTCGGCAGCAGCTTTGGCCGAATCATCCGGATCTAGGATGTCGGATAGCGACACTTTGCGTCGCGGAGTTGGTGCGTAGAAGTCGCGATATGTAAAGGCTTCGGAAGCGCTTCGTCTGGGTTTGGCACCGACTTCTTCAATACTTCCATTCAGCGACTCAGAACTGAGGTTAAGGGCGACAGCACCCGGCTCTGAGAGTTGTGTGGGCATCGAGTGCGAGGTAACGAGGTGTGACATGGCTGGTGACTGTACTTTTCCATTTCTAGTGCCATCCGCCCTCATGTTCCCGCACTCATCATCCAGGTTACCGTACTTGCGGGTGATTTCGTCAATCATCTTTTCTGTGTCCGAATGAATCATGTCGAGTATAGTTTTGGCATCGCCCGAGTAGACAGAATGCCGTTTCGGTTCGTTTTGGTTGGGGTTCTCGTTGGATGCCGCGCTCTCCCACTCGACCTCCTCACGAACGGGCGACACGGGGCAAGACTTGTAATTTTTGAGAATACTGTAACTCTTGCGAGAGTTACGCGGTTGATTGCGTTCAGTGGAGGGGGAGGATGGTAAAGTAGAGGATTCCAATGGGAGATTCTCAGGTGTGGATTGTGGTCGGTTGGGTTTCTGGACTGGAAGCGTGGCACTTGAATACTGCTTGGCGTGTTGTTGTTGCGGTAGTCGGTACGGGGCGCGAATTACTGTGGGCGGGGGTTGAGGTTGGGGCTGATAGATTTGGTAGACACCCACATGACGCGGATAAGGGGGATAATGTTGTTGCACTTGACGCATGGCCTGGTAGCTCTGCTGTAATACTGACTTCGGTGCAGCGCAGTTGAAGAAGTGCTGCGCTTGCTGCTGATAGTGATGAAGAGCGTACGAGGAGGGTTGGCAACTAGCATAAGCATTGGGCGATGCTAGAGGAGCGTAGGGGTTGTAATACTGTGGAGGAGTTTGAATTGAATCAGCTTTAAAAAGAAGTAACGGGACACAAAGCAGCATGTTAGAGGAAGAGAAAGCAACAGAGAAATGAGAGAACTAACATATTTAGCAATATATTTAGTTGTCTTTAGTAGTTTAGCAATATACTCAGTTTTGGGGGAAATAATCTATAGTTGGAAAATTTTACTCACTAGTTTCATGCTTTTAAGGCTTAAGAAGATAGGTTTTTCTTTTTCTTACCTGTTTTTGCATAGCGACTAGCAGCGGCTGTGGATCTGGAACCATCTAAGGTACTCGCCAAACTCAAATCGGATATACTGTGACTGCCACGCATAGAACGATACCCAACCTGAGGAGTATAAAGAATCAGAGTCATTCGATTTTCAACTTAACTCTGGTTAATAATTCTCATAACCAAGACCAATCAACAGTCAGAAGAGAATAAGAATCAAGGCAGCATGATAATATAATTAGTATACACATAATAAATGTGTTATATTATATCAAGTATATTATTATAAAGTAACTGTATAAATTAAGAGTTCCTTGAGTTCGTTGAGAATGGAAATACAGAGAATTAACACATGATGAATTAAAGTTCGTGTTCTGGCGATTAACTAAACTTAGTTCAATGTTAGTATTAGTTTTTGTTGCCTGAATTAAAAAGTTAATCGCAAATAACCGCATTCATCATTCATTCATTATGCAGTGCTGTGTTATACGACGAGCATCATTGTAAATAAATTTGTGCAAAATATTAATTTGTTTAATATTATAATATAACTAGAGTAACCCTGCCCGCGTTGCTGGACAATACAATAACATACGTTTACGTCTTTGTGTTAAAAATTAAATTTTCTAGAAAGAATAGACATTTTCCTGAAAAAGAAGTGCAAAATAATATACATTTTTTAAAGTGAGAACATCAAAAAGGAAAAAATTTATTGCAGAGCTTGGTGGTAAACCACATTTTTAGTATTGCCATTTTCACAAAAAATGAATAAAGACGACGGCTTCCCAACACGTGAACATGCAACATACAGTTGACCGTGTAAAAATACAGGAAGTTCTAAATTTATTCCGCAAACTTGCAACGACTGGCCTTGAGCTTTATTAAGTCATTGCAAAAGCCAAACGAACGGGAAACTGTAAGTTCTTCTCTTTGTTTTTGATTTGATTTGATCTTGATCGTGCCATTCGTTGCCTTGCTAATTCATTACTTTCTAATCGCTGTTCTTCATCCTGATTAGATCTATTTAAACATATTTGACTGCTGTGGCGAGTTCGTCGGCCAATTTGTGAACGTCTTCTTCGCGGCATTGTTGAATAATTTTTTTAATTGTTTTTTTATGCAAAAGATTTTAATTTTAAGTGGAAGATTACAAATCAATAATTAAAAAATGTCAATGCTCACACTGTAAACTTAAATGACAATCAATAAACACACAGTAATTAAATAAGTCAAATGGCGTGAGCAATCAGAGCCTTATACCGACAAAATGTAATTCGCATAAAAAAAAACAATTTTATATAGGGAAAACACACCATCATAAAAGTGCGCGTATAACGCATATTCGTAGAAATTTTTCGATGTTTTTTTTTTATAAACCATCAGTGAAAGTAGACCTTTCCAACGCATGTACTCGTTTGAAAATCGGTTGAGTGGTTCTCGAGTTATAAAATCACGAACATAGGACAACTTATTTTTATATATATAGATTTAATATATTAGATGATCTATTAATAGATTTTAAGTAATTCGAGTATAAGTTAATCTCTCTTTTCAAATTGTTCGTACATAATCTCTACAAATTAACAAATTCGATGCTTTTACTCTACACAGATAATATGTTAACTGATATATTTCACATATTTCATATAGCATCGGTGGTTCAGTGGTAGAATGCTCGCCTGCCACGCGGGCGGCCCGGGTTCGATTCCCGGCCGATGCAAGTGTTTTTTTTTCTCTACTGTTTTTTATTGGTCGTTTAGTTTTAATTTATGTACTAAAGCAATTTGTTTTATTTTCAATGAATTTAATTTTCTTACTTATGCACTTAATTTCACTTTCTCTGATAGGAATAAATGAATGTGTTGATGTTTATGAGGTTTACTATTTACAAAAATGAGATTTAAGCATTGAAATTAATATGTATTTATGCTGAAATGAAGAGATGAAGCTTTGCAGTCAGTAGTTATTGTTAATAATTCGCAGAACTTTTCTTTTCTTTGTTTTTAAATATGTAAGTTGCTGGAAGTCACCCGTATTTTGCAGGTTTTGTTACTTCCAGAACTTAATAAAAGCTTTGTTGCTTGCCATTCAGAGGATTAAACGAAAGAAATCCCATAAGCTTTTCTCACCTCTTGTATAGCATTTAACTTTTTAATTCCGTTTTGTCGTGTACCCTGAATTATGTGCAACCGAAGAATTTTAAAGAACAAAACATAAAAAGGAGGAAAGAAAACAAAATGAGAAACATAAAGATGTGGACGAATAGAAAAAGCAATACAGAATAGAAGCTACTTGTAGTAGCCTACTTTTGCGCGAAGACATACATTTTCCAGTTTTTGTTTTGCCTCACTGATGACCTTCAGCAGTTCTTCCTTCTTGGTGCTGGTGTAGGATTTAGTTATGGTGGGAGGATTTGCATGTGTTTTCGCATTTTCTGTATTGTGTTTGGCACTGATGCTTCGACGATCTAACGAGGGCAAGAATAATTAGAAGGAAATCATAGCGAATTAATGCGGAGCGAACTTACTGCTGCTGCTGCGATCTAACAGGTTGCCAGGACCGTCTGGTAGAGCCGCCTGCATAAAACTACTAGTGGTGTGCGGGATACTTTCGGAGCTGCCGCCTAGCGTTGAGACCAGCGAACGTTCAGCGTTCTCACCACTTGGCGTTGAGCCCTCGTCTTCAGTGTCCGAGGTTCCGGTGCCGGTTCCTGTGCTGGCTGCGGTGTTCGCGTTACCGTTACCAGCACTCAAGGAGAGGCCGGATTTCTCGAACTTCTGGCGGCGCACCGACTTTCGCAGCTCATCCTCGTTCATGGCGGTTACTTTGAATTCTGTTGGTGTGCCCGGTGATATGTTGTTGTAGAACATGCCGTGGTCTGAACTCGTTCGTTCCCCATCCGAAATGTCTTCAACGTCTCCATCGTGATCGTTGCTTTGCGGATCGAAACGAAAACCGGTCTTCTTCTTATCGGATACCAAACGAGGCGACGGGCTGCCACCATTACTAGTAGTGCCCACAGCAGCTAACACGGTACCCTTGTTGTTGCTTCCAATAAACTTCATTTCACGACGTGTTTCCATGCCTGAATCAATGGAGGAGTCTTCGCTAAGATATGTTTGGTTATACATGATGTCCTTGGAAGAGGCGCTGTTGTAGTCCGAAGTCTGTGTGTTGCCCAGACCACCAACACCGCCCACAGCTGTAGAAAGCGTACCCAATGGACTTTCCGAATTCGAGCGTATATCCGTCAACGCTTCGGGTTCCACTTGTCCCCGTTGAGACCAACGTGCACGCACTCGCGGCGCGTTGCCTCCAATATTCAATTGACTGGGTGAAGAACTAAGCAGGCTGCTGTCTTGATCTACGGCAGCAGCAGCAGCTGCGGCTGCTTTCCGTTTGGCCCACTGCGGTAGTTGACCCACGTCGGAGAATTTGTAGCCGGGCGTTAATGGAGTGTTCTCGGTGAACACACTGGGCGATACCGTGAACTGTGGAGCTGCCGTCAATTTATCCAGGTCAGGCGTGGGTGACGTGACAATGATGTCTTCTGGTGTGGCTGAAATGGGACGCGGCAACGGCGCGTGCCCCGATCGCAAACGCTGTTGAGACAGTCGGGCCTGCATGGTGACAATCATGTCGTGCGGCATCTGCCAGATGAAGACACATCCGTCGCCGCTTGCCGAGACGAGGTGCTTGCAGTCGTTGGTAAATTTAAGACCTGTCACGAGTTCGCTGTGGCCGTACATGCGGGCCATGCATTCATTCGAGTAATAATCATAAACGGCAAGAGTCTTGTCTGTGCACGAGGTAGCGATGTATATGCCACTGGGGTCAAGGCTCAACTTGATCAGGCTGCCCTCGTCCGAGTGCGAGCCTTTGAAGGTTTTGGTGTGCTTGGCATTGTGAGTGCCGTAGACGCGTATGTTGCGGTCCTGGCAGGCGGTGAGGATGTGTTTGGCATTGGAGTCAACCTCCATGTCGTAAAGTGTGGTCTTGCCCGAGGTATTGGTACCACGTAGAAATATGTTGCCCTGTAGAAAGGAAGGGATTAAATAAATTTGCGTTTTGAGCGATTTGAAGCTACTCACTTGGAAAGTTCTAAACATAATTGACTTATCTGCCCCACAGGACACCATTTGGAAGCTCAAACCCTGCCCAACGAATTTAATAGATGTGATGGACGACGAGTGGTCGTCGAGAGTCTGCAGCAGCAGGTAATCTTGCGCCACATCGAAGACGTGTATGAGACGATCCCGACTGGCGCTGGCCAGCAGCTTGCGCTCGATCTTGTCACTCGAATACTCCAAGCACAGCACCTCCGACTCGTGTGCCTCGATGACGGTGATCTGCTTCAGGTTGGCTAGATTGTAGATGCGTATGTTGCCACTACGATCGCCGCTGGCCAGATGTAACAGATCGTGGCTGATGTTGATGCAGCGCACGCCATTGCGCCCATCGTAGGTGGATGAAGTGGAGTTGCTGTTCTTGTCGTTGCCCAAGGTATCGTGGTCCTTGATGAAGTTAAGTTCGCCATCGATGTACACGATCCGCAGCAGCTCCTTTGAGTAGATGTTCTTGCGGTACATCTCGTTGTTTTCGCATCCTTCGAGGCCCCAGAAGCGGATGGTGTCGTCGGAGGAGCATGTGACGAAGCAATCCTCTGGCAGCGTGTGCGAGAGCTCCCGCTCGATATTATATGGCACGGTTTCGACACCCCAAATACAGGTGGAATGATAGAGAAAGGAATGGGACTTGCCGACCCGCTTGATGTCTCGCATGTCCCAAATGTACAGCGAGTGATCGTTGTAGACACAACTGACCTGCAAGAGTCGCAGACAGAGATATTATTTCAATGCTAATTGACTCCAGACTCCAGAAATTACTCACCTTAGAACGCAGCTCGTCGAAGACCATGGCAATGCAGTCCGGGTACTTGGCGTGCGGTGGCGCCGTCATTATGTGGTTGATATGAATGCCCTGCGACACGTTGACGCCCAGGTAATGGGTGCGCGGCAAGGTGGTTACGTATTCCAAGGTGGCCGCATTGAAGATACGTATGATGGACTCGGCACAACCGACGAATATGTATTGGCCGTTGACGCAGATGCAGTTGGCGCTGCTGGTGCGGCACTGCACCCACTTCTCTAGCAAGCGTCGCGAACTGAACTCCACCAGATGGCCCTGGCGTGTGATGGCGTACGTGCTGTCTGCGCAATCGCCCTTGCCACAAGCGACAGCACAGAAGTCGTTGTCCCGCAAATCACCTAGTATGGCACTGCGTCCCATCAGCGGTATGGGATCTTTGTACTGAAGCATCGAAAAGGGGAAGAAGTCATAAGGAGGATGATGATTGGTTGAGGTCTCTGAAGAACTCACCTTACGACTGCCTTCCAAATACCAATATTTGACATGTCGATTGCCCACGGTCACGAAATAGCTACCGTCCTCTGCGAAACTAACCGCTGAGACTTTGGAACTGATTTTATTCGAGGCCATTTTAAGGTTTGAACGCCAATCGAAGACATTCACAATCATGTCATGCTGCGAGCCGACGGACACCAGATACTTGCCGGTGGGTGAGAAAGCCTGGCAAGAAGAAGAGAAGTCGGTGTATATTTTATTGACGCGATCACTATAATGCTCTATCGATTGCAGGATTGGTTGTACTCACCACACACGTCACGGCGTACTTGTGATCAACGAATTCGGCGACCACATTGCCGCCTGTAGTGTGCTCCAGGTTGCCGTTGGGTGTTTCCAACTCCCAAACCTTGATGGCGGGGTTGATGCCACACTCGCCGGTGGCCACATAACGGCCACAGCGCGAGAACGTCACAGAGGTGAAAGCCTTTCGCGAAGTGTTGACGAGGTATGCCTGTGCTTGGCGTTTGGCATTGAAAAGCACGATGGTACAGCTTAAAAGGAGGAAGGAAACAAATAATCAGACACGAGTATATAAGTGAATAATAAAAATTATATAGTAATAGAGAAATAATACTAATAACATAGGGCTTAACTATTCAACATCATTCAGAATCGCTTTCATTTTGATTCATTTTATTTTCTGTAAAACTGCAATTAATACGGGTTTGTGACCATCCTACAATGCTAATTATTGTGATAGTAATTTGCAACGCTTCCCTAAAACTTTTAAGAAAAGGATTACGTAAAAAACCACTTTGGTGTTAAGAAAGGCGATTGACTTCCGCCTTCCGATTGCAACTGAAGGGTCCGGGTACCAGACGCCCTTCCGCCACGCCGGGAGGCTGCAAACTTAACTTCCATCTTTCAAAACTAAAACGTACATTAAAGTGAACAATCGGCCGAGAAACAAAACGAATGACACAAAAGCACTGCAGCATAAAAGGGCTCAACATTCATCGTTCCACCACCATCAGCAACAGAATGAGCCAATCTTTCTGGCGCAACTGCTACAACTTGAGCTCAATCTACATCCTCTCGGCCAAGGATATTAAAAATAGGATGTTTTTTATGCTTTGTGCTATTTTTATTTCCAACCTATTTTCAGTTCATGCTAGGAAATTCTGTAATGTTTTCTTCTTCGTCTGCTCAACGACGCCCTGCAGCGACTCGTCTTTGCTGGGTTTTATTTTAGCGGAGTTTTCTTCTTCTTCTTCTCTTTCCTTCTTCTTCTTTTTCTTTCTTCTTCTTCTTTTCTTTCTTCTTCAATTCAGCCTCAAAACTAAAACACTAAAAAAGTGTGCAGAGTGCATTCTAAATTTTCTTTATTCATAGTATAGCAAAAGAAACGACAGCAGCAAATTTATGCTGGTTGTTTGCATTTTTGTGCTTTTGTGTCCTGTTTGCTTTTAGCCGTCAAGGACATTTTAAGCTTTAAGCAGAATCAAGGTTTTGAGACGTGCACTCGGCTGAATTGAGTTAGAAATGCGATGATTTCTAGAATTCACATGGATTCTGGATGGATTGAAAGAAAGGATGGTAAGGCACGAGGTACAAAGAAAGGATGCAGCAAAATGACTCAATTTTTGAATGACAACAAAGAATGCAATACATACGTGACACTTTTGTGACAAAACATTCTGAAAATAAAACTACCACGAATTAAAATCTATCTCCGGAAATTCATGCAAAATACTGCCCTGTTTTCTCAGTGACTATAAAATCTGATTGCGAAATAATATTATGCAATATATGCTGCATGCAATTTTGAAATCTTTACGTAATCAAGAAATGCAAAAAATGCGCGATGGTGCATAAATTTCAATTTCTAAGAAATGAAGTTACTCTGAGACGAAACGGTGATCGGTGTTTTCTGCGTGTTACCTTCTAGCAACCTGTCACCCCCTCCCGTTACCCTGGCTATCTACCTGGTAACTCTTGTGGAAAAATTCAACTAAAATTTCAAATGTGGTAAATTTCAATTTAAAAGTGTATCAAGAGATTTGCATATCATATCAGATCATCTACAAGAAAAAACCCATCACAACCTCAGTTGAGCCGAACCTCAGCTCCACACCACAACGCAACGCAACACATCGCATCATACAAAACGCATCAGTTAACGTTTGCGGACATAACTGAAGCTTCAGCAGCTGGGAGTTAAGCGGACAGGTGTCACGAAGCTGTCAACATGGATTTGCAACAACAAATCTTGTCAAAATGCTGCAATCAAATCGTAGCTACTGCTGCTTCTGCTTCTACTGTTCTGCTTCTGTGAGGCTGTTGTGATAAAATTTGTAGTGAGGTTTGAGGCTGAGTGACAAGAGTCATGTGACAAGTGGCAGGAACGTTAAAACATGTTAAGAAAAGCGGAAACACATGCAGGAAGTAGTTTTGTAGCGGAAACAAGTGAGGCCTCACTTGCTGAATGTCAAAAGCGCAATAAAAAGTGCAAAATACGTATTCTGAGAAATATTATTTAGAGCAGCTCAAATAATAGATGAAGAAAGAGTGAGAGAAACGAAGATAATAAATAGAGGACATGAAACACATTCTTATTGCATAGGAAAACGTTAAAAACAGGTGTTTTATTCAATATCAAATAATTTTTTCCTTCTTTTTTTAAACTGTGTGAAAGAAAATCAATTTCTGGGGGAAGAAATCTGTGCAAAATTTTCTCTTGGATTACATGGAAAGTATAATAAATTTTCTTTCTCTCTTTGCTCATTTCTTTCTCTCTCTATTATTAATATAATATATTCCAATTTCGTTGATTTTATAACATCAACTTCTTACATGAGTTCAACCTTTTATTTGAACTTTAATTATAAAATTAAATAATAATCTCAACAATTTTTTTGTGAACTACATACAGTCAATGTTTTTTGAGAACTACAATCAAACTTTCAAACAAGCAAACCAACAAAAAAGAGAACAAAGAAAAACGCCGAACAAAAACCTCGAAATCGGCTGTTAAACAAGAGTTTGAAGTATGGGTTCTGTTAAGGACGCTTTTCTGATGTTGTTTGCTAAAAAGGATGCGGTGTCGACCACTCAGTTGAGGTCGAATGAGCAGAATGAACTGAGCAGCGAGCGGTTTGCACTAGTTTTTTAAAAGTTTCTCGAAATCAGAAACTTTTTGACGTTTTTTCATACTTTACTTTTTTGCTGAATTTTCTTATTTTCTTAGTAAGAAAGGGTAAGGAATAATATTATAAAAAGGGGCCGATGGGAAAGAAATGGGGAAATAGTTTTTATCTTACCCCGCCGGATACGCCAGTAAACCGCTAACCGGAGATACGTCCAGGGCTGCATTGCTGCAAACTGTGAGGCCGAGTACTTTCTTTAACTTTATCTGCAATTGAAAAGAAACAAATCGAAGTGAGTTATTGAATGGTTTGTTAAAGAAATTTATGAAATAAATGAAGTAGGCTTCAAATTTTGTGAAGAAATTATTATAAAGAAAAGAAGTACCATTTGAATACATATAACAAAACTTTTAATTGATTTTAAAGTAAGTTAAATAAAAGAAAAGTCTTTTAGACTCTAACTTTTAATTGGATTCAATATAAAACAAAAGTTATTTTATAGAATGGTGTTTTAAAGAGGGTATATTTTCGGTTCTTAAACACCATAAACAGTTCTGATTGTTTTATTGAAATATGCTTTAATTGTGAGCCTGCACAAGATGTTCCCGACTAACAAAAATATTGCTTCTTTAAGAAAGGAAGGAAGAGAAAAGAAACAAGAGTATTCCTCCTTCTACCCTGGAATATTTGACCAGTAAATTAAGAATAATAAAAAACTACGTTCGATTAACTGTTACTGGGTTAGATTTTGATAACATCTGCCGTTTACCATCAGTCATCAGTCGTATTTTCTTCACTTCATCATTTGCAATATTATACAATATACAAGGGGGGAGAGGGAGGTTGATGAATACCCCTGAATATCTACATATTATAAGCATGTTCTTTTTTTATGGAAATCTTTAAAAAACCTACGCAAATTCAGGCTGAAATCACAATGTTGGCCATAAAACCACACACACGATGGCCATGAGGTTGCTGTTGCTTCTACTCGTATTTTATTTGTCTTGTTAATATTCAAAAGAAGAGCCAAGAAGTCTGCAAATGTTGTTCAGTTGTTGTTGTTGTTGGTGGTGGTGGTATTGGTGTTTTGTTGCTTGAAGTGAATTACAAGAGAGCAAATAAAGTGCTAATAAAGTGATGTTGAATTCACCACCCATCCATACAATAATAAAATTTGATATTGCTAATTTTTCGGATGTTTGTAGATTTATTAGTCTATAAAAAATATACTTTTAGCGCGGCGTTTAATTGTCTTAAAGTATCAAAGAGCATTTTTAAACCACTCTCTGAAAAGTACTAAAAATTTAAATTAAAGCAATGATTTACTAAACCATGAAAGTTACCGATAACTTGTGGCTTGAGATAATAACCGCCATGAAATACTATAAATTTAAATTAAAAAGTAGGATATCAAAAGGCTCTTTTTTTATATAATGTATAAACTCCCAACTCATAAGAAATGAGTTAATGAAAATAAAATACAATAATACAAGAGACAACTTATAGACAATTAACATTACACAAAAAGGAAGAAGAAGAAGAGTACAAAAGAGTGAAAAGAAGAAGACTAAAGAAGCGGTTATAATAACAATGACGAGCAGGTTGTGTTAATTACAACACCAGCAACGATAAAAACAGTTATCGTTCACTGTTGTTTATTGCATCAGATCAGAACCAGGTACGTTTTGAGCTCCATGTGATGTGTAACCACGGGGAGAGGGTTTGGGGGTCATTAGACCCCAAGGTCACGTCAATTCATTCGTATTTATCAGTTGAACGCTTTTAAATTTACATATTTTATTATATTTACACAAGTATAATGAAGTATATTGAAAATATGAAGATGAAGTTAGGTACTTCAGTCCCTCCTCTTTGGTGTTTCGATTTTGTACTTGTCCCTGTATTCAACGACATAATTTTTATCATAAAATACGCAATCATCCATTATTACAAAAGATTGCTGTAACGCTTTGAAATGCAGTCCAAATATTTGCACAGCTGTCGTCGTTCTTATTTCATCAGATTATCAAGTGACCATGCGTGCGCTTTCTTTGATGTCTACGAAAGGCATCGACAGATCGATATAAGGATTAACCCTTCCTTTCCTGTATTTATTTAAGTTACCACATCAATTATGTTTGAGTTATAATCTATTCTATGAGCATTTTTATAGAAACTAATGCGAAGATTGAAATTTGTGAGGAAAAGTTTCGAAATAGTTTTCTATACAAGTTTCTCTATACAAGCCTATTGGAATTTATTTAAGATCTAAGCCAAATGTCTTAAACTTGTGTTTGTGCTGTTTATTCCATTAAAAGCATGGAATAAATTGGTTAAAATCTGTATTTATTTTGTAATTTATCAATATTTTATTTATTTTAATTAAAATTAAATGAATTTATCTATTTTATTATTGACAATTTACTAGAAATATATTAGGTTTAAACAAAACTTTTATTATATTTTTAATTCTTCACCATAAAGAAAATGTTCATCTATTTTATTGTGTATGAAATTTCAATTCTCAGTTATTTGGCATAAAGTTTTGCTTTTATTCAACTGCATCGAAAGTGTTAAAGACAAAAAAAAAACGCGATTTAGTAAAGAAAAATGCTTGAAAAAATTCAACTCGTTTTGTGTTTAATACTTCACGAAGGCCTGTCAACAGTGTTTAAGTTGAAATGCTTGACATCCATTTTGGTTAAACGTTGGTTGTTGTTGTTGCTGCTTTGCTATAGGTTTTTATTTCAATCCAAGTATAATTCTTTAAATAACTTAATAATTGCTTTTTTCCCCATTTATAAAAGTGTTTACAGAGTGTGACAGATGGTTGTTATAAATAAATAAATAAATGAATAAAAAATCATACAATAAATAAATGAATAAAAAAATAATAAATGTAAAAAACTTTAAGCACAAAATGTCGAGGGATGATAAAATACCCGAAATTTGTGAATCATATTTTAGTGTCATCTTAGGGTCATTTAGTCTTAAGTAACTCTCAAAAATATCAACGAAATTCATTAGTTTTATCAGCTGTTAGAAATGAGATGGAAGTTTCATTTTTTCTTCGATGGAAAAATGGACGTTGACTTGATTTTTGTTTATTAATGGGAAAACTTGTGATAAGAAATCAGGCAAAAGTTGGGTACCCTATTTATGGGGACCATTCACCTTCGATGACATTCAAAAAAGTGTCGAATCTATGAATATAACATCCGTTCTGGAACCAACGATACTGCATCCTAAGCAAACTTGTATTCGTAATATGATTATGACTTTTATTATAAAAATAAGGTAATGCAACTAATCTGCGTATTTGGCTTTCATTACACGTGTCATAATGTTATGTAATCAGAAAATCTAATATTTATATATTATTTCCACCGATATACATAGAATGTGATCACTTTTAGCAATAATAAGCACTAATAATATAATATATGATATTCAGCACCCATAGTATCAGGCACTGAAGTTGTGTTAATTACTTCAAATGTTAGTTAAACTATCGTGCTAGTTAATGAAACATGAGCTGCGATTATTCAATAAACAGCCACGACCATTCAGTCAAGATCAAGGTGAACAAATCGATTATACAATAAAAACAAAGCACAAAAATGAAATCAATCGTGTCTGACTTTTGGACGGACAGAATACAATATATTAGAACTGTTCTATTGTTAAATTAGTTTGTTTGTTATTATGTATATAGTAGAGAATACTAGTAATAATAGTTAGTTAGTAGAAATTCACATAAAATTTGTAATCAAGAAAAATAAGGAAAAAACACGATATGTTATCTGAGTCTGGAGGTAATCGAATTGTTGTTGTTAGAACCGTAATCGTGAAATTAGTACTTGTGAAAGTAAAGAAGCGTTTAGAGTACGAAATTATTGAATGATTTCCTTTACTATTTAAAACTTAGATCGTCATTTAGATTAATAATTCCAAAAATTAATGCAACTTTAGCTTTACTTCTTAGTAGTTAGCAGAGTTAGGAATCGAAAACTGAAAGCTAAACTAGAAAATCTTAAAAGATGACGTAAGCTCACTGTTATCGATAGAATGTTAGTGTTTACAAATATCATTTGCACATATATACATCATATATACTTATCTACATCATATACATATGTACATATGTGTATTTACCTTATATATTGGCACGAACTAACGTCTGTGGTTTTATTTAACGATGTAAAATAAGCTTGGAAAAAAAAACGACAACGTAAATTATTCATATGAGCTGTTTTAGCATCTGATTACTTTGTTACCTAATTTAAAAAAATAACAAGCTCATTCTAAAGTAAAACACACAACATGGCCCCTCTTTTAAAGCATGGGGTTTCTTCTCTTTTGTTTAATTACTCTGTGTTGCTAAAAATTATTTGCAACCTTATATTATTATAAGGACTTGTAATGAAGCTATCATGAACATTCATATATACACTATAGATAAATTTGCATTGTGAAAAATTTTCATTTGCATTTGCATTTGATTGGGCTGTACTAACTCTTTTCAGTGCTAACTGGGCAGGAAGGAGGAGCCGGGGGGAGGTGGAGGGAAGAGGGTAGGGTTTGGAAGGTTCGGAAAAAGGAAACGAAGAAGCGATTTATAACGAGCTACAACACTTGATATGATACGAGTATGAACATTATTAGCGAGTGAATTTATAACACTATGAATATTTAAAAGTTATGCTAATCAATGACACAGATACACTATAAAATCAACATACTAAAGAATAATAATTATAATAATTAAAGAATTATAATATTTTTCTCACTTTCATTCTTAATCCATCCTTAATTCCGTCTCCCACAACAAGTCATCGTTTCTACCGTTGTTATAATACTCATCCTTATCCTCTTATTAATTATGTGTCTTTAATGAATTTGAAATGTTTATCTTATCATTATACAATATTTATTATCACAATCGGCCCATTCATTATATTTAATTACTATAATCACCGTTCTCCAGCTTTGTCATTCGTCATCGTCGTCACTTTTATCAATCTTTATCTGTGTCATTAAACCTCACCCTCAAAATTAATTGTATTAACTATTATTAACTTTATCATAACTTTGCAATCATTAGTGCAATCCTCATCATCATCGTCACCAGCAACGCAATCGATATGCAATATTTTAAGGTTACCGAACGTTCATCGAGTTCAATCATCGAGGTTAATTGATATGACGGACAACACGTTGTGTGTTCTACAAATGACAAATAATTGCTTATGCTTTTCTTTTCGTTCTTTTCGTTATTCAAATTTTCTTGGACTAGAAACCATGATGAACAATTATTGTTAAGCGTTTTACAATTGCATCGTTAATAACAGAAAAGGATGTCAACTAAATTATGAATAAATTTATAGACAAATTTAAATGAGAAATAATCGTATCTATTTAATCGATGCAACTCAAATTAAATTCGCAACAAGAGTTTTCAACAATAATATGAGTACCATAGTTAATGATAAACATTCGTAGAACGTAAAATTTGCATTGAATTACAGTTCTACGTTTGTAATTCGTAGACAAATAAACAGCCAACTCTTTTAACATGTCTTCAACGTAAAACATTTAAAACGTGAAACAAGAAACGAGGCAACAGAAAACGCTACCGAAACGCTTCGATATGAAATCCATGCCGCGCATGCGCAATCGCACAGACATGAAGTGTCACTATTTAAAGAATAAAAATTGCAAAATTGTGAATTGAATTTTGGCAAACAAACCGGTCAACAACAACGATTTTTTGGAAACTTGTTACTTGAGACTGTTTTTGCCAAGAATTCAAGCAGCGTGATGAAGCGAGACGATCACCGCGATCACCAAAGCAACCATTCATTCAACTGTACTGTATTTCCGTTGAACAGGAGTGACACATTCGCTCACCCACTCACAACAGGTGGCAACTCTTTAATGTTTACCCTCGTCGTCCCCAGAAAAAAACGTTAATAATTAACACAGCTCAATTGTAAATGAATGTGAATAAAAATGAGTATCTTAGAATCAAGAATTAGAAAAGAGAAGAGAGTGATATTGAGTGGTGACTTCATACGAGTATATTGCGTTTTTAGTGAGAATTTAAATTGCTCAAAAAAAAAAGTAATCTGCGTTTTGCGAAGCTGTTTTTTTAGTAGTTTTTCAATACGTATGTAGATTTATTTGACAGCAATATAAAAAATATCTATAGAAATGATATCTATCGACCTTCGCACTGCATCTCAGATCCGACTTAATGTTGGCATTTTTAAGATCGATTAAGAAATATCAACCTTTGTGGGAGTTAAGTATGTAAAGCAATCGAGCATGTAGACAAAATATAAAACTCATAACAAACGGATTACGAAATTGAAAAAAAAACAACCAACGATCTCGCTGAGATGATCTCAACTGTGTCGATCTTGACAGCATTTCAACGATTTTGTATCTTATGAATGAACACTGGAACACTTTCAAGATCGAGTTTGTATGGAATGAATGAATGCGCGGATGTTTGATGGATGTGGACGGGGTTCGGAATGCAATCCATATATAACGTGGTTCAGAGTTGAGTGATTATAAAGAATATGTTTGGCTTCAGTTTATATATCAGTTGGTTGCTGAAAACATTTAAATTTAATTCAATTAAAGCTCAAGTCATCAGCATATCTAAGTTGATCTTGTCGAGGGCAAGCGATGCATACAACTATAATCTTGATCACTTCAATTAGTTGTTTAGTTGCTTTTATATAATGTTATATATGGATTTATTGTGGTAATTGATATCTCGAAATTTTTGATTATTAATCCTAAATCAAGCTTAAATCAGTTAAGCTTCAGTTAATATTTATGATATGATCTTAAGTCATATTATAATACTTAATGAGTAAAAAAACGGTTTTAAAGACACTGACGTTTGTAGACATTTTGAAGGCGTTTGAAGAGCTTTATTTTGGATACTAATATGAAAAAATATATGAGAAAATAATGAACTATTATCATTCGAGAAGAGATTAAATAAAGCTAGCATTCATGCTGGAAAAATTCGTTAATTCCTTAAGTTGTTTGAATGGATTTATTTTTCTTTAGCAGAGCAGATTTTTATAGCAATAGTAATTCATTTTATGTTTTCCATTATTTCGTATTTTAATTAATGACTAAGTATTGCGTACTGCAATATCATGTCTTAAAGAGTGTTAAAGAGAGAAGCCAAGCTACCAGCACATATGTACATAAATAATATATATGAAGGTGCAAACAATACCGATAAAAAAAGCAAAAAAAAACCTATAAAAGCAGCACTTGAACGATTTTATGAATCGGTTTTTTGTTTTAGTTTATGAGTTCATGAATACATAAATCAGTTTTGTTGAAAATAAAACTAGCAAAAAGAACTACATACATACAAATGAACTTAATAAATCTTCAAAGTCTGGCTTTAAGCTGGAGTTACTGATGTCGGTTGTTTACCGGTACGAAAAGAGAAAAAACCCAACAACAAAAATTGATAAAAAAATCGAAAAACCAAAGAAAACATTTTAGTATTATTATTTATAAATAAACAAACATTTATTTGGCACTGATTAGATTGTGTAGTGAAGGTTTATTATAAGCATAAATAAATAAATAAAAACAGATTTAAAAGACTACAAAAAGATCTGCAAAAAATAAAAAATAAATAAGTTGACCTCTGAGTGCCTGTTTTTCTCTTAAATTATTCAACAAATTTCATAATTATTATTATTATTATTAATTAATAATGGTCATAAAGTTCAAAAGTTTGCTGATGCTTTAATGGCCAAAAGACAAAACCAAAATGAAAAACAAGAAATATTATCGTTGTTGAAGTTGAACAACTATTATACACTGAAAAGAAACGAGCAAAAAATTGTTATAAAAAAATTAATAAAAAATTGAAAGAATGTATATTTTATTAAACTTTTATTTACAAAAACTTGGACCATATTTCGCCATATAAGTTTGATTAAGTTCAAATGTGATTAAGTACTTAAAAAGTATTTAAAGTAGTAAAGTATAAGTATCTATTCTTTGGTAAGTCGTTTAAACACTGTCACTACTCCTTCCACTCTCTCTACCTCTCTCTCTCTCTCACTCTATATATTTCCTTCTCTCTCTCTGTATGTGTTCAAAAAGTGATGTTTAAAAAACAGTATTCAAGTTCTTTGAGTTCCAGATTAAATTCAGTGGTCACATGGAATAAAAATTGAGACTGTCTATAATGACACTGACACTATACTGTTTTTATACATTTCATCAATGGAGTATTTAAAATAATTCCGATTCATCGATCCTCACAACGTTTATTCGAATCGATTATGATCCAGGTTTTACATTCCTTCTCCGACTGTAATCGTTTTTCCATTATTTTTTGATTTATTAATTTACAAAGTAATAATTTAATTTTTATTGCTCTTTCATAAGATCAAAAATGATCATTTTGAACGTTAGAAAAACTGAGACTTTAGTGATTTATGGTTTATTTTTAAAATAAATAAAATTTTTCAGGGCAAGCAATAGCTTTAGCTGCATAATAGACTAGATGAGACTTTTCCATACACTTCTAATGATAGTAGAATAAATAATATAGCAAAATAGAAAAAGAATAGAACAATTGTTGCATGTTGCAATAACAATAAAATAACAAAGAATCTGAATATATTTCAGTTCCTAATTCAAACCTTTTAACTTCCAGTACTTGAAAGTGCTTTTGATGTACAAATTTCAATTTATATCTAATATTATTTATACAACAATACTTAAATAGTAAGGATTGAAGTGAATAATTTTTATTCTACATGAATTTAGTTCTCTGAAGATCGAGAATAATGGGAACAATTATTTTATTACAAGTGAGATAGAGAGAGAGAGAGAGAGAGAGAGTTATAAGAGACTGAGGAGAGACAAAGACCAAAACAGAGAAAGAAAATATTAAAAGAAACAATATGCAATATAATATAGAATAATATGCAATAAAAACTGATTTCACGAGATAACTAAAGTGCTCTCACAGTTGAATGACGAATGAGTTACGTACTCGTAATCTTATGACATTCATTCATGTCATTCATTTAATAATACGTATAACACGGCCAGTGAATCTGATTGCTACTCTTTCAAATGTCTGTCTGTAAATGTTTATATTCGCAGTACTCGAAGCAAAGTCAAGTTCAACTCATCTCAACTTTGAGTTGCTGCGCATTATACACAGATTTATTTTCATTTTATTTGTGTATTTATTATAATTTAATTTGTTTTAATTATTATAATTACAGTCATTATATATTTTAGTATTGAGAGAAAAACTATACGAGTATACATAAGTGCATTTTTAGATGTATAGTATTAGAAGAATGCTAGGATTTTTGCATCAGATTTCTATCGACTGAATGAGGAAGGAAGGAACGCAGGAAGGAAGGAAAGACGGAAGGATGAACATTAGATAAAAAGAATGAAGTGAAACTTTCAGTACCGAAAGTTGATGGTTTTGATCTAGAAAACTGAAGTATATTTTGACTTTTTTTTAAATTTAAATATTATTATTGTGAGTTACGTTTTAATATTTTAACTATTAAATAAATCCCAATAAAATGCATGATTTACGATTATTAGTATAACTTTTAAAAACAGGATAACGAATACACAAACGATTATTTTATCAGATCAGATTACGTTTCAAAGTAAATGAAACGTCTATTTTTACAACAGTTTTAGAAGTTGGAAGAATAATAATCTTAAAATCATCATCTCAAATCCGGTTACAGTTCTAAAGCAGCGTTGCGTTGAAAACTTAATTAAAAAGTTGAGATCTTGATTTGATTCATATTATTTAGTTTGACGTTGAGTTGCACGTCCTAAAAAACGTGGCCGACGTCCTAAAATAGCGACTTCAGTTAAGTTGAAGTCAAGTTTTTTCTTCAACTTTGATGTGTAGTTTTTAAAATGTTTTTTTTTTACTTTTTTTGCTTCATTACAGTGGAAGCTTTTTCTCAGATTTTTCTTTAAGATGGCCTCATTTTGTGAGCATAATTTTTCCTGAACTACGCAATGATGATGATGCTTATGAGTGCTTCGTTTGAGTCTTGTTGAGGCATTCGTACAAGTAAATAAGTAGCAGAAATTATTAACTTATGTATTATATTCGTTATTATATATATCTATGTATGTATTTGCGAGTATATTTTTAATGAAGCTGAAGTTTAAAATGCCAACAGAAGAGGTTATGAACACAATGAATGCTTCGAAACGGAGAGCGGATCGCAGAAGAATGAAGAATTTAATATTCTAGCCATATTCTGCTGTTGTTGTTGCTTCTGCGAGCAATTCGGCTACTAGAATGAGTAGCAGTTATGCAAATCGGGCGAAACGTCGAGCGAGACATCTCGACATTCATCCAATCGACAGACGATTCATGTTGCTGTTGTCTTTTCTTTCTGTTGTCGATTTCCTTTCGATTGCTTTGTCTTTCCATTGTCTTTTCTTTTAAGAATTTTCGTGCGTTTTACGAATCAATAATTGAATTCTTAAAACGTTAACTAATAGAATAATAGAAGGCAAGAGTAATGCTGTCAATATTAAATCCAGTTACGTATGCAACGCGGACTACGAAAGCGTCTAAGAAATGTTTTAACTACGTGAGTGAAATAAAAAGGTGACTAAAGGGAGCCACCAATCAAAAGTAGCCACCAACAATTTCGCAATTGAACGCTTCTAATGATTAATTAAAATAAGTATAAAAAAGATCTGCATTATTTCCTGGTCTGTCTTCATTTCTGTAGTTCGTTAATCGTTCCAGGAAATCAGTTTATACAAAAAACAAAAGGATTCTAATAGACACGCACAAGTTCTAACATTACAAGCTAGATTTTGCAAGAACTACGAGTAGCTTTCAATAGCTGGGTGTTTATATTGATATTGTCATTAATATCATGAACTGATGATTGATCGTGATTGATGATCACGACTAAATGACTTAATGACGGTATTTCTATTTAAAAACTGTTTACAGGATTAGGTTTGGGTTTAGACGACGATATACTCAAGTGGTTTTGGTACAGTTGAATGCAATTGTAGAGAAATAGATATATAGTACTCTTGTGGATCGTGCAGTATCAATACACCATCAATAATCTGACATCTGACATCTGCCATCAATCGTTCATCAATAATTTCATCCACATCAATTGGTGGCTAATAAATATCGTATCTGTCATCATTAGTAATGAATTGTTAGATCATAGATCTAAAGATATTCAATAAATGTGACATCTATCACCAATTATCAGTGTATTATCATTAATAGCTTTGTTTTTGATCTCTATGTTCTAACATATACTTTGTTTGCCATCATAGATCTTGAGGAATTATGGAATTGGTCTCAACAATCCTCAAAAAATCAACAACAATGATCATGATTTGAGTCCTTGGGATTGGATTCAGTTTTGTCGAAAATTTGCATCTAAGGAGATAGTATAGTAGTATAGTATAGTATTTTTACTTCTGTTAAATCTTCTATCTTCGCCCACTTATACACTTCCTGGAATTTAGACCTATCAAGTGTATTCACACCTTTAGTGTGACTATATAATAACTTTTAGACATATAAAAATTTATAATAGCAAGTTTATAGCAAGTAGTAACAAGTTTTTATAAAAAGCGTCTACATAATTAAGTTAAACTCTATTAAGTAAAAAGAAAAACACGAATTAAGAAGAAAAATGAACCAACAATTTTGTTTTAAGCTAAAGAGGAATAACCAGCGTCTAGTTTGGTTTTGGTTAAACAGCTACAAATTATCATACAAAGAAAACAGTATAGAAAACAGATACGGATAAAGTTACGACGTACTGGTACGCTGTTTGTTGTTGTATTGACGGAATGTCTGCTGCTAACAGAGACTAACAGAGTGTTTTTTCATGTTAAACAGAAAAAAAAACTACCGGTTTTCTGTGGTCTAAACTAGAACAAGAGTTGAGGTTAGAATGACGATATGAATGTACAAAAGAACTGTTGTAGCGATTAAGTCAGACATAGACACACACATACGTGCATAGATACGAAAACAGAAAAGTTTGAAACGTGTTGTCACGTTGGTAACTGACTCGAAATGTGGCCAACCGGCTACGATTTCAGTTATCGTGATCATTGTCGTCATCGTCATCGTCGTCATCGTCGTCATCGTCATCAACATCATCATCAGCATTGTCATCATCGTTGTCATTTGTCTTTTATTGTCAATTTGAAGATTTGATATTGTGATTTACATTTCTTAATCCTTTCTTTCTTTTGATTGATTAACGGCAAAGAATTTATGTGAGCTCTTCTTCTTCTTATACACTTAATTAACATTAATGCTAATTATCATTAAGACTAATAAGATCAACGACTAAGATTAGAGAGTAAGATTGATGAAGGTTGGAGCTCAATTTATAACCTCATGAAATCATTTAGAAATCATTTAATGGAATCCATTTTTAATTCGGTTTAAAATTGTAGAAAAGACAAAAGAAGAATATGAAAAATTGTACTTTAAAGAAATCATTTAATATTTTCAAATTTTTAATATTTCCTTAATCATTGCTATTGTCACTGTTTATTGATACTTACACACTGACACTTAGAATCAAGTATCTTAGAATTGAATGAATCGTTTTCATTTTGATCTTGGAATGTAGAAAATTTTCTAATAATATGTGAAAAACATGCGTTTTGATGGATTTATTTTCAGAAAAAAAGTCTACCTTATAAGCAGCTGCTTCATCTCGGATATTTTGTGGAATCGGCGGTGATGAATTTCGTGGAGCAAACATTTTTCACAAACGATATCCAGCATTTATAAGTTTATTTAAGTTTTAAATATCAAATTCTACCATCCACATAATTATTTGAATGAAATAGTATTAAATTACGTATACTATTAAATATAATAGCATTAAAGTGATAATAATATTGATTTATCTTCGTTTTTTAATATTTATTTTTATCACTTGAGTAGAGTAAACAAATTCTACGCCCACAAAATTAACATTCATAAAAATGATAACAAGTATCAATAAAAAGGGGGCGTTTTTCGCTTTAAAATAAATCGTTTTTATGATAGAAAAGTGAAGAAAGACGATAAACAGCGATGCGATGACGAATTTGGAATCCCAGAAAAAGTTACAATCTCAAAAAGAAAAACATTCAAAAAAAGTATTAAAAAAGAACCGTTGTTGCACTTCACTCGATATTCTTTTTGTTGTTGTTGTTATTTTCTCATTTAAAACTTATTTAGTGACTAGCTACAAATTAGCAGGAATTTTTTGTGTTTTTGCTGTCAAGGTCAATAATAGAGCAACTGTTAAATCGCTGAGAAAAAATTCTATTGACAAACTATTTGTTCGTTTTTATTGTAAACGATTCACGATTCGATTTGCAAGAATTTCAATTAAAACAGCACGCAAAAATTGTTTTTATAGCATGATGCATCATCATCATCAACGTCTTTAGGAGCACTAAATTTGTATTTAATTGATTTTTAAGAAAAACCGCTTTCGTTTCGACTTCGATTTCGTTGCTAAACGCTTCGATTTTTTATGTGATTCGATTATATTTAGCTTTTATTTTTTTAAAAACAATTCGTTTTCGTGTGCGAATAAAAAAATATCCTCGAATTTCGCAAATTCGTTCGCACGTTTATTTTTTAGATACGTTTGTTAACACGACTTCTTTGAAACTGAGCTGAGAAGACGTGTAGCAAACGTTAACGTGATTGTGAGCAGCAGCAACAGCAGCAGCTGGAAACAGCAACCGAAACAACAACAAAATAAAAACAAAAATGCTCGAAGCGCGGCGTCGTCGCGCGTTTTTTATTGAGTATTTGAGAGGGCCAACAATAACAACAACAACAACAACAACAACAATAACAACAACAATACTAATACCAATAAAAACAACAATAACACCAACAAATGTTGGCTATATACATAAAACCAGTCAACACTCACGCCAGCAAAACAGAGATTTTTCGTCAACTGCTGCTGCTAACGTCGACGCCGCCAACAAGTGGTTTGCTATCTAAGGTGTTGTTCTTGTTGTTGTTGTGCTTCTTGCTGTTGTTCTGCTTATTGTTGTTATTGTTATTATTATTATGCTTTTTTTCTCCCATGTATTATTGTATTTGTTGTTTTTTCCCCCGGACTGGTTGTTGTTGCCGTTGACTTTGAAGTTCGCATTTCAACCGCGCTTTCATATTTTATATTCTACCTGAATGAGTCTCATTTTTGTCTGCTGAGCTCAGAGCAGAGAGGAGTGGAGTCGCCTTCAAACCTACACAACAACAAAAACTACTGCCGCTTGTAGTGTGGAATGGATGCGAATGCGACAGCGTCTACGGCGCGACAACGACACGGCGACGCGTCGCTTCAGTCTGAATATCAAAGTGAATACAAATTCTATTAATGCGTAGCTTAATAATTAAAGTATTGAAAAAAAGAATTTACAAAAAACAAATAAGTTTAAGTTATAAACTATTATTATTACCTTTAAATACTGAAAAAAATTATAAAGCTGTTTTACGGTCTTTGTTGTTGATGTCATTTTTTAAAAATTTAAGAATTTGTTAAATTTTTTGTAGAATAACAAAAAAACAGAAACGTTTCGACTAACAACCTCTTCAAAACGTCTGTTGAAGTGCTAAAGAAGATCTCTCTTTCCTTCTCCCTCTCTCTCTCTCTCTCTCTCTCGCTCTGGCTCACTTCTTTCTTTCGTCTCTAACAAAGAGAACTTTCGCTTAAGATGCGTTTAAAGTGGAAGGAAAAACCAGAAAAATTATTTAGATTCGATAAAAAGTGTAAAGTCGATTGTATTTTAGGCCACTGAACTCGTAAACTATACAAGATCCACTTAGTAAATCATTCAGTTTTATAATAAATCCTTTTAAAATAGAATCGAGTTCTTTCCGGGTGAACTTCTGAACTTTGAGGAGGATATACAATAAAATATTTTATATTCTCTGTATACTATATAGTTTATATTTTCTATTTTATTTATAATAATAATAATTATAATTCAATTATATATATAGAAAAATACATTTTTCAGTTTGTAAAATCAATTAATCATTTTCTCACAGAATCGCTCCAAAAAAAATTAAAAGTTTTTAAAAGTTAAAAAATGATTTTGTCATTAGTAAAAATTAGGAAAAAATGTATAATAATTTTAAGCGTTGCCAAATGAAAAATTAGAATGAAAGATGAATAAATGAATGAGTGCATTTGTTGGGAGCTGAGTTTTTGTTTCTTTTTCATTGTCATTGTTTTAGTTTTTAATCCGTAATGAAATCACAGACGTCAGGCGCGGATGTCGCTGTCGCTGCTAATTGTTTAACTTGACGTAAATGTCAAACAAAACTGATTAATTGTTTGGTCGGTTGGTTGGTTGATCGGCTGGTTGGTCAGTCGGTTGGTTGGTCAGTCGGTTGGTTGGTCAGCCGGTTGGTCAGTCGGTTGGTTGGTTGGCTGGTTGGTCGGCTTCAAGAGATGTTTTGCTGAGAAATACTTCGTTGATCTTGAAAAAGGTGCCATTTTAAAGGGTGTTTCTTGTTTCTTATAATCAAGGTTGACATTTTATTGGCCGTCATTGCTTTTGACTTGCTTTGTGTTTGTTTTTTCTTTGTTGGTTTCTAGTGTTAAGTAATTCCGTTTTAATAATACTAACCCGTTTTAATAATAATAACAACAAAACAACAACAACAACAAATTAAAAAAGCTGTACGACGATGCCGTCAGCGACACAATAAAACGCAAAATAATTACAAGAAAAGAAAAAGCAGTCGTCTCTCTAAAACTCGACTTCCAGTGACCACAACAACAATACAAGAGATTTCCTCCCCCCCCCCCGTTCCAACCCGCTAAAATATATCTTTGAAATGACATGATTTGCTATAATAATTCATTGAGAATGAAAAACGTTGCACATGCGCAGAATTCATTTATTAACCGAAACAAAAACTTAATTCAAATCATTTTCCGCGACTTCAAGTTTGCCTGGCATCACAAAAAAACGGGAAAAAAGAATGAGTTGAGCAAAATTTTTAAAATTCACAAAACTCACATGCGACAGATTTTAAAAAATTTTGTTTTTCAGTTTTCAATGTTTTTCTCTGTTTATTGTTATTGTTGTTTTCTTTGTTTTTTTTTTTCTTTTATTCATCTATAATCCGATTTTCGAGTTTTGTTGCACAATTTTTTTGTTTGATCTCGTTTTTGTTTTCGTTTTTTTTATTTATTTGGATCTTAGAATCGGTGCAAATAACTTCTGCTAAAAAGTTGACGTGTTCAGTGACTATTATAAAAAAAACTCCATGAAAAATTAGTTTAGTTCAGTGTAGTAATTATTTTGAAAAAAATATCAAATTAATTATAAGTGATTAATAGTTGTTGTAGTTGCAGTGGTTCTGTTTTAACAAAAATGGTCACATGATCATTATTCGCTATAAACTCGGGATTACATCAAACAGGAAATATTTTTATTAAATTAAATTTGTTATATAAAAATAGTTATTTAGATAAATTAATTTATATACAATTTATTTTAGATTTCTTTGAAAAATTTAATTATTTCCATGATTTTAGTTTTATTAAAACTTTACTTGTTGTTTTTGTACCTTAGATTCTAAAGTTATTTATACTAAATTTGTCCTTGCGTTTAGAACGCACAGAAGGAGGCGTGGCAGGTATGGAAAAGTGTATCTCCTGGTATATAATCTAACCTATTTAAAGTTCCGACTGCACCCGGTGAGTCTTCTAAAAGTTCTCAATAAAAGGATCTTCCAGCAGCGATTATGAGGGTGTAGCGTATCTTAGCTTCGGTCAGACCGGGTCTGAAAAATTTCGACCACTGTTTATATTGTTTCTTGGACACTTGTCACTTTTGACAACTCAACTCAAAATGCATTCACTGCATAAATAATAAGAATGTCAAGAAGTGAATTTTTTTTGATACATTTTAAAGTATGTTGCTGTTGTTGCTGTACCACCTCTTATTACAATATAAAAAAATGTACATATTAAAATACGGGCAGCAAGTCGAAGTGGGCGATTCTGCTGGTCGCTGATTACCAGCAGTTTGCTGATGGCATTTCTACCCGCCTTCGTACGTAATACAAGCAAAAAAGTGGGTGCGTTTCATAAGAAATGAAAAAGCGAAAAACAAGAAAAACACATATAATCAAGTATAAAAACAAAAACTAAGCTAATTGAATCAGTGACAACAACACGTATTTTTAACATGAATTATAGATGCAGTGGCTTTTTCTTTTTTTGCAACACTTAACGTTGGCAACTCCAACAACCGATCGGTTGGTCAGTAAATCTGTTTAAACTTTAAAAGTGCCCAAAAAAGTGATGTCGTACTTTTTTGATCATGTTACTGAATTCACAGGCGATTTTCTCAGTCGATTGAAGTGCAATTTACGAGCCACAAATTTGGGCCAAAGTTAATTTTGCTGTTTTTTATGAATCGCTCGGATTCGAAATTCAGCCGCGTGGGCAACAAAAAAGCACAAGAGGCGTATCTGACGTCTTGTATTACAACAAAATTTGTACTTTTTTCTTTTCAAACTGTTGGCATTCTTCGACTAGAAGTGGATTTTACTGCAAATCCAAACAGCTCTTTAAAATGCCGGAACTGCAAATAGTAATTAAATAATCTCGAAAACTGGAACTCGAAATGGAAAACTAATCATATGGTTAATAAGTCGTAAACAATAAAAATACAATATTTAAAATGTTGCAGTCGCTGAAAATATAAAAAGAAACCAAAAAATTGCACTAAAAGAGTAGTAAAGCGTAGTAAAGACTGTTATTGCAGTGATTTCGGGGCGGCAGAGCGAAGTGACAGCGTAGCGGAGGAGTCAGTCAAAGATTAGGCAACAGCAGCCATTTTTAAGTGAATTTTATTTTAATGAATGGTAGGTGAAACTGATGCCGCTGCTGACACCTGTTATTTAAGCCCACATGCAACTTGAGTTTGTGGAAACTCGAGCACACTACAAATTAAGAGAAACAACAAAACGCAATAAAATCGAAGCGAAAAAACGAGAAATACAAGTATAAAAACGCTGAAATAATATCGGGAAAAAACAAAAGACGCAGTAGACGCAGTGTTAACTGACTCTTGACTATCTTTTGGATGCAGTTTAATTTCCATAGAAGACAGCAGACTGCGTGGGAAGACGCGAGGAGTGTTGTTATTGTCATGGTTAGTATTGAAGTGCTATTTTGTGCACATTTTTACCGCATGACATCTGCAGGCGATGTTATTCCACATCCCTGTGGTCTTTACGACTTTACAACAACTCGACTTTGTGTCTGTCACGTTGTCTGTCGTGGTCCAAGTCATAAAAGTCCTCCCCTTTGAACACTTTGTAGCTGAACATGACATGACGTTCAGTTTACTTGAGCCACATTAAATACTACAATAACTGTAGGGTGGGCCATCGGCTGGTTTCTTTTTAAAAGTGCTTGTTTAAAAGTGCTTTAAGGCTTCTTGGCTCACACTATAGTTAACAAGGAAAGGAGAAACAATCCGTAAAATATAATCATAAAAGAAAAAATTAAGCAAACAAACAACAAAATTGATTAGGATCGAAAAACCAGAAGCTAACTTCGACTATTGCGCTAATAAATCTTAAATGGAAAAGCAATCTTTATAAGTCGAAATAAATCTAATAAGAAACTATTAGAAGCGAGTAATTTTTGTATAAATTAAGTTTCCTTAAAAGTTGGCCACCCATAAATTAGAAGCGGCAGCAGCTGCTGTCGAACGCTAGTCAAAGAAACAGACAACCATCATTAGGCCAAGAAAGTCAACAACAGCAGAACTAACGACATCATCAGTAACATCATCATCATCGTCATCATCATCATCACCAACACAATCATAATCACCATTGTTATCATCATTATGTTCCAGCAGTAACAACAACAACAGAAATAAAAAACTTCATAAAACAACAAGAAACACAATAAAACAGCCAACAGTAGTAATAAAAGAAAAACAACAACAACAACAACACAACCATTTAACTCTGTCGTCGTCGTCATCGTCATTTTATGGTGTAAACAATAATTGAACATTTTGCCACCGCGATTAATTGAGCTCGTTGCTGTGTGGTTGTTGATTCACTAAGAAGCCGATTTGCGAGATGAGTTGAGGTTGACTTCGGAGAGTTTCAATCGTGGGATGTGCTTGATTTTTCCTTATGTTCTTATTATCATTTAATTACAGATCAAGTTATTAGAAAGAAGTTGAAAAAAGTGCTGTACAACGTTTAATAAGTGCGGAATTTGATAAAAAATGTGACCTCACAGATAGACAGACAGATAGACAGACAGACAGAGAGACATACAGACATACTTAAGGCGTATATCACTGATGCTTCTTAGCAAGAAAACTTCATCGTATGACGTGGTCGATGGTCATCGTCATAAAAAGAGTAGGTAGAGTGAATGAAAAACCAAAATCAATTGATGTGTGCCGCTAAAAGGAAAATGAAATAGAATGTTCAATGAAAGTCGTCGTCGTGGTCATCATGGTCACGGTTTTGGTTTGGATAAAAGCATCACAAACGTAACATCAGCATCACGACCGTCAACAAGCAGGACCCATCGGCATTTCCTCTTGAGTAGGAGAGAGAAGACAGACAGTGAGAGAGTAGAGAGAGAGAGAGCGAGAGAGAGAGCGAGAAGGAAATCTTAAAGGAGGAAGAAACAAGGAGTGAAAGTATTTTCTAAGATTTTAAAAAGTTGTTGTGAAAGTTAGTCAAGCGGAAAAGGAAGTAAACTCGAACGAACGATCAATGATGGGGGAAAAGTATTCGAAGGTCATCAGTTTGATGGAGGAAATTATAACTGTTTGTTGTTGTACAAACACATAAAAACAAAAAAAGGATTTATAGAGAAATACTTGCGAGTTCATTGAGACGAAATTCGTTACTAAATATTACGAGTACTCTCTTCATTCACTTAACTTTTTCATTAAATTTCAATACTCACTCACTTCAATATTTTCAGTGTATTACAAACCAAGACCAATAAATTCATTCCTTCCATCATTCAGGCAGTCAGTTTGTCATTTTAAACCATAAATAAATCAATTTTATTATAATAATAAGTAGAAAACGACTTTATAATAATCTGTAGCGAAATAAAAATCATTACAAATTCGGTCACAGTGGGGGCGACCCGGTTGACCGTATTTTATTACTGCAAAGCCATTTTTATTGTATTGTCACTATCATTATTATTATTATTATTAATCTTTAGATTCCGCTTGTTCCGCTTTAAATCTTTAATAAGAAATTCCAACTTATTGCTTAAAATATTGAGTGTGAGTTTTGACAGTTTAGCTGTTGGGGGTTTTTTAAAAATATAAAATCTGAAAAAGAAAAGAAGAAAGTACCTAAATACTTCTGAAAGTCTATCTGTATAAGTAAATCTATATGCATCTATACTACAGATTCCATAGCTTTAGGGAAATTCTTTAAAATTAATGACATTCGTAAAATCGAATATCTAAACGCCGATCGGTATTTTTTAAAACCGAGATCTACATAACGTCAACAAAAATCAAGAAAACAAAAACAACGTAGAAGAAAAACATTAGACAACAAGACAATCAATCAAATAGTAATAAAAAAGAAATGTTGACAGCCACTGTTTTGATTGCGCTGCTATATTTTCAAACATATGTCCATTCCAACTAACCACCCAGATACCCCTCTAGCCATGGATCCATCCATCCATCTATCCATCCATCCATCAATCCATCCATCAATCCATCCATTCTTCTTCCATCCATTTGCTGCCACACTGATTTAGAGTTTAGAATTTTAATGAGTTTGTCCACAGTTATACTCATGAAAATACATAAAAATTCTTTCTCTAAAAGAGTGCAGCGAGAAAAATAAAAATGGACATTTAAAAACGCCAACATATTTCTTCATTATCAATGACAACTTAGACGCTGATTATTACATAACAAAAATGACAGAGGATTGAGTTTTTAAGGAGTATCTTTCATATGATAAGAAGTTCATTAAAAATAATTGTGAAAGGAACGATTCCGGGACTTCAGGTTTATTTAACATTCAATTAGGTTATGATTAAGCTTGGTTAACAATAGATAACATGCAGCTATGATTTTTATAATTAAAGCCTTAATAATATTCCTTAAATTTCCTTCTAAAGTTTCTAAAGAATGTTACGATATTTAACAACATAAATATTACTACAATAAACTAGAAATGATTATGTAATGTAAAATATGTATCGGAATTTATAAACATTGTAGTAAATTCTAAAAAAATGGTAAATTAAAAAACTAGTTTAAATACGAATATAGTCGTCGATTAATTTAAATGACCCTTCAAATTAAAATAAAGAAACCATAATATAAGCTTAAGTATATTGTCAAATAATATTAGAGCTTTACACAAATATGATTTGACATTGACTTGGTTTGTTATTTACATGTTTTATAAAAAATATTTTAGTTACGTAGGTCTTTAGTAATTTTAGAATAAATTTCGAATGGCCGTAGCCACACCAGACATCGCGATGTGTGCATCAACCATGCTAATTGATTGGTCCGTGTCACATGCCACGAATCAACCAATTAACGTGAATGATGAACGTATCGTGATGATAAGTGTGACATGGGCCAATACCACTATCATCATCATCAGTTTACGAGTATTTACCACGCGTTTAGTAAAAATTGCAAAAAAAATCACACAGTGTGGCATCTCTGGAGTGTGTATTTTTGTGTGGGTTGTCTTTAAAAGCTTTAAAATCGCATTCCATAAAAAGAATCTTTAGTATTTCATAGAAATGCATTATGAATATAAAATGTATCATAAAAATATTTCATCAATTAAGCACCCACGTCAAAAAAGAAATCATTGAAACTACAACAAAAAAACAAAACAAACAATAAATAAATAAGTAAATAAATAAATTAAACTCAAAGTTAACATCGAAACAGAAATGAAAAAAGCCTAAAATGGCACTCATCAAAGAGTGAACGTAAAAAATAAGCGACTTAAGATTTTAAAATAATATATTTATTTAGATGAAAATATAGTATATAAAAAATAATATATGAAGAAAATATGTCATCAAAAAGAATCGAAATGGATGAGAAACAAGAGGATTGCATGAAAATAAACACATCAAAGAGAAAACAGAAAAAAACATTACGAATAAATAAAAATCTGGCGTTTGTCAAACGTGATGTTTCAGTGTGTAAAAACTACAATAAAACCGCGATAAAAATACCAAAAGCAAAGAACAACGAAAAAGTAGAACGCGCTCTGGGAATAAATTAAGTGTAACAAAAATGCTTTTCAAACCATGCTTTTTTTCTAGACAATTTATACTGTACAAGACAATATATACTCTTACATATCTATGTAGCTAAAAAAGCGAAGCGAAAAAGAGAAAAAAGGCGATGCGAAAGAAAGAGAAAAAATAAGTGACAAAGTTGAAGGTGATGTTTTTATAATGACACAAATTTCAGAGCGATACTGAACACAACTGAACAATAAATGCAGAAAAGTGAATGATACAAAAAAATAAAAATAGCCGTAATTGTTCACGTCCCGGGAATTGAACCCGATGCAACAGAAGAGCTGTCAAAAGTCATCATTGTCAAAAGTAAAATGAAGTTAAGTACGTAGAATCATTGAAAGTATTGAAAGTGAGTACAATAACAGAAGAAATATAAAATGCGTCCTGAAAGAGATAAACAAGAGGTGTATAAATATACGAAGGGTGTATAAATATACGAGGTGCTTAAATATACGAGGTGCATAAATATACGAGGTGCATAAATATACGAAAGGTATTGAGTTAAAAATTATAGTTAAATGTTTATTAGCTATTCAATAGCAATAATAATAACTTCGCTTTTTATTAACAATTTCTTGGATCGGCATTCGTTCGGAATCAATCCAATCGTCGTTATTTTAAAGCAACGATTCATTAAAATTGAAAATACTCATAAAATAAATACTTAAATAGAAAAATAAATATTATACTTAAGTGGAATGAGTTTAATAGTCGAAGCTTTAAAATGGTTCAAGTTTTCTAGGCAAAAGAAACAACAACCTAATATTTCAACAACAACAACACTTTTTATAAACAATAATAAATCTTCAGTTCCTATTCGAATGAGTTTGTATGGCTCACTCTTTCTCTTCAAAAAACGTGAGGTTTATTATGTGGATGGAAATAAAAATAACAATATTATTATTCATCACGTTGGTTCACTGACTTTTGGTCTTGGAAATGTTTTGCCTCGTCTAACCTATTAAATTGCGGACAAATGGCCGAACTCACAACAATACAACAAGTTAACCAGAAGAGTGTTAAAACTACAAAAACAGTAACAAAGAACGGGTCGAGAGGGCGGTGGTAGGGAAAGAAACCACGCTACATGATGGGAATCTTGTCATCGTTGGTCTATCCAACTGACACGTGACTGACTCTGTGCCTTTTCTTATCATCGTCATCAAGTGCAACAGTTTTCATATAATGAGGTTCACATTTCAGTCTTTACAAATTCTTGGAAACATTCTTTTGTTAGGTTTTATCTTTATTGTTGTTGTTGTTGTTGGTTGCGGTTGTTTTAATGTCACAGTCAACTTTTTCCACAGTCCGTAATAATTTGACTGATGTTGACCGTTAGCTGTGGTCAATTTTACAAAAAGTTGAGTCTTGAGAAATCTATTTAGACCATTCCTGGACAACATCTCGTTCATGTTTTAATTCTTATAATTAATTCTTTAAAATTGTATTTAATTTTGTACACTGATTTGTCTTTGATACTCAATAATTCAAGAACTCATGTGCTTAAGAAATGAAATTCAAATCCTGTTGCCTTGGAAACGCTTAATTAGCCATTAGCCTCTACAATCGGCGGTTATGTACCATGGCATCATCAACATGACAGTCACTTTATTATCCACTAATGCACCACAACTCAACTCCAGAGAGACTCAACGGATGACTCTAGAAATCAGACTATTGTCACGCTTAAGAAAACCGAAACCGTTGTTGTTAATAATAAACGATGTCATCGTTGTCTTCATGAACACCCGGCACTCAGCACACAGTTCAAGAAGTCGCAGTTCCTTCTCAAAGCTGCAGCTTCTCCCCGGGGCGTGATGCTTAAGAGTCGGGAAAAATGTCTCCATCATTCGAAAGCAGTTCGTTCGGTTGGTTGGTTGGTTGGTTGGTTGGCAAGAAAATAGTTGCAACTTTCATTTGCAGAAAGCAGAGCAGAGGCACCACCCCACATCCCAACTCCTCCATGGAGGGGGGAAGGAAACCACGTCTCTCCGTTTTAAAGAATTACAAAAGCATGGAAAATTGAAAAGTGCTGGAATCTCGTTCCGCGAATGACAGCTGCGGATCACATAAATTAAGTGATCTACTGGAACAGGCGACAGTCGACTGACGAGTCAACTGACAACAACAACAACGACAACGATGATGACTTCCTTCGTATAGCGAATAATATTGCAGTCGTCCAACGGTTGTTGAAATACCGTTGCCCGGAAAATGCTTTATGAAAGGTGTTGCTGCTGCTGGTTCATTCCTGCTTGTTGTTGTCTTGTGCTCAAGGATGTCCTCAATTCCAAAGAAATAAATCACAAATCTAAATTATAATCACCATATTTTGAATCCAATTTGATTGTTTAGATGAGAATATTTTTGGTTTTCATTATTTTTCTTTACCAATTTAAATTTTTATAAACTAGGTTTTTTTTTTAATGTGATTTTTTGTTTCTCAATATTTTTAGCTCCATTATTTTTTCGTCTAATCATATTGATGACTGTGTGTAAAGCCATCGTTAGTGTGGTCAAAAGTGCAAAACGTTGTTTCACCGAGTTGAAGGCGAACAACAACACCAACAACAACAACAACACCAACAACAACACCAACAGCAACAACAAATCACTCTCCAATAATAAAAATCGTGCATTTTTTGCCGATTTTTCTTGTTTAATTGAGTGCCTCTGGGTTCCGTTCGATGGGATTTCTGTGGTGACTTATAATAGACGTTGTTGTTGCATATACGTCATAGTTTTAGTTGTACTTCTTGTTGTTGTTGTTGTGGATAATGTTTCTAACGCCACTAGATGTCAGTTGGCGATTATTTTCGTGTTGCTGATGGAATGAATGGGAGACTTTGAATTTGTTGACTTGTTAAAGTGTCTTAAAGAAAATATTATTAACTGATTTTCAGTGTTGCATAAGATTTCAAATTTGAGTACAAAGTAGAGCCAGCTTCTGTTGTTGTTGTTGCTTATCTAAAGTTTTGCCTGTTGCCTGCCTGTTGTTACCGTCCGTCCTTCGGTTCATTTGTTGCGGATACTTTGTCTTATTTCTGTGGTTCCTTGGGTCTAAATAACCCCCAGCACCTTTAACGACAACATTAATTTATGGGTTCAAATCGTGATGCAGTTTAACAGCCGAATTCGTTTCGGGAGATTTTATTTGGTTGTTGGTTTGGTTTCTTTGAGCCAAACCCATAAAACTAGAGGGTGAGATCATTGAAAAGACTGAGGACAAGAATTTGATAGAGGAAAAAAACATCTATTATAAAATTTAATGATTTTTGCCGACCGGGATCGAAAATTTGGACAAAGCATTAAAAATTTCACCGAATAAACGGCGAACGAATGACTCCGGGGGCATTTTTCTCAGTCTTCCTGGCTGACAAACTCTGCGCTACACCAGAGATAAACAGAGAGACAGACAAACAGACAAACGGGCAGACAGACCAACGGACAGACAGACAAGCAGACACACACACATCTACACAGTTTTTCCAGCTTAAAACCGTTCGTCACAAGTGAATTTCTTTTGTTGCAGGGCAAAAATGCAATTTTATTTACTATATTTGTTTGTATTGTTGTTGTTTATACTCTCAATACTGCTTTTTTTTTGGTCTTTTGGAAAGTGAAGCATGTAGAATGGGGGATCGAATGCCAGCATCACCACCACCACCAGCATCGTGTAGAAAGTGTGTATATCGGGCTCCGTACTCCATTTTATTTTACTTTCCATTTTTCTCTCAATACGAATGGCATTTGCATTTTCTGGCTTCACCTACACCAACAACAATGAAAACAAAAACAACAACAACATGATCATCATCATCAGCATCATCACCAACATCATCAGTATCCACAATAACAACAACAACAACCACACCGCCATTCCAGCAATACATCACTTTGAATCTATTTCGCAAACGTGTATCTAAAAAAAATAAAACAACAAAAAAACGCCAGCCGCTTAAATTTGCATGGGATCCGCGCGGTGCTTCGGTTCATTCGTGCATTTAATGGGGCTGCCTGCATTCGTGGCGAATGACTGCTCACTCAGCCAGTGTTTCTAGCCGCCGGCGTCTTCGAATGGATCACAAAAAAACAATATCGCCCGATATGATAGATAATGGAAATTTCGAATTTATATCCATATGCATTTGTTTTTTCATGGATTTATTATTGTAACTAATTTTATGAACGTACGAGAATGCATTTCAATTTAATTTGGGATTTTTTTTTGGAATCACAAGTTAATGAAACTACGAAAAATGAGTTCATCAGATTGAAATTGTGTGAGTTTTTAAAAATAATATTGTAAAAAAGGATTTTATCTCAATTCAAGTTGTTTTTTCAAATCCTTCAATTTATTTTAAATATTATATTTAACTATAATTATTGTATATATATAGTACGGGCCATTAGGTGGTTTCTTTTTAAAATTGCTGTAAGAAATATTTTTAACTAAACATAATAAATAAAAGACTTTTTTCTACAACTATTCAAAAGGTTTGCTTTTGTTTGTGCTCACCTATCAAATATACGATGGAAGGGTCATGGGGTGTGCTGATATACGTATATGTATCCACCCCATATATTGTATATCTGAAAAGTCATTGTTTTCTTTACATTCTCTAAAAAGACACTACTGAGAAGTTTTAAGGAGCTTTTTTGAAAATTCTAATCAACGATATTTCAATGAATGCAAAATGAAAAACTTCGTGTCTTGCTGCTGTTTCAGTTGTTCTTAATTACAATTCAAGAAGCAATGAAAAATCATCAGTATAAACATGGTTTTCCTTTCATTTGCAGTAGAAAAACAACCAAATTAAACTATAATAGCAAAAGTTTTGAATGCTCAGTCAGAACAGTCAGTCAGAACAGAATCGACAAAGTTTGGCAACACAATCTACGAGTAGATACAAGAACAAGAAAAATTATATAGAAAAAAGAAAATAATAGAGATAAATGAAAATAATATAGAAGGAAGAAAATGACATAGAAAACGAGTCTACAAATAAAATTAACAAAGAAAAAAAAACTATAACCAAGCTACTAGAACTTTGATGTTTGTTATCTTCACAGTAAATAATATAAATGATGCATACTTTAAATGCAGACACCAAAAATACAGAGTGAAAATATGCCAAAACAATTAAAAATCCAGAACGAATGCTACGGCGCTATCTTCGGCCTGTTGGACGTTGAAATACCCTATATTCTAGAAAACTCCGATGAAATCTTGTGTTAACTGGGAGCCTTGAGAAGGAAATGCTAAAGTTACATCCTAGAAACTTTAATGAGGACTTAAAATAGAGTTAAAATGGGCGATCCTTGACGGCCATTCTTATAGTCAATGAGGATGAGTAGTTAGTTAATGGATTCGGTTTGGCTTCCTAGTAGTGCTCTTTTATATGTATAAAGAAAATATTTTATAGAGCATATACTCGTAGTAATATAGTGGGATGGACCACACCCATACTTTTATATACAGCTGACTCTAATCTATTCAATATATATAATATATCACTATAATAATAATAATAACAATAATGAAAAGAAGAATAATGATAACAATATTAATAACAATAATAATAATAATAATATTGCTGATAATAATATTTAATAATAAGAAATAAAATCGGAAGACAGAAGAAACAGGAAAGTCTGCAGATTTCTCACGAATGCTAGACTAACTAATAAATTCATAACATTCGAGAGCAATTATTCTGGCCATTCGTCTAGAGAAGCATGCAAGAAATACGCGCCGTACTGAAATATCAGCATTCCACATGCAAAAATTATACACATGTACATTAAAGCATAAAGATGCAAGATACAGACGTCTGTATCTGGTTGTGTGTGTGTGTCTGTCTACCGTGAGATTTGTTGTTGCTGTTTTTATTTCTATGCATCATTTAGAAATAAAAAGTTGTGCATATTTTTTTCAAAAAAAACAAATTGTATTTTATGAGTATTTTCAAAATTGTACGCTCCAAATAACAAAGTGTTAAGAATAAAAAACCGACAACAACAACACACAGAAATGTCTGCAGTTGTGAAAAACTTATAAATGCCAAAAAGGCAAAAAAATTAATGCCACAATAAGAAAAAAATGCAAATTTATATCTAAGAGGAGGATTTTTCCACTGACAGTTGGCTGCACTGATTATTTGACTGATGGAAAAACAATGCAACAACGAATTCTTGAATTGATTGATTAATTCTTAGTAAAAGATGGAAATTCGCGTGTAAAAATGCATTTAAAACTAATCGAATGGTTAGTGAAGCATGTGATTTAAACGATGTGATTCGTACTCTATAAAAGACATGGTTCTCTATAAATTTTAAAAAAGTAACCACCAAATCTTCTTAAGAAAGCAAAGATTTCAAGTCAAAATATGAATCAGGAAAAAGCTGAAGGTGAATATAAAGTCTATTAAAGCTATCTATTAAGTTTATAGAAGGTTGTACAATGTTATTGTAGTAAATCACAAAAAATCGACTACTTACTTTCTCACATCGTTCATAATTTGCTGGAAATTTTGGTGATATTGGTGAATATAACGATGAGTGTGAGGAATATTGTGGGGAATTCGGCATCCGCGGTGGTGGAGCCATCGTGAACCATGTATAATAATGGATCAGTCAATCAATTACTATTCTTTATCATTTGCTACTCCTTTTCATTGACTACTCTTCCTTATTTTATTTTCATTTAATTTTATTTTATTTTCATTTAATTTTATTTTATTTTCTTTTTCATTAAGTAGTCTTTTTCATTTGCTACTCTTTTTAATTCACAATACTTTTTCGTTCACTACTCTTTTATTTGTAAATGTGTAAAATAAACAGATGCTTTCTTTACTTGTTTATTGTTGAAGCTGCTATTGAACAATAAAACAAAAGCAACACTGAAATAATTACCTGGAGCAATAATAATAATAATAATAGGAACAACAACAACGGCAGAGTATGTATGATAAATTTTATTATATGCAGTCATTCAATATCATCATTATTATAATTTATCTCGTTGTTGGGTGTTTTTTTTTTGTCTGCGCTCTTTGTGCTGTTATTCACCACAAGCAAATTAGTGACCACAAAACCGGTGAAATTGTGAGGTAACATAACACGAGATAAAATAGAAATTTATTATAACAATTATAACAACAACAACAGCAGAAACAACAACAACAATAACAACAATAGCTACAGTTACATTTGTGAATAGAAGGCTTTATTTAAATAACGTTGTGTTTATGGTGATGGCGGTGGTGCTGGTTACTGTGGTCGGCGGTGTCTATGTTCTAAATTCGAAATCTAAAATTAAATCTGAATTAATTCAGGCGAAAACCTTAGAAAAAACCAACAACAACAACAAAATTATAGAGGTTTTTACTGCTGTTACTGTGGATTGTGTATATTGTTTTTGTGTTTGTTTTGCTTATTTCTCCCTCCCACTTGTTGTTGTTTTGATTTTTTTTTCGTTTTTACTATTGCTATCGATTGTTATCAGTAGATTTTTATTTATTATTTTCTAGTTTTTTAAATTATTTGTTCGGTTTTTTGCTCGCTTATTTGCAAAACTTGTTTAACGATGTTTAATTAAGTTTCTTTCAAGTATCACTTCCTTCTTTTACGTTAATTTAACCTACTTTATTTTGCTATAATTAAAGCGACTCAGACATTTCTTTGTGTTTCTTTTTTTTCTTTCTTTTCTTTTCTTTCTGTTTATCATCATGATTTCACCTTGAGTATCGTGCATTTGTAATTCTATTTTGAATCTATTCTTATTTAATTTATTTTCGTTTCATTTACGAATGATGTTGGTTTTAGTTTTATTCGATTATTTACTTATGTTTATTTATTTATTTAAATTTATTCGTATGGCGAAAAAATGTCCACAAGAAGAGGAAACATTTTTCTCCATAATCTGCTGAAAATTTTGTTTTTCCTTCATTTCTAACAAAACTTACAAAAAAAAAATAAATAAAATAAAACATTAAAAAAAAAATTTTAAAAAATCATTTAATTGTATAGTTTTAACTTTTATTATTTTTTAAGGTGTGTTTTTAAGTTCAACCAACTTTTAAATTGAAAACAATTGTTTGTGTCAACTTTTCTGAAGGTTTTAAGTGATGTTTTTCATAAGTGAGGGAAACGCAGCAAAAACAAAACAGATCGAAAACAACGATGACAGTGATGACTTCATTCAATTTTAACCTCACTCAACTACAAAAAACAAAAGCAAACAATAAACAACAAAATTAACAAACTAACGTTAAAAATTTATTGTTTTTTCACCATAGAACACAATATAAACTCATGTATTGACACAAACAATAAAGTGCAAAATGAGTGATGGTGTTTGTGGCTTTGTTTGTGCATTTTTACAGTTGACACTCTTAAAATTGAATCGCAACCGAGCGACGAGGGTCGTGTAAACAAACAACAAACCGATTTGCAGTAACGAGAGGTGCATTAAAGAAACAACAACAACAAGTAGAAGACGAATTACACCTGCTTTCAACAAATTTTTACATTTTTCACAATCATTATTCACCGCGGATCAATCGCCGCCGACAGACAACCGAAAATGCAAGAAATGTTCATGATCACGTGTGTTTTTGACTCAGCGGAATTTCGATGGTTGTAATTAATTAGAACCGAAAAATAGTTTTATTTCCTTCACAATGTTTCGCGAGAACTAAACCGTAGCACAACAACAACAACGCCGCACTAAAATTTTAGTTAATGCACGTAGTTTTAGTTAAGCACTTAATATAGTAGTACATCAACCGAGTACGTGAATTGTTCGTTTAGCTAACGATCAACTAACTGAACGAGTTGCGATCGTGCAGCACCGTTGGACCCAGCGACAGGCCACCAGCGTCCATGGTGGAAATTTCAAAATGAGGCAGAAATGCAAACACAACAAAACCAGAAAGAAAAAACAACCCAGAAAAATAATCTAAAAAGAACGCAGAGAGTAGAGTGGAGCAGACCAAAAGAAATAAAATCCATTTGTGGTAAAAAATAAACATTTTCACAATTTGAGAAAATTGAATCGGGGAAAACAGCTTAAAAGAGAGCATAAATAAAAGTACCATACTGCTCACTGAAAAGCTTAATCATTTTTCTCTCTTCATGCCATCATGTGGTTAACGGTACAAAAGCCAGTATTGCCGTTTGGACACATATACGTCCAATTATCGAAATAAATTAAGGATATATTAAGAGCTGCCTTTTCATTTATTGTGAGTATAACTTTGTGTATAACTAAAATCTCAACAATAAGTTTTGTTATTTGATATTGATTTAAATATGAAATGAATTAAAATACTTGTTTTTGCAAAAATGTATGTTCCTTGTTTACAAATAAACGTTGAAATTATCTTTTCTATTAACAACATTTATTTCTAAATGTGAACACATTTATTTCTGCAATGACACATTTCCCTGAAGCAGAGGACACATTTAATTTTATGTCAGCGGCAACACTGTTAAAAGCACTGTCTCTCTCTCTTGCTCTCTTCCTGAGGAGGGATCCTCTTTTGATGGATTTTAAATATGGTTTTAGTTGTTGTAATTACTATTGTTGTTGCTGTTATTATTCTTTTTGTTTTTATTGCTTTCGCCTGTCGTCTGCGGTTGAATTTAAGCTGGAGGAAAGTTGATCAATCGTGAGCGCGTTGTGAGTGAGAGCAGCTACAACAAAAAAGCACATGCTTGATGATGTTGTTGTTGTTCTTGTTGTTGTAAACATGATGGATCTTTAAAGTGGGGAAAAACTTGATATAGTAAAAAGTAAACGGATCTGCTTGCCCGATGATGATGATGCCGTTGATAGTTGAGGCCAAACACTCGCGAAAGTCTTTCTTTTTATATATTTAAGTGATATCAAATGAATACTCATTGAATTTCAGAGACGAAGAGAATGTTTTATAACTGCGGAGAGCTTCTTCGAGCAGTGAACTTGAATTTAGAGTGTTTGCAAAAGTCGAAAAACTGACGCAAGGCTTCCCCATAAACGCTCCTTCCTCCCCCCAGCAACCAGTAATCGATAACAATTAATAAAATGACGCTATTATTTATAATCATCTTACAAGCTTGTTTTTTTCATCATAATTTTTTAACGAACTAAATAATTACGAGTATTAAATGTTAACTTTTTAATTAAAGCTAATTTTATTAAAGAGCTCAAAATATTATGATTAACAAGGTAACAAGATGGTCTCGATCCCGGAGCCTCGAATTACCGGGAGAGTTCCATCGGTTTACATAAGTTAATGGATACATTCTCATTTCAGCCTTTCACCAGATTCAAGTAACAAGAAAAGGGAGAAAAATTATCCTCTTCCTAAAGTACGAAACTGGGTTAAACGACTTTCTGCCTCAACTGAAAGTGATAGCATTCGTTAGTCGGCAAGAAAACAACAAAAACAAACACGATAAAAGAACAACAACCACGAAACAACAACCACGATAAAACAACAACAACAACGATGCATACCCAGTATCAATGATTTTTTGCAAAACTGCATTCATGCATGCGATCTCCAGTATTTTTTGCATTCTGTAGCAACCTGAGTTGCCAATCCTTTGTGTTTATGTTTTCGTTGTTAATAAAATTAAAAAGGAAACGCATATATTATGTATTAATGAAGTACTTTTGTTATCATGGTATACATTTTTTCTATGATGTCTATTATTCATCTAAATTGTTTTTAACAACTTCGAGCAATTAACAATTATGCACAGTTGGCATCTCAACGTGGGTCGTGAAACATGAACCGTAGACCCTGCTCTCTCTCTCTCTCTCCATCAGAATGTTGTTGTTCTTGCGGTTGCTGCAGCCAACAAACTACGTCTTGAGAAGTGTTTGCGGTCGATGTTAAATTTTGTCTGGAGTCTTTTTGCTCGGTTGTCTTTTTATTTGTTTGTTTCTTTGTTTGGTTGTTTTTTTCTTTGTTTGGCTGTATGGTTGTTTGCTTGGCTGTATGGTTGTTCAGTTGTTTGTTGGTGTTTGATTGGCAGACTGACGCGAGTGAATGCACTCTGAGAGTGTAGATATAACATAACTAATACCAGAATAGTAACCATGTAAAAAACAGTTACATTAAGCTTACTTTTGTTCTACATAATTGTTGTGTTTGTTGTTGTTGTTGTTTGCATTAATTGATGACATTTATTTAAAACTAGTTTCACTAGAAAAACAAAAACAAAAAAACTTATTCGAAATGTGTTTCTGTCACAAAGAAATGTGAAAAATCGTTTCAAAATACAACACTAAACACACAACAGGTTTGAATTAACAACATGGTTGTTGTATTAGCTTCAGTGGTTGAGTTGGTTCTTTAGTAAATTAAGTTAAGCAAGATAAGCATGCAGTTGCTTTGAGCCAAGTTAAGTGTCACGCAATAAAATGTTGCCATGAAGTTGCAACAACAGAACGCAAAGAAATGATGACCTCAATTCTAGAGTTGGGTTGCACAATTCAAGTGTGAAAGTAATTCAGTGTAGTTAAAATGTATGTAATTCCATTTAATTTTTATTTTTGTTCTACTTGTTGTTGCTTATTCTAAAATTATTTCATTCGACTTTTTATATTGTTTATAATCGATTTTGTTTAAGCAATTAAATAACCGGAGGTAACTTTATTGGGTAACACAACAACAATTCGTAAGACAAGAATTTGGTACCCAGAATTTAAGGACTCTGCTAATTTAATAATTGAAAAACTTAGTATTTTATAGCCAACACACAGCCACACTTCACTCTGCATCCATACTATAGCACAAACACTCGTGCATCGCTAACATTTTCAATTAAAAGCAGCGAGATATGAAGAGAATGAGACGCCTGGGACAGGAGGGCTGCAGGGCGGGCGGGAGGTCGTTCACACATCATCACGATAGGTTAAACTTTCTTCTAAATTCATTAAATTTGCAGTGCATAAATTAGAAGCAGCCCCCAAGCAGCTGCAGCTGATTACAAAGATTCACATAAACCGCAAGTTGGCAAACTTGGAAAATGTTTCAACCTTCTCATGCTCAAGAGGAGTCATTTTCAACCCCACCTGATCAAAATATACGTGCTAATAAAACACATCCATCGTAAATTAAAATATAATAATTTGTGCTTGAATACAAATCGAAACAAATTCAAAGAAAAGAAATTGTCACTCACCCTGTCGCACAGCTGTTCGTCGTTCCGTCTTCGACGTGTTGGAGCGCGTATTATACGAGCGTCGAGAGCATCCATTTTATTGTAATGAAGTTCCCCCAATCCACTTTAGATGAGAGTTGTTCCACGTATCCAGAGAGCGCAGCGATCGCTCTCTCTTTCTTAAGTATTCGGCAAACTCACGCAAATAAGACACAAATCCACTGACAAATGGCAGGTTTGTGTCTCTGCTATGCGATCCAGTACATGTGGAACGTGTGTTGATATAAATGCTTCCGGTGTGGTGCCGTGCTTACAAACTTTTACAGCATGTGGATGTTAGACGCTGTGGACGTTCCACAGATAATAATATTAAAATCAAAGAGAAGGCGAAGTCTTTCTTTCTCCCCTGATCAATCCAAATCCAATGCAATTTAAAGCAATTCCTTGATGAATTTCAAACAAATTTGGCAGTTTGATGTGTGAATAGTGTTGTTTAGTATGTTTCTCTCTTTCTATTTTCTTATTTTCTCTGATTTTTTACCTGTTGTGGCAAAAGCGGATGGATTCTATCTTTTATATGTATTTATGTAGTAATGAAGGGCGTCTTAAATTAATTCTTTTTAACATTTAATGGAAGCGAGCGATTCTCAGGAAAGTCATTAGTTAAGCCAGGAATCTGCAAGGAAAGAGAGAGAAAAATAAGAATGAGCTTTTGTTAATTACGCACGAAGAATTATTTTATTAATTTTATTTCGTATTAACGCTGCTTACGTTCCTGGAACTGATGTGACGCGCACGACGCAGTGACAGTTGCTGGGTTGTTCACCTTGCAATGCGTCACGTGATTGATTTTAAGTTTGTTTGTCTGCCAGTGAAGCGGTTAATTAAAAAACCTTTTAAAAAAACCAACTGAAATGAAGTACGTATTTACGAACAAAGAGCCAATAAATCACGTGATGCTTGTTGTAAAGAAGAAATGACAGCTAGAATGACGGTTAAGTGACAGCCTTCACACGCATGCAAACAGTTTCAGTTTCTTAGCCTCGTTAATTATACATTCGTTGAAATTCGAGGATAAGGAACTCCGAGACACGCCCATCCAGACGAGAGCCATTGGGTTTTCATGTTTAGAATCAAAGCATAGAAAAATTCATTTTACTTTCGTCGATTAGTAAAAAATTAAAAAAATAAAATTGATTAAAGTTGATTTATGTATGTAGATAGTCGATGAAACGATGTCGTGTTGTGGGTACAACGGTTAACGAACTGGTCTAGAAATATTGTGGTATTCATATCTCATCATTATCTTTCATATAATCAACAATGTTGAAAAAGTATCACAATTGAATGCTGATAAGAAAATAAAAGTAATTAAAACAACTCACAGTTAAAAGGTGAATAAATTAGCAAAAACTGAGTAAAAATTAGCAAAAACTGAGTAAAAATTCGCAAAAACTAATTAATAATACGCAAGAACATGGAAGAGAATTTTAACTCATTAAATAAAACTTTCAAAATGTGTCTGTCTAAACTGGAAAAAACGTCTCTAATCTGAACTCTAGTAGTCTTAAATATTAAAGGAATTTTAAAGATATTAAAGACGTTTAAGGAACAATATTTGTACGAGTAGCAATAATTCGATGTTAGAATTAAACCAAAATCCAAACTCATCGATCGAAAGAGAGTGAAAAAGGCGAAAAAATGGAGGTAAAAAGCACAAGCAGAAAACAAGGACAACCCAAATTTGATGGTTTTAATTTTAATCAAAAATCATCATCAAAGGAACTCATCAAAGAAACTGTAGTTGGAATATGATGATGTAGAGGGCGGCGAGGAGAAGATTGGAAGGATACATAAAAAGGTACCGTAGGCTTGTAGGTTGGTATCCATCCATCAATCTATCCATCTATCTGTCTATATAAGTCAATGGAATGCTGAACATTTTTCAAATGGATAAACATCAAGGTTGGCAAATTATAAACGAAATGGAAATTGAAAAATCAAGGATGATGGACATTTTTTTTTGATTGTAATGCTTTTTGTGCTCAATGAAATTTGGCATAAACACAAGATGACTAAAATTTAAATTTAGGATGAATAAAAAGAAGAAAAGGACGGCGGAAAATGAAACGAAAGATAGACTAGAGTAGATAATATATCCGTAATATTTACTATATGCGATAAATTCATTTTTACTTTTTTTGTGAGACTTCCTTTTCTTAATCACTTTCACTCTCTCAATCTCTCTCCCTCTCTCCACTTATTTTTTATCTCTCTGTCTCTTTTTCCCCCTCTCCAACACATTTTAATCACAGTGAAAGTTTTAACGCTATCAAACAAAATCTCAAACTTGATTAAGTAAAGTTATCGATTACAGTGGATTGTGAGAATTCCCCCTTTCCGTCCACGTCTCCGCGGACGTACCAACTTGTTACCCATCTGTCAAAAATCAAGGCCACTCTTGTATCCCCAAGGAATGAACGCTACGTACATCCGTCAAGTCAAACCTGCTGTCAACAGTCCAACAACAGCGGCTGTGATTGGCGCAAACATGACTCCGGTCCGGTTCGGTCCAGTCTGGTCTGGTCTTCAGGTTCGACGATATGAACGAGGAGGCTATTTGATAGGCATTCACGATATTTCAATTGCAAAGTGTAAAAAAATGTGTGTATGTGTGCGTAAAAAATGGATTTCTAGTTTCTAAAAAAGGAACTCATAGTTACGAGTATAAAATCAAATGAAATTACCAATATAAAGAGTTGGGAAGGAAGGGAGGACAGGAGAAGGAAGGGAGAACAAGGGAATGAATCAGGCGGATGGGAGGAAAAACTAGAAGAAAACCAACGGAACGAGGAAGAAAGAGCAAAAAAAAAATCTAAATATATTGGAAATGACTTGCAGCTCCTCTGTATATAAAAACATGTACCATAATAGTAACTCTATTATAAATAATAAACAGGGCAAAAAAGAAAAAGAAAACATGGAGTGAACAGAGAGAATAAATAAGGTATGATTTAACCTTTTAAGGTATCTCGAATGAAGGGAAAAACTGTCGATCGGAGCTGAGAAAATATCACCTAACAACTCTGTTGGGAGGAGAGAAAAACAGTTGATTTTCCCTTTTTAGGTATAACTATTTTACTTTACTTTACTTTGTTATTTATTAAGACAGTTAATAAGCATTTAAATGTTTAATTTAATCATTTAATTAATGGATTTAATTGTTCAAGGATCATCTAAACCTAGATTCTATTATCTAAGCATGGATTCTATCATCTAAACCTGGATTCTATCATCTAAGCACGTATTCTATCATCTAAACCTGGATTCTAACATCTAAACCTGGATTCTATCATCTAGACATCGATTCTATATTGGAATCGAATGCAAATATAGAGTTTAGAAACGAATACTTTCAATTTTCAATCCAAATCAATCAAAAATACGATTCTATCGGAAAGATTGTTACAGTTGAATTACTACAGTTCAATTTTGATTCTTTTTCCCCTTTTGTTTGTCTCAATTTTAATATTGGAATCATATAATTAATTTATTTGAAGCACGTCGACGACGATTGTAAAAACTTGTTCAAAACGGAAGAAAAAAGAGGGGAAATCGTATTTGTATTGGAACAAATTAGAAGTTGCCCGTGAATACTGGCAACACTGTTTCTGGAAATAGATAGACGTCAATAAAGAAGACGTCAATGAAGAAAACGTCACGCAATGACGTGACAAGAACACGTGATAAAATTATTTAATAACTTATTAACGATGTGTTGTTGATGTAAAAGGAAATGAAGTAGGAAAAACAAAACAAGCAGACAAAATAAGAAGAAGACGATAATAAAAAAAAAACAATTAATTAGACATTTTTATCAGTTATGTTATAGGCATATAAACATAGACATATATATCCGTATAAGTGATTGATTCAAAGAGATATAAACATAAACAAAAAGAAAACCTGATAAACTACGAGTAACAATAAAATTCTATTAATAATTCTATTAAATTCTATTAGATGAAAGAATATCGTTTCTATTAATCTTTCGGATCTAGTTATTTTTATTTTAATTTATTGTAATTTCTTGAAAATAAAGTCTTTAAAATCAATCAACTTTTAAAATGTCACGATAAAATGTTGATCTTTCATTCTAAACCCTTTATTTAAATTCTTTCTTCCAAATCCTTTCTATTCTTCTAATTCTTCTAATAATCTTTTATTCTAAATCCTTTATTTGAATTCTATCAAAGTCAAAGTTTAAATTCTTTTCACTTCTTTAGAAAGCAGCTAAATAAAGAAAAACTTTCAGTTTTTAATTGAAATGTTTTCTATGCATGCAAAAAAAAGTACGTGTAGTTTGCAAGATTAGCTTCTGTCGCTTCTACACTCTAAACTTTAAATGACTCTTCAACATTCAGAATATTGCGAATTTCTATGAAAGTTTCAAGAGCTAAAAAAACTATCAACTGTCAACTGCCAACGAGTATATATTGCGATATCATATCATATCCTATCATATGACATATTTACTTAGAAATGTATGCATGCTATAAATGTGAGGGTCACTTTTTTGTTACACCCTACAATCGGAAGATATGCAAAAACAGAGATACGGATAGCGACAAAGATACAGAGAATTGGGTGACAAAGGAAAAGGGGAAAAGATAAAAAATGTTAGAATATTGCACTGATTAAAAATGAAAAGTGTTTTTATTCTATTCAAACTAAAATATGAGGACTTTTCGAAAGAACTTTAAAGAAATCAATTCTTTTACTTTACTTTTATTATATAAAATAGAAGCACGGCTTTTTTTAAAAAAATTGTTTGTAAAAATAGTAAAAATTAACTAATTTAGTAGAATATTTTCAATGTATTCAGAAAAAGAAAAGACAGAGACATAAACAGACTCGCCAACTTTCAACAAATACTCGAACAAACATACTTCGAGATCTAATTAAAAATAGCAACAGTAACTGCAACGAATGTTATCCAGATTTTAGATCTGAGAAAGAAATAATAACGTGTGTAACTAACGCCGTAAAAAACACCATCTAGTGTTCGGTGTTTCAGTCATGTTTCCATGCATCACAGAACGGAACACAAAATGTACTCATCAGCAGTTCAGTTCAGTTGAGGAGCTGAATTCGTTTACTGGACGGAGGCGGTGGGCGGAGCCGGGAAGGGGGGGAGGTGGGTGAAGCCGTGAAGGGGGGGAGGTGGGTGAAGCCGTGAAGGGGGGGAGAGGGGGTTTGAGGTGGGTAGGTGTTTGAAGTGGAACAACATGGGAGAAAATGTCTCAGGCAAAAAATATCAAACATGTCGAAAAAAATTCACGTTCGCGAAAAAATATATGTAAATGAAATGAAATGCAAAATTATTCAAAAAGTAGGAAGAAAAAATGTTCATAAAGGTGTACAAAATATTCGTAACATTTTTTAATGAATTTTAAGCAACCAACAACCAACCTGTTCTTTGTTCTTTACATCATTCTACGTATTTGTTTTCTTTTTTCTATTATTATTTCCACCCCATAAACAAGGCTACAAAAAAGCATAGAAAAAAAATCAGTTTTTTCAACATGAACTGTGAAAAGAAAAGAAATCTTACATCGTTAGATGATGCACGCTATGATGATGGTGTATCGACAGATATATGGACAAACTGAGGGACGAACGGACGGATGGAAAAACGCACGGATGGACTGATGGAGGGACGGACGAAAGGACGGATGGATGGGTGGATGGTTGGGTGGAAGAACACCCAAACAATTGTTAACCTACTTTCATGTAATGATGACAACAATAACCACAACAACGCCAGCAACAAAACTCATTATTAAATTCCATGTAACACTAAAGTCAGGCTCGCTAAAAAACAGGCCACAAGAGAGGTCGAGAGACAATCAAGGCAACTCAGAGAATATATTTACATCTAATCTATTTATTCTCGTAGGTTGGCGGACGATTGTTCTGAAGAGTGAACCGGGGATCGACTGCGAATAAATGAGTGTAAATATTTGGGTTAAATGAGAAAAGACTGGAATTGGATTAAGTTGCAGTTCATAATTCGATTTTCAGATGACAAAGTTTACAAAATACATATAAAGTTTATGATTTATAACAATTGATTAAAGTATCGTACATAAATAATGAATATGAACAGTAACAAAAAACCACCACAACTTTGTAAATAATTAATGACTCATTACTTGATAGTGCCATAAAAATTGTAGTGTTTTATTTGTACTCTTCAAAGCCGTAACATGTCATTAAAAAGGAATCGCTTTAAAAGGTAATAAAAAATACGCAACAGTGTAGAAAAACACTGATAAACAGGTGAAAACAAAAAAGAAACTGTATTTAGAACAGTAAAGAAGATTATACGAAACAAGCAAACAAAGTACACGAAAAACACATAACAAGAAAAGAGATAAATAAAAAAGCACAGAAAAGCCTTTTTTCAAGAAAAAGAAGGAGTAAGAAAAAAAAACAAAAACAACAAAAAAATGGAATATGACTCGTTAATTAAAAAATTTGTCACAAAAACCAAGAATGTGTCTTGTGTACCTCGTAAAGTACCGCGATAAGTTAATTCGAGAAAACCAACAAAACACCAAAAAAACCAAACGAAATAAAGTAATAATAATAATAAAAATAATAAATTAAAAATGCACAACAAAGGTGCTAAAAAATAGCAAATTTCCTAATTAATGCCATAATTAAGCACCATCGTAGCATTAATTAAAAAATAGTATCAAAACAAAGCAAAAGATTAGAAGCAAGAAACAAAACTGACAAAAAAGTAATCAGTTGTTCCTTGTTAGGAAAAAGAAACAAGAAATAAAAACGACTCAACAACTATAACAAAACTTTTAAACAATTTCCCAGCCTTGTCAGAAAATGTGAAAACTTTTTAGTTCTTTTTTCTTAATTGAGAAAAAATGCTCAGTTAAAATGGTTCTAGTTTAAGTTGAAAAAATGAAAAAGAATTAATAAATAATAATAACGTGATAACTAAAGTTCAAGTTGAAGTTAGTATATAATAAGATACAATAAATTAATAATATGTTACTCGTAAAATAATAATAATAATTAAATAAATGATAAATAAGATATTTATAGATATTTGTAGATATTTATAACAGATCATAGAGTGTGTAATAGAGTACGACAACATGACACCAGACAGTGAAGTGACCTTCCTTGTGTGAGGGAACAACTGAGAAGTTTCACTCCCTTCAATGTTTTTCCTACTGGGTTGTTGTTGTTCGTTTGTTCGCTGTCACGGTAATTAAAATGTTGTACTTTTAACGATTTTCATTTTATTATACCTTTTTTTTCTTCCATCTCTAACTAAGTACTCACTCCTCGTAGCAATTAATCAGTGTAGCAAGTTTGTTCTTGTCTCCATTTCAGTTGAGGTTTCGGAATTAATTGACAATGTTTGGTTTTGGTTTAATCATAGAACCATCTGTATCATTACCCCTACACCCTACACACTTACATATTTTTTCTAGAAAACTTCACTAGAAAGCCAGAGAGTGTCATTGAAGGAGGTGGATTACACAATATTAAGTAAGATGAGGTAAAAAAAAGAGAAGCAAATAAAAATACATCTTAATATATGTATGTAGATAAAATATAGCTAATAAATTCGATTACTATTCGATTTAAATTGCTTTCCAAAAAAGGAAAAACCATAAAATTCTACTAAAACTAAGGAAATAAAAAGACAAAAACAGACTATGAAATAATAAATACTTCAGAACCACAATCAATCAAAAAACTATAAAAAATCACATCCGAAAATCGGAAAACTCAAAGATTTCTGAAAGATACTCGTAGAAGATAATTTAAATTTCCACTCCTATTTTTTTTTAAAAAAATTTGGGCGTGTTTTATTATTTTGAGGACATAAAAAATTATTTAATCGATTTTACTTGATGGTTAACGATTAAGAGTAGTTCTCCATATACAACATCTGCTTGAATGATATTTTGAGTCAATAAATTCGAAGTTGTACGAAATGCGATGAAGCATAAAGTTTGCCACTTTCGAGATCTGGTAGTAATAAACGTGAAAATTATGGGCGTGCATATAAATGTCACTCGAAGACGTCCGACGGCGCGATTCTTGTCGATTGACGGCTGTGGAATAAAGCGTCAGCGTTGCGGAACGTCGAAACTCAGTGTTGCATTGCAAGAATTCTCTCTTCTCTGTCGCAGAGTAGGAAAAAACGATCGCGAAAACAGCGACAGAGCGAAAGAGTCAATAAACTCATAACAGTAGTTTCTCGAAATAAAATGGGTCAAGACGAACACGAATTTTCATACGGAATCACTTAAGTTATGCTAATTTAGAGCGAATGAATTGTTGTTTTCTACCTCTCAAGACGAAAGAGTTTCATTCTAACGATTTTTGTTGGGTTGCGGCGGGAGTGGGTAATTTTATTAATATAAAAAAAACTTAAATTAGATTTCTTTGGTCCAAAATCATTATCAGTTGAGGGAAGTTTAAATTTCGGAGAGGCTGTTATAAAGTTATTTAAATTCAATTTCTAATTTTAATTTCTCAATCATTCCTTTAAATTTTCCAAAATAATTGCACACTACTTTTTTCAGTGTTGCTAATTTAAGCAACTGTCAAAACTTTTCACAATCGTTATCTCAAAACATCAAACATCATCAACGAAATCAGAAAAAACAAAAACTGCTACCAACCAACAACTGCTATGCTGTACAGACATAAAAATTAGACAGATACTTAGACCAAAAAAGGGAACAACAACAACTATAACAACAACAAAAACAACACCACTTTAAGCATAATGACTAATAGTAGTGTAGTAACTAAAGCAATTCATTTGTGAAAAATGTAAAATAGTAGCAAGTGGGAAAAAACACATCAAATGTTGCTACAGTTTCTAGCAACTTAACCGAAAAAATGCTTCAAAAAACAAAAAGGAAACAACAACAACAACAACAGCAGAATACTTGCAAGTGCATGCTGAAAAACTGCAACAACAACAACAACAAAACAGAGAGAAAGAAAAAATAGTACATTAAAATATGCAAATAAAATGTAACACTTAAATTAGCAGCAGTTGGAGGCACTAAAGTAGTATTTTTGTTGTTGTTGTAGTTGTTGTTGTTGTTGCACAAGATTATTGCAGTGTTACAGTTTGATGGAAGCTCCTGATATGGATGGGAGCTGCTGATGTACTACAACTACGATCATCATAAAAAGTAGAAGAAGAGAAGAGAAGAGGACTGAAGAGAAGAGGAGTGAAGAGAAGAGGAATGAAATGAAGTGAGACGGAGTGGAGTGGAGTGTCGTGGAGTTGAAAGAAGTGAAGAGGAATGGAATGAATCGGAAAGGAGTGGAATAGAATAGAGCATCAACGACGCAGTCTGAAGTGCAGACGGCAGAAGCTCAGGCGCCGGCAGAGAAGATGAGTGTACATGGCCTCATGCAGGAGGGGAGGAGGGAGGGGGGATAAGAGAAGGAGGAGGCTGTCGATTGCCGGCGGCTGCTCTGCGCGGGAGTCTGCATGGAATTTCATGCAACACTGATTGAGAGACATCCTAACATCGCACCATCAGCAACACAGAAAAAGCAACAAAAAAAAAACTTGGTTAAAGAAATGAAATAAAATAAAACGTACTTAAAAAACATTCACATATTTGTAATTGCATTGAATATTGAAAAAAGAAGACAGACAACAGAACTGAAAAATAAAAAAAAACGAGGAAAAAACTGAAATGCGTTTAGCGAGCTTCAAATTATTTCAGTCGCAGCCAAAATTAAAAGCTATAAAAAGAAAGTAAAAAAAGCGAATACAAAGTTGCTAAGGAACGAAAGCTACAAGAAGCTTTACAAGAAAGCCTGTACAAGAAAGAAGTACCGGCAAGAAAAAGAAGCTACAAGAAAGAAATACCGGCAAGTAAAAGAAGCTACAAGAAAGAAGTACCGGCAACAAAAACAACAACACGCATTAAGAAGCAACACGACTTCATATATTTTTTTCCCTTATTTATTTGATTTTCCGGAAAAGGCGAATTCTACAAAATATGCAAAGCAGCGAAAAGAAAAATAAATAAATGAATAAAGATGAAAATAAACTTTTGTTCAGACCGAAAACTAACCGAAGTAACCAAGCAACGCGAAACTGACAGCGTCAGGAAGACACCGACAACAACTACAACAACAAAACGTGGAGTAAATATGACGCCAAGCAGCTCAAGTTTTACAAAAGCATCAATGAAGTTGGTATAATTTCAGTAAAGAAAGAAAGAGAGAGAGAGAAGAAGGAAGCAAGGAACGACTGACTGAGTGTGAATAAGTGAGTAATAAAATGTTGAGCTGACAAAAAAGCAACAACATCGTAGTTGGTGGCAGCAGATGTTGCTGATGACGCTAAAAAGTCAGCAATGTGAGCAGCACAAATCGTGATTTTGTTTTATTGTGGACGGCAATGGAATTTGTTGTTGCTTTTTATTTAACTGATGTTGTTGTTGTTGTTGCACAAAGCAAACTAAATCCCAGCTTATTTTTTTATGTACAATTGATGTTTTTGCACCTTGACTACATTTCTAAGTATTACCGAAAGTCAAACAACAGAAAATTACTCGAGTATACTCGAGATAATGTGAACTAATGGAAATCAAGAGACTTTTATAAGTGTTCGCAAAGTGGTTTACGCTATCGAGAGTCCACTGTACACTCAAGTTGAGAAACAAGCGAAGAAATAAGTACAGTATAAGCTCAATAGACTGGCCAACAGCTACTCCAGACACGCTCTACTCCGGATTATTCAGTAATTTATAATTTATTATTTTACTTATAATTCTTTTAGTTATTTTACTTATAATTCTTAATAAGTGTTTTCGTAAACATGATGTATTTAGATAAAGTAGACGCAGGTGCAGAACCAGATAACAATATAAGAATTACAAATATTGCTATATACCGGGGACGTCAATGCTGTTAAAGATTCAGATAAGGATGCAGATAAAAGATGCAGACAGATACATATGTAGACTACAGATAACGGCGCAAATTCGGGCCCAGATAACAGGAAAAAGATGAAGATATTTTTAGATACAGAGAACGTGAATGGAAATAAAGATGCAGATAAAAGATAAAGCAAATAACAACAGATAACAAATTATTCACAAAGATGTTATTGAGAAATCGTATGTAAAATTGTATGATGATAGATAAAAACTGCGATCAGAGTATAAATATAAGCCACGAATACGATCCATAGAAGAGATACTCAATACAATATACCAACAAGAATAAACATACGAGTATTGAATAAAATCATCTGTAATTCCATCATCAAATCAAATCTCAATTTAAACCAATATCATGTTAAATCAAATGAAATCATGAGTTTGAACACAATGATATTCATTACTATACACTAACTACTCATCAAATTACTGATAAAGAGCTCAGATCCTTTGTACTAAAAATCAGTCTCAATCAATCGATTTTTTTATTTTTTATAAAAACCATGATGATTTGCTATACACAACAATAATAAAAATCTATCATTTCTAGAGTTGAACACGAAATTGCATTTCAGGAATTGCTACTCGTTTTGATATATTAGAAGGTGAAGGTTCCTGTACCTTCTTAGGTAAACATCTCCCCTCACCCACCCTCTCAATTTCTCTTCATTCTATCTCTCTCTTTCTCTTTCTATCTCTCTCGCTTTCTATTATAATATAAAAAGCCTTCTATCATAAAAATCCTATACTTTTAATAAAATTCCACGTTGTCATCACAAGCACCAAAGTTCACTATTTCAAGAAGGTAGAAAAACATTAGATGAGAATAGAAGAGATGAGATGAGATGAGTACAGTAGGAGATGAAGTGGGGGGAAGGGGTAAAGAGAAGAGGGATATGAGTAAGAAACTAACGTGTGTACTTATGCTTGAGACATTATAATATAATAAGATGAAGCTAAGGTATTAAATAACCTTTAACCAAGGTTGGTTGGTGTTCTTGTTCTCTCGGTAACGATGATGATGCCGATGATGATGATTCCGATGATGCTAAAGATGTTGATGCCGATGATGCTAAATATGATGATGGTGTTGAGGATGGTGATTGTTATTGTAGATGTGTCTTTGCATATAGTATACAATTAGAATGCAAATGATTGAATGTAGCAAAACAAGAAGAAGACGAAATGCACAGAAGAAATGCTGGAAGTTTCTAGTGTCTGTTGGTGAAAAATTGCGGAAATGGAACACTATTGTAATCAAGTCTCACCAGAGACATGAACTTCTTGTAGGTGAACTTCTTTACATACGTACTTCTTGTAGGTAAAGAATCGTGTTATGCTGCAGGCAACTTAACGGTTCAAGAAGTCTTCTTAATAACCCGGGTAATCAAAGGCGGTGGCGATGGCTGAGAAAATGTTGACGATGATGCCTGAATGAGTGAGGATCCACTCCCTACATATTTAATGATAGATACGGCGAAAAAAAATCAACAGAAAAAAAGTAGCAAAAAAAAAACTGGAAAGAAAAGTAATTAAAATATTTATGAGATTCTCCTCGACTTAAAGGAAAACTTCTTTAAGTTTTGTAAACGAACTGAAGGGAAAATCGCAGAATAAAACATCAAAAGCTATCCTCCTCCATCGCTGGGTCTCTCTCTCTCTCTCTCCCTCTCTATCTCTTTCTTTCCCTTTTCATCTCTCTTACAAACGATTATTTTTAATTATAGTAGTTGATTGTTTAAATGTTTTTTTTTTTATTTGAAGTTTGAGGTTTTTCATTTCTTTGTAGTCATTAAAATTTAACAGTTTTGAAGTGAGCACAATTTTGCAGAATCAATTAGGAACCATCACAACAACAACAACAACAACAACAAGAAATACATTTCCTACTTTTACGTTGATGAGACGAAACGTGATTTTGTTTGAGTCGGTTTCTTTCAAAGTTTAGTTGCGAAGAAGAAGAAGACGACGAACACGAAGAAGACGAAGAACACGAAGAAGATGAAGAACACGAAGAAGACGAAGAACGGAGAAACGTCAAAACGCATTACAATTTTACAGAAAAACTGATTTTCCAATCAAGTTTGTCAAAATATCAACCGGAAATAATATTTTGTTCAATTTAATTAAATTGGTGTTTGTTAGTATTTTATTTTTATTTTAATTTTGTGTTCCTTCATATAAAATCAGAATCTATCAATCAAAAAAGTTCCAGCTCTTGTAATGGCACGTTAAATTAAATGTTGTTGTTGTAAATAATTAATTAGTTAGTAAAAACAACAAAAACAACAACAACAACGTAGAGAGCGTACCAACCAACCAACCAACGAATCAACATTTACAAAAAAATCAATCGTTTTTCTTGTCTGATTGAATTCTTGATATGTTGTTGCTACTAACCGGCGTTGTTAGTCGTCGTTGTTGTTGTTGTTGTTCTTATTGTTCGTGTTGATGTTCCTGTTGTGTTGTTCTTCTTGTTTTTGTTTTTGTTGTTGTTCTCGTTTTTTTGTTGTTCATGTTATTATTATTATTATCATTACTCTTTTATACAACTTTATTGGTAACGCATCATTAAGTTGTTTAATAATAACGTTTAAGTTGTTAGTTTGTATTTCTTTTGTTATTTTCGGATACGTCTGTTAATAGAGTGATTATTTTGTTATTGTTGTTGTTGTTCCTGTTACTGCTTTTGTTGCTATTATTGTTAATATCATTGTTTCAAGAGCTGCAGCGAAAACTAAACAAAAATGTTGAAAAATGTTTCCAATTGAAAACAAAGTAGAAGCAAATAAAACCGGTAACAAAGCCACCAACGCAACGCCACGCAATGCAATGCAACGTAACGTAACGGAACATCATGAAGGGGGAGAAGGAAAACTCGCCGTTTTTTCACAGGCAGTCAGATGCATGGCCAAAAATTGTTATGTTGGTGGAATTGTTGGCAAAAGTTTTTTTAAAATCAAAAAACAACGAAAATAAAAAAATTAATAAATATGAGAGGTAAAGAGAGAGGAGGAGAGAGACCGAAAGAGAGGGATAGAAGGAGAAAAAGTTAGACCATCAGAAGTACAACAACGATTGATGAATGTGAATGGTATTTGAAATATTTACATCCAAGTGTAGTTGAATGAAAATGATTAGTTGCAAGAAACATATGATGATGATGATGATGGTGATGATGATAGTTTCAATGATTAATTTAACGGTGCTGATAAGAATTATAATGATGACGATTAGAGGAAAATGATGATGGAGATGATGATTCTAATGCCCCAAGATGATGGATGGATTTTAGGGTTATGATGATGATTTTAAATGTCAAATGATCTTGAACGATATTAATGATGATTCTTGAGGCCGATGATTATGAATACGATGATATGGAGGACGATGACGTGATGATAATAATTTAACCGTTGCTGAAAAGGATTAATTTGATGATTATAGAGAATTGATGATTATAACGCTGACTACGGTTACGATTATGTTATGGTGGATAATGATGTGGACGATAATGGTGATAGATTTTGATAATGATAATGGAGACGGATGATTTGAGAGGCTGACAATAAAAAAGATTGGCACAGAGATAAAAAAATTAGGAGATGAAAGAGAAATAGGCGATAATAATCTGGGGATTCCCTGAATTACAACAAAATTTATGATAAACGAAAAGAATAGCATTTAAAGAATACTCAAAATCAAAAAAAATATTCGATATTCGTTCATTATTATGATGTATGATTCATAGTTATATATAATTCATTATGGTATATAATTATAATAAGTATCCATAAATTGATTTAGAGTATTGTAATATTTGTTGATTTTTTACAAAATTCTTTTTTTTCATTCGGTGTACAAAATAATTCTGTAGAAATACCTTAATTTACTTTACTATCAATTGATTAAGCTTATTTATCGGTACTCCAAATTAAAAGCCATTAAAAAGATTGCAGAGATCTATGTAGGTTGTGAATAAAATAGGCTGGCAGTATAGAGTACTACAGTCAAGCCGCGTACACAATCGGCGCAATCAACTTAAAAGCTTAGTCAACTGCAACGAGACTGAATTTTATCGTTCCTCGTCGTCGTCGTCGTTATTTAAGGATTAGTTTTTGTAGTTCTTTTCTTGTTCTTGTGTTAATATTTATTCTACACTCGTGGTTATTTTCCACCTGCAAATGTTGCCACTAGTTTTGTTTTTGTGTGACTTAAGAAAAACAAATAAAGTTCTTCAATCGGATTCTATGGTGTCTCCTTCTTTCTCGCTCTGTTTCTCTCACTGTTTCTCTGTCTATCTTCTTCTCGCTCTTCTCCCCTTTTTACACTATCTATCCCTTTCTTTCTCATTGTGTGTCTCTATCTGTTTGTCCATCTGTGTGGCTGATCTCTCCATCTCTCTCTCTGTTATACCTCTATTATTCTTATGTAAAAACATCCTGTTATAATAATTCTGATGGCAACCTACACGTTTATTTTTTTATTTTTCCTTTTTGATTGTTTTCTTTACTATTTTTTAATGTTGTTTTTTCTTTGTTTTTCATTATCATTGTTTATCTTAGATACTGTTGCTTCTGTTGTTGTTATTTGTTGTTTGTTTGAATATTTTTCCTTGAGTGTAGTTTCGACGGCATGTTGGTAAGTCAACCCAACCGCCCTCCACTCCTCCTTCAACACCCTCTAGTCAACCAAGGAGTTGGCTGTCTGCCGTCTGTTAAAATATGAGGGCGTCAACATAAAGTTTTTTGTTGACGATACGGCGATGACTTCCTCAGTTAAATGAACTCAAGTTTTCTTAACGCCGAAAACAAAGAAAAAAATTAATAATAAATTTCCGTTGTGTTTGTTTTTTATACCTTTAGAAGGTGGTTTAGTCTCCGCCGAACACATGACACATGCTTTTATCATTTTATGTGTTTTTCTTATACGCATTTTATTATGTTTTCCTGTGATTGTTGTTGCTTTTTTGTTCTTCATCATGCGTCATTTTTTGATTTTTTCTCTTTTTGTTTAGTCTCATATTTTTTAATTACTTTTGAGTACTGTGGCTTGTCTTTAGTTTGTTTTTAGTTTGTTTTTAGTTTGTCTTTAGTTTCTCTTTAGTTTCTCTTTAGTTTATCTTTAGTTTATCTTTAGTTTTATAAAAGATCGATAGTTTTTTCTATTCTTATGTATCCATATTCTTAGTATCGTTAGTATAACTACCGTTATAACCACATTGCAGTTGCAGTGCCATCTGTTGTGATTTCCTGGCTTTCCTGGAAATAATATCATCGTTGATTTTGCTTGACATGCGAATGAGTGTAAGTAATGAATAATTTAATTTATGTACAATATGCATGCAGTGGTAATTATGTTGGTGTGTGTGAATGAGTGAGTGAGTATGCCACCTCAATAAGAAGTAACAAAGAGAAGACCGAATGAAGCCAGACAATTTAATTATTCCATTAGAGACGTCTGACAGCCGCACCCACAAGAGTCAACCAATAAAGGAGTCACCCGAATCTCAAAGAGGGAATACAGTGCGACCCCGATAGTGCGGACACATGCGGTTTCCGGATTGTAGAATTTAATGACAAATTATAATAATTCACTTCTTTACTGAATCTAAAGGAATTCAAAGAATTCACAATGATTGCCTTTCGGAAAACATCTCTTTTTGTGTAGAAATCAATACAATTTTTGTTTTTTTTTGGAAGCAGGTAGAAAAAAATAACCTGCCAACCAGTTTTAGTATGCAATAAAATAAATAAGAAAGAGTTGTTCATAAATAACAAAAACACCAGCAAGAACTATAAAAACAACAACACGAAAAAGAAGAGGAACAACTGCACCAACCGCACTACCGACAAACTAACCGTATGTTGCTCTGCTGTGGTTGTTGCTGTGGTGGCGGTTGTTGATGGCTGCAGTGGTTGTTGGTGGCTGCAGTGGTTGTTGGTGGCTGCAGTCCAATCGAAACTTCGAAATGTGGAACATAAAAATCGAAAAATATTTGTTTCGATTTTATGCTTCGATGTTCGTTGTTTAAATTGCAAACGAACGAATGAACGAACGAACAAAAGGAAAGGAAAAAGGAAGAAAAAACTCGCTCGATATACGGCATAAAAAACAAGCAACTAACAAAAGTAGACGTTGCAACAGCAGTAACAACAACAACAACATATCGAGTTATACTGCTAAATTACAACAAGGAAAAAAAAAAGAACAAAACAAAATACAAGTAAATTCGCCGGCCGGCGAAAAAGTTTACAATGAAAGGTGAGTTGAAACATTTTAAAAATTCATCATGGCAACAAACAGCAAGTGTAAATTTGTTGTTGTTGTTGTTATTGTACTTGGAAGAGTACTAGTGGTAGTTGTTGTTGTTGTTATTGTACTTGAAAGAGTACTAGTAGTAGTTGTTGTTGTTGTAGTAGTAGCTGTTATGGTTGTAGTGGTAGTTGTTGTTGTACTTGCTTTTGTTCATTAGCGTTGGTTTAAGTGGCTTTTTTTTGGCTCTTGATTTAGAGGAGTGTCGAAAGGTAACCGTAACTTCACAAGATACTCACACACACACAAACAGCTCGCTAATACAATCATAAAAAATTAAGGAGCGCCCTCACCTGCTCAATTAATCCATTCATTCATTCACTCATCCATTCATTCATTCACTCATCCATTCATTCATTCACTTATCCATTCATTCATTTATTTATGCAGTCAGTTTTTTTGGTGTTTATCTTGGCATAGCTTTTAGTTTCTTCCATCAAATAAACATAAGTTATTCGTATTTTAAGTTATTCGACTTTTTATACTTCCCAGAGTATTTCTGAACACTTACATTTTTCAATACATACTTGAAAGCAGCAAAAACAATGGCAATTCCGATTGTCGATCTCATATCGATTCCTCCTCTTCTTTCCGAAACCACAGAATCTAATAAATTTCGTTACTTACAAAGTCATTCACTATGAGTAGTTAAGAAAGCTATACTATGTACTGGCTCCATACTATACAGGATCTGTTAGAACCGATTTCTTTACCAAACTGCAGAACAACTGATATTCTTGGCTAACAGAGTGTTGGCCCAACGAATTGCGAGAAATCATTTGTTGCGGTTGAAGTGTCCATCGACGACGGTGGGTGTTTTTGCGGTTACCTTCTTGTTATGCAACATCTTTGTTGTTCTTGTGACTTAATATCTACACTGTATATACCCTGATACACAATACATGTCGGTACTTTTTGTAATTTAATTACCTGCAAAAAAGTCAAAGAAAGTTATTAAATATTACTTATATTGATACTGTATATTATATTATATTGATTATCATATTATAGTTTATATTATAAAATACTTTATTGATATAAATGTTATAGATTTAAAACCAGAATGAAGATTAACACAAAAACAAAGAAAACGATTCTATCCTAAAGACTGAAAATGAGACTATCACGAAAAGTCCCTCAGTAAAAAATAAAAATTTTAGTTTTATTGTAAATAAATTAATTAATTTAAAATGAGAACACTCACATTTGCACAAACAAATGCTTCATGTTTAGAAAATCAATTGTAGCAACTCTAAAATTCAAAATTGAAATTGAAATTTCAAAATTTGAAAATTGAAATTGAAATTTCAATTTTGAATTTTAGAGTTGCTACAATTGATTTTCTAAACATGAAGCATTTGTTTGTGCAAATGTGAGTGTTCTCATTTTAAATTAATTAATTTATTTACAAAAAAATTCAAATTTTTTTTTTATTTTCTAAAATTCAATTAAAATCGGAATACGTTCGAAGAGGCGTTCGATGAGGTTGATTTCAATAGCAAAAAAAAAACCAGAAAAACCAAGGATACCGAATCAGAAGGCCAGATCTGAGACAATAGATAATGATTGATTAATTTAATGATTATGAAAACACTGAAAGCATTTAAATATAACATACGCACGTATTTCTATAGTTATATTATATCAGAGAGTTGCAAAAACGCGAATTTAACTTATAACGCATTTTATTATTTCATGGTTCATATAATAGAGAGGATGATATCCATATAATAGAGAGGATGGTATCCATATAATAAAAAGCATGATATCCATATAATGATTAACTGAATAATTGATTGAACTCCGGAGACATGTGACTATGATTATGATTAAGAAAGATTTGGGGAAAAATTACCAGAATAGAGCTAGGAGAAAAAAGTCAAAGTTCTGGCAATTAAAAGAAATGTTTTTGTTACTTTTTTTGAATTATTTTATTTAATAAGATCAACATTTGTTTTATTGATTTTATTTAAAAATATTATTACAGGTGTTTCTTGTGTTGTTCCTTCTTAGCGCTTTCTATATCACCCTCTCTGTCTCTCTCTCTCTTCTCCATCTGTCTCTCTCTCTCTTTAGCACGCTCTCTATCTTTCTTTGTCTTTAATAACTGACAATTATTATTATTTTTTATTTTATTTACAGGTTAATAATGAGTCATTGATTTCGATGTTCTTAAAAGCCACACCGTCTTCATTCTTTTTTCGTCATTATCATCATCATATTCATGATCATCGTTATATATTTATTATCAACATTATTAAAATTATCATCTTTATCAATATTATCATCTTTATGAATATTATCATCTTTATTAACATTATCAACATTATTTTATATTATTTTAAAAAGCTATTTAAATCGTCTTAAAAAGTGGCTGCTGTTTTATTTTCGTTCAGAAAATTTGTAATACTTTCCTTGTTATGTGAATAATTTAAAGACTTGGAAATTTAAGCCGATTACGAAGTTATGCAAAGAGAGCAAAAAACTGTATGGCTTTAAAATGAATCGTCTCTGTGATTGTTTTTTTTTCTCCCTTCCTAGTTTTTTTTTAACTGGTGTATGTGGAAAAATTATAACGCTGCGCTAATTTTTTATTTTTCTGCAATTTTTCTTGGATTTCTTCTTTTTTTAGAGCAACGCAACGCAAAGCAACGCATAACGACAACATGACACGACACGAGACGACATAACAGGCCGGATTTAAAAAAAACAACAACAAATAAAAATAAAATGAGGGCGGTTTAAAAAATCTGTCTGTCAGCAGAGTTTTTTTAACAGATTAATTTTCTTTATTATTAAATTTAGTAAGTAAAAATGTTGAATTGTAGGAACTCAAAAACGTCTTGGATTTAAAAAGAAACTATAATATATTAAAATTCTTAGTAATAAAACTTGGAAATTATTTGAAACCGTCAGCCAAAAATAAAGAAGAAGAAGAAGACAAATTAAAGTGTCAATTAATGAGATATCAATCTATCCATCGAAATAAAAGGTTCCTTTATACAGTGTATAAACCTGGATGCAGTCGATAATGCAGTGCGAACTGCACATTATCAACATCAATTAAAGCAACCAGCGGCCAACCCTTTAAAAGCAACGCTAATTTCTGTGATTAAAACTTCTTTAATTAGTGACTGCGGTTATCTAACGAATGAATTAAAAGAAACCAACAACAACCACAACAACCAAGCCTAAGACGGTTATATCGGGTGCAGCACCTTCCTTTCTTTCCTTGAGCGAAGAAGCAGCAGAATTTCATGTCGAATGCAAATGAAAAATTCGACTGCGACATGCAAATAAAATTAAGGAAAATATATAGAAAGGAAGAAAAACAAAAGGAGGGCGCTGATGGTGGTGAGTGAAAAAGTTAACAACGAATGCAACGGAAGCAATGGAAGAAGAAGAAGAGCGTTTGATGTGCTGCCGAACCCGGGAGCTGCATTTTAATTGATTTGGGCAACTTTTTTCTATGCTTAAACAGAGCAGAAGCATGAAAGTCAGGTCGAAGTAAGCTAAAAGTTGAACTAAACTGAAGGCGAACTAAATTTAACTTAAATCGGGTAGAAAACAAAAATAACTGGTGATTCTTTTGGTTCTTTTTTTGGCTAATTGCCCTGAGGAACGTCGTCTGCAATGAGTAATTATTGGCAATTAACCCAAATACACTCTATCAGACAGATACACAAACACATACAGAGAGAGAGATGGAGAGAGAGAGAAAGAGAGAGCACACAGCAGAGAAGAAGAGGCAGCAAAGTTATGTAGTAAAACACCGGTGCAAAATCATGTTTAATAAATTTGAACCTGCCCAAGAACAAGTTGGCTGCCGCAGCCTGCGATCGAGCGTGCTGGCGGCACGTTTGCACTTTTGTTGTTTGTTGTTGCCGCCGAATGTTCATAGTGTACCATTGTTGACACACTTTGTGGCCAGTGCAGAGTCGTTTTTCGTTTGTCTGACCGACCGACGACTGTTCGTCTCTCTGCTCACAAGAAAATTCATCATGAAGTTCCGCAAAAAGAAAGTCAGTCGTTGAACATCGCCGCCGCCGCCGCCGCCGCTTCTGGTTGTTTTTTTTTTATTGTTCTGTTGTTGCCATCTTTTGCTTTGGCCATTTCGAAAACATTTCTTTTTTAAAGCACCGACGTTTCAGCTTATTTATGATTACTAACTTGGCTTAGAAATGCAGTTGAGTTGTCGTCGATTATGATTAAAATGATGCTTTGCTCAGTGGCTGATGCTGTTGCTGCTTCTGATAATCGTTGATCGTTGCTGCTGATCGTTGAGTGGTGACGCTGATTTCTGCTGTTGTTGTTGTTGTGGTTGTTGTTGTGATTGTTGTTGTCCTGGTTTTTGTTGTTGTCTTCATGGTTATTGTGATTGTTGTTAGAGTACACAAGTTGTTGCTTCGAATTGAATTTCTATTCATTAGTTTTAAACGGTTCTCTTTTCCTCGCTTTTTGTGGATGGTTGTTTATTTTAATACAAGCAAAAGAGGAGTAGAGGGAGTAAATCTGTATAAATTCATAGACAGCTAGAGAGAATGAGATAACTAGAGAGAGAGAGAGATAGAGAAAGGATAAAAAGACTGATCGACGCTTATTATTAATGAAAGTTTCTTGTTATTTTATTAAAGATGCACCGGAGGACGAACGTGTGGACAGCCGTAGAGATGGATGTAGAGACGGCCACGGAGATGGACGTAGAGACGAACGGGAGATGACTCTGTAGATATGCCATTAAAAACTGTAGAAAGACCTGAGATTATAAAACGCAACAACAACCATCAATTATTTTTAATGGTGTAAACCACCCAACAACTTTTGTTCAAGTATGATCATGAAACTATTGAAGCTGATGAAAATCGGAGGGTGAAGGGGGCGGGGGAGGGGTGGAAGGAGAGGAGCGAGGGTACTCGTTTGTAACGAGATGAAGTGTGGATTTTCAGCTGGTGATGAAAGCAAACTTGCTTCTCATTTTAACACGAGGTTAAAAACGATCGTCAGGTCAACGATTTTGAAATGATGATAAGAAATGTGATCTGAATGATTTTCGTCAAAAGATTTCCCGTCATTCTTCAAACTCTTTTCAATTGTTTGTCAAAACAATGGTTAGAAAACCTCAAACACTCTCAATAAAGATCAAAACAATGATCAAGTAATCTCAGTGATTTATTCTAGAGTGATTTATTGTACAGTGATTGATTAATGAGTGATTATCGTTTAATAACATTCAACTCTATGAATGATTGCTTTACTCATCCTTTGCACAAAATTTACGTTTAATGCTGTGATTCTGATTCTGTAATTTGAATCTCTTCAGATTTTGTGTAGCTTCATTTGAACCATACTTAGGTATGGTAGTAGTATTTAAAGTAAAGTACAAGGTAGAAATAAAATCACACTTTTTCAACTAAATCCCCGGTTAAGATGTCATTTAAATTAAATGAGGTTAACTGATAACAAAACAACAAGCTGTAACAAAAGCTTATTCAGTTGTTCAACACGTAGTATAAAACTACAAACACACATAACAAAAAATAAATACCACAATAAACTAAAAAAACAAAAAACAATGGATCTCAAAGTGATCGCATATTTACGAGTAACTCGGCACGTGCTAAATAAAAAGATAAAACGTAAATAAAACTTTATATATGTAGCTATATTTAATTTAATAGAATAAAAAAAATGCACAGAGAAAAATAAACCATCTAAAAGTAATGGAATCTTCTTATTGAGCCATTTTACTATGAAATCTTATTAAAACATACAAATCATATGCTTTTTTTATAGAAAAATTACATTCATTGTATAGAGAAAATCGAATTGTCATGAGACAACAGACAACAGGTTAATCTTATTAATTCCCAGAATGATATCATATTTTTTCCCCCCAGCAAAACATGAAATCAATGAAGCTGTTTCTATGAAATTAAATATATGAAATATTCTCGTTATTTGATTCTTTTAATGAGAAATACTTACTACTAATATTAAGACAATAACATTATACTATACTATACAATAATATTATATGATACTATACAATACAATAATATGATATTATACTATATTTTTACTAATAAGAAAGGCAATAATGTTATTTATAAGAATTTCTTATAAAAACTAATAACGAAGCCAAACATCGCGTTATCGTTCAGAACTCATTCACATTTCTACATTTTAATCAGATTTTCCTTATGTTTTTAATGAGACTTCTTTCTTGACTGAAAACCATTGCGAAATCCGATTGTTTTTCTTATATTTTATGTGGTGTGTGGTGTGGCTCTGTGTCGGCGAATGAATTTGCAATGCACAATAATACAACGTAATGAGGTCAAAACTGAGTCAGTGTTTGTGTTATAATGTAGAACTAGCAATGATACATAGCTAGAGAGAAGTTCTTCCTAATTAACTAACTAAATATAGAACCCAGAAAAAAGAAGGAAAAAAACAAAACAGAAAGACGGATGAGGAGATGGTTGTTTTTTGTTTTTAGCAAATAGCTCTATGCTACTACGAGTAAATTACTAATCAATATCTGTATCGCATGCGGCTTTTCTATCGAGTGTAACTAGTAAATTAAACTGTAAATAATACATGAATTAGCAATCGAATGTGATGACTAGTGATGTGTGTTCAGTGAGAAGGTGTGTGGCGAGAGAGAAAAGCACACAACATACAAAATAGTCTACTTACTTGGGAAAAATGACTGAAATTAAAAATCATCCTCCTTTAATTTTTTTTCTTTCTTAATTCACTTAGAATTCATAATAGGTTTATTCTAATTTATTTCATCACAACATTAACAACATACAAAAGACTGAGAACGAACGAACAACAATGAACCTGATTGCTTCGGGTTGTATAATTTTCTTTCAATGTTCCAAATCTTTAAATAGCAAATTTACTATTAGTTGATAAATCGTCTTATCATCATAACTAAAATTTCTGAATTTATGAGGTACCGTCCTCGCTATAAACACATTGTAACTGCAGCAATAGAACTCTTTCTTGGCCTGTTATCTTGTATCTTTGTACTCATAACAAAAAAGTCAAAAGTTATAAGTCAAAAGATGTACATATAACATCTTTTGACTTATAACTTAAGCTATACAGAAATAACTACTACAACTTTTGTTCTATGAAGAAAGATCAGTTTTCATAACATAATACGAAGTGTTTTTTAAGATAAACTTTTCTTTTCTTTTATAGATTGAGTATTTTTTAGATGAGTATCTATGATTTCAGTTATCAACACATACAAGTTATAAACAAACTTAAATGTAAACAAGCAAAACTGAGAACTTCTTTCCTCATTTACAGCATATTATAGCTTCTAGTCTTCAAATTTATAAAGTGTAAGTATAATAACAATAACAACATATACACTATTTCTAATCTGTACTTCCATATAATCTCTATTTTTATTCATCCACAAATTTAAATGCAATCGATGTTTTCCGGAAGTTTTGTACAGAGAATGAATTTAAAGATTTGTTACTTACTTGTTTACTTATTATTTAGTTTTTCATTTAATATTTGTTAACATTTATTATTTATTTAATATTTACTGATTTATTTACACGATTTATACTCGTAGTTATAAGTACAAAGGCTGTAGTTATGAATTTTGTTTTATTAAAAATTTTGTCAATGATTCATTGACAAAAAATCACTGATAACAATGAACTGGTTAGTTTCAAGCGAAAGTTTCTAATAAATAATTATTACAAGTTTTTCACTTAAAAAGAAAATGCTTTTTCATAACTAGTTATAGCATTTGTAGCATAAATTTTTAGTATGTAACGCGATGTCAACTCATAGTTAATTTACATTACAATCGAGTGAAAGTCACCAAGTTTTTAAAATTAATTTCAAAAGGAAACTTCATCGATAAGAAAGGTCAACGCTTAACCCTTAACCACCCTACGCAGATTAAACAACAGATACAACATGGAAATCATATAAAAAATCTACTATTTCATTGAAAATTCATATTCTTTCATTGAAGTTTCATAAACCTCACTACTTTACAAGTTGTTTGCTTAGCAAAGCATTTCCACAGAATTTGTTTTTCAAAACAAAACAAAACAACATAAATTATGTATTTTTTCGCCCCTGTAATTCGCACATCTTTGTTTATTATTCTTTATTTAAGTATTTCTTCTTTATCCAAATTTAGTTGTAGAGCTAAAGATAAAAAGAAATCAAACAACACTCGATGATCAAACCATCTACAAATCTAGCCAAAAAAGATTTCAAAATGACCTAAAAGTCTATTCTTAAATAATTTCATTCAATTTACTTATAAACCCTTGCATAAAACTTACATAAAACCGACTTAAGCGCCAACATTTTGAGAAAATAAAAGAGTACTCTATACAGTAATGTTTTTAAAGTATTTTTTTATGTTTTCCTTTTTTTCTCGATGTTTTTCTTACATTAATAATTCGTTTGTAATGTAAGGATATAATATAACATTGGAAAGTTTTCGGGTCTAATTTTTATTTTTATTTTTTTATTTAATTCTGTTTTTTCCGAAGTCCTAAAAAAGCCATATTTAATTAAATTATAAAGCATTAAAAGCTGATTCATCACTCGTACACTCACAAAGTTAGATTCTCACAGCGTTGTGACTGTGATTGGGTGCTGTAAGTCGAGGAAAACAAGTAGCAACAACAGTCGATTCTAGACTTTTAAACTTGACATTGAAAAACAAGAGAAGAAAAAGACTTTTCTACGTTGTAGTTGGAAATAAATTAAAATTCAATAAAGAAACCCCAATCAATAGACGGAGAAGAAACCTTCTCAAGTGGCAAAAATTAATTTGATTTTTGTAAACAGTTCGCAAAAGAGGAAAATACAATCAATAGACTTGTTTTCTACATTCTATAGTCAAAGTAGAATAATAAACATGATGTAGGTAGACAGATAGATAGTAGATAAATAGATAGATAAATATTGGATACGTACTTGTTATTTCAAGGTTTAATATAATCTCCTATTGTAGATTTAAATTAATTAAAGCGAGTATCTTTGACCATCAAAAAAGTCAGTTTTAGTTTCACTTTAGGTTTCATTGGAAGATATAATTTATGTATAATATTAATTAAGGGCTTATATTTTAGATTTTAAAACTTATTTTATAGATCATTCGTTATATTATATTGTAAATGAATCATTTAATCGTTAACAGTCATCAACCAGAGCCGAGCGGGGACCCCAAATTCGATGATTATATGACCACACAAGGTTTTATTATGCGAGACATTCAAAAGATAATAAAATAGATAACTTAATCTAAATTAATCAAAATCCTGATAAGTTTTTGATTAAAATTAGAAGAGTGTTTATACTACACTATAGTATACTAAGTATAGTAAAAACTACTGAATTTAAATAATGAGTATAAAAACCCCTCCCATCACTCTTTTATTCTCATTCCCACTTATTTTTTAATCAATAAAATGCATCGGCCAACACATAAAATTGACAAAGAAATTTGAACGAGGGTCGTTTTGTGCCAGTTTTGACCATGAGTACTACTGAGTATCGAGGTCTAGCGGCTGGAGGCAGCGAGATCTATAAACATAAACCAAGATTGTTAGCCAAAATTGTTGTTGTTGTTGTTTTATGTGAAAAACTGCCATAAGGAGTAGTTAAATAAAATAGTGAATTCGAATAAAGTGGGGGATTTTTTGTTGTACCCTTGTTAGCAGTTTCTATATAATGTTTTTGTGTTGAAAATAAATTTGAAAAAATAAACACAGCATCAAGAAAAACGACAAAATGTACGACATCCGTTGAACTTACAACTTTTCTATTGTTGTAGTCGTTGCAAAGATTTTTTTGTAGTTTTGCAGCAAAGATTTACAATAACCATAAAATAACTCTGAACATTAGAGACAAGAAAATCTTAACTTGAGCATGCATGAGAATTCCACAATATCGAAGAGGAAGGAGATGAAGGAGAGCAAGAAGAAGAAAAAGAAGAACAACAAAGGAAGCTGTACAGAAGTACTACTGTACAGAACAAAAGGAAAGCTCATAAAGAAACACGAGAAGAAGAACACCATTAGTAATAACAAAAACAAGAACAAAAACAAGAACAAAAACCAGAACAAAAACCAGAACAAGACCAACACTATAATAATATTATTTGACTGCAGAAAGTTAAACAAAAAACTTAATTGCATTTGCTATGAGTTATGACAGCAAATGAAGAAGTTTCATATAACTTGGCTTTTTAGTAAGTTGTACTTAGTTATGGGGAAAAAAATATATCTAAGAGGAACAAAAACAACAAAAAAACCAGTAAGAAAGCTATATTCGGCCTGGCCGAATCTTAGATACCCTACACCTAAAAGCTTTGAAAAAAATTTAAAAGGGGGGCGTAGTAAGGGGGGCGGGCGTGGCGGTCCACTCTGGGCGGCACGATGTCGGGGGTGGCAGTTGTGGAATTCAAGTAGTGACTTATTGAATTCTATGAATTTTTGGGGCTGCAAGTTGATTGACCGTCGCGGGCTCCATGAGTCCTAGCTACGCCTCTGTATAAATAGTAGGCGTGGTCATTACCTTTTTGAAAACAAAATAACTAGTTTAGTTATTTTATTATTGTATTCAAATTTAAACTTTATTTCCGTGGTAATAAACTTGTTTTCATGAGCTATTCTGTATTCATAAGTAGTGTAAAAGTGGGCGGACCGCACCCAGTTTTGATGTAATAATGTTTTCTTGGTAAACAAGTTGTTATCTAAAGTTTTATTCAGGAAGTTCATATATTTAACAATATAACCCTCTTTTGCCTGTGTAACCTAAAAGAGGGCGGATCACGCCCATATTTGGGTTATTAACGGATAATGCTACTCTATACTCAGGAATGAAATTTTGTTGTCATAACTCAAAAACGAACGCTGATATCACATTTTTACTAAAAAAGAGGCGTGGTCGTGGACCGATTTTGCCCATTTTCAATACCAACCTGCACACCACAAGAAACAATATTTCTGCAAAATTTCATTACGATATCTTTACCGGTTCTCCTGTGATCGTGATTTCAACAGACAGACAGACAGACAGACAGACAGACAGACAGACAGACAGACAGACAGACAGACAGACGGACGGACATGGCTAAATCGACTCAGGAGGTCACGGTCATCAAGAATATATATACTTTTCTATACCTATCGTCTCTATTTCTATGCGTTACACATTTCGTGACAAAGTGAATATACCCTTAACCTTAAGGTGTAGGGTATAAAAAGAGAGAGACAGAGAAAGAGAGAGAGAATGACTGAAAAGTATTGCATTTGGAATTAAAATGCTTCAGACATAAATAAGTACAAAATAAATAAAAACACCAGCAAATAAACAAACATAACGTAATAAAAAACATAATAAAATGAAATTCCAAAAAATGCTACCAATAACAACAACAGAAAAAGAAGTAGCAGTAAAACAAGTGTCAATGATTGATGCTGGAGTTGATGATAAATATTGCAGATGTTCTCCAGAACGGGCCAATGACACTTTCGCCGAGACAGAGACGAACAACAGCAACAGCAGACTTATTGTTCCATACAAAGTTTTTGTTTTTCAGTCATTCGAATAAAATTATATTCCACAACTAATAATTTACTATTTCTTTTCTACTCCTTTCAATAAAACATGAAACTTTGAGAAACATTGAATATTTAATAGTAATTTTAAAAAGAAACTAGCCAATGGCTCACTCTTTATAATTAATATTATGTAGATGACTTGTATAAGACTCGTATATATCAAATTTTTAATTTAATGTACATATGTTTTAGTATAGTAAGAAACTCATTAAATGAAGTGGTTTCTTTTCTGAGACGAAATCATGATTAGAAGCTATAAAATCAGCCAAACCAATTAAGTGAAACCCACCCACAAAAGATAAAAAAATAAAAGTAAAGCCACAAAAGATTTGAGCAAAGAGTAACCACCGCCGCCAACGGATTATTTATGTTTCCCCAGGTAACCAGGGCAGGTCAGAGATACGTTACACTGACTAACTAACTAAGAAACTAGCTAAATAATTGCGTATAGAAATTCTGGGAGAACGAACAATGAAACAACCAACTCCAATTCACTCCCCCCCCCCCCACACCCCTCGAACCGCACTTCCTGCACTTATCTTGAGGTCGCTTAAAGTGTGATGGAGGCGACGGCGGCGGTGGTATAAACAAATGTTATGAGAAGCAAAAACATTGGGAAAAACAATGCCAAACAAGTGCAAGAATGCATGTCTTATCAACAATGAAAGCACCAACAGAAAAGGGAGCAGCAACAACATCAGCAGCAACAACAGCAGCGGCAACATCAGCAGCAACACGAATGAGGCCAATACATCAACCGATGAGAAGTGCTGCGAGTGAGTAGGAAGTGTTAAATGGGTGAAAAGAAGGTGCCACCGTGAGGAAGTACTAGAAAAATAAAATACAATAGATAAGAAAGGAAAAATCAAAGAAACAAACATTCAAACGAACAGAGAAAGAGGGAGAGAGAGAAGGAGGGAACACAAATAGACACACGAAGAGACAAATAAGCAAATGAACAAAGACACTAAAAGAGGAATGAAGACAACTTAAGTAGGTACCTTGGAGAATAAGAAGAGGAAGACGAAGAAGAACCATCATACAGGATATGAAGAAAATTCTGCACTATAATAATTAAATATTTCCGAGGTTAGAAGATTGCAATGCAAGGCTACCGGCCCAGCCCAGCTTAGCCCATCCCGATCCACCATTCGACCGACATCTTGAAGGTCTACAATTTATGATAGGAAGGCAAAAAAATATGTGAGATGAAAAAAAAAAACATTGACAGTCCAGAAAAACTGGAAATGTTAGTCAGAGTAGAAGAGAGGAAAGGCAAAAAAAGTGATGTTTGTCATTCGATGCAGTAAACTCTCGAGCGAATACATTAACACAAGGATGTGGAATGCATGAGCTGGTAAGAGGAACAAACAGCCAGGCAAACGAACAGGGCGAACAGGCAGAAAGACTGACTGACAGACAGAGAGACAAACAGACAGACACACAGGCAGACAAACAGGAAGACAGACAGAGAGACAAACAGAGAGACAAACAAACATACAGACCGGCAAACAACATTCTTATAACTAAACAACAATACAGTGTGTTGCACTACTCGCAGTTCAATAAATTCCAAACGAATGGAGAAACCGGTAGAGAAGCAGACGAAAAGAAAGGGCAGAAGAAGGAGGAAAGGCATCCTTTGGCTTTGAGAAAGAAAAGGAACCACAATCACCATCACAGCCACTTCCACGTGCGTTGGCAAAAAAAAGAGTGTTTGCCCGAATGGTGCAGAGAAAAGAAATGCATCACACTTCATTTGAGATTCCGAACCAACGACGGATTCATAGCCAGACAAACGTATGCGGCATAAAGAATTCCATGTACAGAAGTCCATGTAAGTTCGTGTTTGTATATATATTTGGCTAGACATTATTGATATTTTATATACAGTCAATGGAACATAATATAATAAGGTAAATAACCACATAAGAGTATATTCAAACATTATCTTTTATAGGGTGGGCCATTTACTGGTTTCTTTTTGAATTATTTAATTCAATTTATATAATTTATTTAATTAATATAATTATCTAATTCAAAAAGAAACCAGCCGATGGCCCAGCGTATATAATTTCAAGAAATCTTTTAATATCATAGATTATCATTGACAACCATATTTTATTATAATAAAAACGTGGAGTTTAATCGAATTTCAAGAATAATAATTTCGGAATTTAGACAATTATTCAGAATTTTAATTGAAGCTTCGTTTACGCTTATATTCCGTATAAGTAAATAATAATCTATTAGCTATAAGTAAATATTTATAATGAAGCATCAGATAACCATACAACAAAAACAAATATTATATGAAAAGAACCCGTAAACACTCTAGAACGAAAAAAAGAGTGAAGATGCATCCAGTTTCTAAAAAACAACGAACAGGTAGAAGTTATACACAGGTAAACGTTGATAATACGCTGAATAAATAAAATGCAATGACGACAACGAAAAATTATGGAAAAAGGCAAATAAAAATGGAACTAAATAAAGGCAGAAAAACAAAACCAAAAATGGAACTAAGAAAAAGAACGTAAAAGGAACGAATGAAGGGGACAAAGTAACTAAACAATATAGGAATAAAAAAAGCGTACTATAATAAAACGAAAGCGAAATACAATCAGCGGAATATTTTAAGCGGAATAAAGTGAGAAACCATGCGAATGTATTCTAGATAACATTCTTGTTGTTGTTGTTGTTATTTTTGTTTGTTTTTTGTTTAAACGAAGTGGCAACACCACCACAGAGAGAACCAGTCTTCAGTCCACCTGTCGTCATTTTATTTAGAATTCTTCGCAAACGTTTGGTTTAAATTTACTCTTCTTTTGTTTGGTTCTTGTTTTTCAATTCGTTGTTGTTTTAGTGTTGTTGTTGTAGTTGTTAGCGTTGTTGTACCTACTATTGTTGTTGTTATAATTGTTGTTTTTCTTTTGTTCTCTTTTGTTTTGTTTTAATTTTCAGCTGAGATGATGATGATGTTATTACAACGCATTGAAATTCAAGGAAACATAAAAAAAGTGGATAGAAACTCGATAAAAAAACTTCAAAAGAAAAACAAAATAAGCAAAAAATATTAAAAAAAATTAATAAAAAGAAAATAAGAAGGAAATAAAATAAGAAGGAAAAGAAATAACAAGGAAAGAAATAATGAAGAAAAGACAACAAGAAATAAAGAAAAAATTAAAATAAAAAACAAGAAAAAATAAAAAGAAATGAAATAGTAAATAAAAAAGAAATAAAAGTAAAATTTCAAAAAATTAAACATAAAAAATAAAAAAGAAATCAAAAGCAAAAGCAAAGAAATATAAAAATCATGCGATTAAAATATTATGCTGCGCTCAGCTTAAATCATAGTTTCGAGCTTAAATGAAGTGGTTATTTTAAGTTAATGCAGCTGTTTTAATTACATGGTTAATATTTTTCGCAGACGTTCATTATTTATGCATTTCATTTTTGATATCTACTAAACGCCAGAGTTCATGAATAATATTGTGTCTATGGACGAGTATAAATTCATGTACAAACCATTGCAGTTTTTTATAAAAATACTAACAGATATACAAACATATATAAGTACATATTTTAATATCAAATTAGCATAAAATAATAATACATGCGTAATGAAATCTTTTCCAAAGAAATCGAATGCATTTTTTAATTCATCACAGATTAAAGTCAAAAAACTTTATTATGGAGATTCAATTTAATTATTATTATGATTGTATGCATGTTTGTGTTTTATTTTAAAATTAATCAAAGATAAAAGAAAGTTACAAATAAAATATCTTAAAACATACACATAAATTCGTAAAACAATCGAGTTTTCGAGAACTGATCTCTTTTGTGCAATTTTCTTCCCTTTTGCCTAAGGATTAAATCCTATTTTTCATCACTTTTCACCTTCACAAGTTCAGGTTATGCAAATATGTAGTTTTCACTTAATATTTTCATTCATGAAATCCTAAGAAAGAAAAAGAATTGCTACAACTCGCGCTAGCTTTAAAAATAGAAGAGCAAAATCCACCCTCTCAGGTCACACATTGAAAGCTTTTCAAGGTGGTGGCCGGGTTATTCGCGTTGCAGCATCCTTAACACACAAAACTGCCGTCTGTGCGATTCCGTTACTCTTAGGCAGAACCAACCCCAGACATGAAGAATCGTACAAACGATGCAAAGAAGGAAATGTTGACCGAGCGAAATGAGCAGGACTACATACCTTTTCGAAGCGAAAATTCCTTTGAAGTCGCAGTCGCAGCTGATGCTGGCTGCGCTGCTGTGGTTGGACGTATGCAGGACTGGTTTGTGAGCCGCCTAAAAAGTTACTGGCTGGCTAAGCATTCGTGCCTACTCAGGTGCATCCCTTTCCCCTCTAAGAGAGGACCGAGCTGCATGCTCCACGGGCTTTTTTCTTCTTTTCAAATAAAATTTGCAGACGTTGAACGCAAAACAAAATTGAACACAAAAAAAATGTTAAAACATAAAACACTATGCGCACGCCGGCAGCGCTGCTTTCGCAAATCAAAAGCACGAAGGAAAAAAAATACAGACAAGAAAATGAGAAGAAAAATACAGAAACTTCTTGTGTTGGTTTGGCGTTTTCTGGAATTGTTTCTTCTTTTCTTTTTTTTTTTAAACTTCACCAACTTTTTATTTTCTTTGAACGCAACACGGAAATCTGTCACGCGTTTCTTTTATAATCAAAATCTTTGTAATTTTCGCGCTTAGTGGTGTTGCTTTAATTTAATTACATCTAACAAACTCATTCACTACATAAAACAACAAAAATTCGACTACCGAGCGACAACGACCTTCACTTAACGCTCATCCAGGTTTCACTGTTAAAGGAAAACTGGAAAAAGGTTTGAAAGAAACGAAAAACGTTGCACGATTGGCGTTGATGTTTGTTTGACATTCACTGCATTGAAGTTGGATGCGATTTCAGGTTTGAATGGGGTACACACACTCACGTAACACATAACGACAGACCTCAAAGTTGAGTACAGAAAATTATTAAACAGGCGTAAAATGAAAACACAGGGTGAATCCACATATTTTATGTGCAGATACAGATTACAAGATGAGGATACTCACTAAAGAGTATATAAGGACACGCAAACTCAACAAAACGCAAAGCAAGTCTCATTAATTTTCATTCGAACTGGTACGCATGTTACATGGTACATGATCTATGAATAAAAATTTAAGAATTAATAAACTGGGACAAATTATTAAAATACATTTTTGAGCACCATCTACTGTAGGAAATTGCAGCTCAAAATACAATAAATTAATTGATAGCCAGCCGTTGAAATGAAAATGAAACACGAAGGTGTATTTCTAAACTCATCTTAAATTTCAGTTCAACTTAAACTGCAAAAGTAGATCTCAAAAAGATGATGCTTTTTGGGAAACAGTGGTGGAGAAATCGTATCCAATTTTTTGGTAAATTGGCGAATCCGAAAACAACAAATATGAAGAGAATGAAAATGTTATTAATTAATATATAATAATAATAATAGTAATAATTAGAATAGAAGAAACGTTTTTTATTTCAAATTACACTTTATATTACAATTACATTAATCACAAGTTCATTAGATTAAAATAAATCGACCAAAACTCAATTTATAATGAATTATTTTATTAAACTTATTTTAAAAAGATATTAAAATTATTAAATATAAACACAAAAGATCAAAAAATCGACGCTATATAAAAAATAAAAAAACCGGTAAAATCGCTAGAGTTACGTGTGTTTTTGAGAATTCAGAGAAAAGTATTTGTAGAATTGCTGCGTTTTAGTAGAAACAACGTGCCACCGAAAACGACAAATATTTATGGTTTGTGTCTTTATTGTTTTTTATGTTTTAAGTCGAATCTTGGAACTCAATCGAACAATTCACAATAACATATAACAAATTCATTCTGAGCCGGCGTGATTCAAGGGTTTGTATCTGCACTAGAAATGCCGCCTGCTTTTTCTAAAAAAAAAAAACAAAAATCCAACAAACACTTCTGTTAAATATTAAATAAAACCAATCAATTATGATTTTGAATTTCTAAGATTTTTTGCTGTTGTTTTATTATTTTTGAGTTGAGAATATTTACAAAAAGATTGAATTGAAATATATTTGAAAAGGATTTATTTACAAAGTTAAAGTAACCCATTTTTCACCCCGCCCCACCCGGACTCTACGGTCTTCTATCGCTCGTTTTCCAGGCTAACATCCATCAACTCTGCCGTTATTTCAGCCTTCGTTTTTCGCTCGTGTGGAAAGTGTTGTTCTTGTAGCTGCTGTTCATCAGGACGAATGTTGAAGCTGGTTGAAGAACTGAGATTAAGTGATCCGGCGAAGGGTTTCGGCGTCGTGCTCGTCGTTGCTTGATCATCGGTTGTTGTCTCCGCTTTGGTTGTGGTTGTAGAAGCCATTTTGTACAAAGCTTGCAACTGCTGGAATGCTTGCTCGGCCATCGCTGGTGGCGTTGGCAGCACTGGCTTCTTACCGTTTTGTGCAGATTTTTGTTTGTTGTAGTTTTTTGTGGGTTTCTTTTGATTTTCGTTGTTCATATCCTGGGACCAACTTTGCAACCAACTTGATGCCGTATGTTCAGCAGATTCCCCTGGATTCTTTTGTTGTAAATCGAGTTGTTGTTGTTTCTCTTGTTGTTCTTGACGCAGGAGTGCCTTTAGTAATTCCTTTCTGTTAACCTGACGTTTGCTAAAGGATGATTTTCCGTCCTTATCGCCGATAGGTTGCGTCTCCTTCTGTGGCCCCAACTCGAGGAGAATCTGAAAGTCCGCATGATCGCCGAGACGAAAACCGAATCCGAGGCGTGAATCGGTGCCTATTGAGGAAAAACACGGTAAATTAAAAATGAATTTTTTTGTTTATAATCTTTGCTTTAGGGAAACCTTTTTTAATCGGCGGAATGTTCGAGTATATCAATGATAGGAGGGAGGGAAACTCTTGTGGCACCACCAACGATTCAGATGAAGGAACTGAAAAAATGCGAAGAAAAATCAATGGAATTAAATTAAATTTGAGTGTTAAATTAAAATAACTTCATAAAAAACTAAAAATTTGATTAGCAATCTACAGCAATTCGATCCACTGTAACTGTCCAAAAAAAAAAATTTATTTCATACTTAAACCCTAATTCGAATAACGAAGAGAGCCACATTAACGAGTTATTGTGCAATCTTCAAGTCCAGTTAACGAGATACGAAATGAAAAAGAAACCGCTTGTATTTTGATGAATTACAGTTTTTCTTTTTACTGTTTTACCTTTTATTGGCTTGTTTTAAATAAGTTTTGTTTGTTTCTTTAATTGTTATTAGTTTCCAGCAAAATAATCGGGTTTGTAGACTGGTTTGATTAGTTTTTAGATTAGTTAAGTGAGTTTTTAACTCGCGTTTCTTCTGCTGCTTCTATTCCAACAACAAAATAGCTAAAAAATGTATGTTTTGCTGCAAGAAGTTGATTGATTTAATAAATATATAAACGACCTTGACACAAAGCCACTAAAGACAAAAGTGTATAGAAAAACAACAACAAAAACAACACTAGAAATACGTATATTCGTTTATTTCGCGAATGAGTTACTTCAAAGTAAATCAAATGTTATTCAAACTACTCAAAAACCGGTATTCGTCGATTAACTTTTGATTGATTTGGACAGAGTTGAAATTGGCTTAAAAATACAAACCCAAATACATGGAAATACAACGCTAAACGCTAGATACTACTTACGACAGCTGAAGCCCACTAACAGCAGTGACAGCAACAACAACAACACCGGCCTCCGGCTGACGGCGTCTACAGTTTTTTGCGATTGCGACATGCAAGCGACGGCATTTAAACTCTGCAGAGTGGAAGAAATCGAAACACGAAACACGAGCAGCGGGAAAACTCTTTTGGATAAAAAAACAAAATAATAAAAGGTTAAACTTTGTTTCAGAAGAAGGTATTTTATAGTAAAAATTAGTAAATCAAATGGAAACATTGTTTTATAAGTGGACACATGAAGAGAGAAGAGTGGACACTTGAACAACATGTATTTCTACATATGGACACATTTATTTCTACATATGGACACATTTATTCCTAAATGAACACATTTAATTTTATGACGCAGAGGAAACACTGGTAATTATTGTAACATTTTGATGGGTTTTTTAAATCATTTCCTATTAAAACACGGTTTTTAAGGACGTTTTTTTATTATCCAACTGAACAACTTTTTTTTTTTTTGCTTAAATCGTTTTTCACCAATCGTTGAGTTGTTTTTGTAAAAAATACCGCAAAACGATGAGGTTGGTCACCATTTTTTGAGGTTGGTCAGTAGCGCCGCTTCGGAGTTCAAAATTTGACACACTTTTATAGGGGTATGTGTGTGTGTGTGTGTGTATGAGTCTGTGAGTCATGCAGTAGCAGCTTCATGCTTAACTTCATCAACTGATTGTTAAATATTCATTTAGTTGCAAAGAAAAGAGTGAGTGAGAAGGTATGATGTTATATTTGTTGTTGTTTTCACTAAGCTTTGCCTCGCTTTGGTTTTGTTTGGTTTGGAAATCACTCTCACTTTTGAATCAATGGTTTTTGTTTTATTATTTCTACTTGTTGTTGTTTTTCTTATTACTCGCTTTTGTTGTTTTTGTGTTCTGTTTGTTGTTGTCTACAGTATTGAGTGTTAAATGCTCTTGCAGCGCGTTTGTCTCCGCTTTTTTGTTGTGTCTGCACTGAATTTTTTTGTCAAGTTTTTTTTGCTCTTTTTTTGTGTTTTTTTATTTGGTGTTGTATAAATTTCAAAATATGTTTAAAATATTTCTTTACAAAAACAAATACAACAACAATAATAACAGCATAAAAAACGCTTTAACATGTGAGGTTAAAAAACAACAACAAAGTGATCACTTTAAAAAATTTCAAAAATTCGCATAAAAAAAAGAAACTTCAAATAAATACAAAATTCCAACAGAAACAGCAAAAGAATAAAAACAACAAATTTTAAAGACTTGCATTTAATAAGATTTTTCTTTGTTTTGTAAATTTGTGAATTTTTTTCGTTGCTACTTTTTTTTGTAAATTCTTTTCATAAGTGACCACTTTTTGTTTTTTTTATTTTTGGGGCTTTTTTTTGAGGTTTTCCGGCTCCTTTCGAGTTTTCTTTATGATTCTTCTAAGCTTAAAAAATGTTTTTAAATGTTTTTATAGTCTCTTTTTTAGCTTTATATTTTGTTTTAGAAAATGTTTTTTTAATATTTTTTCTCTTTGAAGTTTTCTGTATTTTTTTTAAAGTTTCTTAATGATTTTAAAAAATTTTATTTATGATTTTTTCTTTTACAATTCTTTATGCTAGCTTAAAAGTTTTCTTTTGTTTATTTTCGTTGATTTGATTTTATTTGCAATTTATTACAGATACGGTTCTCTGATTCGGTTAATTTTGAGCTTAATTTTGCGCAAACAAACAAAAAATTCAATCCATTCAAAAAACGCGTCGGTGCAAAAACAATTTCAACGCACAAACCAACCTCTTCGACGCTGCGACTGACGTTATACTAAATTTAGTGATTTACTTGTTGTTGAGCAAAAGCCATGGCAGCCAGTGTTGCCGCTGCTCTCAAATAAAATGTGTCCTCTGCTTCAGAAAAATGTGTTAATTTAGAAATAAATGTGTCGCTCTGTAGAAATAAATCTACATCTTTCGAGACAAAATCTGTCACACGAAAAGAATGTGAAATATGTGTCCATATGTGGACACATGGCAACACTGGTGGCAGCAGCGGTTTTTCGATGTTTGTTACGTTGTCTTTTTTATTGTTGCTTCAACGATTTGTTTTTGTTGTAGGAGGGAGGAAGGAACGCAGTTGTGTTTATAATTTTTTCGCTTTGCATGCTTTTGAGTTTCACTCTCGCTTTTGTTGAGCTCAGCTGTTGTTGTTCACCTGTTAATTTTGAGCTTTTATGTTTTTACCTTTTTTTTTGTTTGTCTTTTTTTCTATTCATTGTTTATTGTTGTTTTTATGATTATTGTGTGATTTTTAAACCAGTTCTGACAGAAAAACCATTTAAACAAAAAACCACTTCAAAGCAAGGTTTTTCAAGCTACGATTTAGTGTCAAAGTTCCTGTTCTTAGTTTAGAGTCGAAAAGGTTAAAAATAAATATATAAAATTGTTTAAACATATCTTTATTAACTTTGTTGTTGCAGTTGTTGTTATTTTATTGTTACTCATGTTGTTATATCATTCGACATCTACTCGTATGTCTTTTTTAATATGCTTTGAAATGCGCTACGATGAAGGCTGAAATTTCGAATGCAAGACGAACGAAGAGCTCAAAAATTAATTAAAAAAATTAGCTAGGAATTTCGTATAATTAAGCTCAGTTTTTTTCTCATTATGTTTAAGCAGAAACCCGAAAATATTCTTCTATTATTTAAGTTGCAAATTTAGCGAAAAATAAGTATGCAAACAATTAAAACTGATATAAGCAATAATTACTTAGTAAATATAATTTAGCGAGTTACATTTAAAAAAAATAATAAAAAAAGAAAAAAATAAGTCTGTCGTCTTCTGTGACGTAACAACGCAACTTCGCTGCTTACAGCATCTTCAAATAATTTTCACCTGTTGCGCTGTATGCTGGAGGAATGCGCAACATTACGTTATATGAGAGTTTGTTGTTGTTGGTTTTCCTTAATAGTACACACGCGTTAAGGGGTAAAAAAACGGTAAAAATGCTGACCATCTCTGTTATTCATGTTGTTGTTGCTTTTGTTTTACACTCCGTTGCTCAAATATCAAATGTAAGTCTATCAACCTTTTAGGGAGTGTCTGTATTTAGATGTCTGCATATCTGTCTATATGTTTGTCTGTCCGCCTTTTTTGCTTGTCCGCTTCTTTGGTTCACGTATCATGAATTCTGTAAATTTTACATTGCATACTTTTAGACATGTTGATAAATTATTAAACGTAGATTTATCATCTTAAATCAACGAGAAAAGTCGCCATTTTGAATGTAATAATGATTGTAAGCAGTGAAGAACTGAAAATTTGAATTGAGTTTAATTTATTTAATTATATCATTATTTTTCATAGTTTCTCATCCAAAAAAGTAACCTAAAAGAATGCTAACAGTTAATTGAATGACGTTCTCACAGTAATCGCCAAAAATTGCATACTTTTAGGATATTTTTTGATAATTCCACGTCGCGGCGACAGAAAAAAATCAACGCACGTTACGGACTTAATTTATTCCATTTTGGATCGTGTGTAGAATTATTAAAGGTTGCCAGAGTTCGTCATAAGAAAAATATTAACAAAAACCTTTCGCTTTTATTTTTGTTTAAAATGCACTCCTCTATAATTTTTAGTGTATTCAAGAAGAAGTGAGAAAAATGAAAATTCAGCATATTTTTTGAACGTTTATGGATTTTTATTTAAGATATATAAATAACATTACAATCTAACTATAACAAAAATAGATATACACATATGTATATATATTTCAGCTCAAAGAAGATGCCAGAATGTTTTTCTTTATGAAGAATGTTTAAGTTAAGAATATGTATGGTTTTCTTTACAAAAATATTGTTCTTTACAAATCTTTGTTTGTGATTCTTTCTACTCTATTGTATGTGAATTCATTGATCACTTGAATATTGATAATGGTTCTTTTTAACTGGACACAAAAAGTGACAAATGGAAAAGAAAATCAAAAAAATATCATCTACGTACATATTATAGATCAACTAAGATATGAATTTATATATTGTATATAAAGTAAATTCCTAAGCAACGATTTATTATTGTTTCTACAACAATACAATTTTCGATGCTCTTTTTAACTATGAACTACTAAACTGATGGGAGGGTGTGAGTGTTAGTGTGGGTGTGTGTGTATGGAGAATAAAAAAATAAATGGGTTTTCTATAAACTCTACATTTTCGAAACCTTTCGTATTTGTTTTTTGGTATTTGTGGTTCTTCTGCTCGTGGTTCTTCTGTGGTTTGGCTGACACCCGCTCTTTTTTCAGGCCCTTTTTTTCAAGGAAGTTCGTTCGATCTTACATTTTATTCCGTATTAATTGCTTTCATAATAATGACTGCTGGCACACTGTTGTGATTTCTGTTTAAATAAGGTTCCGTTTGGTTGAAGCATGTTCAGCGAATTCGGAACTCGATCAGGGAAGCCAGCCAACTCCGGCGTCCACGCCATCATCAATGCCACGTGAAGACGACGTGTGAGACGAGCAGATAACACATGGATACGACGATGCTGCCAAGCATGACGGGGAAACCCACTCTGTTGGAGAAGGAAGAATAACATCAGTATAAAAACCCTTACAAATTATTTTGGGAACATTTTGAAATCGCCCACATACTTGAAAAACTCTAGGAATGTGAATTTATAGCCATGTTGTTCTGCCACGCCCGCACAAACCACGTTAGCCGAGGCGCCAATAAGTGTTCCATTGCCTGTTCGGGATATAAAACATTACTCACTGGAAGCTCTCTCTCTCTCTCTGTCTACATACCACCCAGACAAGCACCGAGAGCCAAAGCCCACACTAAAGGCTGCAGCGGCAACCCTAACTCATCGTTCT